>JALAZF010000579.1:2400000-3000000 GCA_022829125.1 Lathyrus tuberosus
GTGGACCTTATGTGACACCCGTTGATAAGGGCAAGCATAGGGGAAGCTTTGATAGAAGATCTGGAGGAGGAGGTTCCGGTGTTGTTAGGTGTTACAAATGTGGTGAAATAGGTCATAAATCTTTTGAGTGTGGGAAGCCTGTAGCGAAATGTTCTAATTGTGGTGGTCTTGGGCATGCTACTACAGATTGTAGAAGAAATATGGTGAAGTGCTATAATTGTGGAGAAGTGGGTCACATTAGTACTAAGTGTACTAAGCCGAAACAAGCTCAAGCGGGCGGAAAGGTGTTTGCATTGGCGGGGACTCAAACTACGAATGTGGACCGTTTGATTAAAGGTACATGCTTTATTAATTGTACACCTTTAGTTGCTGTTATTGATACGGGAGCGACTCATTCGTTTATTTCGTCTGAGTGCGCGAAGCGTTTGAATCTTGCGTTAACTTTGATGGGTGCTGAAATGGTTATTGAGACTCCTGCTTCAGGGTCGGTAAATACATCTTTGGTGTGTATGAGTTGTCCTTTGACCATGTATGGTGAAGACTTCATTATGAATTTAGTATGTTTGCCGTTGGTAGGATTGGACGTAATCTTGGGTATGAACTGGTTGCAATTTAACCGAGTTCATATAGATTGCTATCACAAGTTAGTAAGGTTTCCTTCTTTGGAAGATGATGAATTTGAGAGTTTCCTATCCACTAAAGAGTTGAAGAAACTTTTAGCGGACGAAGCTCAATTGTTTGGTTTGTTTGCATTATTGTCGGTGGAGAGTAAAGTTGAGCTGGATGTGTTCCCAGTGGTGTGTGAATTTCCAGAAGTGTTTCCGGAAGATATTACGGATGTACCGCCGGAAAGAGAAGTTGAATTTTCTATTGATCTAGTTCCGGGTACTAGACCGATTTCGATGGCACCGTATCGTATGTCGGCATCGGAATTGGTAGAATTGAAAAAGCAATTGAATGACTTGTTGGACAAGAAATTTGTAAGGCCAGGTGTTTCTCCTTGGGGTGCTCCGGTATTGTTGGTAAAGAAGAAGGACGGGAGTATGCGGTTATGCATTGATTATCGACAGTTGAACAAAGTGACAATTAAGAACAAGTATCCGCTTCCAAGGATCGATGATTTGATGGACCAATTGGTTGGTGCGAATGTTTTTAGCAAGATTGATTTAAGATCAGGATACCACCAGATTCGTGTGAAAGAAGAGGATATTCAAAAGACGGCATTTAGGACACGGTATGGTCATTACGAATACTCCGTGATGCCATTCGGGGTTTCTAACGCGCCGGATGTGTTTATGGAATACATGAATCGTATTTTTCATGAACAGTTGGATCGTTTTGTGGTTGTGTTCATTGATGATATTTTGATTTACTCTAAGTCTCAAGAGGAGCATGAAGAGCATTTGAGATTTGTGTTGCAAATTTTGAAAGATAAACAATTGTATGCTAAGTTGTCGAAGTGTGAATTTTGGTTGTCGAAAGTAAGTTTCCTTGGACATGTTATTTCCGGTAGTGGTATTAGTGTTGATCCATCCAAGATTGATGCGGTGATGCAATGGGAGGCTCCTAGGTCGGTTACGGAGATTCGAAGCTTTTTAGGCTTGGCGGGTTATTATCGGAGATTTATTGAGGGATTTTCGAAATTGGCACTTCCTTTAACGCAATTGACTTGTAAAGGAAAGGCTTTCATCTGGGATATTCATTGTGAAGAGAGTTTCAATGAGTTAAAGCGAAGGTTGACAACGACTCCGATCTTGATTTTGCCTAATCCTAATGAACCATTTGTTGTATATTGTGATGCTTCATTGACAGGTTTAGGTGGTGTTTTGATGCAAGATGGAAAAGTGGTGGCATATGCTTCTAGACAATTGAGAGTGCATGAAAAGAATTATCCTACACATGACTTGGAGTTAGCGGCGGTGGTGTTTGTTTTGAAAATATGGAGGCATTATCTTTATGGTGCGAGATTTGAAGTTTTTAGTGATCACAAAAGCTTAAGGTATTTATTTGATCAGAAAGAATTGAACATGAGACAAAGGAGGTGGCTAGAACTTTTGAAGGATTATGATTTTGGTTTGAATTACCATCCGGGTAAGGCAAACGTGGTAGCCGATGCCTTAAGTCGGAAGTTGTTACGTATGTCCGCATTGATGATGAAAGAATGGGAACTTTTGGAGGATTTCAGAGATTTGAGTTTGGTTTGTGAAATGACGCCGAGAAGTGTACGACTTGGTATGTTACATGTTACGAATGATTTTCTTGCAACGGTTAGTAAAGAGCAAAAGTTGGACTTGAAATTCGTGGATTTGATGATGAATGAGAACGAGGATTTTAAGGTTGATAATTATGGAGTTTTGAGATTCCGTGGTCGTATTTGTATTCCCGATGATGTGGAGTTGAAAAAGATGATTTTAGAGGAAGGACACCGAAGTAATTTAAGTATTCATCCGGGTGCGAACAAAATGTATCAAGATTTGAAGAAGATCTTTTGG
Organism: Lathyrus tuberosus; assembly: GCA_022829125.1. NCBI lineage: Eukaryota > Viridiplantae > Streptophyta > Magnoliopsida > Fabales > Fabaceae > Lathyrus > Lathyrus tuberosus. Next base: position 2,402,493 of record JALAZF010000579.1, read on the forward strand.
TGGTCCGGTTTAAAGAGGGATGTGGCTCGATTTGTGTATGCATGCTTAACTTGTCAAAAGTCTAAGGTGGAACATCAAAAACCAAGTGGATTTATGCAACCGTTGGATATTCCGGAATGGAAATGGGATAGTATATCGATGGATTTTGTTACGGGATTGCCGAATACGCAAAGAGGTCATAATGCTATTTGGGTAATTGTTGATAGGCTTACTAAATCTACCCACTTTATTCCAATTGATATTAGTTATCCTTTGGAGAAGTTAGCCGAGATTTATGTTCTTGTGATTGTAAAGCTACATGGAGTTCCTAAGAGTATTGTATCGGATAGAGATCCAAGGTTTACATCGAGGTTTTGGGAGAGTTTACAAAAGGCTTTGGGTTCTAAGCTAAGATTGAGTTCGGCTTACCATCCGCAAACGGACGGTCAAACCGAGAGGACGATTCAATCGTTGGAGGATTTATTGCGTGCTTGTGTACTCGAGCAAGGTGGTGCTTGGGATGGTTATCTGGCGTTGATTGAATTCACTTACAATAACAGTTTTCATTCGAGTATAAGTATGGCACCATTTGAGGCTTTGTATGGTCGGAGATGTCGAACACCTTTATGTTGGCATGAAACCGGCGAGAGGACGATAGTTGGACCGGAAATGGTACAACAGACGACGGAGAAAGTGAAGTTTATTCGGGAGAAGATGAAAGCTTCTCAAAGTAGACAAAAGAGCTATCATGACAAGAGGAGGAAAGATCTTGAGTTTCAAGAAGGCGACCATGTGTTTTTTAGAGTTACACCAGTTACGGGTGTGGGTCGTGCTTTGAAATCGAAGAAGTTGACATCTCGTTTTATTGGTCCGTATCAGATTACTTCACGAGTTGGTGTTGTGGCTTACCGTGTGGCGTTGCCTCCGAACCTTTCGAATTTGCATGACGTATTCCATGTTTCGCAACTTCGGAAATATGTTCCGGATCCGTCACATGTTATTCCTATGGACGAGGTTGAAGTGAGAGATAACCTTACGGTGGAAGCTTTACCGGTTAGGATTTTGGACCGCGAAGTTAAGAAACTAAGGGGCAAGGATATTGCGCTGGTGAAAGTAGCGTGGGGAGGCGCTGCGGAAGGCAATATGACGTGGGAACTAGAGAGTGGGATGCGAGAGTCGTATCCGGAGTTGTTTGAATCAGGTATTATTTTCGAGGACGAAAATTTCTAAAGTGGGGGAGAGTTGTAACGCCTCGATTTTGATTATTCCAATATTCCTGAGTCTTTTAATTTAATTGGGTGATAAATTATTTTATTTGTTGAATTGGTGTGTTAAATGCTATTTTACCGTTTTCGAGAATTTTCGGGGAAATTAGAATGGAGGGTATTTTAGTCTTTTCTCAATTAATTATAAGTTAGAAATTTTGTGGAATTAGAATTGTGTGAGAAAAATGAATTAAATTGATTTAGTGGAAAATGAGAGAAAAGAAATAAAAAAGAAAGAAAATAGATAGAAAAGAGAAATAGAGAGAAATAGAGAAAGATAGAAAGAAAAAGGAGAGAAAGAAAGAAGAGGAAGAGAAAAGAAGAGGAAAGGAGGAAAAACTTAGAAATTCATCAAGATCAATCAATTAGCAAGCTTGGAATCCGGGTAAGGGTGTGAAACATTGTTATCTTATCAATGTATGTGATTATGTATGAATTGTTGTTGTTGTTGTTGATGAATTTTGTGAGTTTTAGGGTATAAACCATTGTTGAGAAATTGATTGGAAATTGATCCAAATGTATTAAAACTCATGTTGATTGTGTTCATAGTTGTTTATACATGATTGGTATGTATTGTTATACATCAAATTGGCATTTGTCTAAGTGTTAGGTGAAGATTTGGATGATTGGGGAGTGGAAAACGCAGAACTTCGTTCTGCAGAATTTTTCTGGGTATGCTCTGGCCATACGCGTAAGGGGCATGTCCATACGCGTATGAGCCAAGGCGATACGCGTATCATTGGCTTGTTTTTGGGCCAATACGCGTATGAATCTTGGCATTACGCGTAACATGGGCGAGCCATGGGCCAGTACGCGTATGGGTTTTGGAACGTGGAATTGTGAAGGAAATGGTTTCTGTCCGTACGCGTATGGACATGGGTGATACGCGTATGGACAGGAGGAATGTAAAAATGGGATTTTTCAAAATGTCGTTTTCGGTTTCGTCCGTAACTTTTGTTCCGAGTATCCGATTTTTACATTCTTGGTGTCGTTGGAAAGGTATTGAGCTGTACGTTGTGATTATGATGTTTTGAAAATCGTTAGCCGATTTAATTATGTCGGAAAGTCGGGAATAGTGCTATTTAGCGACTTTTACCGTTTTGACTGTGTGATTGAATGTGAATCATACAATAGTGCATTGATGTGAATGTATATAGATTGTATGTGATTGTATGAGATGAATGCATGAATATATTGTGAATATGTATGCATTTCAAGAATGCCTTGTGTCATTTTGCATATGAAGCATCATGAAATACATTCTTGTGTTATGCGATTCTAATGAGAATCCGTCGTAACGTCGTGTGCCCATGTGGGGTGTGAGCGATGATTACGAATGATTGTGTGCCCATGTGGGGTGTGAACAATCGGATCGTGTGCCCGTGTGGGGTGTGAGCGATCGGGTCGTGTGCCCATGTGGGGTGTGAGCGATCCATAAACATTGTGTGCCCATGTGGGGTGTGAGCAATGGGTGAACATCGTAGGCCCGACGGGGAGTTACTTCGGTAACGAGCGATGGTTCCAGCAGAGTTCCTGAGTGAACTAGTGATGATTGAGTCGGTACCGCATTGCATTTGCATAGAGTCGTGAGTCGGTCTCTATGATTTGCATTTATCATCTTTATAATGATGTGTTGTTGAATGAACATAATTGTGTATGTTTATATGGAATGGTTGAGAATTGTGAAAGTGTGTATGATGAATATGCTTGGTGGATATATATATATATATATATATACATTGTGATGTATATAGATGGAAATGTGATGAATTGTGGTGAGAAGGTGTAATATGTGTATTTTTATGTTAAGAGATATATATAATTATATGCATTGCTATTATGATAATATTTCTCACCCTTCTGCTGTTTTATGATGCTCTATGAGGTATTACAGAGTAGGTATGCTGGAGGTCTTTTGTGAAGCGTGTCTTCATTCTTTTGGGTCGGTTGGCTCTGATATGTAGCACCGGGTAGCTAGGATGTATATTATTCTTTTGTGATACATTTGTACATGTATCTTGCTGATGAATTTGTGTATATAAACATGAATGATGTTGTTGTATCATACTTGTTGATGTATATATGTTCGATGTTATCAATGTTTGGATTTTCCGCTTTTATTCTAAATATTGAGATGTGGGTGTAAGGACAAAGTTCCTCTGTGGCAAGTTACCCCACTGTTGCATATCAATATAATGAGCAGGTGTTGTATGTATTAAATGCGTGTATGATGTGACATGCCTCTTTTATACTATGTTTTAATCGTACTCTGGCGAATTTTTTCTTAATATGTGCCTAAATGATTTATGTGATTATTTGGGGGTATAGAAAGGGGGTGTTACATTAAGTGGTATCAGAGCCAGAGTTGAGTCAGTTGTGTCTGTCTTGTTGTTGTGTTGGTTGAACTGTTGTTTAACCTTGTTGTCATTTTTGGGAATAATCAGAAGATGGCTGGTAGAAACGACAATGCGATGGCTGCTGCTTTGGAAGCAATGGCTAGGGCAGTGCAAGGTGCACCTAACGTGAATGCTAATGACGAGTTCAGGAAGAATCAACCACCGGTTTTCAAAGGAAGATTTGATCCCGATGGAGCTCAATTGTGGTTGAAGGAGATTGAAAGAATCTTCAGAGTTATGGGCTGTGTGGAGGAGAACATGGTGAGGCTTGGGTCTCACATGCTGAAGGAAGAAGCCGACGATTGGTGGGTCGGTATGCCTGAAGTTCTTGAGGTGGATGATGAAGAGATAACTTGGAATTTATTTCGTACTGAATTCTTGAGGAAGTATTACCCTGAGAGTGTGAAGGGAAAGAAGGAGATGGAGTTTCTTGAACTGAAACAAGGTAGTATGTCTGTGGTGGACTATACTGCTAAATTTGTGGAGTTGGTTCAATTCCATCCTCATTATGCTGCGATTACTGCTGAGTTCTCAAAGTGTATTAAATATGAGAATGGTTTACGTCCTGAGATCAAACAAGCTGTGGGATATCAAAGGATAAGGAGGTTTGCGGATTTGACGGAATGTTGTAGAATCTTCGAAGAAGATAGTAAGGCTCGTTCTACACATTACAAAAGTTTGAATGAGAGGAAGGGGAAGCAACAAGCTAGAAGTGGACCTTATGTGACCCCGTTGATAAGGGCAAGCATAGGGGAAGCTTTGATAGAAGATCTGGAGGAGGAGGTTCCGGTGTTGTTAGGTGTTACAAATGTGGTGAAATAGGTCATAAATCTTTTGAGTGTGGGAAGCCTGTAGCGAAATGTTCTAATTGTGGTGGTCTTGGGCATGCTACTACAGATTGTAGAAGAAATATGGTGAAGTGCTATAATTGTGGAGAAGTGGGTCACATTAGTACTAAGTGTACTAAGCCGAAACAAGCTCAAGCGGGCGGAAAGGTGTTTGCATTGGCGGGGACTCAAACTACGAATGTGGACCGTTTGATTAAAGGTACATGATTTATTAATTGTACACCTTTAGTTGCTGTTATTGATACGGGAGCGACTCATTCGTTTATTTCGTCTGAGTGCGCGAAGCATTTGAATCTTGCGTTAACTTTGATGGGTGCTGAAATGGTTATTGAGACTCCTGCTTCAGGGTCGGTAAATACATCTTTGGTGTGTATGATTTGTCCTTTGACCATGTATGGTGAAGACTTCATTATGAATTTAGTATGTTTGCCGTTGGTAGGATTGGACGTAATCTTGGGTATGAACTGGTTGCAATTTAACCGAGTTCATATAGATTGCTATCACAAGTTAGTAAGGTTTCCTTCTTTGGAAGATGATGAATTTGAGAGTTTCCTATCCACTAAAGAGTTGAAGAAACTTTTAGCGGACGAAGCTCAATTGTTTGGTTTGTTTGCATCATTGTCGGTGGAGAGTAAAGTTGAGCTGGATGTGTTCCCAGTGGTGTGTGAATTTCCAGAAGTGTTTCCGGAAGATATTACGGATGTACCGCCGGAAAGAGAAGTTGAATTTTCTATTGATCTAGTTCCGGGTACTAGACCGATTTCGATGGCACCGTATCGTATGTCGGCATCGGAATTGGTAGAATTGAAAAAGCAATTGAATGACTTGTTAGACAAGAAATTTGTAAGGCCAGGTGTTTCTCCTTGGGGTGCTCCGGTATTGTTGGTAAAGAAGAAGGACGGGAGTATGCGGTTATGCATTGATTATCGACAGTTGAACAAAGTGACAATTAAGAACAAGTATCCGCTTCCAAGGATCGATGATTTGATGGACCAATTGGTTGGTGCGAATGTTTTTAGCAAGATTGATTTAAGATCAGGATACCACCAGATTCGTGTGAAAGAAGAGGATATTCAAAAGACGGCATTTAGGACACGGTATGGTCATTACGAATACTCCGTGATGCCATTCGGGGTTTCTAACGCGCCGGATGTGTTTATGGAATACATGAATCGTATTTTTCATGAACAGTTGGATCGTTTTGTGGTTGTGTTCATTGATGATATTTTGATTTACTCTAAGTCTCAAGAGGAGCATGAAGAGCATTTGAGATTTGTGTTGCAAATTTTGAAAGATAAACAATTGTATGCTAAGTTGTCGAAGTGTGAATTTTGGTTGTCGAAAGTAAGTTTCCTTGGACATGTTATTTCCGGTAGTGGTATTAGTGTTGATCCATCCAAGATTGATGCGGTGATGCAATGGGAGGCTCCTAGGTCGGTTACGGAGATTCGAAGCTTTTTAGGCTTGGCGGGTTATTATCGGAGATTTATTGAGGGATTTTCGAAATTGGCACTTCCTTTAACGCAATTGACTTGTAAAGGAAAAGCTTTCATCTGGGATATTCATTGTGAAGAGAGTTTCAATGAGTTAAAGCGAAGGTTGACAACGACTCCGATCTTGATTTTGCCTAATCCTAATGAACCATTTGTTGTATATTGTGATGCTTCATTGACAGGTTTAGGTGGTGTTTTGATGCAAGATGGAAAAGTGGTGGCATATGCTTCTAGACAATTGAGAGTGCATGAAAAGAATTATCCTACACATGACTTGGAGTTAGCGGCGGTGGTGTTTGTTTTGAAAATATGGAGGCATTATCTTTATGGTGCGAGATTTGAAGTTTTTAGTGATCACAAAAGCTTAAGGTATTTATTTGATCAGAAAGAATTGAACATGAGACAAAGGAGGTGGCTAGAACTTTTGAAGGATTATGATTTTGGTTTGAATTACCATCCGGGTAAGGCAAACGTGGTAGCCGATGCCTTAAGTCGGAAGTTGTTACGTATGTCCGCATTGATGATGAAAGAATGGGAACTTTTGGAGGATTTCAGAGATTTGAGTTTGGTTTGTGAAATGACGCCGAGAAGTGTACGACTTGGTATGTTACATGTTACGAATGATTTTCTTGCAACGGTTAGTAAAGAGCAAAAGTTGGACTTGAAATTCGTGGATTTGATGATGAATGAGAACGAGGATTTTAAGGTTGATAATTATGGAGTTTTGAGATTCCGTGGTCGTATTTGTATTCCCGATGATGTGGAGTTGAAAAAGATGATTTTAGAGGAAGGACACCGAAGTAATTTAAGTATTCATCCGGGTGCGAACAAAATGTATCAAGATTTGAAGAAGATCTTTTGGTGGTCCGGTTTAAAGAGGGATGTGGCTCGATTTGTGTATGCATGCTTAACTTGTCAAAAGTCTAAGGTGGAACATCAAAAACCAAGTGGATTTATGCAACCGTTGGATATTCCGGAATGGAAATGGGATAGTATATCGATGGATTTTGTTACGGGATTGCCGAATACGCAAAGAGGTCATAATGCTATTTGGGTAATTGTTGATAGGCTTACTAAATCTACCCACTTTATTCCAATTGATATTAGTTATCCTTTGGAGAAGTTAGCCGAGATTTATGTTCTTGTGATTGTAAAGCTACATGGAGTTCCTAAGAGTATTGTATCGGATAGAGATCCAAGGTTTACATCGAGGTTTTGGGAGAGTTTACAAAAGGCTTTGGGTTCTAAGCTAAGATTGAGTTCGGCTTACCATCCGCAAACGGACGGTCAAACCGAGAGGACGATTCAATCGTTGGAGGATTTATTGCGTGCTTGTGTACTCGAGCAAGGTGGTGCTTGGGATGGTTATCTGGCGTTGATTGAATTCACTTACAATAACAGTTTTCATTCGAGTATAAGTATGGCACCATTTGAGGCTTTGTATGGTCGGAGATGTCGAACACCTTTATGTTGGCATGAAACCGGCGAGAGGACGATAGTTGGACCGGAAATGGTACAACAGACGACGGAGAAAGTGAAGTTTATTCGGGAGAAGATGAAAGCTTCTCAAAGTAGACAAAAGAGCTATCATGACAAGAGGAGGAAAGATCTTGAGTTTCAAGAAGGCGACCATGTGTTTTTTAGAGTTACACCAGTTACGGGTGTGGGTCGTGCTTTGAAATCGAAGAAGTTGACATCTCGTTTTATTGGTCCGTATCAGATTACTTCACGAGTTGGTGTTGTGGCTTACCGTGTGGCGTTGCCTCCGAACCTTTCGAATTTGCATGACGTATTCCATGTTTCGCAACTTCGGAAATATGTTCCGGATCCGTCACATGTTATTCCTATGGACGAGGTTGAAGTGAGAGATAACCTTACGGTGGAAGCTTTACCGGTTAGGATTTTGGACCGCGAAGTTAAGAAACTAAGGGGCAAGGATATTGCGCTGGTGAAGGTAGCGTAGGGAGGCGCTGCGGAAGGCAATATGACGTGGGAACTAGAGAGTGGGATGCGAGAGTCGTATCCGGAGTTGTTTGAATCAGGTATTATTTTCGAGGACGAAAATTTCTAAAGTGGGGGAGAGTTGTAACGCCTCGATTTTGATTATTCCAATATTCCTGAGTCTTTTAATTTAATTGGGTGATAAATTATTTTATTTGTTGAATTGGTGTGTTAAATGCTATTTTACCGTTTTCGAGAATTTTCAGGGAAATTAGAATGGAGGGTATTTTAGTCTTTTCTCAATTAATTATAAGTTAGAAATTTTGTGGAATTAGAATTGTGTGAGAAAAATGAATTAAATTGATTTAGTGGAAAATGAGAGAAAAGAAATAAAAAAGAAAGAAAATAGATAGAAAAGAGAAATAGAGAGAAATAGAGAAAGATAGAAAGAAAAAGGAGAGAAAGAAAGAAGAGGAAGAGAAAAGAAGAGGAAAGGAGGAAAAACTTAGAAATTCATCAAGATCAATCAATTAGCAAGCTTGGAATCCGGGTAAGGGTGTGAAACATTGTTATCTTATCAATGTATGTGATTATGTATGAATTGTTGTTGTTGTTGTTGATGAATTTTGTGAGTTTTAGGGTATAAACCATTGTTGAGAAATTGATTGGAAATTGATCCAAATGTATTAAAACTCATGTTGATTGTGTTCATAGTTGTTTATACATGATTGGTATGTATTGTTATACATCAAATTGGCATTTGTCTGAGTGTTAGGTGAAGATTTGGATGATTGGGGAGTGGAAAACGCAGAACTTCGTTCTGCAGAATTTTTCTGGGTATGCTCTGGCCATACGCGTAAGGGGCATGTCCATACGCGTATGAGCCAAGGCGATACGCGTATCATTGGCTTGTTTTTGGGCCAATACGCGTATGAATCTTGGCATTACGCGTAACATGGGCGAGCCATGGGCCAGTACGCGTATGGGTTTTGGAACGTGGAATTGTGAAGGAAATGGTTTCTGTCCGTACGCGTATGGACATGGGTGATACGCGTATGGACAGGAGGAATGTAAAAATGGGATTTTTCAAAATGTCGTTTTCGGTTTCGTCCGTAACTTTTGTTCCGAGTATCCGATTTTTACATTCTTGGTGTCGTTGGAAAGGTATTGAGCTGTACGTTGTGATTATGATGTTTTGAAAATCGTTAGCCGATTTAATTATGTCGGAAAGTCGGGAATAGTGCTATTTAGCGACTTTTACCGTTTTGACTGTGTGATTGAATGTGAATCATACAATAGTGCATTGATGTGAATGTATATAGATTGTATGTGATTGTATGAGATGAATGCATGAATATATTGTGAATATGTATGCATTTCAAGAATGCCTTGTGTCATTTTGCATATGAAGCATCATGAAATACATTCTTGTGTTATGCGATTCTAATGAGAATCCGTCGTAACGTCGTGTGCCCATGTGGGGTGTGAGCGATGATTACGAATGATTGTGTGCCCATGTGGGGTGTGAACAATCGGATCGTGTGCCCGTGTGGGGTGTGAGCGATCGGGTCGTGTGCCCATGTGGGGTGTGAGCGATCCATAAACATTGTGTGCCCATGTGGGGTGTGAGCAATGGGTGAACATCGTAGGCCCGACGGGGAGTTACTTCGGTAACGAGCGATGGTTCCAGCAGAGTTCCTGAGTGAACTAGTGATGATTGAGTCGGTACCGCATTGCATTTGCATAGAGTCGTGAGTCGGTCTCTATGATTTGCATTTATCATCTTTATAATGATGTGTTGTTGAATGAACATAATTGTGTATGTTTATATGGAATGGTTGAGAATTGTGAAAGTGTGTATGATGAATATGCTTGGTGGATATATATATATATATATATATATATATATATATATATATATATATATATATACATTGTGATGTATATAGATGGAAATGTGATGAATTGTGGTGAGAAGGTGTAATATGTGTATTTTTATGTTAAGAGATATATATAATTATATGCATTGCTATTATGATAATATTTCTCACCCTTCTGCTGTTTTATGATGCTCTATGAGGTATTACAGAGTAGGTATGCTGGAGGTCTTTTGTGAAGCGTGTCTTCATTCTTTTGGGTCGGTTGGCTCTGATATGTAGCACCGGGTAGCTAGGATGTATATTATTCTTTTGTGATACATTTGTACATGTATCTTGCTGATGAATTTGTGTATATAAACATGAATGATGTTGTTGTATCATACTTGTTGATGTATATATGTTCGATGTTATCAATGTTTGGATTTTCCGCTTTTATTCTAAATATTGAGATGTGGGTGTAAGGACAAAGTTCCTCTGTGGCAAGTTACCCCACTGTTGCATATCAATATAATGAGCAGGTGTTGTATGTATTAAATGCGTGTATGATGTGACATGCCTCTTTTATACTATGTTTTAATCGTACTCTGGCGAATTTTTTCTTAATATGTGCCTAAATGATTTATGTGATTATTTGGGGGTATAGAAAGGGGGTGTTACACTTCTCCTGTGTGATAAAAATTCCAGCTTCTTCTTGTCGAACTTCTAGACCAAGGAAATACTTCATCAGACTTAAGTCTGTCATTTCGAATTCCTGTGTCATTGCAGTTTTAAACTCCTCTATCAATTGACTGTTGTTGCCCAAGAAAATTAAATCATCAACATAGAGAGCAACAAGCAGCATTTTCTCTTTATCTTTCTTCACATATACAGCATGTTCGTAGGGACATTGCTGAAAACCATTCTCTTTGAAGTATGTATCAATTCGTGTGTTCCATGCTCGTGGTGCTTGCTTCAGCCCATAAAGTGCTTTCTTTAGTCTTAGCACTTTTCCTTCGTTTTCGATCTTCATGTATCTTGGGGGTTGTTCGACATAGACTTCTTCTTCGAGCACACCATTCAGAAAGGCTGACTTGACATCCATTTGAAATATTGGCCATTTGTATTGAGCTGCTTGAGAAATGAGTAGTCGAATTGTTTCCATTCTCGCAACAGGTGCAAACACTTCATCATAGTCGATTCCTGCTTTCTGTTTGTATCCTTTCGCCACAAGTCGTGCCTTGTATCTTTCAATTTTACCTTCAGCATTCATCTTTTTCTTGAATACCCATTTCACATCAATTGTTCGACTTCCTTTGGGTAATTCTGATGGTTCCCAGGTATTATTTCGTTCGATGGCATTTATCTCTTCATTCATGGGATTCTTCCAGTCTTTGTTTCTCACTGCTTCTTCAAAACTGACATCTTCAGAATCTGCCAATAGACATACAAGGTGCACTTCTTCTGTGTTTTCGTACAGGTCTTGTAGACTTCTCATTCTAGGTTGCGAAGGCTCATCTTCATTGTCGGAGTCTTCAGTCAAAATGCCTCTGTCGAGTTGCTCCAATCCCACTTCGACAACAACCTCTGTCGAATTGTTCCAATCCCACTTGCTTGCTTCGTTTACTCGAACATCTCTACTCACTATCACCTTTTTGTTTATAGGATCGAAGAGTCTGTAACCTTTCATTTTCTCATCATACCCAATGAGTATATATTTCTGACTCTTGTCCTCCAGCTTTGTTCTTCTTTGATCAGGTACATGTGCATAAGCTACACTTCCAAACACTTTGAAATGAGACACAGTTGGCTTTTGTCCACTCCACGCTTCTTGTGGTGTTTGATCTCCTAATTTCTTATGTGGGCATCTATTTTGAACATAGATTGCACATTGCACAACCTCTGTCCAAAATTCTTTCGACATGTTCTTGCTCTTAAGCATTGAACGAACCATGTCAAGAACTGTTCGATTCTTACTCTCCGCCACACCATTTTGTTGAGGTGAGTATGGTGCAGTTAGAAATCTTCTTATGCCCTGTTCTTCGCAATACTTCATAAAGGCTGTCGAAGTATATTCTCCACCTCTGTCTGATCGAAGAGCTTTGATGTGTCTATCAGTTGCTTTCTCCACCATTATCTTGAACTTCTTGAATGCTTCGAAAGCTTCTGACTTTTCTTTCAGAAAATACACCCAAGTTTTCCTTGAGAAATCATCAATGAAGGAAATGAAGTACTTTTTGCCACTGAAGGATTCTGGAGTAATTGGTCCACAAATGTCGGTGTGAATCAATTCCAGAATATATTTAGCCTGATATTCTGCCTTCTTCTGAAATGAAGTTCTTGTCTGTTTACCAAACACACATTCTTCACATAACTTTCCGTCGAACTCCATGTCTGGTAGTCCATGCACCATATTTTTCTTCGCCAATCTCTGTAGTCCAGCCTGATGTAAATGACCAAAGCGCAAATGCCATAACGGCGCTTGATCTTCGACATTGGCTTGTAAGCATTTTATTTGAATGTTTCTCAAGTTCAGCTTGTACATTCGATTTCTTCCCATTTCGACCTGAGCAACCAATCGTCCTGACTTGTCTTTCAGATGCAGATTTCGATTTTCCATGAGTATCGAATAGCCCTTTTCAGTAAGTTGTCCCAAACTCAAGATATTTGCTTTGAGGTTTGGTACATAATACACTCCTTCGATTGATCCTATCACATCATCCTTCTGTAAGAAACAAATTGTTCATTTTCCTTCGACCTTCACTGTCGACGCATCTCCAAACGAAACATGGCCATCTTCAATCTTCTTCATTTCTTTGAACAAGTGTTTGTGACCACACATGTGATTGCTAGCTCCTGAGTCCAGGTACCACACGGTGTCATTTTCTTCGTCTGCTTCCTTTTGAGTCATCAATATGAACCCTTCGTTCGATTCTGTTTCTAAAACAAAATTTGTTGTCTCCTCCACCTTTCTTCTGAGTCGACAATCTTTTGCAAGATGTCCCATCTTTCCACAGTTGTAACAACTGTAGGAGTTGCAATCCTTCGCATAGTGCCCCTGCTTGTTACATTTGTAACATTCGACATTTGTGTAGTTCGACCTACCACCTCTTTGTCCACGTCCTCTACTACGCCAATTTTGTTGACTTGACTGTCCTCTTTCGACATTCTGGTAACTTCGACCACCATCACGTCCTCCACGTCCACGTCCTCTACCACGCCAATTTTGAGAAAAGAGTGCTTTTTCGTCTCTGTTGAGTTCTGTATCCTCAGTCTTTTCCTCCTTCTTCTTTGTTTTGCACTGTTCATGTGCTTCGAGTGAACCAGCAACATCTTCGACAGTGATTGTCGAAAGGTCCTTCGCCTCTTCTATTGCGCACACTATGTTTTCGAATTTATCTGTCAAAGATCTTAGAATCTTTTCGACAATACGAGCATCCGTCATCCCTTCTCCATTTCGATTTAACTGATTTGCCACCGTCTGTACTCTTGTGATATAGTCTGACACGGGCTCTGTCTCCTTCATCTTCATTCTCTCCATCTCTCCTCGAAGAGTTTGTGAGCGAGCTTGCTTGACTCTATCTGCTCCTTTGAACGCTTTCTCTAGCGTATCCCACGCTTCCTTTGACGTAGTTGAACCAACAATCTTTTCGAAGGCTGATTCGTCAACTGCTCTAAACAACATGTACAGTGCTGTTTTATCTTTTGAACGCGTCTCTTTCAACGTCTTGTTCTGGGCTGCTGTGAAACTTACTGTGCTTGATGGTTCTTCATACCCATCACTTGTTACCTCCCACACGTCAAGTGAGCCAAGGAGCGCCTTCATCTGAATGCTCCAATTTTCGTAGTTTGATCTTGTTAAGCGTGGCAGTGGCATTTGACTCGTCATGCACGCCATGAGCTCTGATGCCAATTTGAAGACAAATGAACAGATAACAATGGAGGACTTTTCTGGACTGCAACTGTTATCTCTTTATATTGATAGTTCAAAATGTCTTAATCTTCAAATGAGTTACAAAGTGGTCTTTATCTAGAGACCAAGGATAGGAGAGATAAATATTACGCTAATAAATATTACATTAAATGAAGGCTTATTCACTCCCCAAGAGGATCTAACTTTTCCACTACCCAATACATAATTTAAGTTTATCCCAACAGTATTTACTCACACTTTTCTTAACATTTTTGCATTTATCAATTTTATATTTAATAAAAAATCATATAGGAATATATATGACTCGAGAAAATAAAAAATCATGGGGTATTTTCATGTATTTTTTAAATCGCATAAACGTCTACTCGATGCCACTTGATTTCTTTGGAATGTGGTAACAATGAAATTAGGCATTTTATTATGAAAACATTTTTACTTTCATTTATAATACATGAAAATATTACTTTCACCAACTAATTGTCATTTGCAATCCAAGAATGTTCTTCCAATAAAATTGATATAATTTATTAATTTGGCAAACAACAAAGATATATGGAAAAAGGAATACCTTCATGATTGTACTGTCTCGAGAATTTGAATCTGAATGATTCATAATGAATTCAGTAATAGATTTGACAGCAACCTTGGAGCATTCTGAGAGCTCAAGATCTTTTAAAGATGGAAATGTTGTGCAATATTGTTTGGGACACATGGCAACTAAATTTGGCAGATGGCTAAGTGTGAGATCTTCCAATTCCGGTAGATGAAGGTGAATCTTTGTATGGTTTGGATGGCCATCAGTGTAGTGTCCAAATATGTATTCCAATTGCATGCAATTATAAACGGAAAGTTGTCTCAATTTTGGGAAGACATTTCTCCAATCATTGCCACCAATTTCAGCATCTCTAGTGTCTACTATTATGTGCTTCAATTCATGACACATCCTAACTGTCAACGTTTCCACCAACATTCTTGGAGTATTAGAAATAATAAACAGGGATTTTTTCTTCGATAAACCAAACAGGGTAATCCATTTTACATTGCACAGGATATGCGGTTGCACATGAAAACATTGTGGACGTTCCCATATTTGAATATGATGTGAACTTGATACCTGTAATGTAATTCCAATAATAAGGAACAATTAATCAAATCAAACATCATTGAAGAAGTGTGTATACAACTTATGGAAATGAAAACGTATAACTTCCCTTATATAAGTCCTAAAGATACTTGTACGGTATCTATAATTAATTTTGTGCATCCAATTTTTTAAAACAATTCAAATAGTATGCTACTTCAAAAAGCATACTTCAAGTTTTGGCTGTTTAATATGCACAAATACTATCAATAGAAGATACAAGATACACACTTAAAATTGAATGTATCAAAATATAACAAAAAAAATGGTGAGTCTTAGTGTCTTACTGATGTTGGTAAGTTGACAGATTCTACACTATGTTGATTTGAGATCTCAACATTTTGGTCACCTTCGCCTTTAAATATTTCTTCAAGCTCATCTACTTCTTGTATCCTCAAACCCTCTAACTCAGTAAGCTCTTTGCATATGGAGACCGGAAAGACATATTTCAATTTGTGACACTTTATTATAGTAAGTTTATATAGCTTTGGAAAGCATGTACTTGAAGACAAGTTTTGATTCTGCCGGTCGTCTATAATGACATGCTTCAACTCTTTGCATTCTTCTATTCTTAAAACCATTAATTGGGATAGGCATCTTGAAATAGAAGCAGAGAACACTGTTTCCAGTATTTCACATTTTCTGATCACTATCTTTGTAAGGTTTTTTAGGACAAAAGAATTTTCAAGACCCACAAAAAGGCACATCATATTATGGAGTTCATATAACTCAATAGTTTGCAACCCCAAATTCGTTTGTTGTCCGTGTGTTTCATTGAGACAAAATATACTTTCTACTTTGGAGTTACGTAGCACGAGATTTTTCAAAGCAATGAAATGCTCCATGCTCCCACATAATTCCTACATACATGTGCATAAAATAAATTAACAAAATCATTATTATGATTGTTCGAATTTAAATTAATCTAAATCAAATGGCAAACCAATATAAAAATATAAAAAAAAAATTGTTTAAAATTAAATATTACTACCTCCGTTTTTTTATTATAAGTCGCGTTAGAAAAATATTTTGTAATACAATATAAGTCGTTTTATGACACCAATGAATAATTAATATTAATTTTCTTATTATATCTTTAAATATTTATTATTCTCTCTCCTTTCAATTATGTAAATTTGTCTTTCTAATACCATTTATGAAGGACAATTTTGTAAAACCCTTTATAATTTCGTTTTTTCGTACCACAATTATTACATTTATTAATATGTGTGAAAAGTCAAAAACAACTTATAATAGAAAAACGGAGGGAGTATAAAATATGTTTGAATATGTTTGAATGTCAATACGTAAAAATTACTCGAATCAAATTAGAGTTTAAATTGAATTTTTAAAACGGAACCAAACCACGTAGATATGTTTTAATACCTTTTAATATTTTATTTAATTATGATATAAGGCATTAATAATTAGTTGGTTTTTTAGTTTTTTATTATAATTTAATAGTTTAATCTATTTTTTACTAATCGTGTCGTCTATATAACTCAATAATTTGCAACCCTAAATTCCTTTTGGATTTTTTTTCTTGGACTACTCAAATCCAAACCTTGCTAATATACTCCGAGTTAGAGTTTGTCCATTTCAATAATTTGTTCAGTTATCTAACTTTTTTTTTACATATGCCATGTTTTTTTTTTTAGAAAGCAATAGATTATATAGAAAGCGAGTACAAGGGGTACTTGAACCCTTACACGAGAAACTCAAGATAAACACCCAGCCGGATTGGATAACCAATTCGTCCAGTTACAAATAGAGGAATTGGAGAGGATACTTTTCAACCAAAGCCAAGCAGTAGCTTTGACAGCGTGAACAAGATTCTCTACAGAAAAACCGACATTGTTAAAAACAACATCGTTACGACACAACCAAATGCACCAGACCGTTGCAGCCCAAACAACCATACCATTAGAGTTGCCCACCCTCCTCATAACCTCCGTATGAGCACTACGACAAGAATCTATGGAACTAGGCTGACCGGAGAATTTAAAACCAAGCCAGGCGGAAATACGACTCCAAACCATAGCCACAAAATCACAGTCTCCGAACAGATGGTCAACCTCTTCTTCTTCTAATCTGCAGAAAACACACACAGTCTGGTTCCTGTCTAGCATTATACCTCTTTTCTCCAACTGTATTTTAGTAGGCAGTCTCTTCAACGCCATACGCCAAAGGAAAACACGGGCCTTCGACGGAATCCTTAATTTCCACACGACACTTAAAAACCACAGTTCGCTCTGGCCTAAGTTGTTAACTCCAAGATCCATCGAAAGAGCTGCATAGGAACTAGAAACAGAAAAAGAACCATCCTTCTCGCAGTCCCAAAACAAACCGTCTTCGTTGGCCTCCTGCAGCTGACAGTCACGGGTGAGGTCCTTGCAGCGGGCTAACTCACTAACTCGCAAGGAATCCTCCTGGCAATGAGGGAGAGATAACTCCCAAGTAAAGATTCCGTCCACCATCGAGAAGCCTTCAGCCACTGATAAATTTTGATAGGAACTCAAAGGAGGCAAAAGTGGGCACAAATCTTTCACAGAAAAACCATTTATCCATTTTCTGTACCAGAATGACAGATTCTTTCCGTTCCCTAAGGCACACAAGATGTTGTCAATAAATCAATCCGAGAGAAGATCTGTATCAAACGTTAACAGGGATAAATCCCTCCACCAAAAAGACCATTTCTTCTTACCACCCTTACTGTTATTACTCCAAACTACCATTCCAAGATTATTCTCCCCATATCGGTGTCTTAATAAACGAAGCCACAAACCATCATTTCCCGTCAATATTCTCCATTTCCATTTGAGGAGTAAAGATTTATTAAATAAGTTGAGGTCTTTCACCCCCAATCCACCTTCTTCCTTGGCTTTGCACACAACACTCCACTTTACCCAGTGAATTTTTCTCACCGATTCCACACCTCCCCAAAGAAAGTTGCTCTGAATCTTCGTTATTTCCTTCAAAACTTTGCACGGCACTTTGTAGAAAGAGAAGGAATAGATTGGAAGAGCGTTGAGAACAGAGTTGATTAACACCACCCTACCTCCAATAGATAGATACCTCCCTCTCCAAGTAGCCAAACGCTTCTTAATGTTGTTGATAATATGGCTCTACGTAGAAAGCTTTCTAGGGCTAGCTCCTACAACAATCCCCAGAAAGAGAAAGGGCAGCTTTCCAACTCTGCAACATAGGAAATCCACAGCAGTTTGCAAGAAACCGTGAGGTAAGTTAATCCCCGTCAGACAGCTTTTGTGGAAATTAACCTTCAAACCGGACACTAGTTCGAAACCACGAAGTATGGCTTTGATACTCCAAAGGTTGTATCTACCACATTCTCCAAGAAACATCGTGTCATCCGCGAATTGAACGATGCTGAAACAGAGATCAGAATTAATCTTGAAGCCTTTGAAAATGTTTAACTCTACCGCCTTCTTCATCAGTTGAGTCAAAGCCTCCATGACAAGTAAGAATAAGAAGGGGGAGAGGGGGTCTCCTTGACGCAGCCCTCTAGACACCTTGAAATCCTTCGTAGCACTGCAGTTAACCAAGAGTGAACACGAACCATTAAAAACCAGTGCCTCCATCCACTGAATCCATTTAGAGCCAAACTTCATTTTAGTTAAGAGAAACCTCAAAAAATTCCAAGAGACACAGTCGTATGCTCTCTCGAAATCGACTTTAAACGCCATACAATCCCTCTTTTCCCTTTTTGCCATGTCAAGAATCTCGTTTACAACCAAGACTCCATCCCCTATATTACGTCCAGACAAAAATGCAGACTGCTCGACAGAAATTAAAGACCCAACAACTTTCTTCATTCTAGTAGCCATGAGCTTGGATAGAATTTTCTGAATGCAACCAATTAAGCAAATAGGCCTGTAGTTCGACAAGCTTTGAGGATTCTGAATCTTTGGCACCAACGTTAAGAAAGATGCAGTCGCGGCTTTAGTGAGAGTCGAGTTAACCACAAAGTCCCTAACCATCTTAATGACATCGACTTTAATTACCTCCCAACAGTCCTGCAAAAACTTAAACGACATCCCATCCGGACCCGGGCTTTTGTTGCCACCACAGTCCCACACAGCCTCTTTGATATCAAGCTCAGAAAATTCTGACTCTAAAAACGAGCAGTCAGCTTCAGAGACGGTAGAGAAAACCAGACCATCAAGGGTAAGTCTATTGAAGTTGGTTTCAGAGAAATTCTTCATAAAGTGATCAAATACAGCCAGTTTGATGTCATCAACCTCCTCCAATGTACCATTCTGAGTGCTGATCGAAGAAATGTAATTTCTCCTCTGTCTACCTTTCAGAACCTTATGGAAATAGCTTGAATTTAAGTCCCCTTCTTTCAACCATAACATTCTGGATTTTTGCCTTAGTAAGTTCTCCTTGAGTCTTAACTGATACCATATGTCCTCAGCTGCCCTTATTCTCTTATTATGCACTTCAGGGTTAATCTGATCACCCAAAGATACTCTACTAACTAAGTCGTCAAGGTCGTGCATCTTGGCCACTCGCTCATCAATTTTTAGGTCGATCCATCCATAAACTTCTACACTCTAAATCCTTAAGGAATTCTTCAATAATTTCAATTTTTCCTTCAAAACATAATCTGCCCTACCGTGAACCTCCAATGCACTCCACTCTTTACGGACAAATTCCATGAAACCTGGATGCTTCAACCAACCATTGTTGAATTTGAAATGTTTTGGACCCCAATTTGAACTACTAGATTTAATCCAGACTGGGCAATGATCAGATATATCTCTCTTGCCAATAATTTGACTAACAATATCCCACTCGTCTGCCAAATCGGTAGAAACCAAAAAACGATCTAACCTGCTCATAGTCGTTCCTCCACCATTGAACCAAGTAAAGCTTCCTCTAGAACAGGGTACGTCAACACAACCCAACTCGTCTATGAAGTTACTGAAGTACCTTATCTCAGACAGCCTTCCCACTGCAGAAGAACCTTTCCTCTCGCACTCCTTAGAAACTGCGTTAAAGTCACCGCCTATCAACCACATACACCCAGAAAACCTGGATTTCGCTTCAATAAGATCTCTCCAGAACCGCCTCTTTAAACCAGACTTACACGGGGAATAGACATTAAGGAAGGAGATGTCTTTCCCCTTCCACAAAGCTCTGACTCCCACGAACCCCAAACCCCTGAAACTAAAAAGGAGTTTCAGAGTACCTTTTCTCCAAAGGGTGATGATCCCTCCTGAAGAACCCAAAGCTCCCATCTCCGACCACTCTACTTCTTCAGAACCCCAAAAGGACGATGCCAGCTCAAGATCGATACCAACAAGTTTAGACTCTTGTATAAAGCACAAGTCAGCTTTCCCCTTTTGAATCAACTGAGCTATCCTCTTTCTCTTGATTAAGCAGCCACCCCCTCTGATATTAAATGTTAACACATTCATTGGTCACGGTCGGTTGATGGCGCCTTCTTTGAACCTACTTCCTTATCTCTAACCTCCATACTTCTAATTTCATTCTCAATGACAGCTGCATCACCACCTCCTGTGATCATTTCCTTTATCTTTACCGCAACCTTTGATTCAAGTTCAGCCCAAAACCTCTTGTTCCCCTGGAAAACTTCGGAGTCGGTAACCGAATGATATCTAGAGGGCAGGTTCATCGTCTTCTCTAAAGGATTCGCCTTCTTCTTAGGGTGTCGTTTGTGCTTGGGCCTGGAAAACCTGCTACTACTATACATATGCCATGTTAATGCACAAGAAGGAAGAAGGTGAAGACGGTGAAGATGAAGAGAGAGAGAGAGAGAGAGAGAGAGAGAGAGAGAGACTCTGTAACTGAATTGTAACTAACTTTCAAAACAGAATTATATACAAAACTTTTGATTCTAACTAACTGAAATGCAAGTTCAGCATATATACATTCAGAATCTAAGAGGCATTCAAATGCAAGCTAAATTAAACTCTAAATGCAGCTCAAATGAAAATGAATTATATCTAACATCATCCCTTAATTCATATTCAGCTACTCAAAATCTACGACACCAATTTCATCCCTCAAGTGGATAAAGTGTCCAGTCTTAATAGCCTTAGTCAGCACAACTATCAACTGCTTCTAAGTGCAACAGTGAACACCTTCAAGCATCTCACTCTAAACATGGTTGCGCAGAAAGTGAAACTTTGTGTCAATGTGCTTACACCTTCCATGCAGAATTGGATTTCTGGCAAGGCTTATAGCTCATTTGTTGTCAATCATCAACTTCATAGGCTTGCTCGCCTTGTTCTTCAGATCCTGCAGCAAGTTCAGGGTCCAAACAACTTGACGGGCAATCAAGGCACTTGCAATGTACTCAGTTTCATAGGTTTTTAATGCAACCACTGCTTTCTTCTTGGAGCACAAAGAAATGGGACTTCCCAGATATTTGAAGAAAATTTCAAAAGTAATTCTTATGTCAACTATGTCTCCACCCCAATCAGAGTCTAAATAGCATATCATCTCTGAATCAGATTCAACACTAGAAAAGAACAAAACTCCATATTTCAGAGTTCCCTTAATATACCTCATTATCCTAAAAGCAGTCTGGTAATGTGAGCACTTTGGTTTGTCCGTAAACCTACTCACCATTCCAACTGCATAACAGATGTCAGGTCTGGTATTGCAAAGATATCTCAATGAGTCTACCAACTGTTTAAAAGTTGTAGCATCTACATCATCACCCTCAACGTCAGAATTCAACTTGTGATTTGTTTCAGCAGGTGTGATTGCAGACTTGTTATTTGTTAGCTCAAATCTCTTCAGAAGCTCAAGTTCATACTTCAGTTGATGCAAGATTATACCTTTTCAGAGTACATTATCTGCATCCCTAAAAAACATACCATATTTCCTAGATCACTCATCTCAAACTCATTCATGAGCACCTTCTCGAACTTACCTATCTCATCTGAACAACTCCCTGTTAGAAATATGTCATCAACATAGAGACACACCAAAATCATATCGCTATTAGATGTATACTGAACATAAATAAAATACACCATCTTACATTTTATGAATCCTTAAATCTTGAAAAATGAATCAATTTTCAGATTTCCTGCTCTAGGAGCTTGTTTCAGTCCATACAAGGGTTTATGCAACTTGTACACTATCCCTTACTGATTCTTTTTAACAAATCTGTGAGGTTGTGATACATAAACTTCCCCTTGTAAAGGACCATTCAGAAATTCATATTTCACATCTAAACGCATCAGAGGACGATTCCTGTTAGCAGCTATAACAATCACTAGATTTCTATAGATATCCTATAGCTACTAGCCTTGCTTTCTGTTTGCCAATTGATCCATCTGGATTCAGTTTCAACTTGTAAACCCATCTCACGCTGATGGATTTCTTGTTCTTTGGAAGCTCAGTCAAATCTCATGTCTTCTATAGCCTCAAGTTCTTCCTTCATGGCCTTCAATCACACCTTCTTATTGAGAGCTTCTTCAGTACTAATTGGTTTAGAGTCTACTAACATGGCACACGAAATGACTTCCCCTTCAAGTTCTATTTCAATATCTTGCAACATGTCAAACTCTACAAATCTTCTGGGTATGTGTCTGATTCTTTGTGGTCTCTAAACTTGTTCATAATCTTCTTCAATTGCTGGAACAATATCAGATGTTGGACTACCTTTTAGAGTTTGGACCTTCTTCAGAGGCTGAACCAACTTCAGAGGCATGATTACCACCAGAGTCTGGATCATCATTAGAATCCGGACCAGAATCAGATTCACGTTTAGAGTCAGACTCGCCTTCAGACTCTTCACTCTTCAGCGTCAGAGTAACCTTCAGACTCTGACTCATTTTCAGAATCATAATTTTCTTCAAAGGAAGATTCTCCTTCAAAGTCTAAAATATCTTAGGAAGTTAACTCAGGTGTTAACATTGCACTAGAGTTGGATAGAGACTTGTTACAATCCCACATTTCTGATTCTTTCACATTGATATCTCTAATGAATTCAACTTTGTTAGTGACAGGACAGTAGAGCTTATAAGCATTTGTACTCTGGTACCCTACAAGAAACACGACTCTTATTTTGTCATCCAACTTCCTTCTTTTAACATCTAGGACATGTTTATAACAAAGAGAACCAAACATCTTCAGATAGCTCACACTTTGCTTATCTCTAGCCCACTTTTTAAAAACAACAATTTCCTTCAGCTTCTTAGTTGAACATCTGTTAAGCACATATGTTCTAGTGGCAACAACTTCTCCCCCCAAGGTGTGAGGGAGCTTCTTCTCCTTCAGTATGCTACTTGTCATATTAAGTAAAGTTTTGTTTCTTCTTTCAGCAAGACCATTGTGTTGAGGAGTGTATGGAGATTTAACCTCATGCTTAACTCCATTCTCCTCAGAGAAACTTCTGAAATCTGTAGAAATGTACTCACCTCCATCATCAGTTCTGAGAATTTTCAGCTTCTGACCACTCTGTTTTTCAACCTTCACCTTGAACTTCTGAAATTCAACAAACACCCAATGCTTAAACTTGATGAGTGTTACCCAGGTCATTCTTGTGAACTCGTCCACAAATTACACAAAATACTTGTTTCCTCCAAGTGAAGATACTTTAAATGGTCCATATACATCATAATAAACTACTCCTAAAGCATGTTTTGCTCTTGGAGCCACTTCTGATGCAAATGGAAATCTAGGTTTCTTACCTTTCATGCATATCTCACATGACTTCTTAGGCTTCACAATCTTAAGAATACCATGTACCAACTTCTTAGAACTCAGATGCTCTAACCTTCTGAAGTTCATATGCCCCAATCTCTTGTGCCACAACTCACTGTCACCTTCAGTACCTTCTGCATTAAGGCATTTAGTTTCAACTGTTTCCACATTCACCTTGATTGTTATGTTGCTTCGTTGTTCAGACTGTATAATCTGCTTCTGTTTAGAATCATACAACTTCAAGAGATTGTCCTTCATAGTAACTGAGAAATATTTCTCAATTAGCTGACTTACACTCATCAGATTGCTCTTCATGCCAGGAACATACCAAACATCCTTGTTTAGAACAATTTTTCTATTCTTCACTCTGACCTTGAAATTTCTCATTCTTTCAGCATTCAAATACTTATCATCAGCATAAATGATATTTTTCCTCTTTCTATAGTGAAAATTAATCAGTCATTATTTGCTTCCAGTTAGGTTAGTTGAGCACCCGGTGTCTATATACCACTAGTTAACCAAATATCCATCATCAGATTCATAAGCCATCAATAACACAAGTTCATCATCAGACACTCCTCTGGTTTTGTTTGCTTCTTCTGATTTTCTTTCCTTGTTTAACCAACAGTCAGCAGTAAAGGGGCTAAACTTCTTACAACAGTAAGTTGAACCTTCTTATTGTCAAACTTATCATTTCCCTTCTGATGTTTTTTCTCATCAGAGTTGGAGACTTCTGACTTATGATAACCGCAACCATGTCTCTTCTTGGCATATGACCAAGTCTGCTTCGGATTCTTCTTACAAAAGAATACTTTCAGAGCCTGCACAACCTCTCTTTCAGAGTTTTTCTCAATCATTCGCAATTCTTGTGCCTCCTGACTGCTTTAGAGCTCTTCTATTCTCATGGTACTAAGGTCCTTAGAGTGTTCAATTGCTACACTAATGTAATCAAACTGAGGAGTAAGTGATCTCAGTACCTTTTCAATGTTTACTTGTTCAGAGAAAGTCTCTCCACAAGATTTCATCTTATTTGTGATCAAAATCACTCTGGAGATGTAATCTAGTACTTTCTCATTGTTCTTCATATTAAGATTCTCATACTGCTTACGTAGAGCTGGAGCTTCACCTTCTTCACTAATGCATCACCTCCTCAATAGCAACGTACTAGTATGTCTCACGCAGCCTTCGATGTTGTTGAATCAGTGATCTTCTCAAACACATTCACAACCACACATTGATGGATGTAACTTCTGATCCTTCTTCCTCATCTCTCTATGCATGCTCATTTGTGCTTCAGTTGCATCTGCTGCATAATTGTCATTGACGAGATCAAGAACATCTTGAGCGCCAAACAACACACACATCTGAATCATCCATCGATTCCAGTTCTTTAAATCAAATATTAGAAGCTTTATATTCAAGCTACCACTTCCACTGTTCATCTTCAATCTTGTGCAAGAATTCACTAAGATCTCACCAAACACTCGTGTTTCTCAATCCCTCATGATCAAGAAATGTGATTCTGTTATGATTTCGAACTTCAATTCGGTGTGAATTTTAGAACCGAAATCAATAACGCACGCGTCACGTTCACTTGTGTTTCCCGTAGATCTGAACTGGAGCTCTAGATATCAATTTTTAATGCACAAGAAGGAAGAAGATGAAGATGATAAAGATGAAGAGAGAGAGAGAGAGACTGTAAGTGAATTGTAACTAACTTTCAAAACAAAATTGATTATAAAACTCTTGACAAATTTGATTTAAACGTAATGACAAATTTGTTCTAACTCATTGTGAAATATCCAAATAATAAAATGATATTTTTATTGCATTTCACTCAGTTCTGATGCACTTCATTCAACTCCGTTCTATTAAATTTACAATATTCAAATCCTCATGTCGTCGTTGTCACAATTCACTCTTCTGACGATTTATGTTGAAGCAACGCCATTACAACTGCTATGCTGAAGCACTACCATTATACTTGCTCTTCTGAAGTGCCACTGTTACGATCCATCCATCGCCATGTTGAAGCACCGTCATCACTATGTCTATCTTATTGGTAATTTTTTTATCTCAAATTCATTGTTTATAATCTGTTAGTTTTTTCTAATTTTTTGTCTTTTTTTTTACCAAAAAGAATTCCCAAATTTTTGTAAAGTGGGTAAATAAAAAAATCTTAGATCTGTCTTCAAAACTACTTTCAATTTTCTAAGAGACCATTCTCAATTTTGTGTAAAAATCAAACCATCTTCAATTTTCAAAACATTTTTACTTTCATTTATAAAACTTGGAAATATTAATTTTTCCATTGGTTAATTGTAATCCAAGTATCCAACAACATTCTTCAAGTAAAATTGAAATCATTGATTATTTTAGCAAACAATAAAGAGATATGGAACTAGGGTTACCTGCATTTTTGTATTGTTCGTAGATTCTGAATCTGAATGACTAATAATGAATTCGCCAATAGATTTGATAGCAAACTTTGAGCATTCTGAGACATAAAGATCTTTCAAAGGTTGAAATGTTGTGCAATATTGTTTGGGACACACATCGACTAAACATGGCAGATGGCTAAGTGTGAGATCTTCCAATTCTGGTAGATGAAGGTGAATCTTTGTATGGTTTGGTTGGTCATCAGTGTAGTGTCCAAATATGTATTCCAATTGCTTGCAATTTTCTATGCGAAGCCTTTTCAATTTTGGGAAGACATTGCCCCGGTTATTGTCACCACTTTCATCATCTCCTATGTCTACTATTATGTTCTTCAATTCATCACAGTTCTTAATTCTCAATGTTTCCACCAACATTTTTGATGTGATAGAAAGCATAAACACAGATTTTATCTTCTCAAAACCAGACAGCGTAAGCTCTGTTACATTGCACATGATGTTTGATTGTACTGGAAGGCATTCAGCACGTTCCCATAGCTGAAGACATTGTGAATTTGATACCTGTAATGTAATCCGAATATAAAGAATATAAAATTCAAATCAGACATTATTGTTGTGTGCATACAAGTTAAGGAAACAAATTTTTTCTAAGTCCTAAAGATAGGTCTACATTATCTATAGTTAACTTTGTGCAAACAAATTTTAGAAACACTTCATATAGGATGTCACTTCTAATAGAAGACTTCAAGTTTAAGATGGTTAATATGCACAAATGCTATGAATAGACAATAAGATACACATTAAAAGTATCAAAAAATAACAAAAAAAAAATAGTGAGTGTGTTACTAAATGCTGCTGAGTGGTTCCGCTAAGTGTTGTTACTATTTATTTGAATAATAACTATAAAACATACATTTAATGAAAAAACTAAAAGATTCATGAAACGCGTGAGGAAATGAGAAGACGAATCCTCTGTCTTTTGAGTAAGGGAAAATTGAGCTAAATTTCAGAAAAACTCTTCGGAAGTTTATTTCAATAAGGGTAAATATGATTTTTCGCATTCAAAATAGATAGCCGGTTGAAACCAGTTCGCACCGCTCTATTGAGATAGCGTCGATATTCCCAAGATTGATAACTCTGAATTAGAGTAGTGGACAGACTTCCAATTTTGTGTCTATGGTTATTACCATGACAAGAAATACAACTCCATGATAAGATGTTGCATGGGTCCAATTGTATTTGTGCCTTAAAACCATGCCTAGAAGTGGAAGATGGCTTATTCACGAAGGAAAACATAGACCGAAATATTCATGAAATTTGGTAATTCACAAAGCTTTATTTATTTTAGTGAACTTAGTTTAACAAGTTGGTATGGACCAAATATATATTTCAGTTCATCACGTCTACTTATGCTAATAACTTGTAGCACTGGAAGGCCTTGAGAAGAGAGGAAAGGAATTTTTTATTCTAATGGGTTAGATAATTCAATATAGAAGAAAAAAAATTCATAATATAGTGAAATAGAAGTGGGAAAATAAATTTTGAAACATTGACTATAGCATAATTTTTTGTATTTATTCATACTTTTCTTATTTTTTTACAATTACTAATATCATATTTGATCAAAAAATCAAATATATCTATATGTTAATAAATTTTGAAAATCACATAAACATCTACTTGATGCCACTTGATTTCGTTGGAATGTGGTAAAAACGATATTGAGCATTTTATTTTGAAAGCATTTTTACTTTCACCTAGTAACTGTCAATTGCAATCCAAACATTGTTCGAGTAAAATTGAAATCATTGAATAATTTGGCAAATAACAAAGATATAAGGAAACAGGGATACCTTCATGATTGTACTGTCTCGAGATTCTGAATCTGAATGATTAATAATGAATTCACCAATAGATTTGATAGCAACCTGGGAGCATTCTGAGACATAAAGTTCTTTCAAAGGTGGAAACGGTGTGCAATATTGTTTGGGACATATGGAAACTAAACTTGGCAGATTCCGAAGTTCGAGACACTGTAATGCTGGAAGATGAAGGTGAGTCTCACTGTGGTTTGGATGGTCATCACTGTAGTGTCCAAATATGTATTTCAATTGCGTGCAGTTTTTAACGCAAAGCCGTTTCAATTTTGGGAAGACTTTGCCCCAATTATTGCCACCACTTTCATCGTCTCCAATATCTACTATTATGTTCGTCAATTCATCACAGTTCTCAATTCTCAATGTTTCCACCAACATTTTTGATGTAATAGAAAGCATAAACACAGATTTCATCTTCGAAAAACCAGACAGTGTAAGCTCTATTACATTGCACATGATGTGTGATTGTACTGGAAGGCACTGAGCACGTTCCCATAGCCGAAGACATTGTGAGTATGATACCTGTAATGTAATCCAAGTATATAGGAACTAAAAATCAAATCAAACATTACTGGCATGTGCATATAACATTATCTATAATTAATTTTATGCAACTGAATTTTTGAAACACCTCACATAGGATGAAACTTCTAACAGAGGACTTTAAGTTTTGAATGTTTAATATGAACAAACGATATCAATAGAAAACACAAGATACACATTTAAAATAGAAGGTTACCTGTGTTGTTGAGTTCTTCTGCAGTGAATCCTCGTGAACCGATGGGACTTTAGTAGTTGACATATTCCCAAGTTTGTGTCTATAGTTATTACCATGACAACATATACAACTCCATGAGAAGATGTTGCGTTTGATAGGGTCCACTTGTATTTTTGCCTTGAATCCATATCTAAAAGTGGAAGAAGACTCACTTACCTGTGAAGACGTGGAGTGAGAACATTTTGGAAAAATACCCATGAAATTCGGTAATTCACCAAGCTCAATTTGTTTTAGTGAACTGAGTTCCACAGATTGGTCCTGGCCAAATATATATTTCAGTTTATCACAGCTTCTTACTCTTAGAGATTCTAGTACCGGAAGGTCTTGAGAGGAGACGGAGGGAAGTATTGATTCTAATAGGTGACAGCCAACAATTTCAAGAACTTTTAGTTTTGGAAACATTGAGACATGACTCTTGTTATCATTATCACCATCACATATTTCTTCTCTTGATCCCTCCTCACTTGTTTCATCTATTATTATGTTTTTCAATCCTTTACAATAAAGTATTTTCAATTTCTCTAGCAGCATCAGGTTCCCAGAAGTTAACAGTGAAGAGAGGTTTACCAACATTGGGCACTCACACAGTGTCACAGACTTTAGATTGCAGAGATTTAGCTTGCAATTAAAAAATCTTTGAAAAATTTTACACCGCTTTATCGATAGCTCCTCCAAATTCTTCAAAAAATCAAAAGAAAGGGAACCAATGAACAGTTCTTCCAAATTTTTCATTTCAGCCAATACTAGTACAACCAACTTGGACAATACATTTGAAAATTGAGAACCAGTAGTGTCAATGAGACACTCTAACTGTGAAATAGAATTCAAACGAAGTTCAACAAGATTTTTCATACCTTGTTCTATAGGAACAATCTCAGGCATGAGATTTCTCCATCCCTCCTGAATTCCTTTTAGATAAAGACCCTCTGTTGTTTGCATGCAATAATTGAATGTTTCTTTTGAAAAAAAACATTCAGTATCATCTCCATCAAAAGACACATATTTTGATCGTGAATCATCAAACCCACCCCACCCTTTACGGATACGATACCTTTGCAACTGGGGTAAGGTTATTTCTCGACAAAAATCATTAAAACTTTCTATGAGGTACAACTCTTCAAGTGTTGAGCAACTTCCAATAACCTCAAATGGATCATTCCTTCTAATTTCGCATTCTTCCAAGTTTAACAACTTAAATTTCCCCAAATTTGCAATTTCATTTGGTAATTCGTCGATTATACATTCAACCAAATCAAGAGTCTCAAGACTTTGCAGATTTCCCAAAACAGAGATGTTACCTAAATCAATTCCATCAACCAATATAGATCGAATATTTGCTAACGAGGGAATTGAATCTGGTAACGTTAGGGGTCGTTTGTCATGACCTGAAAAGTACAAAACTTGAAGCTTGCCAACATTTTCAAAGAAAGAATTTGGAACTTCCATACATTCATTGTCTTCATCTCTTTGCATGACGACAATTAGAGTTTCAAGTTTGGAACCATCATACTTACTGGAAAACAAATCCATGCCTTTTGCTTCACAAAATAAATATTTAATATTTATTTCCCTTTGAAATGATGATTTGTCATCTTTGTTCGACAAATTTACACTTCGAATCTCTTTGTATGCTATCCAATGAGCAGCTTCACGAACCAGATCATGCATTTTTACATGTTCTTCATCGACCTCTAACAACAAACATGAATCTATGAGTTTATTTGTAGTCGCAACTACTCTGTTTCGAGCATCATTGTAGTTGTCATAAGCTACCCCGAAAAGGCCCGCTCCAATCCCAAGTCTAGTTAGAATTTCAATAGGGATTTTTTTATCCTCTGGGAATAAAGAAGATAAGAGGAACAATCCCTTGGCTTTTTCATCCTTCATATAATCATAGCTAGACTTCAAACATTTATAAACTCCAACTTTTTCGTCGTCAACATTGTCTATTGCCACATGCTTCTTCAAGGATTTTAAGGTAACATCCCACTCATGCTTACGATGTTGTTGGCCCTTTAAACTGCTGGCAATTACTGAAATTGCAACCGGTAATCGTTTGCATTCCTCAGCAATTTTACGACCCATAGTGATCAAACTTTTTGAAAAACTATTGGTTATACCAGCATACATTTTGAACATGGTCCATGCTTCTTCTTCAGATAAGAGCTCCAATTCAATCATCTTATCACAATCCATTATATTCAAAATTCGTCTACTGCGTGTGGTTATAAGAACTCTACAACATTTGTGATTGTCTTTTTTTGGGATTCCTATTAGATCAAAATCAAGAGGTGAACCTTGATCCCACACATCATCCATTATTATAAGAACTTTCTCACCATTTGTTAATCTGCTCCATAGTTTTCCGGGTCGATTTGTATCATTACAATTCTCAAATTTCAAATCTAAAGGACCAGCAATATCTTCTTGAATTTTTTTGGTATCAGGAGTAAATGACACTGTTGTAAGGATTACATGAGAGAATTGTCCAGATAGCTTTAACTCTTTACCCACTTCTTTGGCCAATGTAGTTTTTCCAGTGCCCCCCATACCTTGCAATCCGATCATATAGTTGTTTTCATCTTTTAGTGCATCCAGTATCTCATTGTATTTTGACTTTCTACTTTGAAAAGAAATGTAATTTTTAGAAGAGTAACGTTCAATATCTGGAAGACAGTGAGGGATTTCAATATCTTCAAGTTTCTCTCCCTTTTCTATCCATTGTTTCATCTCCTTTATGTTATTTGCCAACTCCTTTCCGGTTTTATATCGCCAAATGCAATCGGGACATAATCCAAAAAAACATGTTTGCTTTGTTTTGATATCCTTTTGAACGAGCTTATCAGCTTTCTCTTTCCAAAAATGAACTTTAGCTAGAATATCATTATCTCTTCCTGCTGCCACTTTAATACGTTGCTCCAATGTTTTTAATTCTGCATCCAGCGAAGCCTTTTCTTCTTTGAATTCATTAGCAATGCTTGTGAAGCAAAATACATGACGTAATTCTGCTAATGCCTCATTTATCAATTTCTCCATACATATCTTCCCCAAATCAGCTAAGCAACTTCCCATCTAAATCAATTTCAATAGATCAAAGTTAGCTAACAATGTTCAACAAAGCTTCAAATAGACATTATATAGTTTAGAGTTTAATCTCTACAAACAATGAATATAGAATGAAAGGTATGATTGTCAAAATAAAAATAAAATAAAAAGTTTAGTTATAGATGTCATCACTTATGTTGGTCTTTAATATTTTGGCAGTTTTGCGATGAGTTTAGTAGCTATTTACTTAGCTTTAACCTCAAACAGACATAGACATTGTATCATGTAATGTAAATGAAAAATTAAACATGAGAGTTTTCATTAAAGAAATATTTTAGTCGGGTTATAAATCTGTTGGAGAAAGTTCAAACAGACATGATCTTTCCAACAGATTTACAAATGAAACTTCGTCGTTGAAAATGGAAAACAAACAAGCTATAAATATCCATAAACAGTAGCAGCCAATCATGAATATGTATTTTTACCTTGCTATCCAACAGATTTACAAATAACCCCTTTCAAAGCATGCTCAAGTCTTGCGAACAATCTTCTTCCTTTCACCGATCTGCAAAAAGAACAAAATGACGTTCAAACCAATTGAAATCCTGCAACAGAGAACTAAAGTTCAATAATTCTTTTAAAAGTAGAAAAATTGAAAAAATGTCAGTGGAAAGAACTTTTAAAATTATGTTTGATAATTGATATATAAATAGAATGCTAGTGGATTGAGAAAAATAGGATGAGTCTGAATCAACTAACAGTAAATGTAATTTGTCTTTAAAAAATTGAAAAAATAAACAGAATAAAGAGGCAACCAACCATGGATATGTTTTCCAACATAATTACGAATAACCACTGTCAGACATGCTCAAGTCTTGTAAACAATCTTCTTTTTTGCAGTCTGAAGAGATAGTAGGACAAGTGGTATGAATAATCTTCCCTTTCTTTCTTGAATCTGTAGTAACCAACATCAAGAGAATAAGTTGTGCAATTCAAGTTATGCAGCAGAGACTATAACAATTATTTTCATTAATTTTTTTTTTTTTTGGTTTCTTGCTACTCATGTGCATGTGCAGACAATTGTATTATTAAGAAACCATACAACTAGCTGACTAGTGAACAGAACAAATGGTTTCTATCCAATTCCATACATGCACCACATTGCATGTATTATTCTCAAATTCCAATTGGTTTAGGAAACAGAAAATGACAAGGCCTCGTAGTTTTTTTATTCTTTTTAATAAAAAAGCTTCAAATCTTTAAATAATAAAATGCAATAATATTCTCTTTTTTTAACAAGAATAATATTTCTTCATTAAAAAAATTAATGCAATGATATTTTAAAAAAATTGTATTATGCAGTGAAATTTGTTATTTCTTCAATGTCGCACTGAAACTTTTATGCTTTACATCCATGCTAATAAGATATTAGAAAAAAAAGTTAATTCTGTTAAATATTTTTAGCTAAATTTATTTAATTAAGTATCATGACATATAAATAGTAAATATGGATTCACTTAAAAGTATTTGCTAATATTTTTCTTTTTTTAATATAATAAATAATGTATTAAAAATACATTTAATCCTAAATAAATTAATCTTATTTTACTTGGTTCACGAAATCAAGACTTAATTTATTTTTTTCTTCTCTCCTATTTTATTTGATTCGCGAAATTAATTCTTATATTTTAATAAATAAGATAAAATAGAGGGGAAAAATCAATTATTAAAAAAAATAATAACATTGAAAAAATATCTATATTTTCAATAAGTTTTTTAAACATTATTATCAAACATGTTTTTTCATTTTTTATCTCTAAAATAGTTTTCAAAAACACAATCACCAAACATGTTTTTTTTCTTCTATTTTCTTCATAAAAATAGTTTTTTAAAACAGATTTATAAACTAATTTTAAAAATTAAAAACCAAAACTCTTTCAAACAAGCTCTTAAATTTTTAATTTTCTATTTTTGTTTTATAGCAAGTCTACATCCATGATCACTATGGATGGAAATAGGCTAGGTTAAGTTTGACTTTAGAAGGCTAGAGTCTGACCTACGATAAATTTATAAGGTTTGAGTCTAGTCTATGGCCTCTCTTTTTTTTAATAAGCCCTATGGCCTCTCTTTTTTTTGTATGACCTGACTTTTTTAAAAGTCTGACCTGAATTGAAAGCCTATTTAAAAGTTTGATTCTTATTAAGGTTTTTAATTAATCTATATTACTTAAGAAGTCTTATACGTCGGTCTATATATGCATATCTCGACCTATTTAGAATTTTTCTAATATATATGCATATGTAGGTCAGCCTAGTTAGGATTTTTTCTAATATATATGCATATATATGTCAGCCTAT
Source organism: Lathyrus tuberosus (assembly GCA_022829125.1). NCBI lineage: Eukaryota > Viridiplantae > Streptophyta > Magnoliopsida > Fabales > Fabaceae > Lathyrus > Lathyrus tuberosus. The sequence goes on from JALAZF010000579.1 coordinate 2,436,505, forward strand.
TTAAACAAATTTTAATATATATGAAAATATAGATCGGCCTATAAAGCTTCATAGGGTTGTTTAATTGCCTAAGCCTGACTATTTAATTAAATAGGTTTTTAAAAAAGCTTAAGTCTGATTTTTTTTATTAAATAGATCTGACTTGGCCTGACATTAAATAGATTAGGCTATAAGTTTCTGTAGGTCGGTCTGACCTATTCTCATTCCTAATGGTCACCTTTTCCTTATTTCTATTCCAACTTTTAATAAATAATTAAATGAAAGATTTCATATTTTAAATATTATTTAATTTCATTATTTCAAAATAAAAAACGCCCTTAAGTTTTAAAAAAATTGTTTCTATTTCCGTCTATTTCCCTATCTATTAAAATAAATTTGAATTTGCATAACTTCGTACATAGAAAACTGAAATTGGTGGTTGTTATCATTCTTCAAAAATTTAAGATTTGTGCAATAAGTTTTTGTGCAATTGTTAGTCTATTGGTAACCCTATATACATAGGCATAACCAAACCTGTGGTTGAGGGAACCATTGGAAATTTTGTTAGATATAGATGTATCACAACCATTGAGATACAAAATGTAGTGGAAAGGAAAGGATTTTCATTCTTTAGAGAAGATAACTACAAGAATCTATCTTACTTTTTATCCCAATGCAAGAAGACCGGTCAATACTTAGAGATTCGCTAAAATGTCAGATGACATTGAAAGACATGACAAAGTGCTAGTCTTGAATAGAAGAGCTAACAAAAACTCTAAAAAAGATTATGTCTAATAAGATGATTGAAGGATAGAACAAGGGAGACATAAGGATATGTGATTCTCTTAGAACATCAAACAGTATAGAAGATTAAATAGAAACGAAAGTAAAAAATAATGAACACAATCAATATTTGTTAAAGCAAATTGATCAATGGGGTCTACCTATACGACTCTAGAACAACTCAAATTCCTATATATTTTGTGATAAAATTAGGGCTATGGTGTTACAAGTAATATATATATATATATATATATATATATATATATATATATATATATATATATAATACAACATCTCAATTTACAATATTACTCATGAATCGTAACGCGAGGGCTACCGTCTCCCGCACCCCCTAATCACCTTCCTACAACAAACATTTGGGCCTAAGACACGTGTCGAGTTTCTATGTTAAATTCTTATGTTTTTAATGTGTTCTTCTCTGTATTTATACTAATCAAACTCAACAATCTCCACCTTGGTGGATATCTAACCCCTATGAAGACTTCCTTATTGACAATCTCACCATGGCAACTAGGCAGGTACACCTTCTACTTAACATTGACAAACATGTAACAAGTTCAAGTAATGCTTGAACTTGTCACTGATGACTAGCTTGGCAACATATCAGTTGCATTCATTATCTAACGTATTAACCTTTTCAAGTAATATTTATCCAGATTCAAGTAAGTTTCTAATCTTGTGAAACCTCACATCAATATGTTTAGTCCTTGCATGATACACACGATTGTTTGCAAAATAAATGGAACACTGTCTATCACAATACAACTTAACACCGCCTTTCTCAACACTCAAATCTCTCACCAATCATGTAAATTATAAGGTTTCTTTGGCAACTCCAGTTGTCGTCGTGTACTATACTTTAGTTGTCAAAATGACAATTATGGATTGAACCGGCAATTTCCAACAAATAGGTCATCTTGTGAAAGAAAAGGCGTAGCATGTTGTAGACCTTCTACCTTCCATATCACCAACATAGTCTAAATAAACATATCCTACAAATGAAGGATCACCTTGTTCACTACTAAACATGATATCATGATCACTAGTACCTTTCAAGTACTTGAAAATCCACTTGACTGCTTCCCACCGACGTTTTTCCGATTTTAAGATAAACTTAAAAACTTGATTTACAACATGTGTCAAAACTAGTATAGCGTGGACCATAGCATACATTAAACAACCAACACCATTAGAACAAGGAATCTATAACATAAACTCACCTTCTCTGTTTGTCTTTATTCATTTATCCAATGAAGGAGATTTCCCAATGGATTACTCACAGCCTTCAATTTACTCATGTCAAACCTATCTAACACCTTTTCAACATAGCTTTTTAGAGAGATCCATAATTTCCTGTCACTCATATCCCTCTGAATTTCCATACTAAGAATTTGTTGTTCTATGTGTTATGCAGAAGCGGGAAAAAATCATGAGACAAGAAGCGGGAATAAATAAAATTGTATAAGCTCATCTTTAAGAGCTAAACAAAGGCATATTAATTAATCAAAGGGAACTACATATGTGAAATCTCTCTTGATCTTACGCTTAGTGATTTAAGTATTTTTCTAAAAACATTCCTCGTAAGTACTTAATTTGTAGAGGAGAAATTCTGATCAATTAGGAAAATTAAACTCGTTGTCTAATTGAATAGAGATTTCTTTTAATCGACTAAGGAGCGAATTCGCCTCCTAATCGATTATAAAGTCATATAATTGATAAAGGAGTGGCCCTGATTAGGGTTTCCTTTTCTGACTTAGTCTAATCGATTAGTTTGTTGTTTCTAATCGATTCGAGAGAAATCAAGCCAGTTAATTGTTTCCTTTTTAGCTATTTTTTCCTTATATAAAGGAGTGTTTTGCTCACTTATAAAGCACAAATTTTTTTAACTATCAACTCTCATATCCCACTCATACTTTTTATGAAATCATTTTTATCAACTAGAAATTGCCTTAGATGTAAGAGAGTGAAAAGTTCGAGAGTTTTAGATTTCTATTGTGTTAAATTTGTTTATTCAAGATCTTAGTTATCTTGTTCATTGGTAATTGACTTGAAGGTTGCAAGCTAATCCTGTAAAAAATTTGGTGTAAAGAAGGTTGTTTGGCCGAACGTGTGTAAAAGCTCAAGTTGTTAATCGTAGAAATCTCAAGAAAATACTCTTGGGGACTTGAGTAGGTCGTGTGGTTTAAGGCCAACAAACAACTACAACTAAGCATTATCCTACTAGGTGTGAAGAGCTACATGGATCAACTTTTTCCATAATGTTTTACCAAGGACCGTGCTTCTATACAAATCACTAATCTCGAGATCTTTCTTAATAACTTCTCTTATAGTCTTTATATCTCTTTCTCTTCCTCAAAATGTTTACCTTCTCTTGATCTGGTCTACTCTCCTTACTATAGAATATAAAGGTCTCCTTGTACATCCCTAAACCACCTAAGTCTATTTTCCACCATCTTCTTTACTATAGGCACTACTTCGACACTATCTCTAATATTTTCATTTCTAATTTTATAATGTTGACTCTTACTAAACATCCACCGCAACATTCTCATCCCTGTAGGTCTTACCACATTCTGATAAAACTTTCCCTTCAGCTTTAGTGGTACCTGGTGCATTTCTCCATTTCAACCAGCAAACTTGAATTTGATGGTTTACATCCCCTTCTATTTATCTATCATTTTTTATTATAGGCCCAAGGTATTTAAATCCTGTAACTAAAGGGATAACATGGTCTCCAATTTTCACCTATAGTTTAGAAAAACTTCTTCTTTAGTAAAACATGCATTTCATATACTCTGTCTTACTTCTGCTAAGGAGAAAACCATGTGTTTCTAAAGCTCATTTCCTAGTTTCCAACCTCTCATTTAAATCCTCCTTTGACTCTCCTAGAAGGACTATTATTTTCAAATAGCATGCATCTCGGTGATTGCTCTTGGATGTTTTCCGTGAATACATCCAAAATTAAGGTAAAAAGACAAGTGCTTAGGGTTGAACCTTGATGCAAACCAATTGTAATGGAAAAATAGTCTGTCTCCCCACCCTGTGTCTGAACACAAGTCGATATCCCTTCATATATATTTTGAATAGCTCGAATATATGCAATCCTAACCCCTTTATTCTTTAGGTTTTTCAATGAAATTTCTCTAGGCATTCTATCATAAGCCTTCTCCAAGTTAATAAAAATTAAGTGCAGGTCTTGTTGGTCCATCGGATACTACTCTATCACACGTCGTAATAGATAAATCGCTTCCATGGTCAAAACCAAATTGATTCTCGGTGAGTTGAGTACTTTTTCTTAATTTTTATTCAATCACTATTTCCCATAACTTCATGGTATGACTCATAAGTTTAATTCCTCTATAATTTTCACAATTTTGTATACCCCCTTGTTATTATAGATTGGAACTAAAGTGTTTCTTGTCCATTCATCTAACATGTCTTTTGACCTCATAATTTCATTAAAGAGTTTGGTTAGCCATTAATTTCCTCTATCTCCTAAGAAATTTCCACACTTCAATAGGTAAGATGTCTGGCCCAATCACCTTACTGTTACTCATTCTTTTCAACGGTTACTTTACATTCTGTTTCTGAATCTGACAGTAGTAGTTATAGTTCTGATCCTCTTCTCTAATGTTGAGTCTTCTAGAATCCGGTGAGATATCATATCCTTCATTGAATAAATTTTAAAAATATGTATTCCACCTATCCTTCATTTTTTTTCCTGAACCAAGACTTTGCCTTCTTCATCTTTATCACACTTCACTTGAAATAAATCTCTAGTCTTTCCTTATCTTCCCTTCGCAAGTCTATATATAGATTTTCTGTCTCTTGGTTCCTAGAAATTAGTATAATTCGTCAAAAGCTTGGGTTCTTACTTCACTATCCGCCTTCTTCGTCTCATTCTTAGCTTTCTTGTACTTTTACCATGTTTTAGCAATTTTACACCTAGACCACATTTTAAAACAATACCTTTTTTTCTTTAACTTTACTCTGGACACTTTCATTCATCCACCATGATTCTTTATCCCTAGGTCCAAAACCTCTTGATTCACCCAACGTGTGTTTAGCCATTTTTTTAATCTCTTGAGCCATCTTATTGCACATATTATTTGCATTTCCTTGTGTTTATTCAAACCCTCTCTTCAAGATCTTATGTTGGAAAATTCCTTGTTTTTCACCCTTCAAATGCCACCATTTGATTTGTGGTGCTACCACTTGATTATGTGTTTTAAGGCCAAACTAGGATAGTTTCTGGTATGATCACTCTAAACTCTATCTCTTTATTTATGTCTTTTTGTGTGCTTAATCTCTGTTTCTACCCTCTTTTTTAAATCAACTAACTTAAAACGAAGGTTTTTGAAAACCAAATATCACAATTCACCCCCACCCAGTGTAGTCAAGATCGAGTGCTGGGTCTTAAGATCTTACGATCTTACGTGCTAAAGTTGCCTTTTAGTGCTATGATCTGAGAAAAAACTTTTTTCATGCACTTTGTAGTCAAGATCGAGTGCTAGGTCTTAAGATCTTCTTAGCAAAATCTTTTGTGTTATAAGTCGCTTGTTCAACAAAATCTTCTTAGCATCACCTAAGTATTCTGTGTCAAAATCATTTCCAACATGATTTTCAATATATTTACGTTATGTAAATGATTAGCCGCAATCAACGTATCATCAAGATATAGTAAGAAGAAAATAAAATAAACATCATGATGACTCCTAACTTAAACACAACAATCATACCCACACCTTCTTTAGCCAATATGAAACATGTATGATTCAATGTGTTTGTACCATTTCCTAGGAGACTGTTTTAAACGATATAAATACCTCTTGAATTTACAAACTAGTCTGTCATATCTAATGTCAGGAACCCTTCTATTAGTTCCATGTAAAAATTTTCATCTAGATTACCTTAAGAAAAGCATGTCTTAACATTTATCTTCTATAAATGCATGTCCCAGATTGCAAGCAAGTCTAACACTACCATGATAGAAGTATGTCTAAAGACTAGAGAGTAAAAATCACAAAATAAATCCCCAACTCATGAGTACCCCTTTGCTACAAGATGAACCTTAAACTTTTACTCTTCTTTTTCTATTAATGATGGTTTCTTCTTGAACAACCACTTATAATTGATGGTCATTTTCCTCTTAGGAAGATTAACAAGCTCCGATGTTTGATAGGGATAAGATACCCCGATTAGTGACATAGGGAATTAACGTTCAGTACATCACCTAATCATGTTTACGCTGGTGGACTAGGAATAGGAAGTTTCGAGTAGTGATTAGTGAGTTATTTCGTGAGGGATTTATTATAATGGTTTTGTTAGTTTGTCGTGAGATAATATGAATAAGATCAGTCATACAAGGCATTATATAACAACAAGAGAGGATAAAGGGATTCAATACACAATCTGGTCGTCTTAATATTTCTATTTAATAACTCGTATTTTGTTTTTAGCTCCGAAACCTGAAACCCCCCCTTATTTACTGTTTTCTTTTACATTGCACAATTATTGTCTTGTTTGAACACAGTTCCCGTGGATTCGATCTTTTATTACTGCGACACTATCGGTACACTTACTGAGAAGTCATCAAACTCTTAATTAAAATTGGGAAGAGCTAAAACTGGAGCACTCATGATATTGTGCTTGAGCATCTCAGATGCCATTTGTTCTTGAGCTCCTAACCTAAATCCTTTTTTCTTTGTGAGGTTAGTTAACGATTTGGCTAAATTGCCATAGTCTTTAACAAACTTCCTATAATAATCGAAAAGGCCAAGAAAAGCCCTTACTTCATTGACATTTTGGGCATCGGCCATCGTAGGGAATATTTGTTTTTTGCTGGGTCTATGGCCATCCCTTCATGAGAAATTATGTGCCCCAACCATTTAACAGAAAATTCAGTAAAATAACACTTTTTCATGTTTCCAACCAGTTTGTTATCCAAAAGAACTTGATGGACTTGACCCAAATGTTTCATATTTTGCCTCCAAGTAGTACTATACACCAATATATCATAAAGAAAAAAGCAGAAACTTACACAAAAAAGGCTTGTAGACATCATACATCAAGGCTTGGAAAGTCGAAGGAGCGTTCATCATCGCAAAAAGTATTACTAAGAATTCATAATGTTTATCATGCGTTCAAAATGTAGTTTTGTACACATCTTCGCTACGTATTGAAGACATCAGACATCAAGGCTTGGAAAGTCGAAGGACTGTTTGTAGGGGTGCTCAAATAAACCGGTTATTAAAATTATCCATATCCATATCCAAATCCAATTATCAAAAACCGATTAATTATCAATTTGGTTTTAACCAAATCCATATTTTGGATATGTTATTAATATGGATTTAATCAAATCCATAATTTGGAGATCAATATCTAAAATAAAAACCAAATAAGTCAATTTTTTTATTTAAAAAGAAAATTTTTTTTCAAAAAAAAAATTAATTTTTTTTCAAAATAAAAATTTAATTTTTTTCAAAAAGAAAATTTTAATTAAGATATTTTTAAAATAATTTTAATTAAAAAAATTAATTTTTGGAATTTTCTTTTAAAATATATTTCTGAAAATAAAAAAAGAAATTGAATTTTTTTAAAATGAAATTTTTTTTCCAAAAATTTAAAAAAAATTGATTTTTTATCTTTTGAACATAAATATCTTTTTTTAAAATAAAAAATTCCTTAAAGAAATAATTTTAAAATAAAATTAAATCAAAGTAATAAAATTAGTTATGGATATAACTGGTTTATAATAATTTTACAAAATTGAAAACTAATTATGACAATTGGTTTTAATAACCGGTTATAACGTATAAATTATTTATGGTTATGGAAATTAACCGTGCATGAGAATCCTAACTGTCTGCCATCCCAAAAAGCATAACTAAGAATTCATAATGTCCATCATGCGTTCAAAATGCAATTTTGTGAACATCTTCACTACACATCCTTGCTTGATGATATCCTTATTTAAGATCAATTTTGTAGAAAAAGACATGTCATGTTACTCATCCAACAACCCTTCAATGATGGGAATGGGGAATTTGTCTGGAATTGTGGCATTTTTAAAGTCCTATAGTCATCTGCCACGTACCATCCCTTTCTTTGACTAAAATCATCGGACTCGAAAATGCACTTTGACTTGGACCAACAATCCCAGGCTCTGGCATCTCTTTGACTTGCTTTTCTATCTCATTCTTATGAAGACAAGGATAGCGGTAAAAACGCACATTGATTGAGCCATTCTCTTTCTACTATAAAAATTGGGTGCTCTTGTTTTATCTTAGGAGGTATGCCACTAGGTTCTCGGAAAATCTCAGCAAAGTGAGATAGCACCTACTTTACTTTTTGACAATGTTCAATAGTCAGTTCTCCGGCGGTGACCCCTTGTCCTTCAATAGACATGCACAATCCACCCACCTAACATGTCGACCTTGCCAAGAAGTTATGTAAAGCCCCTTGATTCTCCAATTTATTACAAGCTGAATTCAACTCCACCCATTCTCCATTAAACTTAAAACACAACGGTTATTGCATCCAATCAACCCACATCTCACCCATTTTAGTCAACCATATCATTCCAAAAACCACATGTATGTCACAGAAGTCAAATAATAAATTTGTTACGTTAATTTCACTTATCCAACCTCACTCATAATATCCCTGCATTCACCTTGTGTTTTGGGTTGAACCCATCACGCATTTTAACAGGTAGTGGAATTGTATCTTCCACCTTCCATCCCATTGCATGAAATAACTTCTTGGATATATAATTTTGTGTTTCTCTACTGTCAACTAACATTAGAATAGGTGTCCCTTGAATTTCTCTCTCCAACTTCATGGTACGAAATTTTGATTTTTTTGCTATAATGAAGGCACTGAGGCTCATAACGCTCACGGTTCCTTCTTCGTATTCAATCTCAGTACCCAAAAGTATTTCATTCATCACACTTTCCTCATCTTCATCATCCATTGTCACCATGATTCTGAATTGCTGATCTGGGCAATGATGGCGTGGATGGTAGTTGTTGCCACATCGAAAACAAAAGCCCTTCTATTTATAATCTGTGATTCTTGAGAAAAAAGATGTCGGACCCTTTTTCATGTTGATTCGTTTGTCTACGATTTGGTAGGGTCTTTAATTTAGGGCTCAATGTTGTTCCTCTTTTATGCGATCCTTTCTTTGACCCACGCACATAAACTTAAGAGAATTTCTTATCCCACCCTATGGGGTGGAAAAATGCCTTATGGAAAATCGAAAAATGTCACTCAGATTCTGAATATACATCTCCAAATGCACCATGTTCCACTTTTATGACGCACCAAATGAGTTTCACCCCATGTTTAAACAAAAAAAATATTCTGGAGATGCATTTCCGGGTATTTTCAACCGTTATATTGATATTTGAGCAATCCAGTGTATATTCCAGAGGTTTGGGGAGGGATTTTAAAATCTCTGTCATCTTTGAATGTCAAATATTTTTGTAGATGCATTTCCGAAATAAGTTGATTAAACACTCACTTGCATCATCACGGTACCGTACTTGTTATCCACTTAAAACCTGATGGCTCCAAGAGTTTGACTAAATTTTGGTAAAACATAATGTTGGGAAAGATGTTCCAACATGAAGGATTCAAACCCAGACTAAAGATGTCGAGTGAAATGTCACAGCATGAAGATTCGACATCATGACTGACTTATCAGGTTTTGTTTAAATCTGTTCCATGATTCAAGGCGTGACTAGCAATGGATCAAGGAAGAAAGATACAAACTGCAACTCAGCAGAAGACTATAAAAGAAGACCAAGACCTAGACAGAAAGAGAGAGAAGACGACATAGACTTAGGAATCCTGTTTTATAAAGTAGGTTTTAGGTTTGAGAGTCGTAGGTTTCTCTTGTAAGTCTCCATCTGTATCGATTTGATGCAGTGTGGTAGACATAGGAACTTGTACAGATTCAGAAGCCCGTAGGCAATGAATCGTGAGTGTTCTTGGATGAAGCTTTTAAGCAAATCCGAGTTAGCTTGTTTGTCAAGTATGCTTGACAGATTTCTGTATTGATAGGGATGATTTAGAAATCACAGTTGGTGGTTAAGGGAAGTGAGTAGGGTATCTCATATCAAGGTTCTAAACGTTTGAGTTTAACCTTGGTAAAGATGCTCATTGGGTAGATGTTATGGATAAAGTTGTAAACGTAGGAGTTTAACTTTGTAACAGTCTACAGATAGTGGAGTCTTCTTCCTGGATTGGTATCCCCCAGATGTAGGTGAGTTGCACCGAACTGACACTACGCCAAAAATATGATTAGACAGCACCAAAAAGACAGCGCTTTTATGCAAAAGCGCTGCTAAAAAGAATAAAAAAATTTCGCTAAAAAAAAGCGCCTTAAAAGAAAGGCTTTAGAAAGCGCTTTCCAAAAAGCGCTGTAAAAGAATGTAAAAGAGTGCCACCTTAGACAGCGCTTTCAAAAAAGCGCTGCTATAGGTTTCACTTTAGAGAGCGCTTTTAAAAAGCGCTGTCTAAAGGTCACCTTAGAAAGTGCTTTCAGAAAGCGCTCTAATAGGGCTCAATTTCTTTTCACTTTAGAAAGCGCTGTCTAAAGGCCACCTTATTGTGTTCTTTATCATTCTGCAGATTTACGTTTTTTGTTAGGGTTCATGATAAATATGTTGGATCAGATGTCGTGACATCTATGAGTGTGCAGTTCTGATATTCAAGGTATCAGTCTGCTGTTGCGCCTCTGAGTTTAAATGATTATGTAGCACAATGTCTTGACATGTGTTAGGACATCTGCTGTCTGCATAGGCCAGAATTTCAATTGGTATCAGAGCAGGCATCCTGTCTGGTTCTGGATGAGATCTTTGGGAGATACTTTCTGGCGTTTGAACAAGGAGGAGTTTTGAATATCAGATCAATCAACTCAGACATACTGAAGGGTATTAATGGATGAGATGGATGTTCTGGATCGAAGGGAGCAACCCGCAGGTTGTTCATGTTGCTGAGGAGATTCTACAACAACTATAGGAGAAGTGGCTAGTTCTCTTGTTGGCGTGTCTTATAAGATGTTGTGACACCTTATTAGGTCAAGCATGATCTGTTCCTTGGTGGTTCCGCTGCATGTGTTTCTAGTGGAAGAGCTCTAGAATTATGGGATTCTAGAGTTGTTACTGAAGACAGTAGGTGAAAGGTCTCAATCGTCGGCCTCTATATTTGAAGATATCTACATTCTTTTATTCCAAAGTCAGAAGCGATGGAGTGAAGGGAGTTGTGGTTAGATATCTGGTATGGTGACTTGGTACTTGGAAACTTTGGCTCTTGGTACAGTTGAAGTCAGTTGAAGAGGATAGGAGTTGAGTTAAGTTTATCAGGTTCTTGCTCTAGGAGTTTGATAAATTATTGGTCGACTAGGTTGTCAAAGATACTTGAGAATTCTCTCAAATCCACTCATAAAGGCATTTATGTCGTGTATCTGGAGTCTTCTAGTTACTCTTCTAACTAGAAGGTGTTTCTTTGAAACATAATCTATAGAAAGTGGAGGTGATTTATTTTCACCCTCCAAAAACTGCAAGGAAGGATTCATCTCTCTTGACCCTAAGAGTGGATCCAATCTGATTGAAGAATTGTTGAGGTAAATAAGATTTGTTCAAAGAATGCCTTAGTTACTTGAGTCAAGGGTGGCAGCCTTGGTATCTCAACATTGTCCTTGAAGAAGATACTTGCAAAAAGATTGAATACTTTATAAGTGTTCATGATATGATCTGGTGGAGCTCAGCTACAGTAGTGAAGAAGGGTTATTGGACAAGGGTTTAAGATCAATTGCTATTTGTTGAATCCACAAGTATTTAATTGATTATCCTTGAAAGTCAAGATTGCTGATGTTCAACAAGATGTTGAAACATCTCATCATCAGAGTTTGTGCAGAATCATGGGAGGGGTACTGCATACACTTTAGCATCTGTTTTAGTCTTAGGTGGTGACCTAAGAAGTGGCTTCAGTCGGGTGTGACAGAAGCATGTGTTCTCTGGAGAGTTTCCTGGCAAGAAACTAGCCTGGACATTGATGTTGTTGAAGATGAAGATGAAGACATCATAATCTTGATGGTTACAGCTTGGATCAGTTTATTTCTGATCTAGGTGCTTTGGAGCATGGATCTTGCTCTGTTTGTGAAGGTCGAGGATAAGTGGCAGTTATCTCTGGCTTTCTACTGACGGCTCTACTAAGGGAAGTGGCATTCTTTGGTATATCTATGGGGTAGTCTTGGACTAATTATTTTCTGAAGATTCAGACGTGGCAGGTTTGAAGTCTTTGGGGTTTCAAAGCAGAATGGAGGTTTTCTACTCAAACTTGGTTGTTGAATCAAGTCTATGAGAGCATGGAACTCTTGTTCTGCAAAGGGAGGAGGTTCTTCTAAGTGGCAGAAGGAGGAGCTGAATTCAACAGTTGGATGTCATAATGTTCTGACATCTAGCTTAACATCAGAGGTCTCAGCTGGTGATGTGGCACATCAGCTTAAGATAAGGTGATCTACAGGAGAATGGAAGTTATGAATGCTTCAAAAAGGTCTATCTCATGCAGTTTGCGGGAGCTGTGGATGGGAAGATGTTACATGACTAAGAGGCTTGGTGGATACAAGATGTCTTGCTATGGGGCAAGTAGTTCATGTGACTTGAAGGTATGATTTCATTAGTGGATTAGTGTATCTTGTGGGAGTTTTGAAGATGAGTGAGGTTAATCAAAAGGTGGAATTTGGTTGGTTTCACAATGTGCATTCAAGCAAGATGCTTGAAACTGATTGTTCTTGTGTAGAAGAGTAGTTGGTTGAAATTGCAAGGAGGTTCTGGTTCTCTGGGAGCTTGTGGCAGAAGTTCTGGATTGAGAATGAAAGCATACCTTCTTTGGTGGATGAGAGTTTATTTCTCTCTGGGTTTCAGAAGTTTTCTTTGTTCAAGCTGGTGGCGCAGTGTTGTGTGAAGATCTTCAGTGTGGATTACTATGCTGATAGTAAGTCCAGTGGTGGAGCATATCAAGAACCATGGTGTGTGGTGTCTGTGATGTGTGGAAGATTCCCTAACTGATGTTAGAACATCTTTGGGTTGGTTATCCTTGGTGAAGGATTTCAGGTTCTGTGAGGAACTGGTTACTTGCATCGTGGCTAAGAAGTATCTACATTGTCATACGGGAGAATGATGGAGTAGAAGAACTGTCTTGGAAGTCGGATGTAAGTGTTTTGGAAGACTAAAGTGGATCACGGGTTGATTACATGAAGGTCTGGTTTCTGATGCGTTCAGAAGTGGATATTCACCATAAATCAGAAGTATTTCAGGTTATCATACGGGAGCATGATAAGGAATGACTGTCTTGGATTGCGGGGTGTTTATCTTTACTACTGGCTGAGTGAAGTCAGTGGAAAATCTTGCGAAGGGGATGGTGCCCCTGGCTGCAAGTCATGCTAGGAGTGGATCAGTTTAGCAGCTATGAAGTTCTGGATCATGCATACGATAGCTGACATCGTTATAACAAACTAAAGGGCCCTGTGCATCTCTTTGAGGAATGTGAAGCATTCTGATTCAATTGGTTTGTGCCTTAAGCAGCTGGAGGTCTATACATGAGAATTCAAGAGGAGTTCGTGTGGTGTATAGATGGTTGCAGGATGGGGGGATCAATGGGACTTTGATCTCAAGCCAAGAGTTTGTTATGGTTGGTATACATTTCCTCACAGGTAGCATGATGGTGATCATGTGTGAGTGATTATTGTTTCTTGTCAGAGGAAGCAATAAGAGAGTTGATGATTGGGTTCAACTGGTAAGTTGAACTGAGGGTGCGCTCTTGAAGGCATGAAGATGCGTCTTATGTTTTCCATTCATTAGCTTGGGTGTTCTGTGGAGGAGCACCAGTTACCTTAGATAGGGGGAGATGCCTCTTGAACTAAGATGAATTACTGCGAGGATACAGCTGAAGTTCCAGTTTGCATTTGTGCGTCAAGCAAGCTGAGATGTCAAGGAGGATGTCTTGACATTGTTGTAATGTTGCAAGTTGTGGAAGACTTGGCAGTGCATGTTTAATGGTTCTTATTGGATGCTTAAGAACCATTGAGTAAGTCTGGGGGAATTTATTTTTCTCTGCAGACTGTGATCATAGTGCTGTGAAAATATTCGTCAATACAGAAGTTTTCTTGGAGAACAGTGTCTGACATGTTGTCAGAACATTGTTAAGGACATGCTTTATAAGAAATTGGTTCTCTGCTAATGAAAGAATTCTGCTTGTAATCGAGTCTGCTAAATCTGGATTAAGAAAGTCCTATCTGTGGGGACCATAAGCTTGACAATATCAGGTGAGGTATCAGGACAAGTTTCAGAAGTAGTTTCGAGGACAAGTTAGAAACGATGGAATCTTTGACTAGTCTTTTGGCTCTATCTACATAGCCTTCTCATTATTTAAGAAGAGGTGTAAACACTCTTCTTAAGTTGACGGAAAATGAGTTATGTTCGTATGTGGGTAAGCAACATTTGGGTTTGGGTATGCATGGGCCACTTTTGCCATCTTTTGGCTAAAAAGGGGGAGAATGACTTATTGCTGAGAGGTGTATGTTTTGCGCTGCTGGTATGCAAAAATGTTCCAAAGGATGTTCCAACGTTTTGTTTATAACATCTTGGGGAGTTGTGTTTTGTGACCAGAGTTAGAAAGCAAGTTGTGTTTTGTGACCTGAGTTACATTCACTATGTTCTCGGTATCACATGGAAATGAAGAGGGTAACTCCAAATTATCTTCTCCCTTTTCCTCACCACTTGCTTTAAATATTTTTCCACTGCATGCACCATCAGGTTGAAGGATGGTTTAGCCAAAATTTGTCAAAAGGGGGAGATTGATGGCTCCAAGAGTTTGACTAAATTTTGGTAAAACATAATGTTGGGAAAGATGTTCCAACATGAAGGATTCAGACCCAGACTAAAGATGTCGAGTGAAATGTCACAGCATGAAGATTCGACATCATGACTGACTTATCAGGTTTTGTTTAAATCTGTTCCATGATTCAAGGCGTGACTAGCAATGGATCAAGGAAGAAAGATACAAAGCCCAACTCAGCAGAAGACTATAAAAGAAGATCAAGACCTAGACAGAAAAAGAGAGAAGACGACATAGACTTCGGAATCCTGTTTTGTAAAGTAGGTTTTAGATTTGAGACTCGTAGGTTTCTCTTGTAAGTCTCCCTCTGTATCGATTTGATGTAGTGTGGTAGACATAGGAACTTGTACAGATTCAGAAGCCTGTATGCAATGAATCGTGAGTGTTCTTGGATGAAGCATTTAAGCAAATCTGAGTTAGCTTGTTTGTCAAGTATGCTTGACAAATTTCTGTATTGATAGGGATAATGTAGAAATCACAGTTGGTGATTAAGGGAAGTGAGTAGGGTATCTCATATCAGGGTTTTAAACGTTTGAGTTTAACCTTGGTAAAGATGTTCATTGGGT
The DNA here is from genome assembly GCA_022829125.1 of Lathyrus tuberosus. Classification (NCBI taxonomy): domain Eukaryota; kingdom Viridiplantae; phylum Streptophyta; class Magnoliopsida; order Fabales; family Fabaceae; genus Lathyrus; species Lathyrus tuberosus. The sequence continues at coordinate 2,451,762 of JALAZF010000579.1, forward strand.
AGATGTTAGGAATAAAGTTATAAACGTGGGAGTTTAACTTTGTAACAGTCTACAGATAGTAGAGTCTTCTTCCTGGATTGGTATCCCCTAGATGTAGGTGAGTTGCACCGAACTGGGTTAACAATTACTGTGTTCTTTATCATTCTGCAGATTTATGTTTTCTGTTAGGGTTCATGATAAACATGTTGGATCAGATGTCGTGACATCTGTGAGTGTGCAGTTCTGATATTCAAGGTATCAGTCTGCTGTTGCGCCTCTGAGTTTAAATGATTATGTAGCACAATGTCTTGACATGTGTTAGGACATCAGATGTCTGCATAGGCCAGAATTTCAAAGCCCTTTCAAAAAACCCTTCCATTATCAATCGATATTTCCACTCCAAATCTTCGTTCTTATGTTTCATCACATCAAAGAGAGCAAAAGTAACTGGAATTCTAAGTAAAGATCATTAATGACAAACCTCATTGCTCACCTTAATCTTGTTTTTAGTCTGAAAAACGTTCGTTTTATCCGGAGATACATCTCTGGATTCTATATGAACTCGTCCGGAGGTGCATCTTTGTAGGCTGTGTGTTATCATATTTGCAGCTCTATTGACGGTATTAGCAATTTTTTTTTGTTTTATTGTAACTGTCTTCATTATATATAGTGCACCCCGATGTTTTCCCCAAACATGTTTTGTCTCCAAATTCAAAAGGTGTTATTGTAAAGGCAGTAGATGTTGGCAACCAATTTAAAATGATAAAGATTTTGAATTTCGTGATCACATGCTTCAATGAATTCATATGGAGGCCTCCAAACTAGGATTTGGAGTGGTAATCGGAAGGTCCAATAATTGTTCAGATAGAAGAAGTGCATTTGTGACAATGACATGCAAAAGAAGTAGGAAATATAGATCTCCTCTCCAGAATGTCCATTTAAGTTGCATGGTTATATGTTGGCAAATAAGAAATGGAGATTTAATGTCATATGTGATTTACATAACCATGACTTATGTGAAAAGTTAGTCGGTCATCCAACTGTGTGTCGCCTCATGCGAGAAGAGAAGGAATGTGTTTCATACATGACATTTAATTTGGTTCAAATGAAAACATACTTGAGACTTTGAAATGTAAAAGAACCGACAATATCTCAAATATCAAGCAAGTGTACAATATTCGGTACCAAAATAAAAAGGCGCTAAGGGGGGACCGGAAGTCAAATGAAACAACTATTGCAACTTTTGGATGATAAGAATTATGTTTCCAGGTACCGAATGTGTGGGGATGGAGTAACCGTTAGAGATATATTTTGGACTCATCCTCATTCTATGAAGTTGTTCAACATATTTCCTATTGTAATCATAATTGATTCAACATATAAGACCAACATGTATAGACTTCCACTATTGGAGATGGTTGGTGATTTCAAGAAAGATTTTTGAAGTCGATGACAATATGAAACTCCACATCAAATTACAATTGAGGAAGATTACTTAATTGGAAACCGCTGACTCGAAACCACCCTCTCAACCGGTAAAAACAAAAGGTGCTCTGAGTTGATCACCTTGGAACAACTTCTTAGTTGTGAAATCAGCCTTTAACTCCTTAGTAACTAATGATACAGTTTCAGTGGTTGTCGTACCATCTGTGAGTAAAGAGAACAACGTCTCATATTTCTCATTTTCCTTTGCTTGCATCTCATCCATTTTCACGTTGTCTGTTTTCCGTCTTATGTTTCTGGTACATTCAATGTATCCGGGAAGTCAGACCAATTTGATGAAAACCTCAAGTAGAAAAATCATAAAAGCAAACAATAATCCGAAAGAGCATAAATGATCTTGTGTTATTGCATTAGAAAAGTCAAAATCAAATGGGAACACACTCTGAATCCAACCTAAAGCTAAGTTCCTCAAAGATATCACAATTCTTTTCCACCAAACAAAATAACAACTTCAATTGAAACCTATCACCTCCTCACCACACCTCTTATAACAAAATTCATAACCAAACCATGTCTCTCACAATGACAATACTACCACCACACGATTATTATTTTCTATTCTTTCTTACATGGAATTTCCAGACTTTAGGCCTACTTTGTTGATTCAACACCATTGCATCTATATCATTATCACATGTGTAAAAAATAGAATATTATGACAATTTGAAGTTGAAGTAAGGTAGAATAGTTCTCCTTGTTGACAATAAGACTTGCAAGGGTTATGAGGTTGGTAAGGTAAAACTTCGAATGTCTGATGATCGTGAGTTTCTTCTTCAAAATGTGAGGTATCCTTTCACAGCTCATGTGAAATTTTTATTCCATTAGCATGTTTAAAGATTTAGGCTATTGCACTAGAGTAACATATGGTGTTGAAAAATTTGCATGGTGAAGTGATCATAGCTAAATGGTCTAAAACATATGGTATTGAAAATATGGTGAAGTTATTGGCTTTGAGGTCAAGGCATGGTTGTAAATTTAGCTCAAGCTACTCTAATACGAAGGTCGGCAAAGCTTTGTCTATTGTATAAATTAACCTAATTAATATTCATGGTAAAGTTGTGATAAGGTAAGGAAGGGGATAGTACTATCTCAAAGGGACATTTATGTTTACCTTGGGTGTTATGTTTTAATGTTGTTGAATGGTTGTAAAAATTAAAATTTAGGACCTTTAGGGAGGCATTCAAAATCAAGGAGATTAATGTTGCTTGTTGGTTTGGTAGATTACTTAAGTAAAAAAATGTGACTTGAAGCAAGTGGATGCAAGTGGCAAGATCAAGGTTCAAGTGTGGATTGAACTTGATCAAGGTTGTTTAAAAGTGATTCAACATGATAAATAGCATCGGTGTGGCTGAAGGAAAGGTGGATATTCTTGAAGTATGCCTTAAAACCTTAAGTGATAATGAGAAAGAAAACATGTTTCAAGATTTTGAAAATCATAAAGCCGAAAAAGCAATCAGGAAGTCAACAAAAGACAATGGAGATGTAGGGGTAGTCTGGCTGGTGGTGGTCGGAGGCTATTAGCAGAAGTTCGGGTTTAGTTCGGATAGTTTGTTGGTATCAATCTTTTTTGTTTTGATTTGCGGATTCGTTCATTAATGTTAGAATATTATGAATATTTTTATATTAATTTAGATATACTCAAAAATACTTAGAAATAATCAAAGATACTATAAATTTATATAAAACACATTATACAATATTATAATCTTTTTTATTCTTCAAAATGTGAGGTATTCTAACAATTAATTGGGGAACCTAAGGAGATTGGAAAACACTTCTATACAACTTGGACTTGTGTGATTCATAGATAGAGTTTGAGAGATGGAGAAACATTTGGATAAAACATAGGATTTGTTCTTAGAAATTTGAGTGATTATTTTTATAATATTTTTTAACAAATATTAGAAGTAAGTGAATTAAAGAGTTTTTCTCTTCCTTAGAGTATATCATTTGATCAAATTGAGTAAACAAGTTATCATATTTTTTTGTCTTTCATCTTTTTCTAATTTGGGGATTTGCTTACACTATTGACAAGTCATTATGTTATTTTATGCTATTTATTTTTTGTCTTCATACATCAAATATTTTACTGTGTTTGAACTCTTTATAATTTTTCTTTAACGAGCACAACAAGATAATTCTTTATCTTCGTCATTAATATTCATCCTAAGCTTTACCATATCAATGACTATGTTATTGAAGACATTAATATGTTGTTGCAAATTTGTTCCTTCCTGCATCTTCAGACTATATAGTTGTTGCTTCGTGAACAATTTGTTCATCGGCGTCAGTGACATATACTGACTCTCTAATTTGTCTCAAATCTCCCCTGACATCGTTAGATCCATGATATGATATGTCACTTCGCCTGAAACACATAGGTGAATAATCTCGCGACCTTCTCCTTCATTTATGTTCAATCGATATCTTGCATGACAGTCGATTTATGCTCACACAACACCTTTTATAAACTTTACTGAGCTAACAAATTCTTATCTTATTTTTGCCATCAATTTATAATAACATTTATGGACCGTATCACATATCTTGCACTCAGTCACCTCTCTGCATCAAACACTTGGACTTAAGAAACTTTTGGAGTTTCTCCTTGATTTCTTGTGTTTTTATTGTTTTTCTTCTGTTTTTATATGAGATATACTCAACGGATTCCAATTAATTTAACCTTTAAGATTAGAAGAAAACAAACAATACTTAAGTAATTTTAGTTAACATAGAAACAGCAAAGTATAGACAATGATGACTCAACTTGATGTTGTTGAATACACAAAACTATTTACATAGCTAGATTTCTTACTTCACAAGCTAGAGTCTAGTTATTAGTTAGTTAAGGAGTTTGTTATAGTAGTTACAAATTAGTTAAGCAACTAATCATTGTATTCTATATAAACTCTATTGATGTGTATTGTAAAGTTCAGTTGTGGAATAATAAGCTTCTTCTTCACCTTTTCTTCCTTTGCAAGCTTTCTTTCTTTGCCTTCAATGGAGTTTGTGTCAAGATTTCACATGGTATCATCGACCTGTGGCTAATCTTCCATCCCATTCCGCTGCATTCTTCCCAACTCTTTCTCTCTATTGTTTTGTTCTTCTTCTCTTATTGTTTCTGTATTCTGTCCCCATTTTTTTTCTCATCATGTCTCATGAAAATTCTCCGAGTTCCTCCACTTCCAGCCATAACAACCTTGCGAATTCTAACTCTGCCAAGGGTTATCAGAATGACACTCTTAACCCCTACTTTATGCACCCCAATGAGAATCCAGCTTTGGTTCTTGTGACACCTCTATTGAATGCAAGTAACTACCATTCTTGGTCACGGTCAATGACAATGGCTTTACGCTCCAAGAATAAACTCCACTTCATCAATGGCGCTCTTTCTCGACCACCAGATGAAGATCGTGACTCCATAGCTTGGGATAGGTGTAACACTATGATCATGTCATGGCTCAATAATTCTGTTGAAGCAGAAATTTCTCAGAGTGTGTTATGGATGGAGACGGCTTCAGGTATATGGCAAGAACTGAAAGATCGGTTCTATCATGGTGATGTGTTCAGAATATCAGAAATTCAAGAAGAAGTTTGCACTCTTAAACAAGGTGAATCTTCTATTTCTTCTTATTACACCAAGTTGAAAATGCTTTGGCAAGAACTAGACAATTTTCGTCCCATTCCAACTTGCGAATGTAGCAATTCTTGCATAGCTATTGAGAAAATGCGTAGTTATCGTGATTCAGATCAGGTGATTCATTTTTTGAAGGGTTTGAATGATACTTATTCTGCAGTTAGATCACAGACTATGTTAATGGATCCTCTCCCTAACATTTGTAAAGTGTATTCACTACTGGTTCAACAAGAAAGACAATTTCTTGTACCAGTTGAAAATGCTAAGCTCCTAGTAGTTCCTACTAATCAATCCCAAGGTGGAAACCAATCTCAAGGTAGAGGAAACAATGGTTCTCGTGGTAGAGGATCAAGAGGAGGCAGATCCTCATTTGGTCGTGGCAAAAACATGAGGGTGTGTACTCATTGTGGAATGACCAATCATACTGTTGATACATGCTTCAAGAAGCATGGTTACCCTCCCCATAGGCAACAACAAGGCACCATCAATAATTGTTCAACTGAACAAAGAAGTGCAGATGAAGTTCCATCTGAAAATTCTGAGGAACAATCTAAAGATGCTACTTCTAGTCTTGCTAGTTTTACACCAGCTCAGCACAAGGCTCTCTTAGCTTTACTTCAACAATCTGCTAGTACTCATAGTGTAAATCACATAGTTACACAAAATTCTCCTTATTCAGGTATTCTATGTACTTTTCCTTCTCAAGCTGCAAATGAATCCTTCATTTTGGATACAGGAGCAACTGATCATGTTTGCTTCTCCAGAAGATTGTTTTCATGTCTTATAAAAATACCTGAAATCACTGTCAAATTACCAAATGGTTCATTAGTTTCCACATGTTATGCTGGTACTATTCACTTTGATAATGATTTTGTGTTAACAAATGTGTTGTTCATGCCACATTTCTCTTTTAACCTCATTTCTGTGCCTAAACTCACTGCTAGTCTAACTTGCCATTTGACCTTTGACAACTCTACATGTTTTATACAGAATACTCTCTCCAAGAAGATGATTGGTGCAGCTAAGTTGAAAGGAGGACTGTACATACTTCATCAGCCTGCAGTAACCATCCCTTCCACTTCTCATTCTATTGCTAGTATATCAAATGAACTTGTATCATCTGACCATACACATGGTTGTAACATTTGGCATTTGAGACTTGGTCACCCTTCAAATGCCAAACTTATTGAAATAAAGAAAGTATTTCCTTCTGTTATTGTTCCACCATCTGACACACCTTGTGATGTTTGTTTTTATGCCAAACAAAAGAGACTTCCTTTTCCTGATAGTAGTCATAAGTCCAATGACATTTTTTATCTTGTTCATATGGATATTTGGGGACCTTTGTCCATCCCTTCTATCAATGGTCATAGATATTTTCTCACTGTTGTTGATGATAAGAGTCGTTTCACTTGGATTTTTCTTATGAAACAAAAATCTGAAACTAGCAATTTAATCAAATCCTTTGTTTCCATGGCCTCAACTCAACATAACAAAACCATTAAATGCATTAGATCTGATAATGGCAGTGAATTTTCAATGGTTGAGTACTACAAATCTCTAGGAATCATACATCACACATCTTGTGTTGGTACTCCTCAACAAAATGGGATAGTTGAGAGGAAGCACCAACATCTTCTTGCCATCACTAGAGCTCTCTTATTCCAAGCTCACCTCTCAAAACAATTTTGGTCTTATGCCATTAATCATGCCACTCATATCATAAACAGACTACCCACACCTTTTTTGAATAACTCCTCACCTTTTCAAATTTTACACAACAAATTACCCAACCTCAATTCTCTTAAAGTGTTTGGTTGTTTATGCTTTACTACCACCTTATCAGCCCATAGGAAGAAACTTGATCCTAGATCCAGAAAGTGTATCTATCTAGGCATCAAAACTGGAGTAAAAGGTCACATTCTGTTTGACTTGTGCTCCAAGGATCATTTCTTATCTAGAGATGTTGTATTCTTTGAAAGCATTTTCCCTTACAAACAAACTTCTTTAACATCCATTCCTTCTCCTATAAACCATCATACACCCACAACACATTCAGATTCTGTTTTCTTTGATTTCCCATACATAATTGACAATGATACACAACACAGTCACCCTACTCATGTACCTGAGCCTATCTCATCATCTATTCCTGATATCCCATCTTCCAGTTATATTCCCAATCCTTCACCCTCTCCTAATGTGTCTGTTCCTCATCATTCACCTTCTCCTAGTGTGCCTGCTCCATCTTCTGAACCTATCCCTCCAGTCAGAAGATCTGGTAGAAATACTAAACCTCCCAATTACCTTTAGGACTACCACTGCAATCTGATTGAAAGTACAGTTCAACCTCCTACATCAATTGCTGCTCCATCATCCTCTCAAAGTAAGTATCCTCTGTCACATGTTCTATCTTATAATAGTTTGTCTGCTGCTCACAAACAATATATCTTTAATATGTCTTCCATTTCTGAGCCTCAAACATATGAAGCTGCTGTTGAGAATCCAAATTGGAAAGCAGTTATCCAATCTGAATTGCAGGCCCTTCAACAGACAAACACATGGATATTGGTTCCTTTACCTCCGCATAAAATAGCTATTGGTTGTAGATGGGTTTTTAAACCCAAACAACATGCTGATGGTTCAGTTGAAAGATACAAAGCTCGATTAGTGGCTAAAGGTTTCACCCAGACTGAAGGATTAGATTACATGGACACCTTCAGTCCTGTTGTGAAAATGACCACAATCAGAGTTTTTATCACCATTGCTGTTGCTCATCATTGGCCACTTTTCCAACTTGATGTTAATACATCAGTTTTACATGGTGATCTCAATGAAGAAGTCTTCATGTTACCTCCTCCTGGTCTGGCTGTTTCCCATCCAAATATGGTGTGTAAACTTCAGAAATCTTTGTATAGTTTGAAACAGGCAAGTAGACAGTGGAATACAAAACTCACTGAGACTCTCATTCAATCTGGCTACATCCAATCCAAGTCAGATTACTCTTTGTATACTAAGTCCATTGGATCTCAGTTCACATTGATTCTTGTTTATGTTGATGATTTGGTCTTAGGGGGGACTGATCTTGATGAGATAAACAACATTAAGACCCTTCTGCATAATAAATTCAGCATCAAGGATCTAGGAGCTTTGAAGTATTTTCTTAGTTTTGAAGTTAGCAGATCAAGGGAAGGCATTACTCTGTGCCAAAGAAAGTATGCATTGGATTTACTGCAAGATGTAGGCTTGACTGGAGCCAAACCAAACAACACACCTATGCAACCACATCTTCAGCTACATACAGGTTCTGGAAAGCCTATCTCTGAGCCTACTGAATATAGGAGATTGGTTGGAAGACTACTGTATTTAACACATTCTAGACCAGAAATATCATATACAGTTAGCAAACTCAGTCAATTCCTGAGCAAACCTACTAAAGAGCACATGATGGCTGGCATTCATGTGTTGAAATATCTCAAAGGAAGCCCTGGAAAGGGTCTATTCTTCAGATCATCATCCAATCTTACTTTAAAAGGTTTCTCAGATTCAGATTGGGGAGCTTGTCCTGATACTAGAAGATCCACTACAGGTTTTTGTTTCTTTCATGGTGATTCATTGGTCAGTTGGAAGAGTAAGAAACAAACAGTAGTGTCAAGGTCTTCCTCGGAAGCTGAGTATAGAGCACTTGCCCAAGCTACATGTGAAGGCCAATGGATTTTATATCTATTAAGGGATTTACATGTTGAACATACAGCTCCTTTCATGATCTATTGTGACAACAAATCAGCTCTCCACATAGCTGCCAACCCAGTTTTTCATGAGAGAACAAAACATATAGCGATCGACTGCCATGTAGTGAGAGATAAAGTGCAGGCTGGAATCATGCATTTGCTGCCTATCACATCTAAAGATCAAGTAGCAGATATTTTCACAAAGTCTTTACACATTGGACCATTCAATCATCTTCAAAGCAAGCTTGGGATGATTGACATCTACTCCAGCTTGAGGGGGGATGTTGAATACACAAAACTATCTACATAGCTAGATTTCTTACTTCACAAGCTAGAGTCTAGTTATTAGTTAGTTAAGGAGTTTGTTATAGTAGTTACAAATTAGTTAAGCAACTAATCATTGTATTCTATATAAACTCTATTGATGTGTATTGTAAAGTTCAGTTGTGGAATAATAAGCTTCTTCTTCACCTTTTCTTCCTTTGCAAAGCTTTCTTTCTTTGCCTTCAATGGAGTTTGTGTCAAGATTTCACAGATGTCCCTAAACCTATGGCTGAATCAAATAAAAGACAAGAATAGTTAAGAGTTTCTTCCGTTCATGCTTAAGTAGTGAATACAAGTCATAATATTGAAGAGAAGGATCATACTATCTCACAAGACCCCAAGTGTGTTTAAGATCTTTCCAACAGATTTACAAAGGACACTTAGTCATTGGAAACCGAAAATCAAGTAAGCTATGAATATCCAAAAGTAGTGCAGAGCATAAAGAAAAATCGTCTACAAACTTCTTGCCGATGTGTGAGTCGCGGCCAATTGGCTTTTTGACTCCTATGATTGTGATGATAATTAAAGACGTCAACCAACTTCTTGCCGATGGGGGTGGTAGCACTGATGTAAAGATGGATCGGATAAAACTAATGTTATATATATATATATATATATATATATATATATATATATATATATATATATATATATATATATATATTGCAGATTAATTTATAATAATATTTATGGACCGTACAGTAGGAGCTACTGTCTCTCGGACTCAGTCATACTCAATTTAGTTAAATTAATTTAACCTCTAAAGAAGAAAAGAGAGCTGACAATACTTAAGTAATTTTAATCAACTTGATGTTCCTAAACCTATGGGTGAATCAAACAGAAGACAAGAATAGTTAAGAGTTTCTTCCCTTCATGCTTAGGTAGAGAATACAACCATGAAATAGTAGACAAAATAAAGACAACCAACCATGAATATAATTTTTACCTTGCCTTTCAATAGATTTACAAATAACCACTTTCAGCGCATGCTCAAGTCTTGTGAACAATCTTTTTCCTTTCACCAATCTGTAAAAAGAACAAACTAATGTTCAAAGCAATTGAAAAACATTACATTGAAAAGAACAAATTAATTTTCAAAGCAATTGAACAAAGTAAATAAATTTGTTTAGCTTAAAGAAAAAAAAACTTTAAATAACTTATTAAGAAAACTAGGACAATCAATCTACCGAATAATTTTCTTCTTTTCGGCTGTCAGCAAAGAGAATAAATTAATGTGGATTGTAGGAGGAGTGGTATGAACAATCTTTCCCTTTCTTTCTTGAATCTGCAGTAACCTGCATCAAGAGCCATTCAAGTTATGCAGTAAAGACTATAACAATTATTCTCCTTTTTTTTTATTTTTCAGTTCTTTTTTTTTTTTTAAGTTCTTTTCAAGAATAACAAAGTAAAGAAATTTGTTTATCATAAAGAATTAACAATTTCACGTTGGAAGTATGTCTAAGTGGAAAGAACTTTTAAAAACTGAAATAGGATGGGTCTTTAATCGACTTAGTCTTAAAAAACTGAAAATCTAAATAGAATAAAGCCAACAAACCTTAGATATGTTTATTTACCTTGTTTTCCAACGGATGCTCTATCTGACTAGTGAACAATCTTTTTGCGGTTTGCAAAGAGAATAAAGTTTATAGTAGGAGGAGTGGTATGAACAATCTTCCTTCCCCTTTCTTGAAACTGCAGTAACAAGCATCAAGAAAATAAGGTAGTTTTCAGAGCAATTCAAGTTCTGCAGCGTAGACTGTAACATCTACTATTCTCCTTTTTTATTTTCAATTTTGGTTTCTTACTATTGATGTACAGACAATTGTATTATGTGAGAAAGTTTACAGCTAGCTAACTTGTGATTAATTTAAAGCTACAATAATTGTTCTCACCTTTTCAATTTCAAAGTTACTCCTATGCATACAAATAAACACTACTACTTTTTACACCTACCTAACAGAGGGGTCTACAATAGACAATATTGACTAGACCAGTGGTCTCTTTAATTCACCAATTTTGTTACCATTCACAATTCATACATCATCTTTGTTGTGAAACGCCAAAATACCACAATCTTTTACAAAGTTTTAAACACAGCTTTTGTGGACCAAATTGAACTAAACTGAAAGATAACGATGATAAAATGCAACTACTATGGAATAATAATAATAATAACTAGCGGGATACCCGTGTCTTCGCACGGGTACCCGTCGGTGACGCGCATTTGTCTACATTTAAAAATTTGTTAAAAAATATGATTAATAAAAATTTTTAAATATAATTTATATTTAAAAAAATAGAATCAATACTCGCGGACATCGGTTGATATTTTTTATAAAAATATTTTTGTAATAATTTAGTTTTAAAAAATATCAAATAATAACATAGTATTTATAAATATTAATTTAATTGTATAAATAAGATAATAATTAAGTAACAAAATTTTAAATAATTAACGATTTTTGAAAATAAATTTGAAATTTCAAGTATTGATATTTGACTTATTTCTAGAATAAAATGTTAAACTTATCAATATTTTTCCAAAATATTTAATACATAATAAAATGTATTTAATGATATATATTAATAATATATTTTTTATAAAAAAATTAAAAAAAATTAGTTTAATCCATTTTATAAAGTAATCAAACTCAAAAATCAATTATACACCTTTAAAATTATTTTGATTACTTTAAAATAAAAATTAAATATATTTTTTTTCAATAATCGTATATTTTTTATATCATGTGTCAAATACTAAGTTCAAATTGAGTTTGATAGTCTAGCGGGATACTCGTGCCTTCGCACGGGTACCCGTCGGTGACGCGTATTTTTGTAAATTTGTCAAAAAATATTATTAATAAAAATTAGTAAATATAATTTATATTTTAAAAAAAATAGAATCAATACCGGCAGACATCGGTTGATATTTTTTATAAAAATATTTTTATAATAATTTAATTTTAAAAAATATCAAATAATAACATAGTATTTGTAAATATTAATTTAATTGTATAAATAAATATTAGTAACATTAATAAATACATTTTGTCTGTGTTTGGATTCTTACATAATTTTAAATATATTTACCTTTATTTTCTTTAATTGTATCATAATTGTGATTTTGTTTAAAAATATTTTGATAAATAAAAAACTTGTTTCCAGTAATAAAAGTATTTGGATCATCCATACACTATTTTTTCATATATAAAAATAAAGTTCAATCTAAAGTATTTAAATTTTTCTCGTATATAAAAATATATATGTCTCGTATACATTACTATATTATTAATGATTTCATTTTTCCCATTTCAGTAATTCAATTTTTCCCGTAGTTATATATTTTCTCTTGTAATTACCTAATTTATATAAGTATTATTAAAAATATCTCTTTGTTGGTATGAGAGGTTTGTATAGTTTGTATAGAAAGAATTGAGAATAGTATAAAGCATAAATTAATTGGAGAAAAAGCATCCATTAATTTCGAATTTTACATCAATTAATGAAGGAGAAAAACTAAAAGCAAGAATCTGACAGTAAACTTGTTTATTAAATAACGCAGAAATTAAAAATATAAGAGCATCATGTCATTAGACAGATAACAGATTGTATGCTTGTCATAGTCTCCATATTAAAATTTGAAGTTACAACTTTATGCACAATACAATCACCAGCAGTATTTATGTCTAAAGGCACAGACCAACGTTTGATAAAAATAAAGTATTTCCAAACTATACAAACTATACAAACCTGTTATACCTTACAGAAATTCCTTCCTATTTATGCTTTATACTATTCTCAATTCTTTCTATACAAACTATACAAGCCTGTTATACCTTACAGAAATTCACTGCTAAAAAGTGTAATCATGCATAGAATTTCCTTATGATGTAGAATCAAACATAATCTCAGTTGTCACAGCTAGTGCATCAAATCATGGGCATGACTTACAAATAAAAGCTCTAATTTAACACATGAACAGAATACATTATCGATACATTATTAAAGAAACTAATAGCTTAAAATATGTGTTTTCAAACACTGTATCTTTGCTTCCATTTATTGTTGTAGCTGGGGTAGCAGGCTGCAAATTTTAAAAACCAAGTCATCCACATTCTTAATATAAACTATTTCTATTAGAAGCATTGGAAGTTTTCTGCAGCATTAATAAAAAAACTCAACTATTAAACTACATTTAAAAAGAAACACCAAGATCAATGAGAACAACAAACACCAAGATCAATGAGAACAACATCTGCAGTAGTCAGATCAATTAAAACTTTCATTAAAAACCATACATATCAATATGAGGGATGAACCATGAAGATATAGCATAATAAACAAAAGGGCTAACCTTGTACATTTTAGGCTGTGTGAAAGATGGTTCGTCAATGTCATTGTGGCCAAATCGACGATAACACACCTAATTCAATGACTCAAACATCACCAGGGCCTTGTTTTCCATCAACCGATATCTGTGCTACGCATTCTATCCAGATTTTATAAAAAAAAACAGCACCGAAGATTCACAATCTTCACATCTACAAAGTATAACTTGTCACAATAATTTGATCATCTTAGTGTTTGAAACAGCCAAATAACTGTTTCAAAAAAACTCTTCAAAATGAGTAAGGGCCATAACAAAAACTTCATCAAGGTTTTACATATTTATATCCATTTCATACATATCGAAATCACCATATAAATCATCAACGTCTTCACTTATTTCAGGGCATTTTGTAGCAGGACAGTATAACTGAAGATCAACAATACTGAAAAAAACATGATCAAAGATAGAAGTGAACAAAACCTTAAGAGCAACATTTTTGCGTTTCTCATTAGGTTCTGTTAACTAAAAGTGTACAAGTAGTCCTATATTTTTTAAAAATGTGTTAATAGAAAAACCTATTCAAATCACCTAAGCATGCACTTAATTAGGAATAGAAACAATTGTGGCAACTGTCATGTGATGTGAGTTCAACCTTTCTCTGTCATGTGATGCGAGTTCCTATAAGAATTGTCCTTATGTACTGTGAACCAATTGGAAGAATCCACAGCCCAACACAAATTCGATCACTACATTTTCACGTACCTGGCACGAAAAGAAACTCCAAGCATCCAGTCAGTCCTTGAATAATCATTTATAAATGTTCCTGCTACCATCTACATAATAACAGGGTACCATTGAAACTAATAAAAACTATAGTTTTGTCATACATGTGAGATTGCGAGGAAATAAACAGAAGAAGCACCTTTTGAATCAATAACAAAGGAAAATAGATGATTTTTATTGACTTTGCAAAAGTTATATTTCACTTAGAACGAAGTGATTAAATTTTACCTGTCAATAGAAATCGACCACATGCTGTCTATGAAATCAGGAGCTGAAAGCAATGCAGCTGGCCAAGCCAATGTAGTTAAAAGTGCACTCAAGACAGTCACCATTGCCCCTTGCCTCATCATCTCCATCGCAAGTCCTAACGCATCACAAAAATGTTGACATCTTACACGAGTCTACTATATAAAATCAATAAATACTTACGCCTTGCTTATGATTGTCTCCTATAGCTCTGAATTCAAATTCGTCAACACTCTCATCTCTCCTAGCCAATTTGGTTACAGTATGTCCTGCTCCAGTAGCTAGTAGAACAAAGATCACATCAGATCAGATCACAAGATGTATGTATATAATCTAAAACTTTGATCTCACGCAAAATACGCGTAGCATTCGAAACATGTTCGAATATATCAGTGATTTTCTTTATCGCAACAGTCCTGATAAAAAACGCAGGCCAAACCTTGAAGCCAAACCACAAACATAGCTTATATTCTACTTACAACGTAACACATCAGTAGTGATGCCTAGCAGAGCTAGAACCACTCAGAATGCTTCAATGCTAACATTAATAAAATCTTTAATGTCTATGTTATATAACTGGGTGAAATTGATTAGTAGCATTACAAATATTTTCATAGCTGAAGCAATTAAGTAAAGGTTGATGATGTATTTCATTTTTAGACATGTTGTTGAAGGTATTTATACGGAATGGTGAACAGAGGAATGATATTATGAACCTGAAGGAGGATTGTGATTTTCTCAAGTTCGATTTTAATTTGTAAAATCAGGGAGGTACAGAAGCAGATTTTGACGCAATGATAGTGATTTCTTGAAGAGATGACTAAAAATTAGCAAGTAACTTATTCAGATCTCGAGGCCTCACGACAAAGTTGCTTGGAAAGAATTCCTATCTTTATTTGATAGCATTGTTAGAGAATGGAAATCTCTTGCGCCCACATTAGTTATGAACAACTCACACATTTATAGAATTTGCAAAAACAGTCTAATTTTATTAAGTGTGCAAAAACCTATATGATATTTGTTCTTAGAGTGTAGAATAAATGTCCGAGACACATTAGTGTACTTCAAATTACAGAATATCCTCACACTTTTATTTCTATCTCATTCAAAGTGGAGAATAGCATTTGGATGTCTATAAAAAATTAATGTACTTAAAATGATAGAATATTAGATGTTGTTATCTTCACTTAAACTTAGAAGATTGAGCCAAGTACACATAAACTAAATATGTACATATAGTAGAATAAAGTATTCCTTACAAAAAAAAAACTACAAAAGGAAAGGTAATTTCTTTTCAAGTAAAAGATAGTGGCAGTAAGGTCTATGAAGTTTTACAAACACTCAGTCTTCATTTATTTGTTTAGACACCATATGATTGATCTGCGACTGGAATCTCCATCTCCATCTCCGCTGCAACATATCACCCGCTCATCCTGCACATAATTGCTATCTTAAGCCATTACATTGCAAAAATTGAACAAATTCAAAATCAATATTATAGAAACTCTTTACTTGTTTTGATTAAGGGTGGCCGTTGCTGCCATCGACGCAGCCACACTGCCCGGTGTAGCTCTCATGTCACCTTTGTTCCTAAGCTCAGCTCCAATCACTCCCTCTGCATCCTCCCGTGTTACAGCCTTGTCTGCTCCCAGCTCCCTCGCACCCTCCATTCAAATCATTAAACCATGCATATGTCAGTCATATAGCTTAATCTAGTACATTATCCTAATTAACAGTCCTAAATTGATGTTCTAAATGTAATGGTAGATAAGATTGGATACCGTTATGACATCAGCCAATGTTGTTTTCTGCAGATCAGGCATAGTACGAGTGTTCCGAGTTGCTGCTGACTGAGCTATTGCTCCCAACCCACCGGGCTCAGTTTGATTCTTTCCGGTGGCTCTCATTTCTACTGCTTGTATAGCAGCAACATCACTCTGATCCAACGGCTTATGACCAGTTCCAGTTAAAGTAGAAGCTTCCAACGCCTCTCCAATGGTTATCGCATTCTTGTCCAAAACCAAACCAGGATCATTCATCGGCACATCAGGTTGAACGAACTGTCCTACAAGAATGCAAGCTTAGCATCATGATCCTATATAGACAATTCAATCAAATCTTTCAATAGTTAATTCAATCAACTCTCATACGTTAGTTCCTTGAACTTCAAATTCCCAATGATTCAATCTAAGAATGTTAATAGAATATAAGCATAGCATCATGATCCTATATAGATCTAAAGTTAAGAAACAACATATAATTCAAAAATCATTGGTAACTTATAGATCCTGGCGATGTTAGGGTCATCCGGTTGAATATCATCGGCAGGTTATAAAAAATCAAATCAATGTTAGTCGTTTCAGCGAGAGAAGGCGGAACATCACCGTCGATTATTATCATTTTGATTCCTTGCAAACATAATATGTAATATACCTGATATACAATGAAACACTTCAGTAATAATTAAAAAGTCAAGAATTATGCTTTTCTGGGGCATGGAAATAAAGTGAGCCACTGGCATACATGTTTCATATATTTCATGTGGACCATGGCATACTGTTGTTATACCTTCAATTATATGAAAAGTTATAAGGTAGGAAAAATCAACCACTACAAAATTTCAAATAAAGTTATACCTTCAATGCTGGATAAACTGAAAATTCCTTAATACAATACGCCTAAACTCATTAAAAGTGATGTTGTCTTTAGTGCGCTAAAGCATCAATTTGAGTCCATATGAAAATTTCAGGTTTGTTCAACCTGTCTGAAATTGTTTTCTCTAAGTCAATGAAGGCTCCTCTGTAAATTAAAAGTATATTCTTTGTATAAATCATAAAGTGAAGATGAAGCAATGACACTGCACTCAATGGTAGGAATCTCTAAAGATCAAGTGAACAATAAATGCATAATAGTAAAGCTACAACACAAACTATCTATATAGATAAGATATTACCTCTCCACCAACAAATAAAAGTGCCATATCGAGAGGATCCTGAGATTTCTTCCCTTTGCACTATCCAATAAATATGATAAGGGAAATAGAAAATTCAGCAGCAGCAACAATGATAGAAAAACATATAAATCCAACAGCGGTACACATAATGTGAAAATTCATAGAAGCATTTTGTCAAACATGGAGGGTGTAAAAGTAAGGAAAATCTGATTCAGCAAGATGAAAAAGATGAAAATTAAGTCACTCACCATTTGACATGACAGATCTCTTACTCTCGGCGCCAAGGTAAAGGTTCTTATGGTTGACCGATGTTGCTCTTTTGTTGTCTTCTACCATTTCACCTCTTTCTCTCCAAGATCTTTCATGTACAAAAAATTCAGAGAAAAAATCAACAAAAAATTAAGAAATAAAGAGAGAAATAGATTCAGTTATTCTCAATCTTCTTCCCGTGTGCATAATCCAACCGGGAAATTAAACAAAAATCATCGCCGGAAATCTGTTTTCGCCACCACAAATCTACCACTGTCAAAGAGTCTACCACCGTAAAATTACCGTAATTTCGTAGATCTAAGCAGAAAAAGATAAAAGAGGGTGTGGTTTTCAAAAGGGATCGTGGTTGTAATGGGTGAGAGGTGGTTGTAATGGATGAGATGGACGGTTTCTGAATAATGCGTGAAAAGAAGAAGTGTGTTTTAGTGATTGTGATAAAAAAGGATGGTGGTTACGGTTTTGTGAAGAAAAATAAACTTGTGGGGTGGTTAAATGCTAGAAATAAGGAAGAATGAGTAATAATTGTTAAATACTTTATTAATTTTTTAATTAATTAATTAAATGGATTATAATTGGTTAAGTTGCCAAGTGGCACATTATTGAATATTTAAGTTGCCAAGTGGCAGATTATTTGCTAATAAAGGTAATTAGGAGTTTTTAAGACCACCTTTTTTTTTCTTATATGATAGATAATAATAATAATAATAATAAGGGTTAATACATATTTTCCCCCCTGCCATATAGGCGGTTTTTGAAAAAACCCCCTGCGAAAAAAAAAGTTGCAAAAATTTCCCTAACATTTGAAGATTCTCTCAATTTTGACCTTCATCACATCCAGTCATCAAAAATGCTGATGTGGCAGATAATTTTTATTTATTTTTAATTATTTTTCCTATGTGGATGACGAGGTGGATTTTTTTTTTATTTTTGATTTATTTTTATTTCCACGTAGGCATTTCTTTTTATATGTATTGTTTGGTTTATTTTTGAAAATATGTAAACATTCAAAAAATGCCAAAGGTGAGAATCGAACCCACCCCCTTTCTTTCATGTCTTCACTTTCTTACCACTAGGCTAGACTTCTCATGTTGTAATATTGTTTCCATTAATTAATGTTAATACATATTTTTTATGTTTTACCTTTAATTGATTTTAATTGATATTAATATATTATAACTAAATAATATATTTAGTTTTAACTTTTTTATTAAACTAATTTTATTAATATATTGAATGTGAATACATATTTAATTTTTTATTAAACTAGTTTTAATATATTAATAATTTTTAACTAATTTTTTTATTAAACTAAACTATTTAGACTATTCTAAATATTGTAACTAATCTAAATATTTAAACTATATATTTAATATACAACCTAAATATATAAACTAATTAATACTGTAACTATTAATCTTTAACTAATTAATACTGTAACTATTTTTAACTAATACTGTAACTATATATAAACTATTTTTAATTAATTAATTTTTAACTAATTAATACTAATTAACTAGTTACAATTTTTAACTAATTAATACTAATTAACTAGTTACAATTTTTAACTAATTAATACTGTAACTATTAATTTTTACCTTTAATTTCGTTTTTAATTATATAAATATATAAACTAAATAAACTAAACTATGTAGTTACAATATTATTTAAACTATATAAACTATATATTTAATATACAATCTAAATATACTATTATTTAATAGGAGTTAAAAGTATCATTTATAAACAAATAATAGTTACGGTATTATTTATAAAAAGTATTATCTAAAAAGTTACAGTATTATTTATAAAAAGTATAGTTACAAATAATAGTTACAGTATTATTTATAAAAAAGTATCATTTAAAAAGTATCATTTATAAAGTATCATCTATAAACTATTAGTTACAGTATTATTTATAAACAAAATATCATTGCAATAATTACTGTAGCTTATAAATAATAGTTTAGATTAAATAGTTATAAATAATAGTAGCTTATAATGTATTAATATCAATTAAAATCAATTAAAGGTAAAACATAAAACATATGTATTAACATTAATTAATGGAAACAATATTACAACATGAGAAGTCTAGCCTAGTGGTAAGAAATTGAAGGCATGAAAGAAAGGGGGTGGGTTCGATTCTCACCTTTGGCATTTTTTGAATGTTTACATATTTTCAAAAATAAACCAAACAATACATATAAAAAGAAATGCCTACGTGGAAATAAAAATAAATCAAAAATAAAAAAAAAATCCACCTCGTCATCCACATAGGAAAAATAATTAAAAATAAATAAAAATTATCTGCCATGTCAGCATTTTTGATGACTGGATGTGATGAAGGTCAAAATTGAGAGAATCTTCAAATGTTAGGGAAATTTTTGCAACTTTTTTTTTCGCAGGGGGGTTTTTCAAAAACCGCCTATATGGCAGGGGGGGAAAATATGTATTAACCCTAATAATAATAATAATTGATATCTGAGATAGCAAATTAATCCTTACTTCAAAAGATGCTACTATCCATTATGCTTTGTTGCTTAATTTCGAACTAAGAATTCACTCTCTTCTTAATCTACAACTTCATTTCAATTAAATTAACTAAAAAGAATTTTCTTTTACAAATTAAAAAAGATATATTATTTACCACCAACTAGTTAAAACAAGGAAATATATTTTTATTTTTATTTATGTTGAAATTAACCCTAATTTTAAAGATAATCTTAATCTTTTTATTGATAGTTCTTCTCGTTTCTTACTTATCATTTGAGTTATTCAACCACACATCCATTGGAGGAGGAATTTTCCTTTTTTTTAGTTTGTAGGCACTTTGCGGAAGTTTTAAATTGCTACAGTCCAAAAAAAAATAATTTAACTGCCATGGTTTTAAACCATTTTAAGGGGGTTATTGACCTCTACAAAATATTGTACCAATTAAAAATTTTACATATTATAGTATTTTAAAACTCCTGCAAAATAACTTCCACAAAATAGCTTTAATACAATGAAAAAAAAAAAAAAAATACCTCGTCCAATGGATGGTCGAGGGTTTTTTAAATGTCAAATAGAGTATCCTCAGACAATGAATAGTTCGGGGTGTTGTAAAAGTGAGATACCTTACGATTTTCTTTAATAGGTATATTAAGCATTTTTTTAAATAGTATGGAACTTGAAGTGTTTTCGCCAAAAAAAAGTGGGTTGTGTTGTAAAATGAAATTGGAATTTTGACATATAGATCTAGACGATATTGAAGTATCATCAAAACTAACTTTAATTTTATCATACTCGTAGGGACTTTGAGTATATCTTAAATTCAATAGTTAATATGATTCTAAATAAAAAAAGTTAATAAAAGTTGGTTTCATAAACAAATTGGTTCTAAGGTTCTCAATACTCCGTTATTTAAGGCGATTTAGGTGGATAAGTTAATTTGAAAGTTGGAGAAGGAGGGTAGGTTTTTCGTGCGTAGCGTTTATCATTTCTGCATTAAAGAGGTCATTGATACCTCCCATCTTAGAATTGATAAGAGGTGGAACTTGATTTGGAATTTGAAGATCCCTCTGAGGATAAAAAAATTTTTGTGGCGTCTTTGCAGGAATTGTGTGCCAACTAGAATTAGATTAAAAGACAAAGGTGTTGATTGCCCTATTAGTGTGGTGTTTGTAGGAAAGAGAGGAGAATTATGAGCATTTGTTTCTTTAGTGTTCAAAGAGCATTGAGTACTGGGAAAAAGTGGGTGTTTGGCCTAGGTTGTAACGGTTGTCGAATAATGCAGTTGATTTTGCTACTTTAATCTTTTCCTTCTTACAGGGTTTAAATCAAGATCAACAAGTTGTGTTCTCAACTACGATGTGGAGTATTTGAAAATGCAGGAATAATTTTTTCTAGAACCATATCGAACATCTCCCAAGGTCCATTTGTCATTGTGCTTCACATTTATTGTCTGGTTGAAGAAATGCCCAACAGATCAGATCGAGTCTTACTATCCAAAATCAAATGGCATATGAAACCAAGTGGAGCAAACCTTCGGCTGAACGGGTTAAATGCAACATTGATGCATCCTTCTTAAACAACAGAGTATGAATATGTGCTTGTATTAGAGATGATGAGGGGTGTTTCTTGCTCCCCGAATAGGGTTGTTCTCGCCTAGTACTGACGATGATGTGGGGGAAGCTTTAGGCCTCTTGTATTCAATCAAGTGGGTTCATGAGTCAGGTCTGGACAATTTGGATATTGAGCTAGATGCTAAAAGTGTAGTGGATACAAATAATTCAGATTTCGATACTATAGTTAAGGAGTGTAAGCGCTTGTTAGCCTTTCTATTTAGGAAGTCTCATGTTAAGTTTGTTAGGAGACAAGCCAATGAGGTTGCTCACGCTTTGGCTCGGGCGGCTTCATCTCTTGCTAGTGTCCAAGTTTTTAATGATGTACTAACATGTATTCAAGGTCTTATTATTAACAAAATATCCCATAAAAATAAATAAATAAACAGAATGACAATAAAATTTATAAAATGAGATGATTTAATTTGTTAGTATTAAATTTCATTAAAGAAGTTCAATGTAAACACATAATTAATTAAATATTCTTAAATTATCAATTATATATTTTCAAATTATCAATAATATCTCCGTTCACCACTCATCATATATTATTTATTATTTAATAACGACGTGATAATTGTAGTATTGTTTATATATCAAATGCATAACCACTTAATTTAATACGACACCATCTGCAATTCGACAGTATAAAAGAGATAGTGTAACACAAAGTGCTACTAAGAAATGTGGTTGTCCATTCAAAATTAGTTCAACACCGTCAAAAGATGGTTTTGAAAGGAAGATTAGTGTAAAATGTGGATTTCACAACCACGTTTTACTTGATAGATTTGAAGGTCATTCGTTTGTAGGTCAACTCAATTCAGATAAACAACAACATATTATTGATTTGAAAAAACTTCATGTTCCACCAAGACACTTACTATTATCATTGCAAGAACGCAATCCAGAGAATGTCACTCGGATCACACAAATATATAAACATAAAAGTAAGTTACAGAAAGATATCAAGGGTCCTATAACAAAAATACAACATTTGTTTAAGCTACTAGAGGATTCAAATTATGTTTACTAGAGTAGAAAAAAAGATAAGTTAGTAGTTGTGAGAGATATCTTCTGGGCCCACCCAGAATCAGTGAAATTGTTGAATATGTTTCCTATTGTGTTAATTATGGACAACACGTACAAGACAAACAAATATATGCAACCCCTGTTTGAAGTAGTTGGTATGCATCAACTGAGTTAGCATTTGTTGTTGCATTTGCCTATATGGAATATGAGTAGACAGAGAACTTTTGTTGGGTACTGTATAATTTGAAATAATTGTTTACTAAGCAAGGGTTATGGCCACAAGTGTTTTTTACTTATAGAGATCTTGCTTTGATGAAGCAATTGAAATAGTATTTCAAAGGACAATTCATTTTCTTTGTCGATTTCACATCAACAAAAATGTGAAATCAAAGTGCAAGGAATATGTTGTGAATGATATGTGAGAGCCGATAAAGATGAGGTGGAGTACCATCAACAGTTGCAACAGTTTGAGCACACATGTGTTGATTTTAAGCCTTTTTTTTATTATGTGAAAGACACGTGGTTGACTCCTCATAAACATAAATTTGTTGGAGCAAGGATCAATCAAGTGTTACATTTGGGCAACACCACGACTAATGGGTATGTTTGATTTTAGTCATAGTTTTTTATCTTAATATTATGAATACTGATTTTTTTTTTAGGATTGAGTCTGCGCATTGGAAACTAAAGCAGATGTTGGAGAACAACTTAAGTGATATGTGCAAATGTTAAGAGACTGTGAATGGAAATATCAAGGTACAATTGAGAAATATTAGAGCTTCATTTCTGAAAAGTTTTTATGAAGTTGAGCACGCACACACTAGTCTATTTTATGGGAATTTGCGTGGATCTGTATCGAGAGCTTCTTTGAAGCACATTGTTGAAGAGTGGTTGAGGGTTGACATTATGGGTACAAAAACCCAAATGTGCGAGTGTACTCATAGAAAAGTATATGGGGTACCTTGTGCTTGTGATTTAGGGTGATACACATTGAGTAGTAATCCAATACTAATTGATGTTATTCATATTCTTTGGAGAAGGCTAAACATGGAAGGTGAGCAAGAGGTAGATGCATAGGATGGATCAGAGGTGAACATGACGAACGCAATTGATGCAATGTGGAAAAGGTACAAGTCACTAGGTGTTGCAGGAAAAAGAGCACTAAAAAGCATGGTGTGTGAAATTGCTTATCCCACTATAACAATAATGTGTCCATCGCCTGAAAAAATAAAAACCAAAGGAGGGCTGAAGACAAAAGGGAATAAGCCTATGGGATATAATGTTTGTAGTGAGCATTCATATCATGACTATGTTGATCAAGCAAACTCGAGTTCTAAAAAATCTTCAATGAGATCATGTTCACAGTTATTCCAAAATCCCTAAATAGTGATAAATTCTTTGGCTCTACAAGAGTAAAAGTCTTGTCGGCAAAAATGGTGCAACCTACCTGAAATTCTGGTAGTAGATCTCAGATGTCTTGAGAGATGTCGAAACAGTTGATCTCTGCTTCAAACTCAATGAAAATAAGGAGCAAAATACAAAATGTAGGAAACAAACAAACACACATTATTTCTAAGCTAAACAACCTCCGGTTTACAACTTATCACTTAATCACTACTCGTGCTTAATTCCTACCTAAGACACTTCCTAGGTATGAGACCCTTCTCAATTCCCTTTCAATCACAGTAGTGACAGAAATTACAACTCAATGTAAATAGTCCAGCTCTAGTATCAGCACGACAAAAGAGAGGATCACAAAATACAAACCATAAGCTCTCTAAGTAACAATGTATTTTTCCACACGTTTCTTAGGTTAAATCTATCCTATTTATAACTATAAACAAGACTGGGTTTGGGCTTCAAAACGCATCAATTCTGTTACACAAAATCTCCAACTAATTCTCCTTAAGAATAGTTTCTTCATTCCAAAGTTTCCTAAAGTGTCTCCACACTTAGAAACAGCATCTTCAAATTATAATCAGAATCTATGATTCCTCAATCTTGGATGCCACCTAAGAAAAACCAACAGTCCCAGAATAATCTTAAATCTAGAATTAAAATAGCAGTATTAAAAATTGAAAAGTAACAGACAAAGATGTCGAATCATCATGATAGGACATCTTGTCCAACATCTTGATCTTCAGTTAGTTCTTCATGTTAGGACAACTTGTCCAACATCTTGCTGTCAAGTTAGTTTTACCAAAATTGATGACAACCTCAAAAGCTTGGACTCATCAATCTCTCCCTTTGGCAGATTTTGGCTAAAACTAACTAAATAATCCTTGCAAGCAGAAACACAAGTCAGAGGCAAAAAAAATCAGAACATCAGCAGCGGAATAAACAAGACACTCTGAAGCCTCTGTCATACCCTAAGTTTTGACCACAAGATTTCCCATCATTGTGCAAATCATCACCACAATATGGATGTACCTTCATACCTCTTCAATCTTCTCAAAAATTGTTGAGCAACCCCCTCCACCAGGAATTAGGGTTTTGAGCCCTCTCAAAGTACTCAGACAAAGGATCAATCAAGAATGGACATGATCCTCAACTTTTCAAACCTATCAAACATCCATGTAGGATCAAGAGGTCTCCCACATCAAGAATTAAGCATGAAAATGCAACATCTCAAGTTGATCAAACCTCAAGATCATCAGTGTCACCAAATTAGGGGTTTGGTCGACCAAGGCTTCTAGAGGGAGATTTTCATCTGGGCATGAGCCAATACTTTAAAACATGATCCAATAAGCTTAAAGGGACCTCATGGACCTAATCACAAGTTCAAAATAACCTCAGGGAACGCATTCATCAAAAATCATGAATTAGGGTTTCTTGACCTAATTCACCCCTAAGTTGACTTTTAAAGCAAGGCATGAAACAAGACCTCAAGAAGTGTTTTGAAGACCACCAATACATCATATTGATACATTTACAAGATTGGATTGATTCAAATAACTTGGTTCATAAGCAAATACAAGGATTCAAATTGATCTGGACTAATTAGGGTTTTCTGATGAAAAGTCACTGTATCTTTGACTTTTGACCAAGACATGATCCCAAAACTTGGGACATGATTCAAGACACTATAAAACACCTATGGAATCCATCCATTAGGTTTGAATTAAGTCAAGAACTTGAATTCATAGAGGATCACAAAGTTTGAAATTCATCTGACAAAAAGTCAACTGTGCCAAAAATCAAGTTTGACTTTTTGAATTTCTTGAAAAACATGGATTCCCTAAGTCAAAAACAATGTTAACTTATGGTTTTGATCATCATCCATCAAGAAAAATCAAGAAAATAGAGGTTACTTACAAAAGGGGCAACCATAAGAAACTTGAATTTTCACTAAGTCATGAAAAAAAGTGATTTATACCCAACTTTGCAAGACCATAACTTGTGATCCAAGTAACCTTTTTCTTCCATCCAAAGATCAAATGAAAGCTCTCATTACATACTTCAAGATTGTCAACTACAATAGATTCCAAATCCTCATGGATTGATCAAAATCACAAAAAAAGGAAAATGGACACTTTTTCAACACTTAGTGAAATTTTGGACAGAATCTGTTCTGGATTTGCACCAACTTTGAGGCCATTTTTCATTATGATCCAATATGATTAAATACCAAAGTTAAACATCAAAGTTGAAGTATGTTATAGGGGCTTTCCAAAAAGTACAAGAGCATCCCATGGTTCAACTTGAACAAGGAGTTATAAGCCTCCAAAAATGTCATTTTTCACCCTGCCCACACAAAAGCATGAAAACATAACTTGGTTCCCACGATTCCTTGGGCCAATTTTGGACACTTGCATCATTTTATTTCTGTCCAAAATCAACCTAAATGATGAGGGATCTGGACCATGAGACCAATAAGTCAGGAACTAATCCTTTTGGCATGTGATCATCAATTTGCAAATCCCAAAATCAAGTTTGTCATAAAGCATTGAAAGGATGCATTGAGGTGGCATGCATTAGTCTATGGCAGTCCATTCGAGTCAAGATTGTTTCAAAAATTAGAAGACCTAAAGCTACAAAGATCAGCTCAATTCAATGGCTAGAGGAGACTTGGTACCTTGGCATTTAAGAAAGTGATACATGGGCATATCCATTGGATAATAGAGTGAACCAGCCCCCATTCACTATTCCTTCAAAAACAAACTTCATCTACTTTAAATAAAGGTAATTTCTGATGTTTCAAACCACACCAAAACAATACCAAAGCCTTGTTTTCTCACTCTCCCTCTCTTACTTAACTTTCAAGTTTAAAGGAGCCATTTGGGAATTCTCAAAACCAGAGCATAAATTCCTCAAACAACCATCCAAACACCTCAGAAACTATCCCTTGGAGGTGTTCAAACCTTCATCCTCATTGTACAACACCAAAATCAGAAAGTCAACCCCCAAAACCTCAAATTTTGACTTTTCTGCATTTTTCAAGCCATGTCTTGATCCAATCACTTTCAAAGCCAAACAACACTTCAAATACTCTCCAAATATCATCCTTAAATAGTTCCAACAAGTTTCCCTCAACTGTAACACCAATTGAGGGAGTTACTATTTTGGTCACTTTTGCCACTTTTGCAAGAAAGAGTCCATTTCTGTTCCAGAGCTTTCCAGTTGATTTTGATCATCCTAAAAGTTGCTAAGGTGTTTATTAAGAGTGTCCAAGGCATTGAATTACTTCTGGCACAAGCACCTTGAGAGTTAGTACAAGCAGCTTCAAGAGGTAAGTGCATAACAACTTGAACTCTTTAAAATATGCATTACATTGATGTCCATTGAGCATGAACATGTCATACATATCATATGTGTTATGTTTGAACCAATTTACCATGCTATTATTGCTTGTATGAAGTGGTAGCATAGAACTTGCAAATTTTGGCCTATTTTGAAACCACTATCGGGTTTTAAATTGTAGGCATCTTTAGAAAATTCTAAGACCACCATTGGATTCCTCTTGAAATTCTAGGTAGGATCCATCTAAATTTCATCAATTTTCATGGAGAAATGAAGAAGTTATGGCCTTCTTGCAAATACCCCAAAATCTGGGTTTTTTTGCCTTGGCCTGACCTAGAAATTAAGTCACCCTTATAAGCATATGGGGTGGTTTTGATACACGGATGTATCAACACCCCAGTGGTAGCAGCGTGTGTTTGTTTGGTTAGAGGGTGTGGGTTCAACACCCACCCAGACCATTTTTGGTTCCCTTTCCTTTTTTGCTATTTTTCTCATTTTTCATTATTTTCTTAATTAATCTCAAAATTAATTTCTCCTTCAATTTTAATTATTTTTTATTGATTCTTTTTTTTCAAAATTCACAAAAATGTTAAAATATTTTATTCTACAAGAAAATCAAATTTATATTATTTATTTAATATAGCTTGATTTTTTGTAAATAATTTCATTTTATTTGTTTTTAAACATTTTTAAATGATACAATTAGGAAAGGTTTTATACACTGTGTTGGTTGAAATTTTTTTATACTCTGTGTTGGTTGAATTTTTTTTTTTTTGCTATTGGAAAGGTTTTGATACAATTAGGATTACATAAGGCGTTGAAAGGAAACATTTCCAACATGGACAACGAGAAGTGGGAGGAACTAGATTTTAGAGTTATGAGTATAATTTGCATATCTTTGGCTAAAAATATTCTTGCGAATATTTTGTGTTGTCAGCTACCTAATAAAAAACTAAGTATCTTACCACCCTCGATCTTTTTGTTGAAAATTAACAAAATAGTGTTAAATGGAATGAGAAGTCTTACTAACTTTTGTACCGGGTAAAGTTATTGAACACTCTATGTAAAAGGGTGGGCGAATACCTCATCATATGAGCTCAACAAATTAGGTTATGTTATAAATGAAATTGCTTTATCAGTAAGAGTGAATTTTATCTATGTTTTGATGTTTTGTTGTATTTTAGATATTGTTGTTTTATCTCTTTTATATGTAATCGTAGTAGATGTATCCCACCTTTATCTCTCATTCATTCTTTAATTGGAACCTTGTACAACGGTTTTTTCCAAGCAATTGATAAAAATATCAAAAGTTAACAATGTATAACTTGAATTCACAAGTTAAGATGTTTGAAACAATATATTGTTTTGAATTTGATTCAAATCATGATCAAGAGGGAAATTTGAATTTTGGCACAACACTGATTTGATTCTAATCAAGGATACGCTTGATTCGAATCATGGCTCCTTGATGCGAATCATAATCATGTTTATTAGAATCAATAATTCTTTGAAAGAATTGGAATTCAATTATGTTTTTGTGATTTGAATCATGCAATTGTTTAAATTGAATCATATGATTTGAATCATGATTCGAATGATGCATGCCTAATTCTTATTTTATCACTTTGATTCAAATAAATATTTCATCTTATTCAACTAATATGATTGGGTCATGACTACAATCATATTGTTAGTTTTTCATGTTGTGTCTGGGAAGGTATATGGTCTAAGATTGAGTGGAGATCTTTAAGATTTAACAGTTTTACTGTTTTGATTGCAACATAAGGGACATCTATATCCAGACTTGTGTTTTCTTGGCATTTTGGCTTGAAGTGTTAAATGTTGTATTGATTATCCGTTGTACCAAAACACTAGTAATAATTTGTGAATATAGTGGAAGAAAAACAACAAATTTTTAATGGTTTGCCATTAGAGATTAGATTAAGCTCTAGCGAGGACGAATGCGGTGAACTAGTATAAATCTGGTGCATAATCCCTCTTACATTATTTCCTTTAAATATTTTGTAAATTTTTGTATGCTTAGATTTATTGTTTTTTTTCTAGAATCATACGTGTTATCTTTAATCAGCTTAAATATCGATTAAGTGTATATGTGTAGGTCAGTGATATATCATGTCATCCAAGCATTCTTTTTTGAAAATCATCTTTGTATAAACCTTTAATGTTAGATTGACTGTTTGATTAATTAGATTCAGTTTAAACATCTCGTATAAATTTAATTTGATTAATTGACACATTACTTGTTTAACACATGCATCTTTCATCTTCATTGTATTTACTGACTAGAAAGTGTTAAGCGTGAAATTGTTCCAATCACATCTCTTGTAAAAATTTCGCTGCCACACTTTTTATAAAACACTGATTTTGGAGCAAGTATTTTTGGAACTAGTTTTTAAGTGAAATTTATATCCAATCCATATCTATCCAACAAGATATGTTCAAAATGAAATTGAAACTTTAACATATAAATCTAGAATTTGCAGACGTATCATTAAAACAAATCGTATCTATCTATAGGGACTTTGATTAAATTCAATAGTTATTATGATTCTGAGTAAAAAAAATCAACTAAAGTTGGTTTTGTAAATAAATAGACAATAAAACTATAAAATGACATAATTTAACTTGTTGTAATTATATTTTATTAAATAGTTTTCAATCACTACAACAGATAAGACCTTAGACATCGCTTTTTTTGCCCTTAGACAGCGCTTTTAAGCGCTGTCTAAACCTGCGCTGCTATAGGTTTAGACAGCGCTTAGGGTAATACCAAAAACGCTGTCTAAAGGGGGGTATATTTAATGAAAAGCGCTGTCTATGGTACCTTTAGACAGCGCTTTTTGACATTATAAGGTATACCTTAGACAGCGCTTTTGGGAAAAGCGCTTTCTAAGCCTTACCTTTTTTGACATTATTTTGGTATACCTTAGACAGCGCTTTCAGCAAAAGCGCTGTCTAAGCCCTACCTTTTTTGACATTTTTTTGGTATACCTTAGACAGCGCTTTCACCAAAAGCGCTGTCTAAGGTCAACCTTTTTGAACTTTTTTAGGTATACCTTAGACAGCGCTTTTGGTAAAAGCGCTTTCTAAGGTCCACCTTAGACAGTGCTTTTGTCAAAAGCGCTTTCTAATCCCCACCTTAGACAGCGCTTTCACCAAAAGCGCTGTCTAAGGTATACGAAAAATTTTATATAAATTTTTTTAAACCACAATTTTTACCAGGTTTTTTCAACCAGAATTTGACCTGTTTTTCAACCAGCAATTTTTTTCAGAAAAATACCACAATTTGGAGATTCAAATCAATCCAATTTATCCTATTTAAATGTACCAATTTACACCAAAATTATATATCCAAAACAATTGGCAATTCAAACCAATACATATATTTAAAATTACAAACCAAAATTATATATACACCTATTTATAATTACAAATCATTACATTTTTTCTACAAATGCACATATTACTTATACTAGTACTTTTGCATCCAACCAAAGCATTGCTTCAAATCTACATTATAGGTCCTGAAAACACAAAGATTGTAATTCAATTAAAAGAATACATAAACAAAGTTACACATATTTAAATTCTCATCAATTAAAGTAAGAGTACAATATTATACCTTGTAAAATTCCGAGCTCCATAATGTATTGACACCAATCCTCTTTAATTTCATCCAATTGAGAAATTGAGTAATGAGCACACTTGCATTCTTCAAAGTACTACATAATAATATAACATAGTTTGATTTAGTTTTAACTATTTCATTAGACATGAGAGATATGTGTTAATATTAAAATAACTCATAAGTTAGAAATACATACATCGGATGAAATCTCTATTCGATCCAACAAAAGAGTGTCTCTCATAAACCTCAACATGAAATAGCCGCAATCTATTTGATTGTGTTGCCGAGGACACTACAAATGAAAAGAAAATATGGATAAATCCTAAGTTTTATCAAGTAGCATCACTAATATAATAAAACATGTGATAATTAATATACCTTCACATAATTCCATGTAATAATGGGGTTGACTCTCCGCTGTGGTAGATGGCTATCTCGTAGTGCTAGGAAAGCTTGTATAGCGCTAATAAAATATAAGTGAATATTTAGAACAATTCACATAAATAAATAAACAAACAAATAAATATACACATTCATATTTAGAACAATCTCACTTACGTGTCAATACACTTCTTCAAATCCGGGTATGTTGTCCAATCATTTCCTAACGAATCCAGATAATACACCATTGTTCTGCTAGGATTAATTGCGACCAACAACCAATGTCCACTGTAAGATTAAACAAGTGTTAGATGGAAACTTTCTACACGACGTCAAAATACAAAAAAAACTATAATAGATGAATTTAGAATGAAAATCTAACCCAGTATTAAACGGTAAAAAGAACAACTTTTCCGTTTCTTGGTTGTCCATAAAGACGTCGAGTATATACGCCAGGACCTCATCTGGTTTATTGATTATTAAGGTTAAGTTGACAGACGTCGGGCATAGGAATGCAAATCTTTGCTGCAATCCGTGTGGGCGCATAACTCTGTCATACAGAAACCTTAAATAAAAACATCATTAACATTAGACTATTCATTTGAAACATAAAGTAAATAAGTTGTT
This sequence comes from Lathyrus tuberosus, assembly GCA_022829125.1. NCBI lineage: Eukaryota > Viridiplantae > Streptophyta > Magnoliopsida > Fabales > Fabaceae > Lathyrus > Lathyrus tuberosus. The sequence continues at coordinate 2,484,047 of JALAZF010000579.1, forward strand.
CAATTAATATACCAAAGTAGATCAGATATATACCTCACGTATGTATTGACAACAGTGACGCCCAATTCTTCATGATTGAAAACTTGCTCGAAGTCTTCATTACCAATATTTTGGTCATGTTCAAAGCCATAGATACCTTTCTCCATATGTATAAGACGAACACCTCCGGTGATAATATTTGTCACTTGTAGATACGTCTGGAGGCACGACCTAAACTTGGAGATAGGTTGTTTTCTACCCCTGCTCTTCTTAGCACCAACATTTTTTTGCGTTGAAATGTTGCTAATCTCTTTACCAGGCAGCTATATATCATATAATTTGTTAGATGAAGTATAAGATATCCAATTTAACATTTTCTATGCATAAATATCATATAATTGTGATGTACCTGTTTTTTTGAAACAACAGACTCGGTATGCTCCGGAATCCGCTTATCCTTTGTTTTGGATCTTGTTGGAGTCTAAATAACATTACCATGTAAAAAATGAAAATAAAATGCTCGTAAAATCTTTGAATCTACACATTAAGGTTAACAAAGGTTTATAACGGTTTTAAGCATACCTCATATCCTACGAGTATGAGGTTTGACGGCCATGCAACATACGACCCTATAGTAGCTCGCACCAATGTTACATCCGAATCATCGTCAGGATAGGGTAATGGTGCTTCCTCCTCTATAGCAATATCAAATGATACTTTCAAACTTCCAGTAGGGAGGGATTTATTGTGAAGTAATTGTACCCCATTGTTATACACTTTTCCCTTTGCAACCTTCCGATAAGTTGGTGAAGATAAGAAGAGCTGACATTGGGAAACGCCCTAAAACCAAAAATAAATATGCCATTGTTAATGTGTATATATGTCATTTAAATAATTTAAGCTACTAATTTAATTTCATAAATATATATATAATTACCTCTGGAATAATCGGATGAAAGCTGCAGTTGATACTATCTTTCTCCGATCCATCTCTAAAACCTGAAGCGTTATCCCTTTCTTTTTCCTTTCGTAATTCCCGAACCTCAGCTTCTAGTGCTTCCAATTTAGCTTGAAGTTCTGAATTACTAGCAGCCTTTCCCTTTTTAATATTCAAGGAGGTCGGGGTGATCCCAAATGCCTTACCCCTCACCCGACCAGAATACTCAGGGACATCTAATGCCCGACTAAGTATGCTCCTGGTATCATCTGGAGATACAGACTGAGATAACGCCTCCTGAAAATCAGATGAATATCGAATATTTGTCAAATATTTGTTAATAAAGTTTTGATTTAATTAAAGAAATATTGTTATACTTACACATTTCTCAAATACTTGTAGAACCTCTTCTGCAACAACTCCAGACTTGCCCACACGGGCTTCCTTCCACAAGACATGTGCAGGAAGAGATGTTTCAGAGCTATTCGCCTTTTGTAACTACATATAAAGCCAAATAATATGATCAAATATAACTCATGATGAACAATTATTATATCATTGCAATATATTGATACTTACCAAAGATTGCTCCAAACGTCCATATCCAACACGTCCTTTCCTGTATTTATACTTGGGAGCTGATGCTCTTTCCCGATTAATTGCACTTAATCGCTTAAATTCTGGGGTTTGTCGTTTGGATTTAAACGTTACCCATTCTTGTGGTGAAATCAAACTTGCATATTTAGATGGATACTCTCCATCTACAAAGTTATCGTCAGCATCCCTAAGATAGGTGCGGTTTAAATATGTCCTAAACCCTCTTAGGAGCTTCCCTGCCAATCTCATCAAAAAAGCTTTTCTTTCTTCCTCGACGTTGAAGCACCTCTAAAAAAACCATACACATTGGTTAGTACAAATAATTTGAAGAACATAATTAGTTGGCATAATTAAAGACATAATTATGGTACCTTTATCTCATTCCAAATTTTTTCTTTGGTTTCCTTCAACTGTTTGGTTCTCCAATCATCACAAGTAATAGGAACCGCATTCCTTACAAGTGCACCAATGAAACTTGTCAAAGTATGACCGTTAGGCTCAATAAGTGTATTCGAAGCGCTCCAATGCACATTATAAGTGATGCCTTGATCTCTATCACAGATCACTCTCTTCATAATGGTTATTCCTCTTCTAATCTCTTCTTCCATAGATCTGTTACTTCCAACCTGAATATCGGGATCATCATCATGTAGGTGATCATCATCATGTGGGTGATCATCATCATGTGGGTGATCATCATCATGTGGGTGATCATTGTTAGTAGCCATCTAACCTGTAATAAATAAATCAAGGATATCAAATATAATATATAACAAATATAATAAAGAAATCAAGGATATCAAATATAACAAATATGACATAATATATAACAAATATAATAAAGAAATCAAGTATATAACAAATTTTACCTCTTTCACTAACATCTCTTTCTTTTCTTGGTTGGAATATGAATTACTTGTTTCTTAGCAATGCGGACGGATAAATGGATCCAAATTCCCTCGTTATGGTCATTTATGATATATGACTCATCCGCTATAAGATCCTCATCTTGATCATTTCTATTCAACTCATTCCGTCTAATGCATGACTCATTCTCAACATCAATATCACATTGATCTACACTGCTATCATCAACCACTTTGTTAGATAGGAGCACTATAGACCATTTCGTACTCATCGGGTCAGAGACATAGAACACTTGTCTAGCTTGAGATGCTAGAATAAAAGGCTCATCTTTGTACCCCACCCTATTAAGATCCACTTGCAAAAATCCAGACTTATCCATTCGTATGCCACTACTATTTACCCACTTGCAACCAAAGATTGGAATCTGAAACTTCTCGTAATCAAACACCCAAATGTGCTCAATAACTCCAAAATATGACAGATTTGCATATTTGTGGTTTAAGTCCTTCATACTTGATATGTGCATTGCTTCAGCTAGGACGGTGACACCACTATTTTGCATAGTACTTTTATCGTCTTGTTCTTTGGTATAAAATGTGTATCCATTAATTGCGTATGCGCTATGAGAATACACATGCAAACTTGGACCATATGCCAAACATCTCAACCTTTCTGTTACTGAAGCAGGATCTGAAGAGCGCTTCGAATAAATATGATCCTTTAACCATTGTATGAAACTTTGATTGTGCTCTCGTACTATCCAATTTTCATTTCTATTCTGATTTAACCTTCGGAGTACATCCTTGTGCATCTCAACGTATGGCTCAACCTCATTATCATTGTGCAGAACATACAAATGCACTTGATCCCGTTCATCCCTTGATACTGTCACAATTTTATTTCCAATTAATTATCTACCATCCTTTTTTTCAAAAATATGAGCTTTGGGGAGTCCAATCGACTGAACATTGGACAAATATTCAGTACAAAACTCAACCGCTTCTTCAACAATGTATCGTTCAACAATACACCCCTCTGGTCGACTTCGGCTTTTCACGTACCCTTTTAATATTTTCATATAACGTTCAGCAGGGTACATCCATCTCATATAAGCTGGTCCACACAACTGTGTCTCTTTCAGAAGATGAACAACTAGATGTACCATTATGTCAAAAAAAGAGGGAGGAAAATACATTTCAAGCTCACACAAGGTAATAACTATCTCTTTTTGTAGTGTTGGTAAGATATCGGGATCGATTACCTTACTACAAATTGACCTAAAGAAAAAACACAAATTAGTTATGGCGTTTCTTACTTTCACTGGCAAAATAGAACGTATACCTATTGGTAGAAAGTGTTCCATTATAACATGGCAGTCGTGTGTCTTTAAACTCTTCAACGTGAGGTCTTTCATAGACACAAGTCTTCTGACATCTGAAGAGTATCCTTCTGGAACTTTAACTCCACTCAGAAACTTACACAATATTTTCTTCTCCTTTTTAGACAGAGTAAAAGCAGCAGGTGGTAGATATGTTTGTCTTCCTTTCTTCACGGGTGCTAATTCAGTTCTAATCCCCATCGCTACCAAGTCTTTTCTTGCTTTAAGGCCATCCTTAGTATTTCCTTTTATATTGAGTAACGTACCAATAACACTTTCAAATACATTTTTCTCAATATGCATAACATCGAGAAAATGTCTCACATACAAAGACTTCCAATATGGCAATTCAAAAAATATTGACCTCTTTTTCCACCCACCTTTGACAACCTTATGTGCAAAAGGTTTGCCAAACTTAGTACGCATATCTTTCACCTTTTTAAAAACTTGGTCACCTGACAACATAGGTGGAGCTCTACCTTGTTCGGTGTCTCCATTGAATTCTTGTCTCCACCCACGGTAGTGATGTTTGGCATTTAAGAATCTACGATGACCGAGAAAGACATTCTTATGACCAAACTCCAATCGCTTCGAAACTGTTTTATCTTCACAAATAGGACACGCTTTTTCACCTTTTATGCTGTACCCTGATAGATTCCCGTAAGCTGGAAAATCATTAATTGTGCCAAACAACATCGCCCTCAAATTGAAACTTTCTTTCCTATATCCATCATAAACCTCCACACCGTTCTCCCACAATATCTTTAAATCTTCGATCAAAGGTGTCAAGTATACGTCTATGTCATTCCCTGGTTGTTTAGGCCTAGAGATTAACATAGATAACATCATGTACTTACGCTTCATGCATAGCGACGGAGGTAGGTTATAAATCATAAGAATCATAGGCCATGTGGTATGTGAGATACTTTGAAGACCATGCGGGTTCATTCCATCAGTAGATAATGCCAAGCGAAGGTTTCTTGCTTCTTCTCCAAAGTCAGGATAATCATTATCAATTTTCGACCACTGTGGTGAATCAGCCGGATGTCGCAACTTTCCATCAATAATTTTTTCATCTGCATGCCAAGTCAGGTGTCTTGCATCGGTTTCACTATGAAACATGCGCCTAAATCTCGGTATTATAGGAAAATACCATAAGACCTTGGCTGGAGACAATTTTTTCTTATATCGAGACAAACCACATTTAGGGTACTCAGTTAACGATGCATATTCGTTTCGAAACAAAACGCAATCGTTTGGACAAGCATGTATCTTATCATAGCTCATGCCAATAGAGCACAACATTTTTTTGGCCTCATAGGTTCGATTGGGAAGAACATTATCCTCCGGTAGCATTTCTCTCAAAAGGGCCAACAACTCTGTGAAACTTTTATCCGACCATCCATTGCCCGCCTTTAAGTTGTACAACTTCAATACCGCAGACAGTCTTGTGAATTTAGTGCAACCTTGATAGAGCGGTTTCTCTGCATCGCTTACCAACCTCTCAAACATTTCGGGACAATCATGAAGATCTTCTAAAACTGCTTCTGCAATCTCTTCGACTTGATCACAATCATATGTTTCCGTGTCTTTGTCATCTGAAGCATAGGTCGTATTACTTTTCCCCGCCGGTTCAACATTCTCGTTAATTTTCTCACCATGATGTATCCAACACTTATAACTTCGATCAATTCCATTCATCAGTAAATGCGATTTCAATCCATCTGCGTCAACCCTACCCACATAACAACAACCCAAGCAAGGACATTTTATTCGATTGAGCTCTTCAGCGTCAGCGTGTTGAACAACAAACTTAACGAAATCCAATACCCCATTCTCGTACTCTTTGGACAATCGATCGGCATCCATCCATTTTTTATCCATGGTTTTCCTACTTATTAAGGTCAACAAAATAACATTAATTCAACCATATTAATCAAGAAATGAACAAGTTTGATAGTGTTTGATATGTAACTGGTTGAATTTCTTATGTTTTAGTGAAATGTTTATGTTCATTATATTTGTTTATTAACTCAACCATCTCAAATTCTAGAATTTTGAGGCTTCAAAAACAAGCTTTGAATTCTAAAATTCAGAGGACATTTCCATCAATTTTAAGAGTCTTTTAGAAGATTTAAGAGGTGGAAAAAATAAAACTAAACTAAACTATTTATAAGTCTTAATATAAAATATGTTTTAAAATAGACCTTAAAGTTGTAGGACTAGTTTCAATATTTGGTTACACGTTGTTCCTATTCTACATTGGAGTAAAAACAAATATGAGTGTAGTCCATAAAACTAGGAGTGGTGCCACCAACATTGGTTCTTTAGCTATAATGGCTCCCTTTCTATGTGGCATGGCTACTCTTAGTTATTTCTCATCAAAACACCTTGAATCTTACCAAACAAAAATACTTGGAGTTAACTCACTAAAACTAACCTAAACTAGCATGTTAACATTTCAAATTCCAACAACAGTCCAACTAATTTTGACCTAAACAATAACTTCATTAACAAAACTCATCAAACATACTCATCAAACATACACATTCACTACAAAACTTCATTAACAAAACTTCATTAACAAAACTCATTAACAAACTCATCAAACATACTCATCAAACATACACATTCACTACAAAACTTCATTAACAAAACTTCATTAACAAAACTCATTAACAAACTCATCAAACATACTCATTCACTACAAAACTTCATTAACAAAACTTCAAACATACTCATTCACTACAAAACTTCATTAATAAAACAGTCCAACATAACTTCATTAACAAAACTCATCAAACATACTCATTCACTACAACATTGTAAAGCAACAAACCCTACAACAACAATGTAAAGCAACAAAACCCTATTCTTCACAACAACGACGTACCTTTAACGACGGTAACAACGACAATGCAAGAACGAAATGTATCAGTTACAAAGAGCAGAAATGAACGACGGTAATGAGTTCGCAACGGACGGCAATACAACGACGGAAACAGACGGACGACAATGCAACGACGGCAACAATGAACGACGGCACGGTGGAGGACGGTTGACGGTGAAGGTTTGAGTTCGCAAGGGTTTTGAGCTCAGTTCGCATGCAGGGGAGAAGAAAGAGTTGAAATATGAAAATGAATACTGACTATTCATATATTTTAATTTAATTAGACCTTAGACAGCGCTTTTCATAAAAGCGCTTTCTAAGGTGGACCTTAGACAGCGCTTTTAAAAGCGCTTTCTAAGGTTGGCCTTAGACAGCGCTTTTGATTTTATTTTTTTTTTATTTTTAAGACCTTAGAAAGCGCTTTTAAGGAAAGCGCTGTCTAATATTTTCCTTTAATTTTTTTTTTAAAATTAATAAAACTTTAGAAAGCGCTTTTGACCGAAGCGCTGTCTAAGGTCTTATATTTTTTTTAAATTTATAAGACCTTAGAAAGCGCTTTTAACTAAAGCGCTGTCTAATATTTTCCATTAATTTTTTTTTTTAATTTATAAGACCTTATAAAGCGCTTTTGACCAAAGCGCTGTCTAAGGTCTTATATTTTTTTGCGCTTTTATTTTTTTAAATGAATAGTTTCCTTGTTTTTAACTTATAGCAGCGCTTTTGTATTAAAGCGTTGTCAAAGGTGCGATGTTATAACTTACTTTTGTTGTAGTGAATATAAATTTGTGATCAATTATAAAGGAAATAGATGGTGTGTTTGTATAAATAAATATTAGTACTTATTTTGATAGTTTATAAATTTAAAAATCTTATGTCAGTTTTGTGGGAATGTGGTAGAAGACGACTGACATGTTTTTTTAGGATGTGATGTCCCTAATTACTGTTGGCGAACAACAGGTTTGTCGAATATTATGTATTCCCGTTTACATTCCTTTGATGATGCTAAGTCTTTGATTCTTGATATTTGTAGTCGTGAGGATAGAAGGACTGCAGGTAGAGTTGCGGTTATGTTAGATGTGATTTGGAAGAATAGAAATAACCTGATTTGGAATAAAGAGCAAGAGGAAAGATATAAACTTGGTATGCTTGATTTTTGGAACTGGCACGATTAGTTTACTACTCAAGAGAGTCATGATAGGGATTTTACACAGCAACCTCTAACTTCCTAGTGTCCGCATGATGAAGGGAAGGTGAAGTGCAACGTAGATGTGAGTTTTAATATCAATCGTGGAACTACAAATAGGGGTTGGTTCGTGAGAGATAACTTGGGTAGATTTATTGATGCAAGTGCATTTTAAGATTTTGGTATCCACTCTGTTCTAGAAGAGGAAGCCTTGGCCCTCAAAGAGGCAATCCATGGAGTTATAGCAATGCAATTGGATAATGTTATCTTCGAAAGTGATTCCCAAAGAGTTATCCAAGCTATTCAATCCAATAATAGTGGTACTTCTGAGTTTAGTTTAATTATTCTGTCCATCCAAAACTTGTTGCAATTTTATCCCTACTTTGAGATAAAGTTCGTTAAGCGTTAATCGAATAAGGTTGCTCACTCCTTAGCAAAGGCGGTCGATTGTTGATCTAGAATTAATGTAATTAATTTGATTCCTTGTTGTATTAAACACTATTTGATGAATGAAATGCGTTAAGTTTGTTTTTGTAAAAAAAAAATTCTTAGTCAGATGTAGGCTAAATTCCACCCTTAAGTTTGGGTGAATTTAAATTGCATGTGTATATTCTATTCTTTCTACCAATGTTTTAAAACTCGAACTGGTCATCGGTCCAGTCAACCTATTGGGTCACTGTGTTACTGGTCGGATCAGTGAGTCACTAGTTGGATCGCATGACTTCTAATTTGGTTTATACAAATTAAAAATATATATATGTTTATAAAATAAAATTCTTGATAAAAATTTCATAACTATAAAACCTACAAATGAAAATTCTATAAATTTATTCATGCAAATAAGTTGAATAACAATCTTAAATAAAATTCTAACTTTCAAACATAATAATTTGTTGATGCTTATAAATTAATAAAACTTTGAAAAATAATTGTATGATATAATAATACTATAAACTCATAAGCTAATATGCAATATAAACAAATATTATGCTCTATATAAATAGTTAAAAATAAAAGATATAGTAGAAAAATAGAAAATAATGTGAAAGATTAATTTCATCTTTCTTTGCTAACATTAATTTTTTTTAATATAATGAGATTCATACTGAAAATAACGTGAAAATATAATTTCATTTTTTTATAACACGATTTTTTTTTAATTATTTTGTTAATTTATAGTATGATTATGTCATATAATTTATTTTCTAACTTTTTAAATTTATTATATTAGTATATTGTATGATTAATAATAAATAAATTTAATGAGAATGAATTAAAGAAAAATATTATAATTATAAAATATATAATCCTGATAATTTTGATAAAACTTCAAAGAAACATCAAAGGTTACATATAATCCTGATAATCCTAAAATAAACATCAAAGAAATTCACAGTGCATTTGGTAAAACTATAATCCTGATAATTTTAAAAGGTTACATATTTGTTTTTTAAAATTTAACAAAATTTCATTTTTGCAATTATAATATTATTTAATTATTATAAATAATTGACATAATTATAAATATTAATAAAAGCATATTATAAAACAGGAGCACTAAAATAAAATAAAAATATCAAAATTATAATTAAATTAAAAAAGTAAACATAAAAAGATCAACCCGTCAGATTTAGAAATTCAGTGGTTCATAGGTCTGACCAATAAACCGATCATGTCACATCGATTTTCATCAAATCAACTGCAAATATAATTTGATGACAGATCGCTCCACTCTCCGATCCATAGTCTAACCGATTCGATCGGACGAAACAATCTAGATTTTAAAAAATTGTTTTCTACAACTGGGCTCCGTGTTCTTTAGATTCCAAATTTATGTACATGGAAGTAAAAGTATTTTATAATTTAGCACGTTTATCATATTTATTTAGGTTGTAAAAATTTAGTATAATTATTCCTATAGTTGTCCTTGCTTAAATAAATCATTGTACTGATTCAGCCTTACTTCCTCCGGCTCATAATAAAAAATAATAAATAAAAAAATAATATCTATAATATAGGAAAACAAATGGCTCTGGAATTAACTTTAATAACCTTAGCATTACTGCTGCCATGTCACACAATTAGGGGCATTTGGTGTCTAATATGAACTAATTCCAACTAAATCATGGCCTATTTGAAAACAAACTACACTAATTGCATTATTTACACTATTTTCTGCTCAAACAGTAAGTGAACAACACCAAATTGTTAATCAATAGTTCAAAAAGAAACAATTCCAACTGTTCTTTTGCTCAGAAAAACAGCATGGGAATTGAAACAAAGCTACACAAATCTCTCTCTTCTTCTTCGTACTCTCTCTCTTTTTCTTCGTACTCTTTCTCTTCTTCTTCGTTCTCCCCCTTCTTCCTCCTCCTTCCTTATCTTCACATTCATGGCAGCATTAGTTTCTTCTCCTTCCTTTTGTTTACAAACATTTTGCTGTAAGTTTCTTCTTTCCCCTTTTATCTTTCTCCATTTGGCCTAAATGCATTTCGATTTTTTTGAATCGGTGTTGTTATTTCAACTGAATGCTTACTCTTTTGTCATGTATCTTGACAGGAATATATTTGATACACCGTATTTGAACGGCGTCGTTGGATTATGGTTTTCAATGGGATATATTTGATACTCTGTATTTTGTCATATCATTTGTCTTTCTATGGTTTTCAATCGATTGTGCAACGCCATCTTAATTTTATATGTGCAACATTTCCGTATGGTTTTTATGTTGTTTGTTGATTTGATTTTTCTAAGGTTCTGATGGTGGTAGTTGATTTGAATTTCGTAGGGTTTTAAGTTTGATTATTTGTGTGATTTGATTTTAGTTTTGTTCAGTGTTGAAAATAGGACCTACAACATGTTACCGTCAACTTTCTTCAATATCTGGTCCAAGGCTTGAGCTGTTTGAGGATTCTTTATGGATGGGGCTGGAATAAGGTTGGCAGTGTTTTCCCCCTTATATAATGTAAAAGTTTGTGTTGTAACAAGAAGTATTTGTTGATTTACTGACAAAACAGAGGATTAATCACATTCGGTGACTGGTAAAATAATGCACATAGTGATTGCCGAGTGCTAACTATATACTACTCTAATTAAAAATATGGTCTGAGTCTTTAGTCTATATCTAAACAATCATGCGCTTTGAAAGTTACCGCTTCACCTATTGTATGTCAGCACCTAATGTATGTATCTTCAAAACTTTGGTGATATTACCATGTTATTATTAACTTTAGTTTGACCCTTCATTTATAGAACTGTCATTTCATGTGAATGTGGTCATGTTGCTTTTGCTTTTCATTTTCAGGTGCTGAATTTTGACACATTTTCGTGGACCACACATCATCCAAGGTTTACTTGTCTCCGAGCAGTCTGCCCCTAAAGATTCCTGCATACAGGGGTCACAGTTTGGTAAGCATGTCCATTTTGTGACATTTGCACAACCCTAGCATTTTATTTAGCTTCTATTGTGTAGTGCTGTTTCTGAAAATACTCTCATCTTCTTCGAGAAAACAAGGAACAAATTGAACAAATACTCTCAGTTACATTCCTGAATTACAAGTCACTTCACGAATTATCGTTCTCTGGTATCATGTTCTTCACGATTTGGCTGCTTATTTTTCCTTTATCCAAGTGAACACTCAATTTGGCTGCTTCAGTCACAAACTTGCTGAGAATGTTATCATTGCCTTTCTGTTTGAAATTATATCTGATATCAATTGCAAAGTACATATATGGCCAGAGGGTCTAACAAATTTCTTGCGTTTTGGAATTATCTTGGTCAAGGCCAATTAGTCTTTTTAGATTAAACCAATGTGTATAGAATAAGGCAATGCTTTTTAATACAAGTCTCACATCTTGTGGCCTGCATAGATGGGTATTGTGCCAATTAAATATGTTTCTAAAATTAATTAATTAATAAATTTTAAAACAAATTAAAAAAAGTATTAATCAATAATTTATTTATAAAATGACCGATAATAATAAATCATTATGTCTCATGCCATATTATTAAATATTTATTTTTGATTCACTTATATATTTCGCTTTTACTTTTTTATAAATCAAATTTTAATATTTTCAATTTTATTCGAATTTCATAACCTAACTGGTGATAATTCTGCGGTCCACTCCGGTACCCGTGCAGACGCATATTAATAGTCATGAATAACTATTTATTTCATGCATTTTAACTATGTTTTTAATAATATAGAATATTATTTTATTTAAATCAAGAAACAAAATATTTTCACATCTCTTATGTGTTTTTGAACTTTCTAATATCTTAAACTTTTCTAACAATTTTAGTTGTCGTTAGAGTAATTGTTACTCTATTTTTTTAAATCCACAGTGTTTAATATTTTTACGGAACTAAAAACTATTAAGCCTTTTTTTTTTTAATTCAACAAAAATTTTAAACGGTTGATATATAAAAATAATTATAATATTTTTAAAAATAGAAAAATAAGTCATGTAAAAAATAAATTTAACATTTATATATGGGGTCAAATTCGTTGTTTATTATAGCCACTCAATTATTATATTTTTTAAAAATAATAATTTTGTTGGTTGAATATTTTAATATTTTAATTTTATTTTTACTATAATTTGAAAAAAAAAATGCGCGTATCATATCAGTATCTGTGCGAATGCAGGGGTCTCTCACTAGTTTTTAATAAAGTAACATTTTTGATGTATTAGAAATTATAAATATAAATTAGCAAATAGAATTTAAAAAGTAAATTCAAAATTAAAATAGATTATTCATTATAAAACAGAATCCTATATAATCATTGTAAATAAAACAGTACTAGTACTTTTACAGCTAGCTAACTAGTAGTGGGGTTCGGATTTACTACCTTTACTTTATCAGTGACTTTGCTACCTTTACTTTATCAGTACCTTTGTGACTCTGGTGCAAATAATTGATAAATGAGTCATTAGAATTCATTTAAATCTACAATAAAGTTCTCACCTTTTCAAAGTTATAATCAAATCATTGTATTAGCTTCTGTCGTTTAGCTTCCTATGCATAAAGAAAACAGTACTAGTAGTACTTTTTACATCAACCTAACTATTGATTCATTTAAAGCTTCAAATAATTGTTCTCACGTTCTAAATTTCATGTGTAAAATAAACCAACGGCCATGATTTGGGATATACAGCAGACAATTTTTTTCTACTTCAATTAATATGTGTATCATCTTCTAGAAGGTTTTACACACAGCTTTTGTGAACATAATAGAACTGAACTGAACAGTGATGATGATACTAATATTCAACTACTATGAAAAATAATAATACCTCTGTTTCAATTGATTTTGGAGATACCATTCTGCTTTGCTGCTTAATTTCAATCTCTTCTTATTCTTTTTCTACAACTTCATTTCAATTAAAGTATTCAATTAAAAAGTTTTTCTTTTACTACTAAATAAAAAAGATAGAGTTTACCACCAATCAATTAAAACAAATAAATATATGCCAATTTTTCTGTTTCGTTAAAACAATAATAGTTATTGCAGCCCTCATGTCCAATACTATTGGGCTTGGTGTGTAGATATAAACGATCGGTCACTCATAATTCGATCGATATACTCTGATATTATATTAAAATTTGAATTAGAGTTTGGTCTAACACATCCATATAAAACCAACTTATAAGATGAATGATGCCTCTCTATATAAACTTTGTTGGGGCTGGTAAAATTTACATGTTGAAAATTTTCCACACCGCTTAGTTTTGTAAAGGAAAATGGAGTAAAAGGTTGTATAAAAGATTCAAGTTCTTTATTACAAAATGCACCAATCAAAATCAATTTAAGCTTGTATTTGTTCTTTTATATTTTCTCTTATACTCTTGTATTAGTGTGTTGTAAGAGTCATTTAAATATTTATTTAGGAGAGTGTGGGTGTAGTGGGGCCTTGTGGTGGTTGAAGATAGTCTATGTGTTGTAACAATTTTTATATAGTGTTATTCTCTGGTTTCATTTGACAACAGTCATAGTTTTTTCTCCGGTTTTGGAATTTTCACGTTAAATTCTTGTATTGTTATTGTGTTCCTCTTTTTTCTATATGCATTTATTTTTCCTAATAACAATTGGTATCAGAACTTTGGTTTGGTTGGGTATAAATTTTTTTGTATACTCTATGGTTGCAGTTTTGTATGATCGTCCATATCAGAAAAGAAATTTTATACTCTGTGTTGGTTGAAATTTTTTTTTTTGCTATTGGAAAGGTTTTGATACAATTAGGATTACATATGGCGTTGAAAGGAAACATTTCCAACATGGACAACGAGAAGTGGGAGGAACTAGATTTTAGAGTTATGAGTATAATTTGCATATCTTTGCCTAAAAATATTCTTGCGAATATTCTTGGTTGTCGGCTACCTAATAAAAAACTAAGAATCTTACCACCCTCGATCTTTTTGTTGATAATTAACAAAATAATGTTAAATGGAATGAGAAGTCTTACTAACTTTTGTACCGTGTAAAGTTATTGAACACTCTATGTAAAAGGGTGGGCGAATACCTCATCATATGAGCTCAACAAATTAGGTTATGTTATAAATGAAATTGCTTTATCAGTAAGAGTGAATTTCATCTGTGTTTTGATGTTTTGTTGTATTTTAGATATTGTTGTTTTATCTCTTTTATCTGTAATCGTAGTAGATGTATCCCACCTTTGTCTCTCATTCATTCTTTAAATAGAACCTTGTACAATGTTTTTTCCAAACAATTGATAAAAATATCAAAAGTTAACAATGTATAAATTGAATCACAAGTTAGGATGTTTGAAACAATATATTGTTTTGAATTTGATTCAAATCATGATCAAGAGGGAAATTTGAATTTTGGCACAAAACTGATTTGATTATAATCAAGGATACGCTTGATTCGAATCGTAACTCCTTGATGCGAATCATAATCATGTTTATTTGAATCAACAATTCGTTGAAAGAATTGGAATTCAATTATGTTTCTGTGATTTGAATCATGCAATTGTTTGAATTGAATCATATGATTTGAATCATGATTCGAATGATGCATGCCTAATTCTCATTTTATCACTTTGATTCAAATAACTATTTCATCTGATTCAACTAATATGATTAGGTCATGACGCAAATCATATTGTTAGTTTTTCATGTTGAGTCTGGGAAGGTATATGGTCTAAGATTGAGTGGAGATCTTTAAGATTTAACAGTTTTACTTGGCATTTTGGCTTGAAGTGTTAAATGTTGAAGGCTCTACAGATTTGAGCAAATTTCTGGTAAAACAAGGCGTTGAATGAAGTGTTCCAACATGTAGAAGACATAATGTCCTAACGAATGTCCTGACATCTTAAACTGGTACAACAGACTATTTTTCTAGTCTGGTCCAAGAATTAAGGAAGCAGTCAGAGCATGGATCAAGGAATCAATAAACAGAAGATTCGAAGCCCAAGGAAACGGAAGACTATAAATAGAAGACGTAGACCTAGGATATGATATGCCTTTTGTAACCTAGTTCTCTTGCGTAAGAAATAAGGGTTTAGAGTTTTCAGAGTCGTTGGCTCTCTAGGTTGTAAGTCTCCCTTTGTATCAGTTGATGCATTGTGGCAGATATAGGTGTCGTACAGATCCATAAGCCTTGCGGTATTGGATTGTGTATTGTTCTTAGATAAAGCTTTTAAGAAAATCTGAGTTAGCTTGTTTGTCAAGAAAGCTTGACAGATTTCTGTATTGACAGGGATGATGTAGAAATCACAGTTGGTGATTAAGGGAAGTGAGTGGGGTATCTCATATCAGAGTTGTAAACGTTTGAGTTTAGATTTGGTAAAGATGTTCATTGGGTAGAAGTTAGGCATAAAGTTGTAAACGGGGGAGTTTAGCTTTGTAACAGGTCTACAGATAGTGAAGTCTTCTTCCAGGATTAGTATCCCCCATATGTAGGTGAGTTGCATCGAACTGGGTTAACAATTGTTGTGTTCTTTATCATTCTGCAGATTTACGTTTTCTGTTAGGGTTCATGATAAACATGTTGGATCAGATGTCGTGACATTTGTGATTGTGCAGTTTTGATATTCAAGGTATCAGTCTGCTGTTGCGCCTCTAAGTTTAAATGATTATGTAGCACAATGTCTTGACATGTGTTAGGATATCTGCTGTCTGCATAGGCCATAATTTCAATTGGTATCAAAGCAGGCATCTTGTCTGGTTCTGGATGAGATCTTTGGGAGAATCTTTCTGGCGTTTAAACAATGAGGAGTTTTGAAGATCAGATCAATCATCTCAGACATACTCAAGGGTATTAATGGATGAGATGGATGTTCTGGATCAAAGGTAACAACCTGTTGGTTGTTCATGTTATTGAGGAGGTTCTACAACAACTGCAGGAGAAGTGGCTAGTTCTCTTGTTGGGGTGTCTTATAAGATGTTCTGACATCTTATTAGGGCAAGCAGGATCTGTTCCTTGGTGGTTCCGCTGCATGTGTTTCTGATGGAAGAGCTCTAGAATTATGGGATTATTGAGTTGTTACTGAAGACAGTTGGTGGAAGATCTCAATCGTCGGCTTCTATATGTGAAGATATATGTTTTCTTTTATTCCAAAGTCGGGAGCGATGGAATGAAGGGAGTTGTTGGTAGATATCTGGTATGGTGACTTGGTACTTGGAAGCTTGGTTTCTTGGTGCAGTTGAAGTCAATTGAAGAGGAGAGGAGTTGAGTTTAAGTTTATCAAGTTCTTGCTCTGGGAGTTTGATAAATTATTGATCGGCTAGGTTGTCAAAGATACTTGAGAATTCTCTCAAGTCCACTCATAAAGGCATCTAAGTCGTGCATCTGGAGTCTTCTAGTTATTCTTCTGACTAGAAGGTGTTTCTTTGAAACACAATCTGAAGAAAGTGGAGGTGATTTATTTTCACTATCCAAAAACAGCAAGGAAGGATTCATCCCTCTTGACCCTAAGGGTGGATCTAATCTGATTGGAGCGTTCAGAATTGTTGAGGTAAATAAGATTTGTTCAGAGAAAATATTAGTTACTTGAGTCAAGGGTGGCAGCCTTGGTATCTCAACATTGTCCTACAAAGAAGATACTTACAAAAGATTGAATACTTGACAAGTGTTCATGAAGTGATCGGGTGGAGCTTAGCGTCAACAGTGAAGAAAGGTTATTGGACAAGCATTTAAGATCGATTGCTATTTGTGGAATTCACAAGTATTCAATTAATTATCCTTGAAAGTCAAGATTGTTGATGTTCAACAAGATGTTGGAACATCTCATTGTCAGATTTTGTGTAGAATCATGGGAGGGGTACTGCAAACGCTTTAGCATCTATTTTAGTCTTAGGTGGTGACCTAAGAAGTTGCTTCGGTCGGGTGTGACAGAAGCATGTGTTCTCTGGAGAGTTTTCTGGCAAGAAACTGGTTTGGACTTTGATGTTGTTGAAGATGAAGATGAAAACATCATTATCTTGATGGTTACTGCGTGGGTCAGTTTATT
Organism: Lathyrus tuberosus; assembly: GCA_022829125.1. Lineage (NCBI taxonomy): Eukaryota > Viridiplantae > Streptophyta > Magnoliopsida > Fabales > Fabaceae > Lathyrus > Lathyrus tuberosus. Next base: position 2,501,358 of record JALAZF010000579.1, read on the forward strand.
TTTGATCTAGGTACTACGAATCTTGCTCTTTTTTTGGAAGTCAAAGCTAAGTGGTAGTTATCTCTGACTTTCTACAGTCTGCTATACTAAGGAAAGTGGCATTCTTTGGTATGGCTATGGTGTAGTCTAGGGCTACTTATTTTTTGAAGATTCAGACGTGGCAGGTGTGAAGTCTTTGGAGCTTTAATGTAATGCCCTGTATAATATATACCTAGAATAATACAATACAAGCATTGTATTTGGTATTGACACCATCATAAGTGCCTAATGGCGTAATTCACATACTTGACCATTTCTAAAATATAAATACAATCTATGGTACAAGATACGGAGACTAGCCAAAACAAAAATCTAAGATCAATATACAATATCCTCAATTGTATACAACAAATACACTGCGGAAATAAGCTCAACTAAGTTTCTCTTGAAACATCCAAGCAATGCTTCACTTGTAAATCAAACTGCAAGTACCTCCTGAAAATAATCAACAATAGTGGGGTGAGATACATCAAATCTCAGTGAGTTCCCTATCTTATGGATTCTCTCGGCTTTGCAGGGTTATATCCAATCCTAACTCAAGTCAAGGGGAAGGGAAATGACGTTTAGTTCACAATCTCACACTATATGGAAACATGTCATGAGTTCAACAACTCAAAATATTAATTATCACTAATCGGTAACACAAACCAAGGCATCTTTCCCCGATCAACCCTACAAGAGAGTTCTCGACACGGGTCACGGATCCTTAAATATAGACATCCATTCCCGACCAACCCTTCCAAAGAGTTCTCGACACGGGTCCCGGAAGCTAACATAGATAACTTTCCCCGGCCATCCTACACAAGAGGATCTCAACACGGGTCACGATTATCTACACACGGGTACTTTCCCCGGCCATCCTGCACAAGAGGATCTCGACACGGGTCACTAATACCACCCACTAAGCAATTTTCCCCGGCCATCCCACACCAGAGGATATCGGCACGGGTCACGGCTACTTACTTAATAAATACTTTCCCCGGCCATCCCATACAAGAGGATCTCGACACGGGTCACTAATATTTATTAAGGGATAAAAACGATTCCGATTACGTGATCTCACATATAAACGTGATTGTATTCGACAATCACAAGGCCACAACACCTTAAGGCCATATTCACCTTTCAAAAAGAACACAAGGTTCACACACATGTTCCATACTAGTGTTTCTCTCTCTCCTAGACCAATCTCTTCACGGATGCACCTTTCTACACCAAGTGCCCGAGCCTTGCCATCTAGGCTTTCTATCACAATTCAATTCACAACTAGAATCATATAGGTTTGGGGTAAGTTTTCTCACTCTTCCTAATTCATTTTAAGCATGCATATTCTCTCAATCATGTTCAACATCAATTTTAGGCAAAGCATATTACAATTGCACATTTTAGAATTACATATAGTAATTCAATCAAAAGTTATATCACCCTTAGGTTCCTTCCGATTTATTTAATCGGGTATCAAATCAACATTTCTCAATCTTATCCCGTAGGATATTTTCACCGCTTTGCATCGCCTATAACCATGCCTCGATCGTATTTACGATCCAAAAGATATGGAATTTCAACATATCATATAACAGTATTTAATTCATTTTCCACTAAATAATTAATCCCACATCATACCCCTAATTTCCACTTTTATTGGGTAAAGAATTGTCATGGCTTTCCAATGATAGCAAGAACGTCTCAATCCGAGTTACCGATCAAAAGTTATGGATTTTTAAAGAAAACAGAATTATTGAAGATTCCAAGGAGCGCCCGGCGGTACAAATTTTCGCCATGCGGTGCCCTTGCGCCTGTTCTTCGCCCGGCGAAGCAGCGGCGTAAGTCCCAATTCCAAAACTAGAAAACTTCCAGTAGCGATCCATGCTGCGCCCCTCAACTATCGGCGAACGCAAGCCCACGTCGCCCGATGCTCAAAGTGCCCCCGGCGGTGCGTATCTGAAGCAGAATTTTCTGATGCGTTTCTTAGGGTTCCAAAGCCTAAAAATTCACCCTGTCCAAACCAAATCATTTCCAAACATCAAAACAAGTATCATCAATTGATCACAGGCATATTACGACTACACTACGCAATTTATATCAAATTTCATCCGCTAGATTTCATTGATTTATCCGTTTAATCATCTTCTCCCAAAACTAACCTAAGTTCAAATCATAGATTTCTAGAACTTAGAGTTTCTAACTAGAACCCACCTGATAAATGAAGAGGAGGTTGAAGAAGATGATGAACATTGAAGATGATCCATGGCTTTTCTCTCTTCTTCCTCTTTCCCTCTTCTCTCCCTTTCTCTTCTTCTTACTAACTTCTTCTTTCCCTTTCTTTCTAACATATATATATATATATATATATATATATATATATATATATATATAAACTTATAATATAATATAATCCAACATGGTAAAATATCTCCAATTGATATTTTGTTGTCTCAACCCAATTGATCAATTATCAGAGTTACCTTAAAATACTCTCTTGAACTAATAAATATCAATCTGTCTTTTTCATAAAATAATTGATCTCTTTAGAGTTCACCAGTTGCTCTATTGATTCCAATTGACAATACTTAAAACACTTAGAGGATTCCATAAATCCAATTAACCAAAGATGGAGAACACAAAAGGTCATCTGATATTCAATTGAGCATTTAGATAATATGGGGTATTACACTCTCCCCTCCTTAAATTGAAATTCGCCCCCAAATTTCCTCTACTCAACAATAATCGCAACTTGTATAACTGTCTTAGATCCACACTTAACTTTACTTCCGTTAGAATTTCTGACATAATCCAAAATCCAACTTGACTTCACAGACCAAAATCCGTATTTTCACAATTTATCAAACTTTGTTTCCTTAGTCATACTCGTATTCCATTATTGGGTTAACCTTCAACTTGCTTTTCCTAAAATTCATCTGTTGGTTTATACAAAGAGACTTTGTCGCATTCTACCTTCGGCAAGAATATACCATTCTACATTCCTCTATCGAGTCATAACAAGACCGTATCACTTTATCTCAAATCATGACAACAAAACTCAACACCTCTTCGCGATGTAATTCAGTGATTTCTTAACTTCATGAAGTCATCGACGATTTAGCTTTTCCTAAATCCTTCAACTTCTAAAGCCCTTCATAACTGTCAAATAACTCCTCTACTAATTCCACTTAATCTGATGCTATACATTGCAACCATTAAATCCAATATTTCCTTTCTTTCGTGTCACACTAAAGGTAACACACTTAAAACAAGATCTTCTCACTTCTATACTTACAAGTAACAATCATTCTAGTCCTCATTTGTCTGACTGAACTCTTTCATTTGTCACCTTCCACTGCGCAACTCAATTTCTAACAGTGGAACACTATGAATTCTTGAGCACTACCAATTAGTTAACCGTCCACGGAGAAACACACTTATCCACTTGGATCCTTACTAACCAACGATAAAAGAAACTTACTGACGTCTTAAGGTAGAACAATTTCCTCGCCAACACATAATATTATCACATCTGTCCAACGCCCTCCAGGCGATACCGGTACATGAGTTACACTGTTACTACCATAACATACACAACTCCAAATCCATTCTAAACTCGAACCCATATCCAAAATAGTTTACCAACCTTTGGTTCTGGTTACCACATTCCAAATCGACTCTTCTTACGGGGTTCTGACTCACTCAATGCTTCTTGTTGATTCGAGATCTCAACCCAAAACAACGTAACACCAACACAGAACTTCAATCATATGTAAGTCACCACTTATCAAAACTTAACCCATTCAAGGTACAATTGTGAGTTTCCATACTACTCACCAATTCAGATACAACACTCCACATACACCCACACTTTCGAAGGCCATGCCATGTTTCTTAATTGAATCCACTTTTCTTAATCGTTCTGTTCCATAAACGATCCAAGTTATATGCTTCACTTCGGAACGTCCAATTCTTACTCGTACTTGGAAAGATAACTTTCAAATTCCCACTTCTGATCAAAGTACAACTGTACATACCTGGTACTACTCTCGCAGAATCTAAATCTGATTCCATGAACTCGCGGAAAATAACAAATACTAAACTCTGATCAACTGCTCAACTTTAATAATACCATAATTACAAACCGAAATATTCCTTACGAGACCAATATTTCGTGAGTATTTTCCAACTTAATAATAACAACGCACCTAAGACTTTCTCATACTCAACCCAGTTCATAAGATTACTTCCTCGAAGTCAAATTCCTTTGTCATCTAAACAGATGATCGACTAAGTAACACCCTTCCACAAGTTCCAATTTCAAAACACAAATCCGTCTTTCACTTACTTACCATCCCGTTTTCCATTCACACAATACTCTCCACTCGGAGCAACATAAAGTAACAAAATGCAGATGATGGTTCATAAGGGATTCCATAATTTACACACATGTTAATCAATTACCCATCTGAGGTCAATCGGTTAACTCCTCAAAATTCAGCATAAAACACCACCCTTGCACGTGTTAATCGGTTAACACTGCTGCAGAAGCTGAAACCGGTTTCTTTTAATTCCAAAGCCAACCCAACTCAAAACCATCAATCCGGTTCGCTCTAACCCATAATATCATTCTCAACTCATGGCCTCTTAACTTGTATAACATTCACCAACAATGATAAACTCAAGGTAAAATTGATAAAGTCGACGACACACTCCAACCAAGTGGCAAGGAAAAAATTCCAAATTCTGACGTGGTCATACAACAAATTTTCGGCGGGGTAGCTCATTCTCTACTGATACTACCACACTAGATGAAAGCCAATAGTGACGACATTATAGGGTTTCAATCACAACTCATACTTGATTCGTCCACAAGCAAATTCCAACACACAACCTTGTTCTCTCACTTGAATTTCCATGGAGAGAATTAAAACAAAAATGTTCTTAGTCCAACAAAAGGAAGATTCTGAATATTCCAATCATTCACAAATACAAAAGTTTCTCTATACTTGAAAATAAATCGGGGCAATGCACCCTCTTGAAGAACCTTTCTATCACTTCGTACACATTAACCGGAATTTCTTACCCTTCACTATCCATTGCACATCACACTTACACCAAATTACTCAACGGAAGATCCGCAACCGACAATTCTCATCAACTATTAAAAAAACACTTCCGGTATAAATCGTTCCATGGTTTACACTTAGTCCGTAATAAATCCTGATTTGCTTCTCGTTGTTTTACCATAATCTTACTTCTTAAAAATACAATATTCACTGTTCCACAGAGTACGTCCCTTCACACTTGTCTCAAAAATAAGAATCCATCACCTACACTTGTGACCACGGTGCTACAACTACGCTCGTTGTTAATACCAAAGTGTAACTTTCTTATTTCGCATCATACTACTAGGGTCCTCACTGGTGAACCGTCCTGGATCACACTTCCTTAACTTAAGCCTCAACCACTACTCAATGGCTCTATTGCACATTTGTCCAAAAATACATTTCGTTGTCACTTCCTCATAACTTACTGTTAATACCGTTTTCCACACTGCGTTTACTCCACCTTCCGTTGTAATCCTCTTAGGTCCAAATATAAAACCATCTCACAAAAATTTCCTTGAATCTAAGGTACTTACTCTGTTTCTTAATACAAACTTCTTCTGGTCTGTATCACTACGCTTTTTGTTACTAAATGAAGTACAATCTTTCTCCAACACAATACCTTATATTGTTCCTTGGGTAATTTAACATTGCTAAATTCCAAATTGGTATCTTACTGAAAACTGAAATCATGATGTATCATCTCGAACTTAATCTCTCTACGTAACTAAATATATGCAATTCATCACCCACTCTTCGTCTGACATATACTAGTTTCACTTGAAGCATGTAAACACGTCCTTGTGTTCCTTCACACACTTCTCTACCACTTTAGGTTCCAATAGAAGTCGAACTTCCTTAACTCTCAACCTTTTGTCAGTTGGAAGACATTGTTCTGAACACATTCCTTAAGGTACTTTCGTCCTTTTAAGATACCATAACGACCTTAGAAACTGAAGCACCAAAATTTGTCTCACATCCGGACCTTACGTCACACATTCCATAAAACAACTTTTCTTTTCCACGGAATGAGATTACTTGAAGTCATAATGCATACTAGTGGTCAATCCCGTTCTACTAGCGATTTTACATATCTCCCAATACCTGGACCAATCGTCCGATAGAGGTCCTTAACTTTCCGACTCTACTCATCCAAAGGATTTGCTTGAACAACACACCACCCTTCATTTCCATGCTACCCAAGCACAACTTCTATAAAGACCTCAACTGAGCTGACCAAAACTCCTCACTACTAACTCTTGGCTTGAGCCTTCCCTCACAGCACAAGTTCTAAAAACACTTCGGAGTCCTCGTGGTCGCTCAACCATGATTCTACCTATCACATACATAGCATTAGGTTGATCAGGCCTAACACTACATAGTATGATATTAAGAGTCATGTTGGCAAGACACACTTAAGAGGCAGTAATAGATTTACTTATAATGTTTCAAGGCTAGGTCGAGGACACGACCTGCTCTAATACCATCTATAATGCCCTGTATAATATATACATAGAATAATACAATACAAGCATTGTATTTGGTACTGACACCATCATAAGTGCCTAATAGCGTAATTCACATACTTGACCATTTCTAAAATATAAATACAATCTATGGTACAAGATATGGAAACTAGCCAAAACAAAAATCTAAGATCAATATACAATATTCTCAATTGTATACAACAAATACACAGTCGAAATAAGTTCAACTAAGCTTCTCTTGAAACATCCAAGCAAAGCTCCACTTGTAAATCAAACCTGCAAGTACCTCTTGAAAATAATCAACAATAGTGGGGTGAGATACATCAAATCTCAGTGAGTTCCCTATCTTATGGATTCTCTTGGCTTTATAGGGTTCTAGCCAATCCTAACTCAAGTCAAGGGGAAAGGAAATGACGCTGAGTTAACAAATCTCATACTATATGGAAACATGCCATGAGTTCAACAACTCAAAATATTAATTATCACTAATCGGTAACACAAACCAAGGCATCTTTCCCCGGCCAACCCTACAAGAGATTTCTCGAAACGGGTCACGGATCCTTAAATGTAGACATCCATTCGCGGCCAACCCTTCCAAAGAGTTCTCGACACGAGTCCCAGAAGCTAACATAGATAACTTTCCCCGGCCATCCTACACAAGAGGATCTCGACACGGGTCACGATTATCTACACACGGGTACTTTCCCCGGCCATCCTGCACAAGAGGATCTCGACACGGGTCACTAATACCACCCACTAAGCAATTTTCCCCGGCCATCCCACACCAGAGGATATCGACACGGGTCACGGCTACTTACTTAATAAATACTTTCCTCGGCCATCCCACACAAGAGGATCTCGACACGGGTCACTAATATTTATTAAGGGATAAAAACGGTTCCGATTACGTGATCTCACACACAAACGTGATTGTATTCGACAATCACAAGGCCACAACGCCTTAAGGCCATATTCGCCTTTCAAAAAGAACACAAGGTTCACACACATGTTCGATACTAGTGTTTCTCTCTCTCTCTCTCCTAGACCAATCTCGTCACGGATGCACCTTTCTACACCAAGTTCCCGAGCCTTGCCATCTAGGTTTTCTATCACAATTCAATTCACAACCTAGAATCATATCATTAGGTTTGGGGTAAGTTTTCTCACTCTTCCTAATTCATTTTAAGCATGCATATTCTCTCAATCATGTTCAACAACGATTTTAGGCAAAGCATATAACAATTGCACATTTTAGAATTACATATAATAATTCAATCAAAAGTTTCTTTTAATTCCAAAGCCATCCCAACTCAAAACCATCAATCCGGCTCGCTCTAACCCATAATATCATTCTCAACTCATGGCCTCTTAAATTGTATAACATTTACCAACAATGATAAACTCAAGGTAAAACCGACAAAGTCGACGACACACTCCAACCAAGTGGCAAGGAAAAAAATTCCAAATTCTGACTCGGTCATACAACAAATCTTCGGTGAGGTAGCTCATTCTCTACTCATATTACCACCTAGATGAAAGCCAATAGTGACGACATTATAGGGTTTCAATCACAACTCATACTTGATTCGTCCACAAGCAAAATCCAACACACAACCTTGTTCTCTCACTTGAATTTCCTTGGAGAGAATTAAAACAACAATGTTCTTAGTCCAACAAAATGTAGATTCTGAATATTCCAATCATTCACAAATACAGAAGTTTCTCTATACTTGAAAATAAATCGGGGCAATGCACCCTCTTGAAGAACCTTTCTATTATTTCGTACACATTAACCGGAATTTCTTACCCTTCACTATCCATTGCACATCACACTTACACCAAATTACTCAACGGAAGATTCGCAACCGACAATTCTCATCAACTATTTAAAAAACTCTTCCGGTATAAATCGTTCCATGGTTTACACTTAGTCCGTAATAAATCCTGATTTGCTTCTCGTTGTTTTACCATAATCTTACTTCTTAAAAATACAATATTCACTATTCCACAGAGTACGTCCCTTCACACTTGTCTCAAGAATAAGAATCCATCACGTACACTTGTGACCACGGTGCTACTACTACGCTCGTTCTTAATACCAAAGTGTAACTTTCTTATTTCGCATCATACTACTAGGGTCCTCATGGGTGAACCTTCCTTGATCACACTTCCTGAACTTAAGCCTCAACCACTACTCAATGGCTCTATTGCACATTCGTCCAAAAATACATTTCGTTGCCACTTCCTCATAACTTACTGTTAATATCGTTTTCCACACTGCGTTTACTCCAGCCTCCGTTGTAATCCTCTTAGGTCCAAATATAAAACCATCTTACAAAAATTTCCTTGAATCTAAAGTACTTACTCTATTTCTTAATACAAACTTCTTCTGGTCCGTATCACTACGCTTTTTGTTACTAAATGAAGTTCAATCTTTCTCCAACACAATACCTTATATTGTTCCTTGGGTAATTTAACATTGCTAAAATCCAAATTAGTCTCTTACTGAAAACTGAAATCGTGATGTATCATCTCGAACTTAATCTCTCTACATAACTGAATATATGCAATTCATCACCCACTCTTCGTCCGGCAAATACTGCTTTCACTTGAAGCATGTAAACACGTCCTTGTGTTCCTTCACACACTTCTCTACCACTTTAGGTTCCCATAGAAGTCGAACTTCCTTAACTCTCAACTTTTTGTCGGTTGGAAGACATTGTTCCGAACACATTCCTTAAGGTACTCTCGTCCATTTAAGATACCATAACGACCTTAGAAACTGAAGCACCAAAATTTATCTCACTTCCGGACCTTACGTCACACATTCCACAAAACAACTTTTCTTTTCCACAGAATGAGATTACTTGAAGTCCTTATCCATACTAGTGGTCAATTCCGTTCTAATAGCGATTTTACATATCTCTCAATACCTAGACCAATCATCCGATAGAGGTCCTTAACTTTTTGACTCTACTCATGCAAAGGATTTGCTTGAACAACACACCACCTTTCATTTCCATGCTACCCAAGCACAACTTCTATTAAGACCTCAATTGAGCTGACCAAAACTCCTCACTACAAACTCTTGGCTTGAGCCTTCCCTCGCAGCACAAGTTCTAACAACACTTCGGAGTCCTCGTGGTCGCTCAACCATGATTTTACCTATCACATACATAACATTAGGTTGATCAGGCCCAACACTACATAGTATGATATTAAGAGTCATGCTAGCAAGACACACTTAAGAGGCAGTAATAGATTTACTGATGATGTTTCAAGGCTAGGTCGAGGACACGACCTGCTCTGATACCAATTGTAATGCCTGGTATAATATATACCTAGAATAATACAATACTAGCATTGTATTTAGTACTGACACCATCATAAGTGCCTAATGCCGTAATTCACATACTTGACCATTTCTAAAATATAAATACAATCTATGGTACAAGATACGAAAACTAGCCAAAACAAAAATCTAAGATCAATATACAATATCCTCAATTGTATACAACAAATACACAGCGGAAATAAGCTCAACTAAGATTCTCTTGAAACATCCAAGCAAAGCTCCACTTGTAAATCAAACCTGCAAGTACCTCTTGAAAATAATCAACAATAGTGGGGTGAGATACATCAAATCTCAGTGGGTTCCCTATCTTATGGATTGTCTCGGCTTTACAGGGTTCTAGCCAATCCTAACTCAAGTCAAGGGGAAGGGAAATGACGTTGAGTTTACAATCTCACACTATATGGAAACATGTCATGAGTTCAACAACTCAAAATATTAATTATCACTAATCGGTTACACAAACCAAGGCTTCTTTCCCCAGCCAACCCTACAAGAGAGTTCTCGACACGGGTCACGGATCCTTAAATGTAGACATCCATTCCCGGCCAACCCTTCCAAAGAGATCTCGACACGGGTCCCGGAAGCTAACATAGATAACTTTCCCCGACCATCCTACACAAGAGGATCTCAACACGGGTCACGATTATCTACACACGGGTACTTTCCCCGCCCATCCTACACAAGAGGATCTCGACACGGGTCACTAATACCACCCACTAAGAAACTTTCCCCGGCCATCCCACACCAGAGGATATCGACATGGGTCACAGCTACTTACTTAATAAATACTTTCCCCGGCCATCCCACTCAAGAGGATCTCGACACGGGTCACTAATATTTATTAAGGGATAAAAACGGTTCCGATTACGTGATCTCACACACAAACGTGATTGTATTCGACTATCACAAGGCCACAACGCCTTAAGGTCATATTTTCCTTTCAAAAAGAACACAAGGTTCACACACATGTTCCATACTAGTGTTTCTCTCTCTCCTAGACCAATCTCCTCACAGATGCACCTTTCTACACTAAGAGCCCGAGCCTTGCCATCTAGGTTTTCTATCAAAATTTTATTCACAACCTAGAATCATATCATTAGGTTTGGGGTAAGTTTTCTCACTCTTCCTAATTCATTTTAAGCATGCATATTCTCTCAATCATGTTCAACAACAATTTTAGGCAAAGCATATTACAATTGCACATTTTAGAATTACATATAATAATTCAATCAAAAGTTATATCACCCTTAGGTTCCCTTCAATTTATTTAATCGGGTATCAAATCAACATTTCTCAATCTTATCCCGTAGGATATTTTCACCGTTTTGCATCGCCTATAACCATGCCTCGATCGGATTTACGATCCAAAAGATATGGAATTTCAACATATCATATAACATTATTTCATTCATTTTCCACTAAATAATTAATCCCACATCATACCCCTAATTTCCACTTTTATTGGGTAGAGGATTGTCATAGCTTTCCAATGATACCAAGAACGTCTCAATCTGAGTTATGGGTCAAAAGTTATGGATTTTTAAAGAAAACAGAATTATTGAAGATTCCCAGGAGTGCCCGGCGGTACAAATTTTCGCCCGGCGGTACCCTTGTGCCTGTTCTTCGCCTGGAGAAGCAGCGGCGTAATTTCCAATTCCAAAACCAGAAAACTTCCAGTAGCGTTCCATGCTGCGCCCCTCAACTATCGCCCGACGCTCAAAGCGCCGCCCGGTGGTGCCTATTTGAAGCAGAATTTTCTGCTGCGTTTCTTAGGGTTCCCAAGACTCAAAATTCACCCTTTCCAAACCAAATCATTTCCAAACATCAAAACAAGTATCATCAATTGATCACAGGCATATTACGACTACACTACGCAATTTATATCGAATTTCATCCATTAGATTTCATTGATTTATTCGTTTAATCATTTTCTCTCAAAACTGTCCTAAGTTCAAATCATAGATTTCTAGAACTTAGAGTTTCTAACTAGAACCCACCTGATAAATGAAGAGGAGGTTGAAGAAGATGATGAACATTGAAGATGATCCATGTTTTTTCTCTCTTCTTCCTCTTTCCCTCTTCTCTCCCTTTCTCTTCTTCTTACTAACTTCTTCTTTCCCTTTCTTTCTAACACACACACACACACACACACACATATATATATATATATATATATATATATATATATATATATATATAAACTTATAATTTAATATAATCCAATAGGGTAAAATATCTCCAATTGATATTTTGTCGTCTCAACCCAATTGATCAATTATCAGAGTTACCTTAAAATACTCTCTTGAACTAATAAATATCAATATGTCTTTTTCATAAAATAATTGATCTCTTTAGAGTTCACCAGTTGCTCTATTGATCCCAATTGGCAATACTTAAAACACTTAGAGGATTCCATAAATCCAATTAACCAAAGATGGATCACACAAAAGCTCATATGATATCCAATTGAGCATTTAGATAATATGGGGTATTACCCTTAAAGTAGGATGGAGGTTGTCTACTCAAACTTGGTTTTTGAATCAAGTCTATGAGAGCATGAAACTCTTGTTCTGTAATAGGGAGGAGGTTCTTCTAAGTGGCAGAAGAAGGTGCTGAATTCAGCAGTTGGATGTCGTATCAGAATGTTCTGATATCTAGCTTAACATCAGAGTCTTAGCTGGTGATGTGGCACATCAGCTTAAGATAAGGTGGTCTACAGGAGAATGGAAGTTATGGATGCTTCAAAAAGGTCTATCTCATGCAGTTTGCGGGAACTGTGGATGAGAAGATGTTACATGTCTAAGAGGCTTGGTGGATCCAAGATGTCTTGCTATGGTGCAAGTAGATCATGTGACTTGAAGATCTGATTTCATTAGTGGATCAGTGTATCTTGTGGGAGTTCTGAAGAAGAGTGATATCAATCAAAAAGTGGCATTTGGTTGGTTTCACAGTGTGCATTCAAGCAGGATACTTGAAACTGATTGCTCTTATGCAGAAGAGTGGTTGGTTGAAGACGTAAGGAGGTTCTGGTTCTCTCGGAGCTTGTGGTAAAAGTTCTAGGTTGAGGATGGAAGTATACCTTCTTTTGGTGGTTGAGAGTTTATTTCTCTCTGGGTTTTTGAAGTTCTCTTTGTTTAAGCTGGTGGCGCAGTGTTGTGTGAAGATCTTCAGTTTAGATTGCTATGCTGATAGTAAGTCCAGTGGTGGAGCATATCAAGAACTATGGTGCATGGTGTCTATGATGTGTGGAAGATGTCTTAACTGATGTTAGAACATCTTTGGGTTAGTTATCCTTCGTGGAGGATTCTTAAGTTCTGGTCTAGGAACTTGTTGGCTACATCATGTCTACGGAGTCTCTATCTTGCCATACGGGAGAATGATGAAGTAGAAGAACTGCCTTGGGAGGATGGTGTGGAGAAGACTGGAGTGGATCATGGGTTGATTGCATGAAGGTCTGTTTTCTGATGCGTTCAGAAGTGGATATTCACCAGAAACTCAGAAGTATTCTAGGTTATCATACGGGAGAATGATAAGGAATGACTGTCTTGGATTGTGAGGTGTTTATCTCAGTTGCTGGTCGTGGTAAGGTCAGTGGAAAATCTTGCGAAGGGGATATTGCCCCTGGCTGCAAGTCATGCTAGTAGTGGATCAGTTTGACAGTTGTGAAGTTCTGGAGCATGCATACGATATCTAACATCGTTATAACAAACTAAGGGCCCTATGCGTCTCTTTGAGGAATGTGAAGCATTCTGATTCAATTGGGTTGTGCCTCAAGCAGCTGGAGGTCTATACATGAGAATTCAAGAGGAGTTCGTATGGTGTGTAGATGGTTGCATGAAGAGGGGGATCAATGGGACTTTGATCTTAATCCAAGAGTTTGTTATGGTAGGATAATAATCCTGATTTTTTCCTCATGGGTAGCATGATGGTGTTCATGTGTGAGTGATTATTGGTTCTTGTCAGAAGAAGCAATAAGAGGGTTAACGATTGTGTTCAGCAGGTGGCTTGAACTTAGGGTGCGCTCTTGAAGACATGAAGATGAGTCTTATGTTTTCCATTCATCAGCGAGGTGTTTTATGGAGGAGCACTGGTTATCTTAGATATGGGGAGTTGCTCCTTGATCTAAGATGTACTACTGCGAGGATGTAGTTGGAGTTCCAGTTTGTATTGTGCATCAAGCAAGCTGTGATTACGTGTCCATCCTGGGAGGATAAGATGTCAAGAAGGATGTCTTGACATTTGTATTGTTGCAAGTTGGGGGAGACTTGGCAATGCAAGTTCCATGCTTTTTAATGGATGCTTAAGAATCATTGGTTGAGTCTGGGAGAATTTATTTTTCTCTGCAGACTGTGATCTGAAGACTGTGAAGTTATTGATCAATACAGAAGTATCTTGGGTGCTAACAGGGAGATGGTTGAAGAAATGTCTTAACATCTTGGCCAGTTCTATTCTTCTTCTGGTTAAAAGGATTATTCTTGGGGCTCATCAAAAGGATGGTGACTGTGATTCAGATGGACTAAACAAGACTGACAAAATATCAGGATATTATTTAAGACCTGAATGTGGGTCATATCTGACTGTGTTGAACGGTGGGGAGTGTTTCCTAAGAGAAGGCATGAGTAATATGTGTTTTGTTACAAGTGATCCTTTTTGGACGGTTACTCTTAAAAGTTTGAACAGTCTTAGTTGGGCAGTACACAGTTATTAATGTTGAATTTACCTACCTAAATTTATTTCTCCCTTGAATTGTTCAGCGGTAACTTCTTTGAACCGTGGATATCTAGAGAAAATGTTTAGGTATTTAAAGAGTGCATCTGTTTGAGGAATTCCAGATTGTGGGTTGATTCATCATGTCTTTCATTCGTGGATATGGAACTGCATTGGCTTCTTTTGTCAATTTTTGGGTAAAAAGGGGGAGAATGGCTGTGTGGGTGGGTCTTTCAACATACATCTCTGGTGCATGTTTTGCAAGGATGTTGGAGAGGATGATCTAACATTCTATAAGAGTCTTTCCCTTTGTGCCGTGTGATCTGGGTTATGAAGAAGGTTGTGCCTTTTGACCTGAGTTACAATCTCTGTGAACTCTGTGTTACAAATGATACAACTGTTTCTTGTTCAGCTCTTTCTGGATCTTCTTGTGGGTTCTCTTATGCCCCTCAAGAGGAAGATTTATCCCTCTGTGGCAAGTACTGGTTTAAGGGGGAGAGAGTTATATACTCTTCCTCACGTACATCAACATACAGCTAGGTTTTTCATGGGTAAGAAAGAGTCTTAGATGGGTTCTAATCATATCTACCAAACGCCAGGTCTTTCTTTTTCTACCAAAGGAGTTTTAACCAAAAATTAGTCAAAAGGAGGAGATTGAAGGCTCTGCAGATTTGAGCAAATTTTTGGTAAAACAAGGTGTTAAATGAAGTGTTCCAACATGTAGAAGACATGATATCCTAACGAATGTCCTGACATCTTAAACTGATACAACATACTATTTTTCTAGTCTGGTCCAAGAATTAAGGAAGCAGACAGAGCATGGATCAAGGAATCAATAAACAGAAGATTCAAAGCCCAAGGAAACAGAAGACTATAAATAGAAGACTTAGACCTAGGATGTGATATGCCTTTTGTAACCTAGTTCTCTTGCGTAAGAAACAAGGGTTTAGGGTTTTGAGAGTCGTTGGCTCTCTAGGTTGTAAGTCTCCATTTGTATCAGTTGATGCATTGTGGTAAATATAAGTGTCACACAGATCCATAAGCCTTGAGGTATTGGATTGTGTATTGTTCTTGGAAGAAGCTTTTAAGCAAATCTGAGTTAGCTTGTTTGTCAAGAAAGCTTAACAGATTTCTGTATTGAAAAGGATGATGTAGAAATCACAGTTGGTGATTAAGAGAAGTGAGTGGGGTATCTCATATCAGAGTTGTAAACGTTTGAGTTTAGCTTTGGTAAAGATGTTCATTGGGTAGAAATTAGGTATAAAGTTGTAAACAGGGGAGTTTAGCTTTGTAACAGGTCTATAGAAAGTGAAGTCTTCTTCCTGGATTGGTATCCCCCAGATGTAGGTGAGTTGCACCGAACTGGGTTAACAATTACTATTTTCTTTATCATTCTACAGATTTACGTTTTCTGTTAGGGTTCACGATAAACATGTTGGATCAGATGTCGTGACATCTGTGATTGTGCAGTTCTAATATTCAAGATATCAGTCTGCTGTTGCGCCTCTAAGTTTAAATGATTATGTAGCACAATGTCTTGACATGTGTTAGGACATCTGCTGTCTGCATAGGCCAGAATTTCAAATGTTGTATTGATTATCCGTTGTACCAAAACACTTGTAATAATTTGTGAATATAGTGGAAGAAAAACAACAAATTTTTAATGGTTTGCCATTAGAGATTAGATTAAACTCTATCGAGGACGAATGCGGTGAACTAGTATAAATCTGGTGCACAATCCCTCTTACATTATTTTCTTTAAATTTTTTGTAAATTTTTGTATGCTTAGGTTTATTTTATTTTTCTAGAATCATACGTGTTATCTTTAATCAACTTAAATATCGATTAAGTGTATATGTGTAGGTCAGTGATAGATCAAGTCATCCAAGCATTCTTTTTGAAAATCATCTCTGTATAAACCTTTAATGTTAGATTGTCTGTTTGATTAATTAGATTCAGTTTAAACATCTCGTATAAATTTAATTTGATTAATTGACACATTACTTGTTTAACACATGCATCTTTCATCTTCATTGTATTTACTGATTAGAAAGTGTTAAGCATGAAATTGTTCCAATCACATGTCTTGTAAAAATTCCCCTGCCACACTTTTTATAAAACACTGATTTTGGAGCAAGTATTTTTTAAACTAGTTTTTACGAGAAATGTATATCCAATCCATATCTATCCAACAAGATATGTTCAAAATGAAATTGAAACTTTAACATATAAATCTAGACTTTGTAGACGTATCATTAAAACTAATCGTATCTATCTATAGGGACTTTGATCAAATTCAATAGTTATTATGATTCTGAGTAAAAAAAATCAACTAAAGTTGGTTTTGTAAACAAATAGACAATAAAACTATAAAATGACATAATTTAACTTGTTGTAATTAGATTTTATTAAATAGTTTTCAATATAAATCTATAATCAATTATAAAGGATATAGATGGTGTGTTAGCATAAATAAATATTAGTACTTATTTTGATATTTTATAAATTTAAAAATCTTATGTCAGTTTTGTGGGAATGTGGTAGAAGACGGTTGACATGTTTTTTTAGGATGTGATGTCACTAATTACTGTTGGCGGACAACAGGTTTGTCGAATATTATTGATTCCCGTTTACATTCCTTTGATGATGCTAAATCTTTGATTCGTGATATTTGTAGTCATGAGGATAGAAGGACTGCAAGCAGAGTTGTGGTTATGTTAGATGTGATTTGGAAGAATAGAAATAACCTGATTTGGAATAATGAGCAAGAGGAAAGATATAAATTTGGTATGCATGATTTTTGTAATTGGCACGATTATTTTACTACTCAAGAGAGTCATGAGAGGGATTTTACACAGCAACCTCTGACTTCCTAGTGTCCGCATGATGAAGGGAAGGTGAAGTGCAACGTAGATGCGAGTTTTAATATCGATCGTGGAACTACGAATAGGGGTTGGTTCGTGAGAGATAACTTGGGTAGATTTATTGATGCAAGTGTAGCTTAAGATTTTGGTAACCACTCCGGGCTAGAAGAGGAAGCTTTGGCCCTCAAAGAGGCAATCCATGGAGCTATAGCAATGCAATTGGATAATGTTATCTTCGAAAGTGATTCCTAAAGAGTTATCCAAGCTATTCAATCCAATAATAGTGGTACTTCCGAGTTTAGTTTAAATATTTTGTCCATCCAAAACTTGTTGCAATTTTATCCCTACTTTGAGATAAAGTTCGTTAAGCGTTAATCGAATAAGGTTGCTCACTCCTTAGCAAAGGCGGTCGATTCTTGATCTAGATGTAATGTTATTAATTTGATTCCATATTGTATTAAACACTATTTGATGTATGAAATGCGTTAAGTTTGTTTTTGTAAAAAAAAAATTTTAGTAAGATATAGGCTAAACTCCACCCTTAAGTTTGGGTGGATTTAAATTGAATGCGTATATTCTATTCTTTCTACCAATGTTTTAAAACTCGAACCAGTCATCCATCCGGTCAACCTATTGGGTCACTGTGTTACTGGTCGGATCAGTGAGTCACTAGTTGGATCGTGTTGTACCCCAAATTTTACCCTCAAATTCTCTGGTCATTTTTCATATCATTTTGGGTCAGTCATTTTTGCATTTGCAATCATGTAGTCCATCGCTCATAAATAATGTATTTTAGCCATTTTATTTTTATCTTAGATTATTTAAAATTAATTTAGTCTATTTTCTTAAGTTTACTTTTTATATATAGTTTGTTTCAATTAGAATTTTATCTTTAGTTTAATTTAATTCTTATTTTAGTTTTAGTTTAATTTTGGTTAGATTAATTTTAAATTTAGGATTTTAGTCTAAAGTTAACTTAATTAGTTCAAGTTTTATTAATTTAATTTAGTTTTAATTTTAATCTTAGTTTTCTAGTTTTTAAGTTTGTTTTTATTATTTATTAGTTTGACTTGACTTAATTTAAATATTTTAATTTAATTCTTATTATTATTGTTTTTTATCTTAAACCAACAAAATCTACCCTGCCATCTCTAAACCGCCTTGCTACTCTCTCCATGTAGACCTTCTCCACGTACGAACACGCAAACTAAACAATAACACCTAGCCTACACAAATTCTCTCAGCAAACACTACAAGCTTTTCACCAAGAGACTTGCTGCAAATGTTACGAAAACCCTCACAAAACCAAAGCCTACAACATTAACCAAAAGCCTCTCCCAAAATCATGCACTTTTTCTGCTGCTCACAATGCCAACACGCTGGACAACACTACCACAAAACCAGCAAAGGAAACTTCCAAAGTCAACCATCTTGTACTTGGTAAAGCTGGCACTTGAAAATGCTATGTTACTAAAGCTAGAACCATTGTGTAACACCTTGAAGTACTAGATTTCCCTCTAGTCCTCGCATTTCTTTTGCTGACATGAACCAAGAACAAACAGGACATTCTCACTTGGCTCAAGAGAGAAACTCAGAAAAGCCACACGCATAGGATCTTATTTTTGATATTTTTCTCTTGAACAAAGCTGATGTCCAGTGTATCTCCCATCCATTAACCATTTGCTCTGCCTATAAAATGGCCCACCCTCTTTTGCAAACGACACCAACAATGAGAGCATAAACAATAGCCAAGCAGAAAACCAACGCTCTCATTAGATTTTTGAGAAACACCACCCGTACACTCCTGTTCGCAAGAACATTATCACCAGCACACAACACATCACACCAAATATTAAAGCTCGATCAGTACAACAACAGCTTCATTTGCACAAGGGCACGAATTTGGAGTTCAAGCTTGCATTCAGCCACTCCAAGCACCTTGTTCATTTCTACTAGCATCAACAAACATAAAGGGAAGAGGAGCACACCTCTGCAAGTCCCATTAAAGAGGCCTTGGACCTACTCCAAGAGGTAAGCCTTTGAACCTTGAAACTCATACACATGTTATGATTTTGTTGTTTCTCTGGTGCTGTCATCTGCTTATCATTGTGTTTTATTGATACAAACCATTGCATTCATGGTTTTGCTTGTGTAGTTTAAGTTTCAAGTTTCTGAATCTTTATTGTACCACACTGGTTTTGCTTGATGTATGTTTTGTGTGATCAGTATTAAGGCAAACCATTGACATATTCATGATCCTTGATCTTTGCTGATCAATTTGGACGATTGGTTTGTGAAAATTGATGGAGAGATGAGGTTGAACGAAGCTGGAAAAGAGAGAGGTGTGCCATGTTATTTTTTCTGATTTTCCACGATGGTGGTGAGTTTTTGCTCACGTTGCATGGGAGAGGAGAGGTGCGTGGCCATGTGTGGTTGGCTGGGTTTGTTTTTGTCGCGTAGTGACTTAAACAAATAGTGACCGGTTGATGTTGTTATTAGCATGTGTTCATGTAATGTTTTATGTGATTTTTTATCTGATCATTTTTCCATTCGCTCATAAAATATATATTATACTGGGTGGCTTATACAACAGATGTATAGCCACCCCAGTGGTTGAGACTTGCGCCTGTAAACAAAGGGACTGGGGTTTGAATCCCCCTCGCCCCAGTCCCCTTTGTTTTGTTTTTTTTTCATCTTTTCAGCCGTGTTTGGACTTGGGCCTTGCCCCATTTGCTATCCACACTCCTCCAGTAGCAGGCCCATGTGCCTCACTTTTAAATCCAGTTCCTTTCTTTTTTACTTTCGCACCCCCTGTTATTTATTTCCTTTCATATGTTTTATTTTATTTCCTTTTTCAAATCTGTTTATTAAAAATAGTTTTTGTTAATGAAAAATCCCAAAAATATTCATGTTGACACTTCAATGCTTAACTTAATTTTCTAATATTTTTATTTGCATTTTTATTTAATTCTAGTAATTATTTCTTATTTTCTAAAAATAGAAGTAATTGGAACCTAGCTTTTAAATCTCTTTTGAAAAACCCCTTTGCTCTTCACTTTCTTGAGCCAATTTTCCCAAGTGTTTTAGGACACATCGGAGGGATATTTGAGGATTAAATGATGATCTTAAATAAGGTCTTTTGCTTAGGTTTTTGGTTCATTATTTAACCCTTGACTCTAAACCTAAAACTTTTGGTATTCACCTTGAAAATCCAATTTTTTTTAGAGGACTATCCTTGCCACACTTGCATGACATTTCACACACATTCTTAATGGATATAAACTTGAGGTAGGCATTGCTTTTGGTTTTGTCTTGGTTTGTTTACCTTGATTTCTTTTGATGTTATTTATACTTAACTGTTGAACATCTCCTTGAGTTCTTACACTCATTGTATTTATGCAATTTCAATCCCTCGTAACTTTCTTGTACATAAGAAGTTGTTATCTTCCCCTTCCTTCTGAAGGAAAGTCTCTCTATTGACCTCAAAGTCATAGAAAGCTCATAACCTCCCTCCTTGACCCCCTAGTCATAGGTAACCATTCATTACCCCTTTTAACCTAACCAAACAAGAGATAGCCATTAATCTCTTCCCCTTCACCAACTTTTAACCCTTCACAAACCTTCCACTATAGATAGCCATTAGTCTCTTCTCCAAAAAAATCAATCCTCACAAGCTTTGCTTTCAAGCTTTTCACCCTGTTTTCCCTTGGAACTTTGACCACAGTCAAGAGTTCCTCACCCCCCCTTTGAGGGGAACTACGAATGCTCTGATTCCATTCCCGTCAGGATACGTAGGCACGAGATGCGATGTCTTGGCGAGCATACTTAGTGTACATACCTTTAGGTCTTTACCTTAGCACTTTTCCCTTAGCAAGCAACTTTAGAATAACACAAATACTAACAAGAGGTTCCTGTAGAGTACTACAGATACTTAGGGTGCTAATACCTTCCCTTAGTATAACCAACCCCAGAACTTTAGATCTCTAGCTGTGTTCCTACATAACGCACTTAGGGTTTTTCGATCTTTACCCTTTCCTTTGGATAAATCAAAGCTCGGTGGTGAATTTCAAAGTTTTGCGATTCAATTTAATTAATAGCTTGATATCTGATTCTCACCGCAACAGATCGCATGACTTCTAATTTGGTTTATACAAATTAAAAAAAATATATGAGTGTTTATAAAGGACTTGTTCACACTATAATAACAAAGCTTGACTATTGGACTCCTACTCTAAAGAAGGCTTCTGGCCCAAATATTTTGTATTAAAGTTTGCAAAAATTAATTTAAATTGATACTAGCCAGGGTCAGGTTATCATCAGATAACACTATCCCAAATCAGAACCTCAAGGCATCTGATATCTCAACTCTTCTGTAATCCTCAGCAAGAGTTGATTCCCCACTTGGAGCTGCCTAGGGATCTCAATAATCCCCAGCAGAAAGATAGCCTCCTCTTAGGCTTTGGATAATGATCCTTCCTCAGCGAAGTTAGCCTCCTTTTGGGCTTTGTACAAATGATTCTCCCCAGCGGAGCTAACCTTTTCAGACTCTCTTGTTGAGTTAATAACCTTTTCAGACTCTCTTGTTGAGTATATCACTTTTCCAGACTCTCTTGTTGTGTCAATACCGTTCAAGACTCTCTTGTTGAGTCAATCACCATTTTAGACTCTCTTGTTGAGTCACCCCTTTTAGCCTCAATCTTGGGCTTTGTACAAGACAGATAAAAAGACTCTCTTGTTGAGTCAATCTTTTTCCAACCTTATCTTAGGCTTGGTCAAAAGATTTCCCCTAGCGAAAGCTAGCATCCTCTCAAGTTGTGTAGAATAATTTCTCCTGCTTATTCAGCCACAATCATGGGCTTTATACAGGACAGATAAAAGCACTCTCTTGTTGAGTCAAACCATTTTAGCTTCAATCTTGGGCCTTGTACAAGACACAAACTTTCCTCTCTTTAGCTTGGGATAAATATTTTCCCAAGCAGAGTCAAACTCATTTTAGCCTCAATCTTGGCCTTTGTTTAAGACAGATAATACTCTCCCGCAGAGTCAAACCGTTCAGCCTCAATCTTGGGCTTTGTACAAGACACATACAGACCTCCCCGGCGGAGTCGACATTCCTGTTATCCTCAATCTTGGACTTTGTACAAGACAAATAGAACATTTTCCCTGGAAAAGTCAAACTTTTAGCCTCCTCTTAGGCTTTGTGTAATGATATCCCCAAAGAATCAGTCTCTTTTTTGCCTCAATCTTGAGCTTTGTACAAGACACCTATATATGCACTCTCTTGTTGAGTCGGTCATATTTAGCCTAATCTCAGGCTTTATATAATGAAATCCCCTAGCCGAGTCAATTAACCTTTTAGCGTCAACCTTGTGCTTTAATCAAGGCACACAAAAAGCAACAATCCCTCTTTAGAGATGATAAACTCTCTCTCAGTCAAAACCTTTTAGCTTCAATCTTGGGCTTCGAACAAGACACCAAAATATCTTTTTCCTCCCTTAGAATAGGAGGAACTACGATTGCTCTGATTTCCCTGTTTCGTTTAAACGGGAACACGTAAGCACAAGATTGCGAAATCTTAGCGAGCATACCAATCAAAAACTCTAGGTCCAGTACCTTCACACCAAAAATTTGGTCTAGTACCTTACCAAAAACATCGGCAAGCCCGAACATCAACATCAACATCAACTCACTCACTCACTCATACTTCCCAAGAAACTTTCCCAACCCATTAACAGATAAACACTATCAAGTATAAAGCAAAACCTAAAGCTAATATCCTGTGGATAACCATATATAGGATGGGTAATTGACAACTCCCCATTGTATAACCTGACCCCGGACCCCCCAATCTCTTTTAAGCGTTTGTTCAGTTAAACACTCGCGTGCAAGGGTAGTTTTAGATAGCTTCCCTTTCCCTTCCAGCTTCATGGGATAAATAAGAAATTAGAAAGTAGCACCCCCTCATCCTCATTGCGGTTAGGAAAACCCAGTAATAAGGTGACGCCAATTGAGGTACTGATTAAGTACACCAAATCCATCAAATAGATGCTTTCCTCAAAATCTCTTCTTTCACTCCAAAATTGCCTTCCAAAGCAATTCACTGTCGGGTTTTGAGTTTGAGAGCAATTCCAACCAAACCAATCACACACACACCTCATAAACATCATATAGAAGTGATCCGAACACTCACATAACATCTGTAACACTAAAATCACAAAATCACTTGCCAACTGCTCAAGTTCTTGACAGAGGTGCAGTTGAGGTACCATCTCAAGTTTCGGCTTATTTCAAACCACTCCAAGCATTCAGACACATCACTTGGCACCTAAGGAAGCTGTGCAAATCATTGGAACCAGCTTGCAACACCTCTAACACAAAACACGATCCCCAGCTGCAAGAGGTAAGCCTGAGCTCTTCTAACTCTATGATCCATGCATGTTTTGCTGCACAATAATTTAGCCATATGTTGATAATCATGCATAGAGTGTTTACCCTCAATCAATTGCTTTGTTTGAATCGTGTATGGAATTTCCGAGCCTTCTTGTAAATTTTAGGGTTCTTGAGGTTTCTCTTTGATTTCTTATTCCATGCTTAAAATAAATGAAATTAAAGACCATAGACATGATTGTGAGGTAAAAACGAGCAGTTTGATATGTGGTTTGTGTGATTTCATCAAGTATTCAGTGAGATTGGAGAGAAAACACAAATCTGCAGAAACAGAGGGTGGCGCGTGTTCTTGGCATGTTCTTGGCGCCATTTTTTGAATATTTGAATATTTGAATTTTGTGATTTTATTTAATTGATTCAAAAATTAATTTCACTCTGAGTTTTAATGATTTTGAGTTGATTCATTTTTCAATAATTCACAAAATTGTTAAAATATTTTATTTTACCAAAAAATCCCAAAAATATTAATTATTTCATATATTTAATATTTTTGCAAAGAATTAATATTTTTTTTGTTTTTCAACATTTAAAATAATTGTTCTCCCTTGATTTTCCAAACTTAATTGATTTCCAATCATTTTGTGGATCGAAACATGATTTTTGAAACATTGATCCAAGATCACAATTTGTTTTCACACATGTTTAACAATTTTGATCATTTTAATTGAATATTTATTCAATTTAAATATATTTTGAAAACAAATTAGGGTTTTGATTAATTCAACCCTCAAGAAACTTTTTCAAACACTTTGGGCCTCTAATAGAGTGTAAGACCCAATCCCCTTTTAACCAAAACCATTTTGGGCCTCAGATATTGTATAAGTCCCTATGCGTTAAAAGAAAAAAACCTCGGCGCGATCGCCGTTTTCAAAACAAAAACACATGGGCCTCCCCTCGTGTTGTAAGTCCCATCTCTTTTCAAATCTTTTGGGTCTCTTGTGAGAGTGTAAGCCCCACCCCTATGTGAATAAACCTTTCTTGGGCCTCAGTGCATTGTATAAGTCTCGATACCGTCAAAAAGTTCGGCGCGATCGTCGCATTTTTAACAAAAACCCATGGGTTTCTCCTTGAGCTTTAAGACCCATCTTTATTCATTTTCAAACACTTTTGGGCCTCTAATAGAGTGTAAGACCCATCCCTTTGTACAGAAAACCTTTCTTGGGCCTCAGTCACTTGTATAAGTCCCTGTACAAATTCAAAACAACAGTGCAATCACTGTTAAAATTTGGGCCTCTCCTTGAGTTGTAAGCCCCAATTTCTTTTCAAAGTACTTTCTCCTTTGATTTTGAAATATACTGTTGTTTTCATTTTTTCTTTGTTGAACAACTAACAAAACAGCATGGAAGCTCTACAACCGAGTAAGTGTTTATTCGCTTTCCTTTACCGCTTTCATATGTATATAACTGTATTGTGGGACTGTTTCACTGTAAGTCTTCTTTCACATCCTTTTATATACTTGTAACATATCCACTGTGTAATACAAGTATAGCTATTTAGAGTTTCCCCGGCAAATACGTCTAGCACTAGGTAAAGCCTTGTTGGTCACTGTTGAATACAAACAAAACTAGATCCCCTGTAGGTTTCCAGATACAGTCTTCCCTCCTCTTGGGGTTAAACAATATGGAATAAAGAGAAAGGCAGTAACCCTAGAAATTGTCAAAGGAATTCTACTCCCCAGAGTTGATCTATTCTCAGTGAATAGCATCTCTTGAATTCCTCAAAACCGGAACTCTCACTAAATGATCTATTCTCCGTGAATAGTATTTCTTGAACTTTCCCGGCTTGGGACCCATGGGCTTCTTAAAAGCATCCCCGCCTCCTCTTGGGTGTTGTACAAGGACCCTTCCGCTTCTTAGAAGTTTTCACAGCCTCATCTTAGGCTTCGTATAAAGATTCTTCCTCAACGAAGATAGCCTCCTCTTGGGCTTCGTACAAATTGTCCCTTCGGCTTCTTAAAAGTTTTTCTCGCCTTCTCTTGGGCTTTGTACAAATTATCCCGACGGCCTCTTAAAGGTATAGGAACAGAAATTAGTTATCTTAATAGAGCAGTCTTTCAAAGGAGTCTAGATCTTTCTCCCGTAAACGTACTTTCTCTAGTGCAAAAGATAAAACTCTAGACTTTGACAGTCTAATCCCCTTGAGTCTCGGAGACATTCTCAAGTTCCCTTCTAAACGTAGGAAGAAACCCAGCCTCTCTCATAAGAGTGCCCTACTTGGACCTGCCTAGGGATTTCAATGATCCTCAGCAGTAAGACAACCTCCTCTTGGGCTTTATACAATGATTCTCCTCAAACGGAGCTAACCTTTTCAGACTCTCTTGTTGAGTCAACTTCCCTTTTAGCCTCAATTTCGGGCTTCATACGAGACAGCAAAACACTCTCTTGTTGAGTATAAAAGACCCTCTTGTTGGGTCAAACCTTTTTTTGCCTCCGTCTTGGGCTTTGTACAAGACAGATAAAAACACTCTCTTGTTGAGTATAAAAGACTCTCTTGTTGAGTCAAACCCCTTTTAGCCTCCGTCTTGGGCTTTGTACAAGACAGGCAACACTCTCTTGTTGAGTATAAAAGACCCTCTTGTTGGGTCAAACCTTTTTTTGCCTCCATCTTGGGCTTTGTACAAGACAGATAAAAACACTCTCTTGTTAAGTATAAAAGACTCTCTTGGTGAGTAAATCAAACCCTTTTTTTGCCTCCGTCTTGGGCTTTGTACAAGACACACAAAAACCCTCTCTTGTCGAGTGAACCCTTTTAGCCTCAATCTTGGGCTTTGTACAAGACAGAAAGAACATTTCCCCGGAAAAGTCAACCTTTTAGGCTCCTCATAGGCTTTGTATAAAGAAATCCCCTGTTGAGTCAATCAACCTTTTAGCATCAAATCATGCTTTGCTCACAGCATACAAACACCAACAACTCCTCTTCAGAGATTACAAATTCCCTCTCGATCAGAACAAGATACAAATCACCTATAGCTTCAAATCTTGGGCTTTGAACAAGACACCAAAAAATCATTTCCTCCCATAGAATAGGAGGAACTACGATTGCTCTGATTTCCTTGTTTCATTTAAATGGGAAAACGTAGGCATAAGATTGCAGAATATTAGCGAGCATACTAATCAAATACTCCAAAATCCGGTACCCCCCCAATACATCAATCAATCTGGTGCAGTATCCTAACCAAAAGTCCCATAAACGATCTCGACACTCGCGTTCTTAAACAAATAACCCAGAGAGAGACCCCCTTTTTGATAGCATCTGTAAACCAACAGTTTTGACTGTTTAAACTCAGTTTACAAGCAGGGTTAATTGGAGACATCTATTTCCCTTCCTTAATCAGCTCAATAGGATAAAAAATGAATCGAACAGTAGTACAAAAGCGATAGTGATTCGAAACCAAAAAAATCGCGCTACATACCGATCTTAACTGGGCATGCCCGAAAGATTCTTATCTTTTGCCTAACATCGACCAGCTGGTCGATAATTCTGCAGGTTTCAAACTATTGTCCTTCATGGACGCCTAATCGGGGTAAAACCAAATCCCCATGGCCAAGGCCAATAAGCAACATACTGCCTTCATGATCGATTCGGGCAATTATTACTACAACATAATGCCCTTCGGTCTGAAGAATGCCGGTGCGACCTACCAACGGATGATGAACAAAGTCTTCCTAGGAGAGATCGGCGACATGCTCGAGGTCTACATGGACGACATGATCGTCAAATTCGCGGAAGAAGTCGACCATGCAACCCATCTTAAGAAGGTCTTCGACACGGCGAGGAGATGCAGGATGAGGTTCAATCCCGACAAATGCACCTTCGGCGTTCGGGCGGGCAAGTTCCTCGATTTCTACCTCACAGAGCGGGGAATCGAGGCAAATCCCGACAAATGTAGGGCTTTCTCCGAGATTCCGACCCCGAACTCGAAGAAGTTGATACAATTGCTGAACGGGATGCTGACCGCGCTCTCCCGCTTCATCGCCAAATCTGCACAGTACGCACTCCTATTTTTCAAGCTTCTACGACAGAATGCCACATTCGAATGGACCGAGTGTGAGAGCAAGAGTTGTCACTACAAGTCGATCTATGTTTTGATGATAACAATACGTATTTGTGAAAGAACCATTTTATGTTCTAACGTGTGTTGTGTGCAGATCATAATTATAGAAAATATCAGATCTAACAAGCACCAGCCATATGAGTGTAATTGATAATATGCAAAGTTACTATGTATGACACAAGTCGCAAGAAGCAAGAACGCTTCTGTATCTGATCGTGATCAGTCAGATCCAAGGATGCCGATATTGCTTATGCAATGCTCTTGTGGATACTCTCTGAAAGTTGTCGAGATTCTGAAGATTGCGAAGCTTCTGAAGAAGAGAACCGAAGTGCTGAAGACTCTCATGACTTGAAGTTCTGAAGGCGGAAGGCTCTGAAGACCAAGTGCAGAAAGACTCTGAAGACTTATGTGTTCTGAAGATTAAGGTTCTAAAGATCAAGTATTGAAGACTCTGAAGACAGATTCCTAATGGACAAGTTCTGAAGTTTCGGAAGACTTGAAGAAGTAAAGGATAACGTGCTTAAACACAAGTGATGAAGTTTTGAAGACTAATTCCTAATGGACTTCTTCAAATAACTGAAGACTTGACGTATCAGATATCCTGTTAAGAAGACTCTACTCATGCTTCATCAATTAACCATCAGAAGCCTCTGAAGTTCAGAAGTCACATGTTACCGTTGTGAGTAACTGTACACAGCGCCCAAGAAAGATATATCCCATCATTTCTCCCACAGTAAAAAGGAGATATGTCAGTACAACTAGTTATTACGCAAAGTCTCTTTTCCAACAGCCAACAATATTTCAAACGACTATATTTCTACTGGGCTATTTAAAGGAAAGAGTATTCGCTTCTAAATGACGACGAAGTCCACAAATTGATTCATTTCATCAAAGGTGAATTGATCAAGTCATTGTGTGAAGATAGCAACAACGATGAGTTCTCGTTGTAATACTTAGAATATCAAAAGCTGTCATCAATTTGCACATGATCATTGTTGTTGAAGCTCAAAGATCATCATTCAACACAACAACAATGAATTGGTATAGAAGTTGTTGATGAAGAAGACAACATTGTAAATCAGTCAAGTCATCAACCATCTTCTCGTCAGCGCTACATTGAAGATCTGAAGCAAGGAGTTGTTGCTCAAAGCTTGCTCACCCAAGAAAACGAAGACGAAGAAGATCTACAAGATGTCAACAACTGTCAAATCATTATACATATATGTAGTTTCTTAGAATAGCAAGGAGTTGTTGCTCACATCTTGCTTGAACACTTGTGTGTTCTTTTTATTTAAACTTGGGAGTAATCTACTCGTTAAGAAGCATTATTGTAATCTCCAATTAAACTAATTCTTGGTGAATTAGGATTCCTTGAGTGGTTAGTGTGAGCGAAGACTCGAGAAGACAATGGCGAGATGTCATTGCGGGAAAAGCCTGAAATAGGGTCAGTAGCATTATATTCATTGCGATGAATCCCTGAACGTCTAGCTGTGAAAGCCTAGCAGTAGATCTTGCGAGATTGGTGTGCAGGTCAATGTTCGTTATATTCATTAAGTTGAATCCCTGAACGGTTCATTGCATGTTAGTCACAGTGCGGCTGTGCAAGTGGTTAGTCACCGGCTGTTGCCCGTGCATTTGTAATCGAGATGAATTATAGTGGATTAAGACCTTGTATTCAAGGCGAAATCACCTGTGGAGGGTGGACTGGATTAGCCTTTGTGGTGAACTAGGATATATCGTGTGTTCTTTAATCTTATGCTTAATGTCTTAGTTTATCTTTCTATATTGAGTATCAGAACCTTACATAAGCAAGTCAGAACCTTGCAGCTTAACTCTGATAAGCTTCCGCACTGCATGTTCTGAAAAGTGTATCTTATGTTCAGACTCGTGTTAGTTCTGATGCTTCATGCATAGCAAGTCTTAATATGACTCCTCAAGTCAGAGTCTCTCAACGGACTCTGAAGTAATCCCAAGTGGTTCATCTACAAGAAGCGAAAAGAAGTCAAAAAAGCAAATACATAATTCAAACCCCCCCTTTCTTGTGTCTTTCTCGCACCTTCACCAAGGAGTGCTACCAAGCGCTCCTCCACCTTAAGCAAGTCTTGTCACAACCCTCGG
Source organism: Lathyrus tuberosus (assembly GCA_022829125.1). NCBI lineage: Eukaryota > Viridiplantae > Streptophyta > Magnoliopsida > Fabales > Fabaceae > Lathyrus > Lathyrus tuberosus. The sequence continues at coordinate 2,531,519 of JALAZF010000579.1, forward strand.
TTCTCTCACAACCAGAGAACGGGGAGACGCTGTTCTTGTACCTCGCCATCACGAGCGAAGCAGTCAGCGCCGTTCTCATCCGAGAAACCCTCGACAGGCAGAAACTGATTTACTTCACCAGCAAGGGCCACCAGGGCCCCGAGCTCAGCTATCAGCAGATCAAGAAAGTCACCCTGGCCCTCGTCACTGTGGCCAGGAGGCTGCATTACTACTTCTTGGCCCACACGGTCGTAGTAAGGACCGAGCAGCCCATAAGGCAGCTCCTCGGCCGACCAAACATGGCAGAATGGATGCTTAGATGGTCGCTTGAACTCGCCGAGTTCGACATTCAATATGAAGGAAGAAAGACCCTGAAGGCTCAGGTACTGGCCGACATCGTGGCCGAAATGACCCTCCCGAAACCTTCGACCAACGGATCCCAAAAGTGGACGAGCTACGTCGACGGGGCATCCAGCTCGAAAGGTAGCGGGGCAGGCATCATCCTCGAAAAAGAAGAAGACATCCTGATAGAAGTCTCCCTCGAATTTTCCTTCTCGACGTCGAATAACCAGGCAGAGTACGAGGCATTCCTCGCCGGGCTACGGTTGGCTGAGGACCTCGGCGCCAAAGAAGTCAAAATTTTCACCGACTCTCAGCTCGTAGCCTCTCAGGTCCGGGGAGAGTACCAAGCCAAGAACGATATCCTCATCAAATACTTGACCCTGGTGAAGGAAAAAATGAAAACCTTCACCGCCGCGGAAGTAACCCACATCCCGCGCGAGCATAATACCCGAGCAGATATATTGTCCAAACTGGCGAGCACAAAGAAGAAAGGTAGGAACAAGTCTGTCATACAATAAGTGCTTTCTCGCCCGAGCATCGACAAACCCGTCCCTGTGACAGACGTGAACGCCATCGGAGACAGTAACTGCTGGATGACCCCGGTATACGAGTATCTCACCATTGGCAAGCTGCCCGACGATCCCAAGGAGGACGGAACGGTTAAGCGACGAGCGTGCTCGTACACCATTGTCGAAGACAAACTATACCGACGCGGCTTTTCCATCCCCCTCCTCAGGTGCGTCGAAGAGACCAAGGTGTCTGGTATACTCCAGGAAATCCATGAGGGGATCAACGCACAACACCTCGACGGACGATCCTTAGCCCGCAAGGCGTTACGAGCAGGGTATTACCTTGCCCACCATGCAATAGGATGCCAAGGAGCACGTCAAGAAGTGCGACAGATGCCAACGACACGGAGACATGCACCAGGCCCCGCCCAATGGGCTCAAAACACTATCGTCCCCGTGGCCGTTTGCATGGTGGGGAATGGATATCCTCAGGCCCTTCGTCGTGGGGTTATACCAAAACAAATACCTGATCGTCGGCGTGGATTATTTCACGAAGTGGAATGAGGCCGAAGCCCTGGCCAAAATCACCGCTCACAATATACTACGTTTCTACAAGAGGAACATAATCGCCCGGTTCGGCGTGCCCCAAACGATTGTCACAGACATTGGGACACAGTTCACCGACAAGAACTTCCAAGAATTCGTCACCAAATTGGGCACGAAGCAGCACTTCACGTCGGTCGAGTACCCTCAAACAAATGGGAAAGCTGATGTGGCAAACAGAGTAATCCTGTGAGGATTGAAACGCCGACTAGGCGACGCCAAGAACAGGTGGGTTGAGGAACTACACAGCGTCCTCTGGGCCTACCGAACAACCCCACATTCCACGACCGGGGAGACCCTGTCGCTCCCGGGATTTTCATCCAGGTACAAACGCGAGAGTGGCGCGGAAAAACATAGTCGCCAGCCGTGTAAATTTATCCCAAGAGAGGGAAAGGGAACACCGCATAAACCTTAGGAAGGGGGAAAGGAATGGTCATCGCAACCATAGCCTGGGTTCGGGAGTCAGTTACGCGAGGGGAAGGTGCTAGCACCCCACACGTCCATCGTACTCGATGGGATCCACGCTTGTTGTCTATTCTAAAGGTGAGTCACACTATCATCTAGGGCTGTGCTAAAACGGGAAGGGAAGACAAAGACCGACTCGGTAGGACGTCGATGTCCTAGGCCTACGTACCCCCCTTGTGCAATGGGGAATTCAGAGTCAACGTAGTTCAGACCAAGTTCTTTTTGTGTTTTTTATGAGCGACGTTAAGTTCGCGTCCGGCAGTTAGGGTCGATGCCTGTTTGCGACTCAGACGGAAGGTAACGTGCCCTTTTTGAAAATAGCCTTTAAGTTGAAGATCCCGAAGGACAAAAAAAGTTTGAAGTTGGTTTGTGTTTTTTAGGACAGAAGTGGCTTAAGTTAGTTCCTAAGCTGCATTGCACCAAAGTCTAGGGCACAGGGGCGAATACTTAACGCATCGTCCCAAGACAGGACGCTCGCTAAGCACTCTAGAAAGATGAGAGGAAGCCCCTCATTTCTCATTCCCCATACTTAAGGCTCGTGCGCAATACACCTTATTATTATTAAGTGTTTTAAAGAGATTCGAGATGAGAAGAGAGAAGACACAAGGGTAACTCTAAAGGGAACTAAGAATCCTAAAGTTATCATGCATGGGTGACCTACGGTTAGTGAGGTTTGAAGGCAACCTAAATCCTAGAGGAAGAAGATGAGGGAAGGAAAAAGGTAAGGGTAACCATGGATACCTATCCATACCCTTAAGGAACTTACCTTGATCCTGCATAAAAGGTTAGTGAGAAACGGATAATATCAAGGCAAGTGAAAATCAAACTATGGCAAACAATAGTAATTATAATCCAAACATGAATTCAGAAATCAAAGACAATTTAGGGTATGCATGAAATGTGTGATGCAAAAAGAAATTGAATTAAACAATTGGTTTAGATGATAAAAAAAAAATAAATAAGTAAAAATAAAAATAAAATTTGTGAAAATTTTATAAAATGGTAAAAATGGTGCATGAATTAAATTCAAAAGGAAATTATTCAAATAATATTACAAAAAAAAGAAAATAAAAAAAACCTCAACAACTTTGCTATCGCGAAAACGCGGTCATCGCAACCGGATCCGAATTATACGGATCTAAATATAACAAAAAAAAGGGCAACTAAAAAAAAAGAGAAATTTAACTTTGAAAAAAAAAAAACCTCAACAATATTGCTATCGCGAAAACGCGGTCATCGCAACCGGATCCGAATTGTATGGGTCTAAGATATTAAAAAAATGCATAGAAAAAGTAAATTTTACGTGCTAAAAAAAACAATGTTGCTAACGCAAAAAATGCGATCATCGCAACTGGATCGAACCAACATGAGTGTCACGCATTATGCACACCTATAGGTAATCAGCGTATTGACACGATTCGATCCGGATAATCTAATAAACAAAAAAAATAATAAAAAACAATATATATATATATATATATATATATATATATATATATATATATATATATATATATATATATATATATAACAAACCGTTATATTGTATGTATATTATAAAAACGAAATTGGTTAACTTATATATATTATATAAAATGAAACTTGTTTTATATATCTGTAACATTTGTAAGAAGAATGATGAATGTTATTTAGTTTTACAAAAACGTTAGAAATTTATAACAGTTTATTTCACAAAACGTTAACGGCATACTATATTATATATACATATGTAACATAACCAAATGCCAGCCGGTGATGAATATGTACGACATTAAAAAGTTACGTACGGTCGGCGGAAAGTTAAATGATTTGCAGGAACGACCACTCCTTTTCTCCCGTCCTTTCTCTTTTCCGGTCTTTTTTCTGGTCCTCCCCCCTTTTTTTAACAGTAACAACAATATATAGGGACCAAATTAGGGTTAACTTTTAGTTACCAATAATGTCCTTAATACCCAATTTGAGGCCCAAGTTTAATAATATTAAAAGTTAAATAAAATTTAAATATTTTAATAAATCTGAAATAAAAACTAAACTTACTTATTTATAAAAATAAAAATTTAAGATAAAATTAAAATAAAATGCTAATCACTACTTATTTATTCTTAAAGTTAGTAAAATTTAAAATAAAAAATGACTATTACAAAAATAAAATACTAATTAGCCTATTAAACATTATTTAAATTAAAAATAAAAAATAAATATTTAAAATAAAATTAAAATACAATGCTAGTTATTATAATTATTTATTCTAAATAATATTAGTTAAAAAAAGGTAATATAAACGGACCCCAAATAAATAAAAATCGGACGCCTAAATAATCGGAAAAAACAAACCGAGTACACTAAAATGATTAGTACGAAATATATGACTCGGAAAAATACAGCATTTGGTCAGATTTTAAAATAAATTTTGATCCGTAAAAATGCTCAAATTGGTCAAAATATGGCGAAAAATTAAAACGAACACGCGAACCGTAGAATAATATGATTGACGTCTGCAAGTTCGATTTTAAAATTTTCTGTCCCCTGATTTTGAGCACCGCTGAAACTCAATTTGACCACTCTGTCTGTAAATTTCCGAGAAATTATTCCGACCAATATTTTAGGCAGTATGCGAGATGAAAAACACTATTTTATGCTATTTAGATGATGCAGAGTGGAAATACAGTCAGATGAATGAAAATACGAAAATATTAAAAATGCCTGGAATAAGCTGTGAACTCTTGATGATGTAGTAGACTAGATAGGACCTTCTTGAACTGCCTCCAGCACCTTGACCCTATGCTAATGATATGCATACATGATAATGCAAAAATGAAATGAAACATAAGCCAGTTAGTAAAAAAGTAAGGAGGGCAAATTTTGGGGTGCAACAGCTGCCCCTATTCAATCAACTTGGTCCTGAGTGTATGATAGCAACGGCTCTCGGACATTCCAGGATACACGGGGATTGAATACTGAAAGAACTCCAGAATTTTGCGACCAACAGAAGAGGGACGACTCACTGGGGAACGAACAAAAATGCTGCACTTGTCACGATACGTACGAGTGTTGAAAACCAAGGTATTGGAAAGTCACGAAATAAACACAAACGAATGTTAACTATGTCGGGGATAAACACTAACGGGTGTCAAGGAATTAAGAAAATCAATTACGGACAGGTATCTAAAAGGTACACGGACGGGTGTAGAAAGCTCAATGCGGACGGGTATCCAAAAGGTACACGGACGGGTGTAAAGGTTTCAATACGGACGGGTATCTAAAAGGTACATGGACGGGTGTAGAAAGCTCAATACGGACGGGTATCAAAAAGGTACACGGACGGGTGTAGAAAGCTCAATACGGACGGGTATCAAAAAGGTACACGGACGGGTGTAGAAAGCTCAATACGGACGGGTATCAAAAATGTACACGGACGGGTGTAAAGGTTTTAATACGGACGGGTATCTAAAAGGTACACGGACGGGTGTAAAGGTTTCAATACGGACGGGTATCAAAAAGGTACACGGACGGGTGTAAAGGTTTCAATACGGACGGGTATCTAAAAGGTACACGGACGGGTGTAAAGGTTTTAATACGGACGAGTATCTAAAAGGTACACGGACGGGTGTAAAGGTTTCAATACGGACGGGTATCTAAGAGGTACACGGACGAGTGTAAAGGTTTCAATACGGACGGGTATCTAAAAGGTACACGGACGGGTGTAAAGGTTTCAATACGGACGGGTATCTAAAAGGTACACGGACGGGTGTAAAGGTTTCAATACGGACGGGTATCTAAAAGGTACACGGACGGGTGTAAAGGTTTCAATACGGACGGGTATCTAAAAGGTACACGGACGGGTGTAAAGGTTTCAATACGGACGGGTATCTAAAAGGTACACGGACGGGTGTAAAGGTTTCAATACGGACGGGTATCTAAAAGGTACACAGACGGGTGTAAAGGTTTCAATACGGACGGGTATCAAAAAGGTACACGGACGGGTGTAAAGGTTTTAATACTGACGGGTATAAAAAAGGTACACGGACGGGTGTAAAGGTTTCGATACGGACGAGTATCTAAAAGGTACACGGACGAGTGTAAAAGGATTCAATACGGACGAGTATCTAAAAGGTACACGGACGGGTGTAAAAAGGTTCAATACGGACGGGTATCTAAAAGGTACACGGACGGGTGTAGAAAGCTTAATACGGACGGGTATCAAAAAGGTACACAGACGGGTGTAAAGGTTTCAATACAGACGGGTATCTAGAAGGTACACTGACGGGTGTAGAAAGCTCAATACGGACGGGTATCAAAAAGGTACACTGACGGGTGTAAAGGTTTTAATACGGACGAGTATCAAAAGGGTACACGGACGGGTGTAAAGGTATCAGTACGGACGGGTATCTAGAAAGTACACGGACAGGTGTAAAAAGCTCAATACGGACGGGTATCAAAAAGGTACACGAACGGGTGTAAAGGTTCAATACGGACGGGTATCAAAAGGGTACACAGACGGGCAAAAAAAAGGTGTAAAGCAACTTTTACCGGGGATTAATCTCACTGGGGAATGGATAAGTCTAAATAAAAGCCTCTGTCGGGGAACACAAATATGAGGAACGCACCCCTCCAAAAATCTCCTGAACTATGCCATCTCTGCTGAGAAAGAGAAACTGGCAAAGAGAGCGTCAAACCTGGCTTATGCTTCGAATGCAAATGTTTGAATTTTGCCGTAATGCTCCACACGAAGTGGAAATGCTACGCGTTTGAGGATGCAATGCAAGTGCTTATGATATGCAAAAGGGGTCCCTCCAGCAAAATAAATGCCAGAGAGAAAAGAATGATTCAGATCGGGCTGACAAAAATAAATTGTCCTCTGAATCCCAGAACTCCGTTGAGAAGGATCACCGTGACCGACTCTCTGGACCAATAACTTCTGCTGAGGATGAAGTCTCAGATGAACATTCGCTCAACTGGAGATTATACATAACTCTTTGAAAAAGGAGGCCACGGCCTGGATCAAGAGAGTGTCAAATATCACTTGGATTCAAAACCTGCTGGGGATACTGCTGGACTTAGCCTGCTGATGGGGGAGAAGGAGCACCTTGACTTTGTGGGGAAATAACGTCTTGACCTGGGGAAAATACCTCCTAAGTCTCCTGCCAGGGAAGGTCTGCTCTGCTGAGGAAATTGCAACCTCAATGCTGGGGAGAGTAAGCTGCTGGGGAAGTATGATCCTGTTGCCCTTCAATCCTGACTTGTTTCTAAGGTCATAGACGGCCCTTTGAACTTTCCACTTGCCCCAGACCACCAGGTCTAATGGAAGAAATCACCTCAAGAGGATTTTACAGAAGACCGGGCATTCGCACTGCCCCAGGGTCTTCAAACTCTTGGAGAGATTTATCATATCTCGACATAACTGCCCCAGTCTTCATAATCCATGAAGTACATTACTTCGAAAGGGATTTGCAATGACCTAAAATATTCTGCCTTGAAGAGGTGTTTTCAATTGACCATTTTCAGGAGTGGATAATCTCCCACGCTCTGGAGGTGGCCTGCCCCAATATGAGCTTTGAAGTGACTTTGCCCCTGATCTTAGAATGAATGCCCCAGAATAACTGAATTTCAGAGGGACTTCTCGACGTGACTGCCCCAGATTGGCTCCATCTTAACACGACTTACTGGGAGAGCCCACTCTACACTGAGTCTCTTGGCAGCATGCCTCTTGATATGATTGTCCTTCGGAATTTTCAAGCAACCCAACTTGGCAGGATCAAGCTTCTTGACTGACTTTCACTGTGTAAGCTACATTGATGCTTAGGCACATGTATGCAAACAGAACAAGTTATCTATGAGAATTCTAATGCAACACTCATGTTAACCTTGAAGTTTTTATTGAAAATGCGTCGCCCAACCTTGTGAACGAATCGCTAGCTGGGACGCGACCTTGATTTTTGAATGGCAAAACAATGCGCACATGCAATACCAATAAATCTTATTAACACAACTTATGGGAGTCAGGAACGCTGTCCTGTTGAAGTACGCCTTCGGAATAAACCCTGTTTCAATTAGGACTTTAGAGGGTTGTAACGTGGTCTGGTTCACGGTTTCAGAAAAAAGGATTTATGGCTCAAAGTTTATCGGTGCCCACCCACTCTTCGTGATGTTCTCCAGTCCTATGTTCAGTTAATCTGACCCAAACGCTCATTTCTCGAAAGATTTATGATCTTCAAGGAACCTATGCCACTAATGGTTCGACCCCTAAGGAGGTTTTGGAGTGACAGTCATCCCTTTTATCTTTTGTGTCTGTAATCACACGAATTTGTTCTTATCGGGGATTTTCTTTTCGCCTTTCGCTTTTTCTTTTTGCTTTTTTGATCCCTAATTTTTGCCTGGACTGACTCTTTTGAGTTTTTTTGATTTTGAAGTCCAACGGGATGCCCTGACTTTTGCCTAAGTCGCTTGTTTTCAATTTTCGACTTAGCGGGCTTTCTCTTTTTATTCCCCTTTTGAACAAAGCGTGTGACACTGGTTGTCTTACTTGCTTGAAAGGGTTGTAACTGCCTCACTCCTTAGTTGTTGACGGATAACCATCGGGGTTTCATATCTCTTGCATACTCTCCTTGGAATTTGAGCGCTCGATCAAACTAACTGACGCCTACCCTGCCCCTGGGTTAAATATGAGGGTTTTTTCGTACGAAAGAAACTCCTACTCCGAGGCTCAAAAGGGTTAACGAGGGTTTATCTCCTTATCTCTCCAGTGTTTATGGTTTTGAAACAATGCCTGTACATCCTCAACAGGGTTCTATCCAAAAGCGTACCATTAGAGACCTGCGTTCTTATTTCGTCATCCTCCCTCAAGAGTTTTTAACAAGAAAAATTGATATTGCAGTGCATATAAACATTTAAGAGTGAATACGAATGGATTTCTTCAAGGAAAACATACTCATTGCATTAATATCATCATTAAAAAACAAACCAGTCTTACATGCATATGATGCTTTAACAAGAAATAAGAAACTACAAATGAAAACGCAGTAAAGAAGCTGAAGATTGCCATTGTTGAGGAAGCTTAATTCTGCCTGGACGTACTTGCAGACTGAGTGTTCATTTGAGAAAGGAGGCTTCCATTGATGTACATATCATCTTCAGTGAATACAATGATCTCTGAGTCCACCAGGTCTTGTACCTTATGCCTGAATACATTACACTCATCAATCGTGTGCCCGAACGTTCCCGAGTGGAAGTCACATCTAGCAGTCATGTCATAATCGGGAGGAATAGGGTACGGTACTGGCGCGGTACCCCTTGTTTGAATCAGAGACTTATTGAGCAGGCGCGTAAACAACTGACTATAAGGGATAGGAACAGGATCAATTATCCTTTTGGGCCTTCTTGGTCTCGGTTGCCCCTGTTGCTGATAATTCTGTTGTCGGTGCTGATTTGGGCACCCAGTCTGGCCCTACACTTTCCTTTCTGCACTCGGCTGAGGCACAAACAAGGGTTATGGAAGAGATCCCTGACGCGAGGTGGATCCTTTGGCAAAAGAGGGAGTCATCAGTCCCTTTGCAACACTGGGAGTACCATCACTTTGTTTACCAGTGCCAACTGATGTAAACTTGATTGCCCCTGAGTCAATGAGCTCTTGGACTTTATACTTGAGCATCTTACAATCTTCAACATTATGACCAGGCGCCCCTAAATGGAATTCACACCTATCATGGACTTTGGAACCCATACGAAACTTGGTGTGTGGAGGTCCCGCAGCAATCAATTCAATCAGCTGAAACTTGAGCAGGTGCTGAAGCAACTGAGCGTATGGCACCGGAATCTGGTCAAACTTCTTTTCAAACTTTTCCTCAAAAAACGGTTGTTGATGAAAAAGTTCAGACGGTGAAGAGGATCCACGAGGCAGTTCATGGTCTAGAGGAGACCCCAAAGTGATGGGAGGAGTGAGATCCTCTGCTGTGGAAGCGGGCATAAGACTGTCTTCCTTTTTCAACACCCTATTCAAAATTTCCATGATCAAACCCATCTGAGTCTTCATCTGATTGATCTCTTCCCTTAGCATCCTCTGCTCCTGGAGCATGTCTTCCCCAAATTGCCCCATCTGGCTTCGCATTTCCCTCAACTCAGCTTGAACTTGCTCCATGATCAACCCTGAACGGCCTGAGGAGTTAAGTCTGCAATTCTGAGATGAGAACAAGATAAGAATACCGGAGATAAACACCTGTCATGCAAAATGATTATGCACAATGATTATGAATATGCAAATGCAAATGAACATGTTTGAATATTAGCAGGGCGATCCACCCCTTGATTCCGGTTTAATAACAAGATACAATGGAACTTCTGCTCATATATTAAGAAAACCAGAGAAAAGCCAAATGTCAACAATCACAAATCCGAGATAACAAGTCTGAATATAAAGACCATAGGTCCCAACCAACAAGCCTGGTGGTGATCCATATACAATGAAAGAAAACAAAAAACTATGGCATATCATCAAAGTTTACAAGCGTCAATCCTCCCCATCCATTATGCTTTCTGCACCAGTCTTGAATCTCCTTGAACAGCTTTCTGGTATCGGGATGCTTCGGCCTCTGAATTAGCCCTTGAATGAGAATGTCTCTCCTGTGTATGATCCCATCCAAGTATCGACAATGTAGCTCCCAAGCGTCTTCTCCAGTAGCACCATCTATGCTAGGACCCTCATGTCTAGGTTTCTTCACTTCAGCTTGGACTTTCAGTTCTTCCACGGAGGCTATTGCTTCCTTGAGTCGAACTTCGACTACTTGTCTCTTGAATATCCCTGATAAGATCTCGGCGTCTTTCTTCTTGAGCGTCGACTTCAACTGATCAATCTTAGCTATGTAGTCGTCTTCCTTTCTTTTATTCTCAGCCATGGCGGTCTCTTGGTGATCATTGAACCTGTGAATCTTCAACAAAGCCTTGCCTAATTCCTCATCCTTGGACCTGAGAACGCTACTGATACCATCCAAAGCTTGTTTCATTCTTTCCCTAGATGCGACCATGTCAGCAAGCTCTTTTTCTGCTTTAGCAAGGAGCTCTGTCTTCAACTTGGCGGTATGAACAGCTTCACCCCGCTCATGCTTCCACTGATAAATTTCTCTCTTTAGCTCATTATTTTCTTCCCGCAACCTTTCCTTTTCAGCCCATAATGTGTTATACTTCTCCAACTCAACGGTGGTAGGAGGCTCGATCACCAAAGGATATAGAGGTGGTTCCACCGGGAATGGGAGAAGCTCCTCTTCTGCTCTCTTATTAATCCACTCTTTATATGGATGGAAAGCCCGATTATTACTTTTCCCGAATGGAATCTTACCCTTCTTAGTCACCTGTTTCCAAGCATTCACAACTTTCCTTATCAACCCTTGATCCTCAATACCATTGAAGAATAAGGATTCTCGGACATCTCGCTCTTCGGGTGGATTCTTCAAAGGATAGCTAAACTGTCTGATAGCTAGGGAGGGATTATAGTTAATTCCACCTCTCCTCCCTATCAAGGGAACATTAGGAAATTCTCCGCATTTGCAAATAATCTCCATTCCTAGCAAGTCACGATTAATCCAAACGATGTTATCGGCAGTCAAGCCCATAACCCTCTTAGACCACTTCAGAGAATCTTTCGTATCAACGAAAGCGCCAGATTCAGGGAGACGACTCAGAAACCAAGTAGCTAAGAGCGGCGCACAGCAACTCACAGTTTTCCCACGCCTATTCTCATTCTTATAGTGAACTGAATGGTACACATCTCCTAGCAAGGTAGGTATAGGATTCTTCGCCATAAAGATCCTGACGGCGTGCATATCCACCAGATCAGGAATATTCGGAAACAGAACAATCCCATAGATACACACAGCTAGAATAGCTTGGAAAGCAGTCCAGTTCTTCTCTTTGACATGTATACAAGCTTGATCAAATAGGAACTTCAATAGGAAGCCCTTAACTCCTTGTTTTTCCGCAATGTTGCTGTTCAGAACAGGCTCACTAATATGAAGAGCGACAACCATATCTTTTATACCGGGGTGTTCTTCAGAAAAGAAAACTATATCATGACTAATAGGAATTCCCAAAATAAATGAGAACTCCTCAAACGTCGGAGCCAAGATGTAGTCCGGGAAAGTGAAGCAACGCAGAGACGGATCGTAAAACTGAAGAAGTGTGTGAATGGCATCCTTCTCATACTGGGAGATATTATAGACAAATTTCAGAAGTCTTCCATACCTTCCACTGAACTCTGTACGAACTCCGGAACCAGCCATATTAATCAATTTGTGAATCAGTGTCAAAGTCGGCTCTGGGAATGAATAGGCAACAGTCTTCTTTCTCTGAACATCCATACTGAAGTAACCTCAGAAAACCGGAATCAAGAGTAAGATGCAACCCCTGAAAAATGTCAAACACGTCAGAATGCAAGAAAAATGATATGCTCATGCAAACACGGGGTCAAGGCACACTGCTGGATGTGCTGTGCTGTTAGCTGAACGAGGAACCAGAAAACCAAAACTCTGAACCACTGAGGAACCCAAATGAACAGACATTGATGAGAAATCCAGAAAACCGGGTAGGTTGAAAGTCTCGGTTACCTGCAAACCTGCAAACACCCATCCCCTCTCACGTGTAGGTACTAGGATGTTCAGTATCCCGGGCTCTCAGGTCGAGAAATGATGATACATTCACCATTTCTGGTTTGGCATCATCATCAATCGAGGAGGCCTCAACTGATTCTCCAAGGCGGAAGGTCCTCAGCTTTGGCACTGAGGTCGAGAAACAATAGTACGGTGGAGAAATGACTTTTTACTTTTGTTTTTCGCAAAACATGTTGCGGTTAGCAAGAGTCGCCACCGACTTTTCTTTTATCCAATTTATTTAGGAAAGGTGAAAAGAAACAGGAAAGACTGTTTTGAAAAGATTTTTGAGTTCGGGGGGTAAGTTATGAAAAGGGAAGGTGTTAGCACCCCTTTTCATCCGTAGTTATCTACGGGCTCTTAATTGCTAGCTCACTTTAACTTGCTTTTTTTTTGAAATGTGGTGTGTGTTTAGAAAATATTTCGTAAAAGTTGACTTTGTAATAATTCGTGTAAGAACGTATACAAAGTGGTTGTTTTTGAAAATATTTTTGAAAGTGTGAGGTGTGAAAAGTATTTGTTTTTTGAGTTGTGAGCGAGCATTTAAAAGTTACCTACCCTTAATTTATGAGGTCTTTCTTGTACTTATCATTTTCCTTGAGAGATAGCACTATCCATACCATTAGTGGGTAGGTAGTCCTATCTATTGGATGTGAAGGGACAGCGAAGGGTCATCAAATGGTCATAGGAGGCAACATGTAAGGATACCTTAGCAATTCGTAGGGACTACCATCATTTTTCCGTAGGGTCATCGAGGGACAAGATCATTTTTTGTAGGCAACTTGAAGGGTCATCGAGGGACTATGATCTTTATATCGAAGGGACTGTGATGATATTATTCGTAAGCGTCTTTTGCTAAAGTATCCCTACGTTCGAGGGGCATTCATCCCTCGGGGTACAGTACTAAAGTCAATCGAGGAGTGCCTCCGCTGATTCTCTTCAAAACGTAGGGGCCGTCCTATGCGAGTTCCAAAGCGGGCCCTCGGGTGCGAATGGGTTTGCCACGGGATGTGGTCTGCCACTGTCACCACTAAAGAGGGATGTTTCCAATGAGGTCCTCAATGATCGGTCACCAGAGTCGACAGCTCTCTAGATCAACACCCCAACATGCGCAAGACACACACGTTAGAATGCGTCCCAAGATAGCCTCGTCTGGTTGTGAATTTCGTGAACACACAAACGTACCAAGCGGGCACGTAGGTCCCACTACTTTGCACTCTAGTCCTAGGGTATTCTCAAGCCTTGGTATTGGGCTTAGCTCTCAAACCCACCCAACTTGCAAAACAAAGACAGCCAGCACAACACAGCAGTATGACAGTAATAGAAAATGAAATGCAGAAAATGCGGTAAAAAAAATAAAAATAAAAATACAACACTTAAAGCAAATCAAAACCAAACACCAAAAAAGAACAAAGACAAGCAAGCGTTAGGACTGACTCGCTTAGGGATGGACCAGCATAGGTCAACTATAGTCCCCAGCAGAGTCGCCAGCTGTCGCTCCCGGGATTTTCATCCAGGTACAAACGCGAGAGTGGCGCGGAAAAACAGAGTCGCCAGCCGTGTAAATTTATCCCAAGAGAGGGAAAGGGAACACCGCATAAACCTTAGGAAGGGGGAAAGGAATGGTCATCGCAACCATAGCCTGGGTTCGGGAGTCGGTTACGCGAGGGGAAGGTGCTAGCACCCCACACGTCCATCGTACTCGATGGGATCCACGCTTGTTGTCTATTCTAAAGGTGAGTCACACTATCATCTAGGGCTGTGCTAAAATGGGAAGGGAAGACAAAGACCGACTCGGTAGGACGTCGATGTCCTAGGCCTACGTACCCCCCTTGTGCAATGGGGAATTCAGAGTCAACGTAGTTCGGACCAAGTTCTTTTTGTGTTTTTTATGAGCGACGTTAAGTTCGCGTCCGGCAGTTAGGGTCGATGCCTGTTTGCGACTCAGACGGAAGGTAACGTGCCCTTTTTGAAAATAGCCTTTAAGTTGAAGATCCCGAAGGACAAAAAAAGTTTGAAGTTGGTTTGTGTTTTTTAGGACAGAAGTGGCTTAAGTTAGTTCCTAAGCTGCATTGCACCAAAGTCTAGGGCACAGGGGCGAATACTTAACGCATCGTCCCAAGACAGGACGCTCGCTAAGTACTCTAGAAAGATGAGAGGAAGCCCCTCATTTCTCATTCCCCATACTTAAGGCTCGTGCGCAATACACCTTATTATTATTAAGTGTTTTAAAGAGATTCGAGATGAGAAGAGAGAAGACATAAGGGTAACTCTAAAGGGAACTAAGAATCCTAAAGTTATCATGCATGGGTGACCTACGGTTAGTGAGGTTTGAAGGCAACCTAAATCCTAGAGGAAGAAGATGAGGGAAGGAAAAAGGTAAGGGTAACCATGGATACCTATCCATACCCTTAAGGAACTTACCTTGATCCTGCATAAAAGTTTAGTGAGAAACGGATAATATCAAGGCAAGTGAAAATTAAACTATGGCAAACAATAGTAATTATAATCCAAACATGAATTCAGAAATCAAAGACAATTTAGGGTATGCATGAAATGTGTGATGCAAAAAGAAATTGAATTAAACAATTGGTTTAGATGATAAAAAAATAAAAAAATAAATAAAAATAAAAATAAAATTTGTGAAAATTTTATAAAATGGTAAAAATGGTGCATGAATTAAATTCAAAAGGAAATTATTCAAATAATATTACAAAAAAAAGAAAATAAAAAAAACCTCAACAACTTTGCTATCGCGAAAACGCGGTCATCGCAACCTGATCCGAATTATACGGATCTAAATATAACAAAAATAAGGGCAACTAAAAAAAAAGAGAAATTTAACTTTGAAAAAAAAAAAACCTCAACAATATTGCTATCCTGAAAACGCGGTCATCGCAACCGGATCCGAATTGTATGGGTCTAAGATATTAAAAAAATGCATAGAAAAAGTAAATTTTACGTGCTAAAAAAAACAATGTTGCTAACGCAAAAAATGCGATCATCGCAACTGGATCGAACCAACATGAGTGTCACGCATTATGCACACCTATAGGTAATCAGCGTATTGACGCGATTCGATCCGGATAATCTAATAAACAAAAAAAATAATAAAAAACAATATATATATATATATATATATATATATATATATATATATATATATATATATATATATATATATATATATAACAAACCGTTATATTGTATATATATTATAAAAACGAAATTGGTTAACTTATATATATTATATAAAATGAAACTTGTTTTATATATCTGTAACATTTGTAAGAAGAATGATGAATGTTATTTAGTTTTACAAAAACGTTAGAAATTTATAACAGTTTATTTCACAAAACGTTAACGGCATACTATATTATATATACATATGTAACATAACCAAATGCCAGCCGGTGATGAATATGTACGACATTAAAAAGTTACGTACGGTCGGCGGAAAGTTAAATGATTTGCAGGAACGACCACTCCTTTTCTCCCGTCCTTTCTCTTTTCCGGTCTTTTTTCTGGTCCTCCCCCTTTTTTTAACAGTAACAACAATATATAGGGACCAAATTAGGGTTAACTTTTAGTTACCAATAATGTCCTTAATACCCAATTTGAGGCCCAAGTTTAATAATATTAAAAGTTAAATAAAATTTAAATAATTTAATAAATCTGAAATAAAAACTAAACTTACTTATTTATAAAAATAAAAATTTAAGATAAAATTAAAATAAAATGCTAATCACTACTTATTTATTCTTAAAATTAGTAAAATTTAAAATAAAAAATGACTATTACAAAAATAAAATACTAATTAGCCTATTAAACATTATTTAAATTAAAAATAAAAAATAAATATTTAAAATAAAATTAAAATACAATGCTAGTTATTATAATTATTTATTCTAAATAATATTAGTTAAAAAAAGGTAATATAAACGGACCCCAAATAAATAAAAATCGGACGCCTAAATAATCGGAAAAAACAAACCGAGTACACTAAAATGATTAGTACGAAATATATGACTCGGAAAAATACAGCATTTGGTCAGATTTTAAAATAAATTTTGATCCGTAAAAATGCTCAAATTGGTCAAAATATGACGAAAAATTAAAACGAACACGCGAACCGTAGAATAATATGATTGACGTCTGCAAGTTCGATTTTAAAATTTTCTGTCCCCTGATTTTGAGCACCGCTGAAACTCAATTTGACCACTCTGTCTGTAAATTTCCGAGAAATTATTCCGACCAATATTTTAGGCAGTATGCGAGATGAAAAACACTATTTTATGCTATTTAGATGATGCAGAGTGGAAATACAGTCAGATGAATGAAAATACGAAAATATTAAAAATGCCTGGAATAAGCTGTGAACTCTTAATGATGTAGTAGACTAGATAGGACCTTCTTGAACTGCCTCCAGCACCTTGACCCTATGCTAATGATATGCATACATGATAATGCAAAAATGAAATGAAAAATAAGCCAGTTAGTAAAAAAGTAAGGAGGGCAAATTTTGGGGTGCAACAGACCCCCTTCCGCTTGACTTACGAAACAGAAGCGGTGATCCCCGTAGAAATCAGGGAACCCTCGTGCGCATCCCTCCAAGAAGCCTCACTTAAACAGATAATAACTCTATGTTATAACAACAAAGTTATCAAAGGTGAGTTTCAGGTAGGCACCCTCGTCCTACGAAGGAACCAAAAAGATTCACGAGAAAGCAAGCTCGGCGCGAACTGGGAGGGCCCCTACCGCGTCCGCGCGAAAATGGTGACAAGAGCCTACTACCTCGAAAATCTACACAGGGAGGAACTTGCTCGACCATGGAATGCTTAGAAGCTTAAACAATACTACAGTTAAACACTGACCGCGACACGACCACGTCGCGACTACAGGGATGCACGAAGGAATGGGCTAATCCTATCAAGTACATGCTGGACATCCGGATTCTCAGCCTCGATCTGCACCACAACACTTTTGAAGCCCACCTCGAGTCCCTCCAAACAATCTTGCTAGAGCTCCCAAATCTTAGCGATCAGGGCACCACGGCTGACGAAACCTTTCTCTTCGGCTGTCTCATTCTCTGTAGGACAGGCAGTAGCTTCCAGCTCAGCAACCCTGGTCCGGAGGCAATTCTGCTCCTCCTGAGTTGTCTTCAGTTTAGCATTAGTCTCGTTCAGCTATTGGAGGACGTTTACGTAGTTCTCGCACTTAGACTGGGCTTCTTGCAGGTCACCCTCAACCTTGTCCTTCTCCTTCTCGAGGGCAGTGTATTTATCCTTTAGCTTTTTCAGCTCGGAAGCATATGAGGTCTCCTCGTTCAAGACCAAGGTGGTCTTAAAGATTCACATCATGGCTGCCATATCCTCGACAAGCGCCTTCTTCCTGGCCGTTCTGTCCATCCCTAAGACCGCCTTCACCTCAGCCTCGGCAACAACCGGGGGGGGGGGGGTCCCTCCGAAGAAGTCCCGCTGAAGGTGACAGGCGGGCAACATGAACTTCTCCATTGGGACAGGGCCCTCGAGATCCATGAGGATGGGTCCCTCGGTCCTCGTCCTCTTGGCAGGGGTGCCCTCCGGAGGGGGAGACTGAGTACACTGCAGAGAAAAAGAGCCGCTTGTTCCTCCGATCGGCACCGCTGTCTGAATGACTTTGCGAACCCGACCCTTAGTTTGTTTGGGTGCCTGGTCAGCGGCCAACTTCATGATGCGCTCCGTGGCATTCAACATTTGACCTACAACAGAAAACTTGAAACAAGTCAGCACAAGAAAACAAAATAAGATGAACGCCCGAGCAAAACAACGGGCTACTACCTAGGAACCTCTTGGCTTCATCTGGGGACTTACACTGAAGGAGAGCCTTGGTGTTGATGTAACGGGCTGCAGTCACGGCCCGTCCCTGAGCGTCGAGGACAAACTTCCCGTCCCTAGTTATACATTCTGCACGGTTGAAGCTGGCGACATACACGGCCAGCTTTGCGAACGCCTCCTTATCCTCGATGGACAATTCACTGTGTTTCACGAGTACGCCTTGAATAGCTTCCTCGGCTGTTTGAAGGAGACCCAACTATGTCGCCCTTGATCAGTTGCCCGTTGAAGGTGGAAAATGCGAAAGAAGAGGGGAAGAGTGGTCTCGACGCCGAGGTAGTCGCAACGAGCTCGAACGCCAGCATGAAGGAAAGAGCGTTGGGGTGCAGCTGAGAAGGCACCAGATGCAACCCTTTGAACACCCTTAGCTGGAAGCCGTTGAAGGGGAGACGAATGCCTGCCTCCTTAAACGCGAACTCGTACATAGGGAACCTTAACCCCTGGTAACTCGAACAGATACGGTGGTGCTCCCTGGGTTGAAACACCGTCCAGTTCGTTTGCTCGCCCACAATAACATCCTCGACAATTGCAAAGGCATCCGTGTCATCAAGGGCGAACCGCGACCGAATTCGTAAATGCTCTTCGCCGGCCCAGTCCTCGGGCGGACGAAGGGGCTTCTCCCCAGGGAGTTGTACGGGCTCGGGCAGGTCAGGTTCGGTATCTATCTGGATAATACCCGCGAGCCTCACAACCATTTTTACCTAAAAAGCAGAGGAAATTGGTGAATTCAACGGCCGGGATCAAATCCACCCTTCCACAGCCGATGAAGTGAAAGGGCAAAGAAAGAGCACGGGGGCAGCTCGGAGCAACAAGGAACTGTCTGATACGTTCATCCCGTTCACCCACGTTCTCGAGGCACCTATTGGACGACTACAGACCTTCTTCAGGTCCCCGACTCTTTCGTCCGACGTCCCCGGGACATTCATCCCACGTCCTCGAGATATTCATCAGATCCTCGGGATTTTAATCCCAAATATCCGTTAAATCAATCGGAACCCTAAAGGAGTTCCGCCGTTCTCGCCGGAAACCCCGTAGCCTTCCCGGGAACTTCATCAGTTTGCCAGAGAAACTACCGTAGGAAAATAAAATAGAAAAAGAAGAAGGCCAGAAGCTTACTTGAAATGGTGGTTAAGGGTGGTTCGATAAAGTGGGAGCGGCGGTGTGCGGCGGAAGAGCAGCGACGGTCGTTGGAGAAAGGGAGAGAGGATCAGAGCGAAAAAGGTGGGAACGTACGAATGGCACGAACTCAAACCCTTTTTATAGGCCTCTCACGGGACCTGAGGTGTCCCTAGGCTCTTGAGTACCCTAGGCCTAGACGCCCCTAGGCATTGATGGCAGGCGACACGTGGCACCCAGATGCCCACACGCGTCTTTTACACTCCCTTGCGTGCCTGCACGAAACACTTAGCCATTTCCCTTCATCTCCCTGACACATGGCATCATCAGCTCACGGTCCTCGTGCCCCCTACCCGTCGAGCACTCCTCGCGGTTGCTTCTCGACACCGTCACCAAATCGTTGTCACTGGTAACGAACCTCCTCGACATCCGAGATGACTCTTAAGTCATTACTCCGATACTTCGGAGCAACGACTTGGAGGGCTCTTGTTTCGGACTGGGCCGGCGCCTGCCTATCTGTCTGGCAGGCCCAGTCCAATACTGGCACGGCCCAATAAGGTCCACAATTATCCAGTGTCAAACACGTCCAAACCTCCCCTTCGTCGGGTACGTATTGGACAGACACTCCCGAGCAGAGTCTTTGAGTCTAGGAGAGTACCCCTCTCTTCGACCTCCACGTTTTCCTCCCCGCGAGGACACGTTAGCTTGTAACCACCCACCTCCGAATGAATCGGTCTGCCCACCTTCTGGAGATCTCGGGACCGTTACCCCAGGGCGAAGACCACGTGCTGGTCTTCCTTACGCCACGTAAGCCCTGGCAGTCACCTGGATTGGGCCTGACAATCCAGTCCAGTGCAGGAGACCATTGGCCCCGCGCTGGGGTGTAGCCTATAAATGCCCTCTCACTTGAGAGGGTCAGGTTACACAATATTCTTTAACTCACCTTTGCTTTCTGTACTTGCTTACTCCCGTTCCTGACTTTGGCATCGGAGTACCTTGCAGGTACACCCCCCGCCGTATCATCACCACCAGAGTTGCTGATCTCACGACGTTGCTAGCCACTGTCCTACTTTTTGATCCAGGTACGATCAACACATTTTTAGAAAGACAAGTTTAGTTTTCTTACAAATTTTAAGTGATTCTCATTTTGATAGCTGTTAGTCTACTACTCACCACATTCCAAATTTAACACAACTATAATTACCATCTATTAAGCTTTTATCACTTTTTCTCTTTAGCACCGTGTTCCCAATGTTATACATAAGAAGAGAACAACTTCTAGGTTATGGAGAAGAGTCCACAGTCCGCAGACGCAATATGCAATATGTCAATAAACTTGCTTCAATTTTCAGCTAGGGTTAACTTGTTCTACCAATTTTATTTGTTTTTAAGTGCAATTTCATTGGAAATGTTATTTGGTACTTGGCATGATTTTGGGATGAAGTAGTTTAATTCTCAAAAATGTCTTCTTCATACTGGACAAAGGTCTGCAGCAGAGAGCATCACTGAAAGCCTACGTCGTACTCGTCAATTGATGATTCAGGTTAGTGGTTAAGTTATGTATCTTTTTTTCTAAACCTTAGTTTGATCATGTTCCTGTATTGTGATATTTTTCTCCATTATTATTTCATAAATGCTTTTTCATTCATAAAAATGGATTAAGTAGTGTACTCACGGTATCTATGTGTTAATTAGGAAGTTGAAAGAAACACAAACACACTTATATCTCTTAGTAGGTATATTTTTCTCCTTCTCTCCTCTATATATTAATGATGTTTTTTTATCTTTCTACATCTAGTTTTTAATTTATACCAGCATACACTATGTTTTCTTTTAGGTGAATATGAAATTTATATCAAGACAAACTCATGCCACAACACCACACTAAAGTTATGGGATTTATATATGACTTTATGACTTGCAAATCCTAAAAGTTATCAGAACAGTAGAGAGCCAATCTATATGACTCTGACCACCTACTGACTTTCAAGGTATAACCAGACAATGATCGGGTCCAAACTGCCAACAGACAAACACAACTCCGCAACTACCTGCGGTAAAGACATTCTACCCGTCCTCTTCGCTGCCAATGACATTAACCACTTAAGTAAAACTTTGAATTTGTTATCCATTGATTGAGTAAGTACTACAGACAAGAAGAATTTTCAAATAACCCTTCCTATTCAATCAATCAATCAAAATGCAAAAGAACAAAATTGAACACTCCCGACAAAAAACCAACCCTAGCCTTAAAACTGCTGACCTATATCAATAAGCAAGAAACATCTGTATAATTTCCATATGTCATTATATTGAACATAGTGTATCGTGCTAAATATTGAACTAGCGATGATACACAAGATTATTTCCAGTGCCTAGTCCTTCTCAAACATGCAAAATCAACCTACAGGTGCATCCAACCAATTTTACAATATTTTCACAATTTCACACAATTTTACACTTGCATCAACCTATAGCATATTCAGTTCACCACATAGCAGCGTATTCATATTATGCTTTATAGTTCATATCAGTCATCACATAACATATTTAGTATAATTCAGCAGCTGCATGTTAAAATCCAAAAAATTTCACACTCATACTTAGACTTATACAAAGAACAAAATCAGATCTATACAATAAAACATTGCTACCACTGCCTTTTGAAAATGAACAATTAAAGTAAAATTTGTCATATCTGCATCCATGTGACTAAATATAACTAGTAAGCAAAATCCATACAACAAATACATTCCATCTCATAGAATAATGAGTTCCTTTAGATTGGTATAAATTTCTCAATAACTAATCAAAGTACAGTAGTTCACAAGAATGAGTTCCTTAAAATTTACCATAAGAAAATATATAATTTCATAAGTCAGTTAACCATAAAATAAAGAAAGAAATGCATATTGAACTACATTATTCAAAACAATGGCATAATCTTAGGGTAGCACAAGCAGTCAAACACAATAAATAAAGTATTAGTGACCGAAAATGTAGGGGTGTACGCGGGGTTGGGTTGGACTGGATTTGGACTAATCCGTTACCCAACCCATTCAAACTTCAATGGAGTAGGTTCGTCGTCCAACCCGCAATTTCATTGTTAAAACCGACCCAAATCGACCTGTTCATTTATGGGTTGGATTGAGTTTGCGAGTTGTGTTTAAAAAAAAAAATATTTATGATTCTTTTTGTCGATTTAAAAAAAATGTAACGCAATTCAATACATTCATACTCATTTATAACACTCAAATTCAATGAGACACATCATATAATATCTAATAAAATTCATCAACACGACATAACACTTGATGCTAGTATAAAATTTAACAAGACACGTTATTTCCATAAAATATGAAAGTTAGAAATGATAAATAAAAAAGAAAAAGTATTTAATTTTAAAATTACATAAATGAATGAGTTCGAATAATTTATTGATTGATTATGTTTAAATCAACATATTCGTGGGTCGATCTGCACCCATGAACACCCTTATGAAAAGGTATTCAAATATCTTTTGTGTTAATTACAAAAGATACTATGTTATTATTATGATTCTAATAAAATAAACAATTTATTGATAGTATTTATAGGTTGTTAAGTACATTGTAAATGTACAAGCATTCTTAAAATATTTCCTTAACTATAACATTTTTAGTAGCGATGTTATAATTTCTTTTGTTTGATAAAGTCCTTTCAGTCCACATGGTAGCCAGGCACTACTACAAAACTGTGTAAATAACAACACCATGGTCATCACGCTTATTCTCTACACCGTTGTGACATCTCTAAACTAAGGCGCTATCATAATATTATTATTTTTTTGATTAAAAATTATTTGTATATAGCAATGGTGAAGGAGCCAACCGTTGTGATATGTTCAAGCTTTCATGGGTTCGAACCCCAGAGCTCTCATATATGTTATTCCTTTAATGTTAAGTGGCACCTTTTCATTTTTAATTATTTTTAAATAAAAAACTTAAAAGTTTATGACGACGGTTGAAGAGCCTACCGTTG
The DNA here is from genome assembly GCA_022829125.1 of Lathyrus tuberosus. Taxonomy (NCBI): domain Eukaryota; kingdom Viridiplantae; phylum Streptophyta; class Magnoliopsida; order Fabales; family Fabaceae; genus Lathyrus; species Lathyrus tuberosus. The sequence continues at coordinate 2,555,060 of JALAZF010000579.1, forward strand.
TTAAGTCACCCATTTTCATTTTTAATTAATTTTTAATTGAAAAACTTTAAAGTTTATGACTACGATTGATGATTACAACCGTTGTAATATATTTTGTTTTTAATTTAAAATTTTTAATTGTAAATACTCTGATGTTTTTTTTATGAAATTTCACCATGAAAGTAAATTATCACTACGGTTGCATATATTGGCCGTTGTGGTAGCTTGATAATACTATACACTCTTAGTTAGCTTGTCTCTTCAGTATCCTTTTTCCATTGCAAATAGAAACTAGATGAAACAATACACGATTTCAACCCAAACCCTAACGTTCAATACTGTGAAACATTACACGATTTCATCCAAAACACCATCGTTCACACTTCACTGTGTATTTGTCATTGTCGTCATCATCATCAACCAAGTTGACAAGACCATCACCTCAACCAAGTTTTACTGTCTAGAAGGAAAATAACAACAACACCGTCGTCATCGCAAGGAAGGAAGACAACAACATCACCAACACCAACATCATTTACTTAGTCACCACGTTTAGGGAACGTAAAATATTTTTCCCCATGCATCTACTGTAAAAACTTTATTTGCCATTGGTGTGGTTGTTGTTGTTTTATTTTGCAGTTGATGTTTATGTTCTTGTTGTTCACGTTGTAGTTGTTGTTTTTGAACTTAGATGTCGACCTTGTCGAGTTCTTCATCAGAAACTAGCGGAAACTCAAACAAATGAGAGGTTAGCCAATGAAACTCAAACAAATGAAAGTCAAACAAAAAGATCACAAAGAGGTGTCACAATGATGCCCTAATTCACATCAGTCTGGAACTCAACAGGTGAAAAAATTCCTATCCAATTTGATTCGTTGTACATAGTACTGGATTGTGAATAATACTCTATTTTTAAGAGTTATGTTTCGTTTCTTGCTCGTAGCAAGGTCAATATATTGATTGATGATTGGAAACAAGTTGATGATAACGTCAAAGAAAGCATATGGACTGAGGTTAAGGTATTACATACTATAATTTTCATATATCACCGATATCAATATCTATAATTTCTAATACATACTTATATATTTATTTAAATGTAGTAGAATTTTGAGTTTACTGATGACTCAAACTTGAAAAAAAATGGATATCATATGCTGGTACTCGTTGGAGGGAATTTAAGGCACAACTCACGACTGACTACATTAGGAGGCCTAAGAGAGGTCTTACTCATCCATGGATTCGATATAGTTTTATATCGAAGAAGCAATGGAAAAAGTTTACAAAGATACGTCGTTCTAAGGAATTCAAGGTTAGTACTATTCTCATGTAACTTATAATGTTATGCTAATGAGTTATAGATACTAATCATAAATTTTTTTCACTATGTTCATAACAAGTTAAAATCGAAGTCAGAATACTCAATAAGGCCTAGAACATGTACCCCCATAGATTGTCTCGTGGGGGTTATAGGGAACTTAAGAAAAAAATCATGCTTGAAAGATAATAAAAAACAGGAGATGATCGCATCCCATCTCCATATTCAAGACATGAGAAATGGAAGAGGGTTCGATTAAGACCAGATGGAGAGTACACCTGTGAGGCGTCAAGAGTAGTTACCGAATGAATTGTAAGTATGATTTGTTTTGCTTATGTTATTTTTTATTTAAATGCGTTGGTAACAATATATATATAAGTTTCTCATATTGTGTAGGATAAGTTGGTTGAGGTAGCCCGTGAAGGCACATTTGTTCTACAAGCACGACATGACATATTAGTATAAGCTATCGGATCAGGTGAGCATGGTGTGTGTGTTTGTGCTGTTGGAGAAGGTGTTGGCTTGAGGTCATTCTTTGGGTCTCAAAGAAAAAGTACCAAAAGCCCAGAAATTATTGCACTAAGACAAAAGATTGAAAATTTTGAGAAGCAATTAGAAGAAAAACGGAGAATGTTAGAAGAGGAGAAGGAAAAAAGGGAGAAAGATATGGAAAGGTTTCAAGAGTTATATTCGGTATGTACTTTACTTGAGATGTTAGTGTTTTATCGGAAAGTATGATATATATTGTGCTTATTTTTGTTTTATGTTTTAATTGAATATTATGATGAAGAGATTAAGTGAAAACCTTGAACAACGGAAAAATGAAGATCACCGTAATTTTGATGGTGATGATGATGATCTAACTCCTAGTATAAGTGTTGTACGTCATGCTTCTACAAAAGGAAGTAATTATTCGGCCTATCCCCCCCTGCGGATAACCGCAATGATATAATGGACCATAATCCAAATTAAATCACAATGTTATTCTTGAAAGTTGCGGTGATAAATGAAATGCAACTTGTCCCGCTAGAACATTGTCCACGTCTGGATTTATTCTATTATAGTCCTGAAGATGTAAGGGATTTTCTTGGTGGGTATAAGTGGCTGGACATCAGGATGTTGCAAGTTTGGTGCACGTAAGTATATAGTTGAATATACATGTCATTATAAAGCATTATCATTTATAGAACATCACCCCTGATTTAGTCATTTTCTTTAACCATTTAGGTACATTCACCATCTTTGTATAGAGTTGAATAAATTGAGTACTTATGGAATCTTGGATCCACTTTTTATTCGTTGGGCTTTTAATGAACCAAAAGATATTCGAGAGTACTTGAAAACACAGTTAAATAAGGGAGAAAAAGAATGTTACTTAGCACCATTCCTCTGCTCGTAAGTATTTTTGAAATTGATGTTTATGTATTCTATATTTAGTTTTGTTTTAGCAAATACCATTAACTTATATATGCTCTTCTTTATTCAGTGGTCATTGGCAATTGATAAACATATCATTCATGACAAATACAATAACTTTTCTGTGTTCCTTGAATGATCCACTGGAAAAAACTGAAAGATATTATTAATTCGTAAGTGTATGCTTAATTCATTTTCTTTGACTTTGTAATTAGTTTATCATGTAATATGTTTAATTCAAATTCAATGTACAGTGTTGTGAAGTAAGTGAATATTATAAACAATGTTAGAAGAAAGCCCACATGGATCTGTCCTAAAGTAAGTGTCCCGATTACATGTTTCTTTCATTAAAACTCATGTGTAGTTATATTCATGCCATTTTTGCTTAAATTTGTAGACAAGGAAACAACCCGGGACTTACGAGTGTAGTTATTATGTCATGAAACACATGTTAAACATTGTCCTTGCTGGAATTATTTATTCATGGGATAAGTTATACATGTCATAAAATTTTTATATATATTAATATATAAGTTGTCTATTGAATTATTATCATACATGTTATTGGCTCTTTCTTATGTAGATGTTTATCGACGAAAGCCCATTCCCCGTTGATGACTTCGTAGATCTTCGTAAACGTTGGGCATATATCCACAATGTTCTTAAGGGTCCTGCTGGGTGATGATGTGAATAACATTTTTTTGTAGAGATGATGTGAATAACACCTTTTTGTATTGATGACATGAATATAGTGTTTAGTGTAAATATGGTTATAATAGTTACAATACTTACAGAATATGGTTATAATAGTTACGATACTGACAAATGAATAATATTAGTTGTATTTTATGATATTTTGCATGTATACCTTATCTGTTATGGTTAAAATGGTTACAGGTAAAAAATGGAAGGAATTTGAATTGCTGAGAAATGCATATTTAAAACATAGGAAGTATTTTATGCTTTTGATGCATGTATACCTTATCTGTTATGGTTAAAATGGTTACAGGTTCAAAAATGAGATGAATTTGAATTGCTGAGAAACGCATATTTAAAACATAGGAAGTTTTGACAACGGTGATAAAACCTAGTTGTGGTTGTATATTTGTGTCTGCAAAATATATAACGATGATTATATAATATAACCGTCACAATATCTCGGGCGCTGCACAAAAATAAATAAATATCAAAACGGTGCAGCTGGGAATTGAACCAAGGACCATTATATTTATCACAACGGCTTGTTTGAATAACCGTTGTGATAGGACGCGCTGTTTCCAGGTTATTACAACGGTTAATGGGTCGTGATTATAAGTATCATTATACAACGATACTCTATATAACAACGCCTGCGCCAACGTCATTATATACCTTTCCCTACCATTGTTAATTGGTATTTACATAGTAGTGAGGATTAGAAGTTTATAATCCCACTTGAAGTAAATCCAAGTATGACTCACACCCTTTTTGATAAGGTAACACTACTATCCAAGTCTTTCTACCTGTTCTATTACAATACCCATACAGAAGAAGATTCCCTAACTTCCTATCCTCTAACTTTCTTTAACGTTAGGCTTATTTCATGAGAGAAAAGTAAAAAAAAAAAAGGTGAAAAAATGGAGGCAAATCAGATGAGACAAACTGGGTTATTAGAGAGAGATAGAGTGAAAGGTAGGGTGTTGTAACGCCCTGTATAATATATATCTAGAATAATACCATACAAGTGTTTTATATGGTACTGACACCATCATAAGTTCCTAATGGCGTAATTTACATACTTGACCATTTATAAAACACAATACAATCTATGGTACAAGACATGGAAATTAGCCAAAAATATAAAATCTAAGATCAATATACAATATCCTCAATTATATACAACAAATACACAGCGGAATAAGCACAACTAAGCTTCTCTTGAAACATCCCAGCATCGCTCCACTTGTAAATCAAACCTGCAAAATACCTCCTGAAAATAATCACAAGCTACTGGTTTGGTTCAGGTTTGGGGGAATTTCCTTCGCCCCTTCTTCGCCGGGCGAAGCGAAGGCGAAAATGAAGCATCGCCGGGCGAAACTTTCCTGTCGCCGGGCGCTTTTGTTTTTTTTCATATAATTTTCTATTCTTTTAAAATTCATAATTCTCGAACCGTAACTCCGATTTAGGCGTTCTTTATATCGTTGGAAAGCTGTTGAGCTGTACATTGTGATTATGATGGTGTGGAAAATGTTGGCCGATTTTATTATGTCGGAAAGTCGGGAATAGTGCTATGTAGCGACTTTTACCGTTTTGACTGTGTGTTTGAATGCGAATCGTACAATAGTACATTGATGTGAATGTATATAGATTGTATGTGATTGTATGAGATGAATGCATGAATATATTGTGAATATGTATGCATTTCAAGAATGTATTGAGTCATTTTGCATGTGAAGCATAATGAAGTACATTCTCGTGTTGAGCGATTCTAATGAGAATCCGTTGTATCGTCGTGTGCCTATGTGAGGTGTGAGCGATGATTACGAACGATTGTGTGCCTATGTGAGGTGTGAGCAATCGGATTGTGTGCCTAGGTGATGTGTGAGCAATCGGATCGTGTGCCCGCGTGTGGGGTTTGAGCGATCGGGTCATGTGCCCAGGTGGGGTGTGAGCGATCCATAAACATTGTGTGCCCATGTGGGGTGTGAGCAATGGGTGAACATCGTAGGCCCGACGGGGAGTTACTTTGGTAACGAGCGATGGTTCCAGCAGAAGTTCCTGAGTGAACTTGAGATGATTGAGTCGGTACCCCGCGTTGCATTTGCATAGAGTCGTGAGTCAGTCTCTATGATTTGCATTTATCATCTTTATAATGATGTGTTGTTGAACAAACATGAATGTGTATGGTTATGTGGAATGATTGAGAATGGCGAAAGCATGCCTGATGAATATGCTTGGTGGTATATATATATATATATATATATATATATATATATATATATATATATATATATATATATATATACATTATGATGTATACGGGTGAAGTTGATGAATTCTGGTGAGAATGTGGAATATGTGTATGTTTATGTTAAGATATATATAATTATATGCATTGTTATTATGATATTATTTCTCACCCTTCTGCTGTTTTATAATGCTCTATGAGGCATTGCAGAGTAGGTATGCTGGTGGTCTTTTTGTGGAGCGTGTCTTCATTTTTTTGGTCGGTCGGCTCTGATATGTAGCACCGGGTAGCTAGGATGGCTATGATTCTTTTGTGATACATTTGTATATGTATCTTGCTGATGAATGTTTATGTAAACATGTATGATGTTGGTGGAGAATATTTGATGATTCATGTATATATGTATATATGTATATATGTTTGTTGTTATTCAATGTTTAGAGTTTCCGCTTTTATTCTAAATATTGAGATGTGGGTGTAAGGACTAAGTTCCTCTGTTGTAAGTTACCCCACTGTTGCATATCAATGTTGAGCAGGTGTTGTATGTTTTAATTTAATGTATAATGTGACGTACCCCTTTTTATACCATGTTTATAATTATACTCTGACGAAATTTTTAATATGTGCCTAAATGATTATGTGATTATTTGGGGGTAGAAAAAGGGGGTGTTACATGGATCATCATCAACTTCGACGACTTTGGGCGTGAGAGGCTTCTTCGTAAGAGGTTTGACAACTTTTGGGTTAGGTTGGGAACTGGCATCAGAAATATTTGCTTGCTTCTTCTTCTTTTTTGGTTGTTTGGAAGTGTCTGGTGAGAGATCTTCATCATCTGATTCGATCACCTGGACTTGAGGCTCCTTTTGTTTTCTTTTCTTGGGTGTTGGTGGTGGTCTTCGACTACCCTGAGAGGAAATATATCTTAGATATCAAAATATGAAGACAATATATAAAGAAAAATAATGATAATAGACAAAGTATACCTTCGTTATTGTCTTAGTGACTTTGTCTTCGTACTTCTCTTCGACGGCGTCCTTAGCAGTGGTAGCAGGTTTTTTGGCAAGAATCCTCACGACTCAAAGAAAATCAATACAATTATCACAAGCAATAAAAAAGAGAAAATAATAAATAAAGAATTGATGAAAGAGGTGATGTCTAAAAACCTCTCATTCCACACCTTCGTATATTGGAGACTCTACGTGAACGTGTTCTACGCCAATATGAAGGTGCCCTTTGAAACTGTCTAGAGTATGCTTAGTCAGAACCACCCGCTTGGCACGTTTTTTAGATTCTTGTCGAAGAAAATCCCCACAGACGAACTAGTCTGGAAATGGAGGACTAAAAGCCACATCAAATTCAGCATTGGGCAGTCGAGGAAATTTTGGGGGATACATGTTAAAAGCTAGTTTGTAGTATTGTTCAGGTTTAACGTACGAATGTAGTTTTAAATCCTCCAGCTTCTTTGTAAATTTCTCTTTCAAGGTAACTGCTGCTTCACGAATGGTTCGACTAAGATCATCGGGTCTATAGGCAGTTTCAAAGTATTTTTGGAATGCTTGGATTTCTTTGATGTGATTCGAAGTACCTTTCTTGACTCTTTCCTGCACAGAGACAAAAGCATGAGTTAGGTGCTCAGTAAAAGCAGGGACGTTGAAAACTTCTGTAGTGTAATAATCTTTCCACCAAGTATCAAATTCTTTGGTGCAAAGGAAGGATGGTTCGAAGGCTACAGGAGTAAAATTTGTAATTCCAGTGTATCGAGCCAACTCTTTGTTGCATTGGGCTTCAGTATGGATCATGTTGTAGAGAATCAAGTTGTTATTCTTGGCGAAGAGTGGTTGTGGTTTAATCTGAATAAGACCAAACTTTCGAGAGACAAGATTCAGTTGATAGCTGAGGAGAGTAAATTGAAGTCTTGAAGGTCTGATTCTTGTGGCCAATAGTCTGGGGGTGAGGAATGCTTCCCAAATGGCAAGGGACTCCGCTTCTTGGTCTTTTGAAGGAGCAGGAAATCTTATTGTAAACCACCTAGGGCCAATCTTTCTATCAGCAAAGGGATCCATGCTTTGTGTGAAGTTATAGCGCTTGGCAAACATCATGACATACCCATTGAATGTTTGCTGAAGACTTAACCTTTCGTCACTAGGGGTTAGCAATGCAAGATGCGTCCCTTCGACTCTATTGTTCTTTATTTCGTCAGCTTATGCGTTTATGGGGTTGCGATCAGGTAACGATGCTTCAAAAGTGGCATTCAACCACAATTGCAATAGTCAGAAAGGGCCAGAAAGCAGGAAATTTCCTTTGGATATAAAGGTCTTGATTGTTGTAACACCTTCCCCTAAAGACTCAAAGAGGTTGGCCAGGATCATCTCACTAAGACAAAGGTTGTGTCTAGCATGTAATTTGTAACGCCCCGTTTTGTCCGATTTATTTAATCGAGTCGATTTAATTATTTTTGTTTTTATATTATTTTATTCTTGACTTTTATTTGACAATATATTATTTTTCATCGTTATTGTGTTTTATCGCATTTGCGAGATATTTGAGCCGAGGGGTATTTTGGTCTTTTGCTTGGTTATTTTTCATAAATAGAAACATAGAGCTTAGAAAGAGAGAAAATAGAAAGAAAGAAGAAGAGAAGAGAGAAAGAAAGAGAAGGGAAAAGAAGGGGAAAACTTGGGATAGAAGGAATCATCCGTTCAAGCACGATTAATCGGGTAAGGGTTAGAAGTTTCAATTATATCTTGCTTGTGTATGTATATGTGTTATTTGTTGTAATTGTTTTGGTTGTTTCACAACTTTTTCTCATTGATAAATTGTTGAACAATTGATAGAAATCGATGTTTTCACATTTGAACTCGATATAAACTGCGTAGAATACTTGTCGTTATGATTGAGACATGTCTTGGTTGATATATTGTGAATTGGAAGTGTTTAGATGAGATTTGGAGAGGAATTGGGGTGGAATTCGTAGCAGAAATTCTACAGGAAAAATTCTGGGTTTCGCTGCCCATACACGTAACAGGAAAGGCAATACGCGTATTGGGTTGGGCAATACGCGTATGGAAAGGAGGAATTGAGGGCATTACGCGTATGGAACCCATTTTGCACGGCCCTCTGCTGAAATGCGTAATGGTATGCGTACTTGGCAAGGCATTACGCATAACAAGTGAGGCATTACGCGTATGGGGTTTTTAGTAGAATCTTTGGAGAGAAATTGGTCTCTGCTCATACGCGTAGCACTTTGGGCAGTACGCGTATGGATGGGAGAGCGAGCTGGGCAATACGCGTATGGCCCAGGGCAATACGCGTAGGACCAGAGAGGGTGCAAAATTTTCCCGATTTCGCGTTCGATGCCGTGATTTTTGATCCGTAACTCGGATCGAGGCATTCTTAGTACCATTAGAAAGCTATTGAGATGTTCTTTCTTATTAAAATAGTTTTTAGATTTGTGACCGATTTAATTATGTCAGGAATTTGGAAATGTGTCATTTTGTCGACTTTTATCGTCGTAATTGTGTGCGATTGATGTGTTATCATGCAACATGCTTTTGATATATATAACGTATGACTGGTGTACTGTTGTATGATGTGAATGCATGTGATGAAATGCTGTGATGATGGTTTGTGGCCTAAGGGCAAGTAAATACATTGTGTTGTGTTTGATTGTATATGCATGATTATGGATGTTAGAATGGTTCACATGGTTGTATATGTGTATGCATTTGATTGTCAGGAGTCATTGTATGCCAAGCATCATGATATGCATTATTGTGATGTCGTGTGCCCTAGTGGGTGTGAGAGACGAAACGATTCCAGAGGGAATCTGCTATAACGGTCATGTGCCTTATACAAAGAGGACCTAAAGCGACGTTATAGACGATCGTGTGCCTTATACAAAGAGGACCTAAAGCGATCGGGTCGTTTGCCTTATACAAAGAGGTGTGAGCGATCCATAAGCGTCGTGTGCCTTATACAAAGAGGTGTGAGCAACGGGGAACATCGTTTTCCCGACGGGGGGTTACACTAAGTAACAAGCGATGATTCCAATAGTTCCTGAGTGAACTGATGATGAGAATGATGGATGGATGGTACCGCATTTGCATAGAGTCGTTGTGTCGGTCTCTTTGCATTTGCATAAATCATGAATGGATTTATTATGTGTGGGAAATTGTGAATTGATTGAGTATGTGTTGAGATTTATGTTTGAATTGGTGAATTGATGTGCATATGTGATAAATGCATTGATTGTGGATAATATGTTTTATGCATAGACATATGCTATGTGATGTGGGGTGTGTTTCCATATGTTATAACTTTGGTATGCCTTATGTGTGAACATGTGATTATGTCGTTGTAATTGATATACGCTATGTTGTTGGATTATCATAAATATGTTATGTATCTGTGGCATTCTATATGTATTGGTGAGAATAACTATGCATGTAAACTTATATGTGTTTGCATATTATTATGCAATCTTGATTTAGTTGTTATTTCTCACCCTTCTGCTGTGGTTTGTTGCTCTATGAGGCAATTGCAGATTAGTGTCTTGGAGGCTTTTGAGAAGATTAGTTCTCCATCCTTTTGTCGGTCTGTCTGCTCTGATACGTAACACGGGAGTCGGGGAACGCTTTTATTATATATGTATACATTTGTTGGATCTATTTTGTATTACCTTTGTATGAATATTTTGATGTTATAAAATAATTTATTTTGCAAAACAAGTCAGTTATGGATCTTTCCGCTTTATTCCATAATTGAACTCCATTTTGTTGGAAAAAGTTTCCCTTTTAGGTTTATTCCATTTTGTGTTATGTATCAAATTTATGAGCAGGGATTGTGTTTTCTTTCATTAATTGTGGCATCCTTGTTTCTGTCGGAAAAATAAATTTTTATTCACTCTGATTTAATTATGTATTATTTATTCGCGATGGGAATTGGGGTGTTACATAATTGATTCACCATTTTTAGATACCTCTTCGCCACTTGTAGGGATCTCGAGCAGAAGACGGAATGAGACAACCATAGAGCAAGGAAGGCAATGTGCTCTTGTCAGAGACTTCGTCATATTTCTTTTTGTGATAATATGAAATATAGGTTGTGAAGGAAGCTTTAGTGGTGTCGAAACCTATAGAGTCTTCGGCCAGGAAGTTTAGGTCATAGGTTTCCCCAACTGGTTTCAGCCCAGTAATGGCAGCAATATCGAATAGGGTGGGTGTCATCATTCCAAGAGGAAGGTGGAAGTTATTATGGGTTATATCCTGGAAATACAAATAAGCAACTAACATGGATTGGCAATATTCAGGTCCAACCTTCGACAGTTGGATCATGTCGAAGATACCCATGTTTTTCCAGACATGGGATTTTTCTTTTTCTATCTTTTCTAACCAGGCAAGGTAATCTGATGGATCCTTAAATAAAGGGCATAATCGAAATACCCTAAAACTATTATTCATGTATTTTAAGTTAATGGCTTCTTTGGATGCTTCAGTCAAAAGGGAGACTTGGTTATCAATTTTCAACTTTTCATCAGCCTCAACATCCTCACTAGCCCTGGGTCTTTTTACATTAGCTATGGGTTTGTAGCGATGGTATGCAGGAAAAAATTCTCTAAGCCTAGCATGGTTAGCATAAGTGTTTGAAAGGGGACCTAACATAGCATGCGTTTTACCAGAAACAGAGATAGGGATTAATACCTGAGATTGATAGATTCTTCTCTTTTCTTCTTCAAGAGGAGGTTCAGGTATGTATTACTGGTTACCCACCACTGTTGGGCCCAGAATCTTGTGAACTGGAGCAAGATCAGACAAGATTTAGAACCTCCAATCCCAAGCTTCACATCATATGATATAGAAGTTCCTAATAATAAGTAAAAATGATTTAAATGACAACATGCAACACCATGTCTTTGAATGCTCCTGAAAGATCACTGCATTTTTTTGCTACTGACAAATCGGGCCCCTATCACTTTTTACTTGATTCTAAAGCATTCACATGCACCAGACCAACCAAAACCTCGACAAGAATATAACTCTGTGCCAAAATCGGCTGCAACAACGCCTAAACCTCTATGATGCATCTTGGAATTCAATCGATATTGTAATGCCAATTGAATCAAAACCAAAGTTTATTGCTCTTCAAAAATGCAATACATAGCATGTAACCCACATGAATTACTGGCATTTCAAAATACTCAAATTATTTGACAAAATGCATGACAACATAACAATTTTAACATGTAGAAATTACTTATTACATTTTAAAATGCTCAAAATATTAGACAAAATGCAAGACTTTTCAAAAGTCAGTGCATACAACTTTTTAAAAAATGAATACATTTATAAAATCTGACGTCTTAAAACTTAAAAAATTAACTGGTGATGCATATCACTTAAAAAATTATAGATCTTATGCAAAAAGTAATAAGTTATGAAAAAACTGTGAGATATTGGATTGAACTCTAGTTAAGCATATTGTCGAAGTTTTATCACATGCTGTTGCCGAAGACCTACGTGCTATAGTCGAATTGTGTTCTAGTATGTAGTTGTCGAATTGGGCCTTGTGTTAAGGATCTAATGGTTTAAGTTAGCTTGTATCCTAAGTCATCTTGTAATGGGTAATTGTTAAAATAGCCCATTAGTTTAGTATGTTAGGTTTTATTATAAATAGCATACTAGCCTCTCATCTTAAGTGTGGTGTGACAAATCCTAATTAGGGTGAGAGGGTTATTTGTTATTCTTGAGTACCTGTAATATGATTTAAAGAGAAAGTAAAGAATAACAGTTATAACCAATCATTGTTGTTTTTCCTTGTTAACCCTAACCCTTGTGTGTTTCTTGCCTATAAAGAAACCAAGTATATTTTGTGTTAATGCATCCTAATTCACAACAAATTGGTGCGGTGAGCATGGAGAAGATGCCTTACGCAAAGTATGAGATTGAAAAGTTCACCGGAGTGCACGACTTAAGTCTGTGGCGCTTGAAGATGAAAGCCCTACTAGTTCAGCAGGGTTGTTTAGAAGCGTTGAAGGGAGAGGAATCCATGGACGCTTCATTAATGGAAAAAGAAAAGACAACCATGATAGAGAAAGGCCACAACACAATATTGTTGAGCCTTGGTGATAAGGTTCTCCGACAGGTATCATAGGAGACGACGACATCGGGGTTATGGTTGAAACTTAAAATCTTTTACATGACCAAATCTCTGGTGAATCGAATCTACCTGAAGCAAGCTTTGTATTCATTAAAGATGAGTGAAGACAAAGTGTTGGCTGAGCAGTTGGATATGTTCAACAAGCTGATCCTTGATCTTGAAAATACTGATGTAAAGATTGATGATGAAGATCAAGCACTATTGTTGTTGTGCGCTTTTCCCAGAACACATGCTCACTTCAAAGAAAGTCTCCTGTATGGAAGGGAGTCCCTGAGCTTTGAAGAAGTTCAATCATTCTTGTATTCTAAGGACTTGAACAAACGAAAGGAGCATAAACCTTCGACGGTTGGTGAAGGTTTGGCCGTTAAGGGAAAATTCTTACGAAATGATGGTAAGTTCGACAAGAAGAAAGGTAAAAGTCAGCAGAAGTCTTATAGTGGCGAAGCATCTGGTATTTGATGCTATCACTGTAAGAAGGAGGGTCACACAATAAAGGTGTGCCCTGAACGCCTGAAGGATCATGGAGGTAAGGATAATGGCAACGTAACCATTGTTCTAGATGATTTCGACTCATCTGGTGTTCTTGTGGTTTCAAGCGGCGACTCAAGAAAATAGTGGATTATGGATTCAGGTTGCACTTGGCACATGACCCCAAACATAGAATTGTTCGAGGAGCTATGTGATCAAGATGGTGGATCAGTGTTGTTGGGAAACAACAAAGCTTGCAAAATTGGAGGTATTGGATCTGTGAGATTCAAGCTCCATGATGAAGGTTATTTACTAAAGTCAGGTATGTACCTGATTTAAAGAGAAATTTGATTTCTCTTGGTGAATTTTCCAAGAAGGGATATGTTTTTCAGGGAGAGAAAGGTATCCTAAGAGTCATGAAGGGGTTGAAGGAAGTCTTGAGAGGCGTGAAGAAACAAGGCTTGTATTCCCTTGAGGCTAAAGTTGTAAGTGGTTCGACAAATGTTGCATCCACGAAACCTTTGTCGAAGACAAAAATTTGGAACATGAGATTGGGCCATGTCAGTGAAAGGGGTCTGGTCGAATTGGGGAAACAAATCTGCTTGGAGGAGACAAAGTCGAAAAGCTGAAATTTTGTGAACCCTATGTACTTGGAAAATCTTGCAAAGTGAAGTTCAACAAAGGCAAACAAATAACTCATAGATCCCTTGATTACATCCATGCTGATCTTTGGGGGGATGCAAGGTGTCCATCACATTCGAGAGCAAGGTATTTTCTATCCATAGTCGATGATTATTCTAGGAAGTTATGGGTATTCATCCAGAAGGCTAAGGATGAAACTTTTGAGAATTTCAAAGGTTGGAAGACTCTGGTCAAAAATTAGACCGGCATAAAGGTCAAGAGGCTGAGAACCGACAATGGCCTTGAATTTTGTAATGAGGCATTCGACAGCTTTTGTGTTGCCTCAGGTACTGTAAGGCACAAAACTACTGCATGTACTCCACAACAAAATGGTTTGGCGGAAAGGTTTAATCAAACTATTTTGAAAAGAGTTAGATGCATGTTGACTAATGATGGGTTAAAGAAGGTGTTTGAGGCTGAGGCTATTTCGACAGCAACGTATCTGATAAACATATGTCCTTTGACTGTGTTAGATATGATGACACCTGGAGAAGTTTGGTCAAGACATCCACCTAGTCTCGACAGACTGAGAGTATTTGGCTGCGTGGCCTATGCTCACATTAGGTAAGATAAGGTTGAACCTAGAGCTCTAAAATGCATGTTCATGGGATACCCTAAAGGAGTCAAAGCTTATAGGCTATGGTGCCTAGAGTTAGGTCACAAGAGGTGTATCACCAGTCGAGATGTAGTTTTCAATGAAGCTGAGATGGCTTTCAAGAAAACTGATGATGCTGACGAAGAGTTAGAACAAGGAGAGATTCCTGTTGACGTTGAGCATGTTGATGCTGAATTGCATATCCCATATGAAGTCGAAGAAGAAGCAGAAGATGTTGTCGAAGACGAGGAGATTGATAATGACTTCCTCTTAGCAAGAGACAAGTCGAGGAGAGTCATCAAGCCACCTCAGAGACTTGGGTATGCAGTTCTTATAGCTTATGCCTTAATCTCTGCAAGTGAGGTTCTAGAAGAAGAGCCTATAAACTATAAGGAAGTTATAAGAAGTCGAAATAAGACCGAATGGCTGAAGGCCATGGATGATGAGATAAAATCTCTTCGTGATAACAACACCTAGGAACTGATCAAGAAACCTGCTGGAGCCAGGTTAGTCAGTTGTAAATGGATTTTCAAATATAAGGAAGGAACCGAAGGAGTGGCGTCGAAGAGATACAAGGCAAGATTGGTCGCTAGGGGTTTCACTCAGAAAGAAGGTGTCGACTTCAATGATGTGTTCTCTCCTGTTGTAAAGCACATATCCATTCGAATGTTGCTTGCCACGGTGGCACAGTTCGACCTTAAACTAGAACAGATGGATGTGAAGACTGTGTTCTTGTATGGTGATCTAGATGAAACAATCTTGATGAGGCAACCTGAAGGGTAAGTCGAAAAGGGGAAGGAAGATTATGTGTACAAGCTGAAGAGATCTTTATATGGACTGAAACAATCTCCTCGACAGTGGAATAGGAGATTTGACAAGTTCATGGCACGCATAAGTTTCATTAGAAGTCAGTTCGACCACTGTGTTTACTTCAGATTTCGATCGGGTAATTCATTTGTTATTTTGTTGCTTTATGAAGATGATATTCTAATAGCAAGCAACAATGTCGAAGATGTAATAAGGGTAAAGGCTGAACTCAATAAGGAGTTCGAAATGAAGGATCTGGGAGTTGTGTCAAAGATTCTTGGGATTGGCATCTAAAGAGACAGAAATCAATCGAAATTATGCTTACCTCAAGAGGCATACCTACGGAAGATTCTCGAAAAGTTTGGTATGTCGAATTCAAAGCATGTGGCGACTCCGACAAACCCTCAATTCAAGCTGAGTATAGATCAGCGTCCCAGTATTGATGTCTAAAGAGCTTATATGAATGGCATTCCATATGCTAACATAGTGGGTTCTTTGATGTATGATATGGAATGTACTAGACCCGACATAGCATATGCAGTAAGTCTTGTAAGTAGGTACATGGCGAATCCTGGAAAGACTCACTGGAAAGCATTGAAGTGGATTCTAAGGTACATAAATGGGTCTCTGAACAAAGTCCTAATTTATGGTGGAGCCTTGGGTGAAGATAGTAAAGCAGCAATCGAAGGATATGTCAACTCTGATTATGCAGGTTGTATGGATTCTAGAATGTCTATTTCTGGATATGTGTGCACTATGTTTGGGACAGGAGTCAGTTGGAAAGCAACATTTCAGAAGGTTGTTCCCTTATCAACCGCTGAAGCGGAATATATCACCCTAACTGAAGTTGTGAAGGAAGCATTGTGGCTTGAATGTTTTGCAAAGGAGCTGAAACTTCAAGGCCGAGTTGTCACTGTTAAATGTGATAATCAAAGTGCAATACACCTGTCGAAGAATTCAGCCTATCATGAGCGAACAAAGAGCATTGATGTGAGGCTGCATTTTGTCAGAGGGGTAATCGAGCGTGGCGAAGTGCAAGTACTGAAGGTTTCGACAAATCATAATGTTGCTGATATGATCACCAAGACGTTGCCCAGTTGCAAGATTTTTCCATTGTATGCAGTTGATAAAGCTGCATGAAGAAAGCTAGTTTGTTTTTTGATGGTAGAGTTAGATCCAATGTGGAGATTTGTGAGATATTGGATTGAACTCTAGTTAAACATGACGTCGAAGTTTGCTCACATGTTGTTGTCGAAGACCTACATACTGTAGTCGAATTGCGTTCTAGTATGTAGTTGTCGAATTGAGCCTTGTATTAAGGATCCAATGGTTTAAGTTAGCTTGTACCCTAAGTTAGCTTGTAATGGGTAATTGTTAAAAAAAAACCCATTAGTTTGGTCTGTTAGGTTTTATTATAAATAACATACTAGTCTCTCATCTTACGTGTGGTATGACAAATTCTAATTAGGGTGAGAGGGTTATTTATTATTCTTGAGTACTTGTAATCTAATTTGAAGAGAAAGTAAAGAATAGCAGTTATAACCAATCATTGTTGTTTTTCCTTGTTAACCCTAACCCTTGTGTGTTTCTTGCCTATAAAGAAACCGAGTATATTTTGTTTTAAGGCATCATAATTCACAACAAAAGCAATCATGAAAAAACGAACATAATAAACATAATGATGAATGAGTTTTTTTATCTCTTTACATGCATAATGAATTTCCTATAAAACTCTGTCTACATCTTCTTGTACTTTTTGCAAAACAAATTGTAACAAAGTACCAAACGAAAAAGAAAATAAAATTATATAGTAATACTTCATAATTATACCACCAAATCAAATTAATCATAGTATTATAGTTAGACAAACCAACTTTTACTGGAAACCTTTGTAATGATATTTGTGAAATTGGAATCAACACTTTCATATATGACCAAGAGCATTGGAAAGGAGAAGAAATCACGCCAGCTCTCAGGATGACACAAAATATATACGATAATAAAAGTTGCCACCTTCTCATTTTTAGCTTGTTTCATTAGCATCTTGTCATTGCTTTGTTGTTGACTTCATCAACATGGACATTTTATCAAACACTTACAATAAAAAGATAAAATGTACATGCAAAAGAGATTAATATATGTACAACTAATTCAAGTCTTGTTAAATTTTGTATAACAAGAGTAAGAAAAACACGTGTTTTTAAAGTAGGAGTACAATTATCTACTGCACTTTTGTTTATCTTATGGTACAATATGAACAACTTAAATGCATGTCACATAATGAAAAACCTTGGATATATTTTGACACGGTCTGTTAATTGAACTATCTTGAAGGCATTAAACAATAAAAAAATTGCAATATAAACTAATTATCCAAAAAAAATCGCAGGAACAAAGATCTATCACAGTAAAAAAAAATTAAGCAAATTGGCATAATAAAGCACACTTGCTCAAAGTCCAACATCGTTATCATAATTCATGAATAGTATTGCAATATAAAAAAAAGGTAAAGAACTAACGAATGTTACCAATGCGAGGGAGACAGTGGGCTACATATCCCTAGAGACTTATGAACTACAATGCCACTTCATTCAGACACAGAGTAGCAAGAAGTAACAATTGATTGCTAATTCTCCAAACATTACTCCTTTGATTTCACCTAAGCCATATCCTTCACAAATCTTCACCGAAACCCAAAACCCTCATTAATAAATCCCTACACATATCCAAATAAAAAATCCAACCTAATACCAAAGCCATCAAAAACCCTAAAAATCACGCTAAATAATTCCAAACTTTCACAATAAAACACAAACATAACTAAAACCAGATCTCTGAACACACAATCAAATCAAAACCTCCATCCAAACTAAAACAAAAACAACAAAAACCATATTTTTTTACCCAAACCAAAATAACCCTTTTGTTCAAATGATAAAAAATGCAGAAAATGATCAAATCAAAACCACAACCCATAAATAGATCTCCATCTTCTTCTTCGATTGAAATTCAAACCACAACCCACTCCCAGATTCCACTTTAACTTCAATCCAACAATGAAGAAATCATATTTTCATAGGATTCTATGACACATTATTTAGATTTATTATGACTCCAAAGAAATGCATTTCTATTTTGTCATTGAAAGAAGAAAAGTTTATTTATACTTTTAAATTTTGGCACCCTCTAGGGTAGACCGACACATTAAATCACCTAAACCTCCCCCAGCAACAACTAACACTCCCCCTCAAAAGTAGAACCTCGCGATCCTCTTCTACCCACGTCTGAGACAGTGAGTTTTTTTTAAACAATCTGAGACAGTGATTTGATTGGTGCTAGTTTGACAAAAATAAGGGTAAACAAATGAGTTGAGTTGAGGAACCCATACTTCCACCTCTCTTTTTTATCGAATCGACATTGAACAAGTTGTTTCTTAACTATGAGAAGTCTCAGTCTCTTCTACCCTCTGAATTATATCTGAAGCAATTTAGATGGTATATTTTCCCATTGTCCTGACTGAATAGGTTCTAGTGATGTTATTGTGATATCAGAAACAATGTGTGACTTAGTCTGACACTGTGAATGCCTACTTCCTGCACTTCACCTCGACGTGTTACCAATCCCCCAATCCCGTCCCTTATTTCTTTGAGTTCCCTTACTATACTTCTCAACGACAGTTTTGCTTAGCATATCAATTTTATTTCCACCACAAAATCTGCAAACATCAAAATAGATCCAAAATCATTCTCCACTATGAAAATAAGAAAACATGCTTAACTTATGATAATGTAAACTACTCCAACTTTTCTGATGTTAATACCTATACACATGGTGATGTTGTAGATAACTACAAATAGAAAGTTGCTCTTGAGATATATACACTAGATACAGACATATCTCTAGAATTAACAACAACAACAACATGGTATGGATGTTGACCATGCGCAAAGAGAAAACATTACTATTAACCATATCATCAACAACATTACTCATAAAGATTTCCTTATAACAAAATGTTTGTAGCATTGAGAGATTCATTCCACCATTGTTTCCCAAATGGTTGTAACTCATTATTGATGTTGGCTATGAATTCATCACAAAACAACACATTTCAAGTATCAATTTAAGTGCCAACATAATAATACATGTCTTATTTAAAATTTAGTGATACAAAGCAAAACCCGTGTTTATCAGCAGTAGTACCATACTCATATTTTGTTCCTCAACTCAGACAATGTTAACATGGTTAACTCATTATCAACAGCAATACCATACTTTCTTAAATCTATGTGTAACTTAGTATATACTTAATTATCATTGCTGATCCAAGAACGGGTCAACCTGATTATATGGAAGTACACAGTCATTAAGATGTGTACTTAACATAGTTACAACTGAACCTATCAAAACATATGAGTAAGGCTAGCCATGGAATATATTCCAACCATTCTTTCAACTTTGAGAAATTTTACGTCCCGTGTAACATAGTTTCATAAACTAACCTTTGTGCACAACTTCTTTATATGTTTGTAGTCCTTGAGTTTCATCTTACAGGCTGCGTTGGTAAGATTGCATGTAATTTTCAATGATTTGACCTGCTGTCCTTATCACTTAACGTGGAATCAAACTCAATATACTTTATGGTTTGCCACACAAAAACAGAAAAGGAAATCACGCATAATTAACTCACTTTTTACCAGAGCGTATCGGTAATTTACATAGTAGCTTATGGTTTTTCTATTTTCGCAAGTGTGTGTACCTTTTCATATCTCTTTGTTTATGTTTACCAACTTTGAATAATGCATTACCCTATTCCTTTTTCTTTTCAGCTGCCTCATAATTCTCTTATGTATTAAGATGCTATGGTTGCATCTTCAAAACATAGAATGTTGCTTTTATCAAAGCATAATGGTTATGGATGCATAAATTCTTATGAAGTACAAAAATGAATAAAAAGGAAAAACGTGAAAATTGTGTTGATGTAGATACAGGAAACAACAAAGTTAGTAAACCCAAAAACTGAGAAGAGTGAAATGGGAATTGTTGTTCTTCCTCTTCTTTTCTCTTGTTATTAAAAACCCATTTGAATGAACCATAAAATTAAAATAACGAAAAAATCCAACGGCTATAAAAAGCAATTAAAATAAGGAGATGGAAATTGTAGAATCAAAGAAAATGAGAAGTCGTTTCCGCCATCTCTGATCGTACCATCACCACGGCATCACTCTCTTCGACCATAACTCCGCTCAAACATCTCAATCACTGCTGCTGTGAATAGTCAGACATTCCTCCACCATCATTTTCGAGTCTTTTTTCAAAAGTTCACATTTGTTTACTGAAATTAGATTAGATGGAAATAAAAAAAGGAATGAAGAAGAAGGAAGATAAATAAAATAATATTAGCGGAAAAGAGGAAGAAGAAGAGGGAAATTTGTTTTAGATGAATGAGAAAGAAGGAATAAAATTGGGTTTAATTTGAATTTTGAAATTGACAAATGCTACAATGACAAAGTGTTTTGCATAGAAATAGGAGATAATGAAAGGTGAAGGAAAATCGGGCAATCTGAAAAGCATCATCATTATTCGCCACATGGCAAAAAAGTTTGCTATGATTGGTTATAGGAGTTGTATTCTACTATCTGTCGCTCCCGGGATTTTCATCCAAGTACAAACGGGAAAGTGGCGCGAAAACAGAGTCGCCAACAATGTGTATTTATCCCAAGAGAGGGAAAGGAAACACTGCGTAAACCTGAGGGAAAGGAAAAGCATGGTCTCGCGAAGAGAAACGGGTAAGGGAGTCAGTTACGCGAGGGGAAGGTATTAGCACCCCCACGTGTTCATCATACTCGATGGGATCCACGCTTGTTGTCTCGATCAAAGGGTGTCGTCATCTGGAGCTCCGCTGCTACTGGAAAGGAGAAGAAACGGGAACGGAAAAGAACGAAGAAACGAAGAAGAAAAGAAAAAGAAAGAAGTGACTCGATAAGACATCGCCGTCCTATGCCTACGTATTCCCTCGTGCAATGGGAAAGTCGGAGTCAACGTAGTTCGACGGACTACAAACTAATGGGGGGAGGTTGCTCGCCAAAACATCGTCGTCTTGTGCCTACGTATCCTCAATCGGACTAGAGATAGGAGATTGGAGTAGTCGTAGTTCGACCTAACAAGGTCGGTAAGTGTTTTTTTATGAGCAATGTTAAGTTCGAATTCGGCAGTTAGGGTCGATGCCTGTTTGCGACAAAACGGAAATAACGTGCTCTTTTCTGAAAATGATTTGAAACTGAACGATCCTGAAGGATAAAAAGGATTTGAATTTGTTTTTGTGTTTTTTAGACAGAAGTGGATTGAAGTTCGTTTGTAACTTGCATTGCACCCAAGTCTATAATATAAGAACGAATGCGTCGCATATCGTCCCCAACGGGACGTACACTAAACACCCTAGAAGAACAAAGGGAGATCCCCATTCCTCACTTCCCATATACAAGGCTCGTGCGCAATACACGTTAACTTTATTAAGTGTTTTAAAGTTGTTATGAGATGAGAAGAGAGGACACAAGGAAAAGAAAACACTAAGGGGGATTCTATCCTAATGTTGTCATGCAAAAGTGGCCATATAGTTGAGTTCAAATGGGAACATCTACCTAAGTTAGCATCCAAGGTTTGAATCCTAATGTCTATCCTACTCCAAGCTTAATCAAAGATTAAGTTTGACTAGGGAACCCTAAGGGAAAAAAGGCAAATCCAAGACTTAAACAAGTCTTGAGATTCAAGGGGAGGAAAGAAGTGAAAAAGATGAAGAAGGAAAGGAAATAAGAGATGAGAAACAAGAGAGGGCAGCAAGCACATCATGCACATCATATCCAATTCACATCATCAATCATGCTTCAAAATAACACACAATGAGGTTTAAGCAAACAAGTAGAAGCAAACAAGAAAGGATGCAAGCAAACTTGCATTAGAAGCACAATTGAACATCATTAAGAATCACATCAAGGTAAGGTGAACAAAGTAAGGTGAGGATGAAACAAAGTCAGAACTAAAGTTATATCATAATCATCCCATTCAAACATGACAGAAAGCTCACATGAACATGCACCATGAACCAGGTAGCAACAAGTCAAATGCTAGTGAAATACATCATGGAAATCTATCAACAATGATCAAATGAAGTGAAAACATGATGTGAATCCAAGTGGGAAGTAGAAAATGCATCATATATGAATCATAACCAAGCTCAAATCAATCAAGAAGAATCATCAAACATCATACTCAAGGCATGTGTCAAAACTATGCAAAACATTCACTTATGTCATTCATGCAAGCAAAAAAAGATCATGTGAGGCAAGAAGTGAGAAAATGTCATTCAATGGACACCATATCTAGAGGATCAGAACCTCACACATGTTATTCAAAACAAACAAGAGTCACTAAGCATTCATGAGATCATACGAGAAGGCATCACAAAGAAGCAAGTTCAAAACATCCAAAGAGTAGTGCCAAAACATTGTCAACTTTGAAAATCCACCATAAATAGAAAAATGATTAAATGAAAATGATTCCAAAGCCACAAACAAGCCAAATCAGTACATTATCACATCATATAATCATTTCAAGCTTCACTTAAGCACAAATGGTCAAAAAGATCCAAACTATGTCAATTACCCAAAACAATCCATTCAAAGTTCAAGTCACATGTAAATATCAACCAAAAATAGATTCATGCCTTATAAAAATCCAAGTAAATTCCAAAATCATGTTATACTCATCAAGAATGCATTTACAAAATATCTCAATAAGAATCACAAAATTACATCATCAAATGGATTAAACATGACACATCTCAAGCTAACCGAACAATAATCGAGGAGCAATTAAAACTACATGGAAAATAATCAAAAATTAATCACCAAGGCATAAACTTGACACTCAACATTCCTCATCCAATTATGAACACATGGTAAAAAATTCAGCTAAAGAAATCATGGCAAAGTCACTCGACATAAGCATGAATTACATGAATAAGCATGGAAGACACTTTGGAAAAGAAAATCGGAATTAATTGTCAAATAAAATGGAAAATAAAAAAAAAATTCATGAAAAATTAAATAAGACATTAAAGAACATACATAATTTTTTTCTTTGGAATTTTTTGATAAAAGGAAGTATTTTTAATAATTAAAGAAAGAAACGAAAACAAAAAAAAAATAAAAATAAAAAGTGCTAAAAGAAAGGGAGATGTGTTAATAACTAAAAGGAAAGCCACATGGTTTGGGCCGGTACTGGAGGATTACGAATAGCAATCCGTGCAGGGCCCATGATGGGTTCAATGAGTTCAGAATTTTATTAAAAAAACATAAAATAGAATTAAAAAACTGTTACAAAAGTTATGTGACATGTTATCAATTGGTCAAAATATTTTTAAGTCACTAAAGACAAAAAACCAAACACCAACGATTCCCATGCTGCCACATCATCATCTTCTTCCTCTAGACATCCTCTCAGCCGGAAAAGACTCCGACAATGTAGGCTTCAGATGCGGATGCATGAACATGTTTATCACTTAAAAAAAATAGTATGAACAACAAGGAAGAATCATGGTGTTACCTAACGGAGGAGCTCCGTTGGCCCTTCAAATGACGTTAGAGCTTCAAATAAATCTTTCTATTAGCCTCCTAGTACCTCCTCACTTAAGCTTGAATGAGCAAGAGAATGGAAGAAACTTGGAGCAAAGACCAAAATTCGAAGAGAGAGAAACTAGAGAGAGAAATAGTATTTTGGGTGTGAAAACGGCAAAATGAAAACCCTCCTCCTTTAGGGTTTGTTCTCTACTTATATATGATGGATTGTGGTGGTTTTTAGAGGCGCAAACCAAAGAAAAAGTTGTTTTTAAATTTGGTCAAAAATGGGGTGAATAGTAATACGGGTTTGGCATGGAGAGGTGTATTTGTAGTGTTTTTTTTAAAGTGGAAATGAAGCATGAGAAGAGTATGAAAGTTGGCATGTGGAAAGGAAATGTGAGAAAAGTTTTGTGATGTATTTTTGCATTTCCAACTTTGGCATGAAAAGAAGAATATGGTGTATGGTGTGTATATGTGGTTTCTTCATTTTAGGTAATGAAATTGACACAAAGAAAAGCACTATGACTCATGTGACAAGGATACAATATCATGCTGCAAAAAGAGTCCATCATGTATCATCATATAATGCCCAAAAAACAACAATTCATGACCATTATTTCCAATGTTCAATACTTGGTGAATTTTGTTCCATTTGAGACAAACTTGTATTAAATGGAAAATAGGAAGAATGAAGGACAAATTTGATGTTAAAATGAAGTTGAAATAAGGTCCATAAAGTTGTGAAAACTAGATTAGAAAACATGTCCACAAATTTTCTAAACTTGCATGAAAATTTCTAAGTCATAAATGCAACTTGACAACTAGGTGACACCAATTTTGAACCTTCATAACTTGGAAAGTTTTAATCCAAATGATGCATTTTTGGACATTTTAGAAAGGCGGGATCATGATGAATAATTTTCATGTTTGAAGAAAATTGAAATGGAGCTTGGATCATGAAGAAATATGGCCTTGAAAGTAACCTTTAAACCATGAAAACATGCCAAAAATAGTAAGTTTTTCAAACCCTATTTTTCCAAAAATGGCAAGTTTTTCAAATTCTTGATTTATGAGGATTCCTTGAACATATCTCGATCAAATCTCATCCATGGATCTCATTTAACTTGAAAACACAAAGTTGACCTCAAAAAGTCGGGAGTTGACCTTTTTTCACTGCCCAGTTGACTTTATCCTTGAATCTCCTGATCCTCAATCATCTGAATAATTGAAACTCTTCTGAATCAAATTGGTGGTCAATCTTCCATCCCTAGACACTTAGGAACATATGTAATACCATGGAATCAAGTCTTGCCTAATGAATCAGAAATAAACTAATTTTAGGCAAAACCTTAATTTTGGTACCTACAGTTTAGGAGAAATCGACCCAAGCTCAAAATTCAAATTCCTTTGGATATGATGTGTATCCTCTCAAACAATGATGAGATGTGCCATTTGATGATGATAATAAACTCAAAGATCTTGCCCATTGGGGTGTTAAACTTAAGAATTCCAAAAACCCTAATTTGAGAAATCAAGCTAGGAGTGTGTGATTCACTTGAAATTTCTTGCCAATTGTAATCCTCTGATGAGGTGATGGAAAAATTAGGATGCCCTGAGGTCCAAGTCTCCTTTGTAGCTTGAGTATTGAGGACATCAAGAGCCATTTCTCCTCTTAGCCTCTTAGACAATACATATGAACTTTTGCTTGAAGCTTGGGAAAACATCCTCTTCCCTTGAGTTAACCCAGATACCTTGATCCTATGCTAAGAACCAATGATATGCAAAGATGATAATGCAAGAATGAAATGAAACATAAGACAATTTGAGTTAGAAATAAGATAGAGAAAATTTTGGGGTGCTATAGCTGCCCCTATTGAATCAACTTGGACCTGAAGGTATGATAGCAACGACTTTCAGACATTCATGATGCACGGAGATTGAATACCAAAAGAACCCGGAAATTTGCAAACTATGGGGATAATGAAATTGAGTGTTTGCCAGCTGAAGATGGACTATGCTGGGAAGACAAGATCGGCCGAAGGCGGGCTAACCAACAAAAGAATACGAGGACGGCCGAAGGCGAACTTGAAAAGGAAGAACGGCCGAAGGCGGATTAACCAACAAAATAATACAAGGATGGCCGAAGGCGAACTCGAAAAGGAAGACCGGCCGAAGGCTGACTTACCAACAACATAATACGAGAACGACCAAAGGCGAACTCGAAAAGGAAGACTAGTCGAAGGCGGACTGACCAACAAAATAATACGAGGACGATCGAAGGCGAACTTGAAAAGGAAGACCAGCCGAAGGCAGACTAACCAACAAAATAATACGAGAACGGCCGAAGATGAACTCGAAAAGGAAGACCGGCCGAAGGTGGACTAACCAACAAAATAATACGAGGACGGCCGAAGGTGAACTCGAAAAGGAAGACCGGCCGAAGGCGGACTAACCAACAAAATAATACGAGGACGGCCGAAGGCGAACTCAAAAAGAAAGACCGGCCAAAGGCGGACTAACCAACTAAATAATACGAGGACGGCCGAAGGAAAACTCGAAAAGGAAGACCGGCCGAAGGCGGACTAACCAACAAAATAATACGAGGACGGCCGAAGGCGAACTCGAAAAGAAAGACCTGCCGAAGGCGGACTAACCAACAAAATAATACGAGAACGGCCGAAGGCGAACTCGAAAAGGAAGATCGGCCGAAGGCGGACTCAAAACCTAAGATTAGTAGAATCAATAGATCTACAAAGATGACTCCGCCGGGGAAAAGAGAAATCTAAACAGACAACTCTGTAGGGGAGTAGAGGAAGGAATAAGAAGGACGAATCCACTAGTTGCGGTGTAATGTTAAACAACATCTCCTAAGTTACATCACTTTCTGCTGGGGAAAGAAACTGGTAAAAGATATCAAACCTGGCTTATGCTTCGAATGCATATGTTTGAATTTTTCTATGGCGTAATGCTCCATACGAAATGGAAATGCTACGCATTTTGGAGAATGCCATGCAAACGATGCTTATGTAATGCAAAAAAAATGCCTTAGCAAATAAATGCTGAAGACGAGGGCAACTCCACCAGGGATAACAAACTAAATTGTCCTTTGGGTCAAAGACCCTACTGAGGAAGATCTCACTGAACGACTTTCCTAATCACAATCTCTGCTGAAGATGGAACCCAAAGAGAATTTCCCTCCGTTGGGGACTACAAAGGACTTCTGTTGAAGATAAAACTCAAAACCTGAATCTGAGGAATGCCAATAACATTTGGACTTAAGACAAACCGGGTACTCTTGATTCTTCAGAAAACACTTAATATCGTGATACCAAGGTTTACCATCTGACACGTCTTCAACTGCAAACACAAAAGCTGGTCTATCTAGATGCATGATTCTGATTGAGGGAGTTTCATTCCAACGGTTCACCTGATACATTGAAGACAACGTTGCCATCGCATCTGCAATCTGATTCTCCAATCGAGGTATATGATGGAAGTCAACTCTGTCAAAGAAAGGTAACAACCTTCTGGCATAGTTGTTATAAGGCGCCAGATTTGCCTGACGAGTTTCCCATTCTCCTTGAATCTGATTAACTACCACGCAGAATCACCATAAACATTGAGGTTCTTGATTCTCAAATCAATTGCTTCTTCTAACCCCATGATACATGCTTCATACTCCGCCTCATTGTTGGTGCATACGAACGCTAACCGGGTAGTGAAGGGTATATGAGACCCCTTCGGAGTCGTAATGATTGCCCCGATTCCGTTACCATATGATTTAACAACTTCATCAAATACTAGCTTCCATTGGGATACAATTTCAGGCCCTTCGTCAGTCAAAGGCTCTTCACAGTGTTTCATCTTCAGAAACATGATATGTTCTTCTGGGAATTCAAATTTCATCGGTTGATAATCCTCGATCGGTTGTTCAGCAAGATATTCTGACAAAACACTTCTCTTAATGGCCTTTTGGGAAACATATTAAATATCATATTCTGTCAAAACCATATGCCAACGGGTTATTCTTCCAGAAAGTGCCTGCTTTTCAAACACATACTTGATCGGATCCATCTTCGAAATCAAGAGGGTTGTGTGGTTTAACATATACTGCTTCAAACGCTTAGCTGCCCAAGCGAGTGCACAACATGTTTTTTCCAGCATTGAGTACCTCGACTCACAATCATTGAATTTTTTACTCAGGTAGTAGATGGCATGCTCTTTTCTACCTGACTCGTCGTGTTCACCGAGCACACACCCCATTGAGTTCTCAAGAACCGTAAGATACATAATCAATGGCCTTCCTGGCACTGGTGGCATAAGGACCAGAGGTTCCTGCAAATATTCTTTTATCTTTTCAAATGCTTTTTGACAATTTTCGTTCCACCTGACCTCTTGATCTTTTCTTAACAACTTGAATATCGATTCATACGTGGCTGTAAGATGAGAGATGAATCTAGCAATGTAGTTCAACCTCCCCAAGAAACCACGAACCTCTTTCTCTGTTCTCGGCTCAGGAATCTCTTGTATGGCTTTTACCTTAGCAAGATCAACCTCAATACCTTTTTCACTTACAATAAACCCCAGTAATTTTCCAGATCTCACCCCGGAGGTGCATTTGTTCGGATTCAACCTCAGTTTGAACTTTCTCAACCTTTCAAATAGCTTCTGAAGATTCACCAGATGTTCTTCCTACGTTTGTGACTTCGCAATCATGTCATCAACATAGACTTAGATGTCTTTGTGAATCATATCATGAAAGAGAGTCACCATTGCCCGCTGATAAGTTGCCCAAGCATTCTTCAATCCGAAGGGCATTACCTTATAACAGAATGTTCCCCACGGTGTTATGAACGTCATCTTCTCCATGTCCTCTGGGGCCATCTTGATTTGGTTATACCCAGAGAAACCATCCACGAAGGAAAATACCGAATATTGAGCAGTGTTATCCACTAACACGTCAATGTGGTGAAGCGGGAAATCGTCTTTCGGGCTTGCTCTGTTCAAATCTCGGTAGTCGACACACATCCTGGCCTTTCCATACTTCTTAGGTACAAGTACAATATTAGCAACCCACAGAGGATAATTTGTTACAGCAAGAAACCCAGCGTCCAACTGTTTCTGAACCTCTTCCTTGATCTTGACAGCCATATCCGGTTTCGTCCTTCTCAGTTTCTGCTTAACCAGAGTACATTCCTCTTTAAGCGGCAGCCAGTGTACCACAATGTCAGTGTCAAGCCCAGGCATGTCTTGGTAAGACCAGGCGAAGATATCCATATACTCTTGAAGCATTTCAATCAATCTTCCCTTGATAGTGTCTTCCAAAGCAGCCCCAATTCTTACTTCCTTTCTTGCGTCCTCGGTTCCCAGATTAACAGTCTCAATCTCCCCTTGATGAGGTAGGATAACCCTTTCCTCCTGTTTCAGCAGCCTGGCCAATTCTTCCGGTAAGTCACAATCTTCGTCAGTCTCTTCTTCAGCCTGATAGATAGGATTGTCGAAGTCATACCGAGCCATAGCTTAATCATGATTGGTGGAATATGAACAAGGAAACCTGCATGATTGATAATTTATGTTTTTTATGAATGCAACAAACAAGAACATATTGCCATTTTGATGTGATTTAATGCAAAAAGTAAAAACAGAAAAACAGGGATCAAAATATTTGAATGTGAAAGACGTCCTTCATTGATGATAAAGTAAGCACATAAAACATTAAAGCCCTACAGACAAGAATCACTATGTCTTGGGCAGAACGTAGGATTTAACGCAACACAAAACAAAGGCAATTACTCTTGACTGGTCACTTGGATGACTTTCTCAGATGACCAGTTGCAAAGACTTTGATCCGGAGTGCAGGGGCGGATCCATTCATCCATGTCGCAATCGCTATCCCCCTCCTCATCAATAGCATTAATCCTATTAAAGAACACATCAACACTTGTGAAATAAACCACACCATAAAACTTGGGAGGCTCCTTAGGGCTTCTGGGTGGCTTATATCCCAGTCCATAAGTGTTTTTCTTCATCTGAACATCAATAACTTGACCCCACTTCTGGGAACTGCCAGCTTCGACCACAGCACGTGCATCTTTGAAGGAAGACATTGAGACCTCTGGCTAATTTACCACTTCGGGTTGCTTAAACACCTCAGACGGACTGATTTCCATGGGAGGCTCTTCGGGAATTTTCACCGTTTCAAAGGCTTGGCACAAGGTTTCATGTATCTCCCCATCCACCCCACATACTTGAAAGTGGATAGTTGACTCACCATGATATCTTCCTCACCGCAGACCGTCACCACATGCCCGTCCACCATGTATTTCAGCTTTTGATGTAGCGTGGATGTTACTGCCCCAGCACTATGGATCCACGGACGACTCAGTAAACAACTGTAAGCAGGCTGAATGTCCATAATGTAGAAAGTGGTGTCAAAAATCTCAGGACCAACTTTGATTGGCAACACAATTTCTCCAAAAACAGATCTTTTAGAACCGTAGAAAGCATGCACCACCAAATCACTCGGCATGCAAATAAACCCTCGGGTATCCAACTTCATCAAAACTTTCTTCGGTATAACATTCAAACATGACCCAGTATCAACAAGCACATGCGACATTAAAGATCCTCGGCATTCGACTAAAATGTGCAAAGCACTGTTGTGATTCCTCCCAGCTGGAGTCAGATCTATATCAGTGAATCCCAAGCCATTACCCGCATTTACGTGAGCCACGACCCCTTCTAGCTGATTAACGGATATCTCTTGGGGTACATACGTTGTGTTCAAGACTTTCAACAATGCATTTCGATGCGCCTCAGAGCACAACAACAGAGATATGATGGATATCTTTGACGGTGTTTGGTGCAGTTGATCAATGATTTTGTAGTCGCTCTTCCTGATTAGCCTCATGAACTCTTATACATTTTCTGAGAAGGAGTTGTCAACTGGCTTTCCTGCGGAATCGTTCACTACCTGCTTCTGCACAGAATCATCCATAACTTATTTTCCTTTATCCCGCCTAGAACCGCCAGCCTGATTATCAGATGGGATAAAGACTCTACCACTCCTAGTGATAGTTCCTGCTTCAACATTACTCTCAAAACCGGAGTTCACTACTGATGTTCCTACTAATTCTTGCTTTTGTCCATCAACAAATACTTCAGCACCATAATTCCAGGGGATAACTTTGGTGCTCTCATACGGGACGGGTCCAAGAACTATGATAATGACCGACGCTGGTCTCGCCGGTGCTAATATAGTTATTGTCTTAAAAGGGATTGTAATAGTGGCAACATCATTCTCTTTGCTAGTAACTTCCTTCTGCTGATCACACCTATCGAACTATAACTGACCTTCATCAATTAGCTTCTGAATACTTGATCTCAACAAATCACAACCGTTTGTCTGCAACATACATTCTTCACAGCCCTTGTCACAACCAGGAGACACCCCACCCTTCAGTAATCTCTCTTTCACTACCAACAAAGGAGTCTTCAGTTCATTCACGTCTAAAACCAAGTTGAAAGATTCATCATCTTTTATAACAACATTGATCCTCGGCCCACCATGATTTGGCATCGGGTTCCGGTCAACATTTGGAGTGTCATTGGAGAAATTGATGGCTTTCGAGTCCACCAAATCTTGGACCTTATGCTTAAAAGCTTTACAGTCCTCAATGTAGTGCCCTGGCGCCCCAAAATGAAATTCACAGTGGGCATTGGCATCGTAACCGGGAGGTGGATTACCGGTAATAGGAGCCAAATTCCTCTTCTGAATTAATTATAATTGCATCAAATGTTGAAATAACTGGGAGTAAGGCAAAGGTGGAGTATCAAAATGCCTATTCTGCTTAGGCCTTTGTTGCTGTTGGCGAGGAGCCTGGTTTTGCTGCGGAGGTGGAAGTGCTGCAGGAATAGTTACTGAGGCCACCTGCTGATTGAAATTCTGACGATGTTTTCCCTTACCGCGGTATGATGAAATAGAATTTGCATCTCCTTCTTTCTTTTTGTAGTTTACATAAGGCTTCTTTCCTCCTCCAAATGAGGACCCATCACTGCCTGATATCTTTCCAGCTTTAATCCCGCTTTCCAACATTTCTCCAACTAGATCAAGTCAGCAAACTTTCCGGGCATACAAGGTATCAGCTTTTCATAATAATAACCCTGTAGGGTAGCCATAAACATATTTAACATCTCCCGCTCTAACATGGGAGGCTGTACCCTTGCTGCCAATTCCCGCCACCTCTGGGCGTATTCCTTGAAACTCTCGTTGTTCTTCTGTGACATACTCTGTAGTTGTGTCCTGTTAGGAGCCATATCAGTGTTGTACTGATAGTGCTTAACAAAAGCCTCTACCAATTCTCTCCAGTTGCGAACGTGACACCTCTCTAATTGCATGTACCACTCAAAAGATTCCCCAGACAGGCTATCTTGGAAGAAATGCATCAATAACTTTTCGTCATTAGAGTATGCAGCCATTTTTCTTGCATAAGCCCGGACGTGAGTGTTTGGGCAAGTAACACCGTTATATTTCTCGAAAGTAGGAACCTGAAACTTGTGCTGAATTATGACACCCGGGACCAATCCCAAATCATCCAAATCCATACCCAAGGAATTCTGATTCACAACCCCTTTCAACTACTCTTCAATCAACCTGATTCTCTGATCGTTATCAATCTAGGGACCGGCATCCCCACCTGGCATGGAAAATACATCATCCTATTGGTCATCAAAGCGACGACCATGAACTGCACAAACACTATTTCCTCCTCCTACCATAGAAGGAATCACAACGTGCTCCACTCCGCCCGGAGGGATCACAACATCAGGAACAAGAACCTCTCCGTCTGGAGGGCCTCCTTGGACACCATTACCATCAACGCCTCCGCCCGGAGGAACGACACCATTATGAACCCCACCATGAAGCACTCCGTCTTCGTCAACTCTTGCAACCAAGGGCTGGACAAGGGTCCTCAGCTGTTCTTGCCCTTGTGCACGCCTTGCATTAACTCTATAAACTGGGCCATGCGAGCTTGCATGGCAGCCATCTCAGCTTGCATCTGTTCCATGGCTTTCTTTTAGTTTAGTCTGGTGGAATACCGATGAATATGTTGGTCAGCAATCCTGTTTGAAGAAAGAACAAGATAAGAAAACCAGAGATAAGTACCTGTTATGCACAATGATTATGAACATGCAAATGCAAATGCAAACATCATATTTAAACATTCCCAGGACGTATCCGCTTTGATTCCAGTCTTTGAAACCGGGTTAGGGATTAGACATAACACCGTAAAATAAATCCGGACACAGAAATACTGCAGAGCCAAAACAAAGGAAGAAAAACCCTTTTAAGAATGAGAACCATTGAGACACACATGGTTAAACCAAACATTTCAATATCATGTCGCAAGAATTCATACAGACAG
Source organism: Lathyrus tuberosus (assembly GCA_022829125.1). NCBI lineage: Eukaryota > Viridiplantae > Streptophyta > Magnoliopsida > Fabales > Fabaceae > Lathyrus > Lathyrus tuberosus. The sequence continues at coordinate 2,588,469 of JALAZF010000579.1, forward strand.
GTCTGATTTAAACAAAGGCGATTCCATCAACAATCCTGATGATAACCACAACAAAATATAAACATTGGCATCACTACAAATTAATTCCAAACAAACTGGCTTCAACTTCCTCAAGAAGATTCATAGTGTCAGGATGCGTAGGCTGCTCTATCAGCCCTTTAATCAACATGTTTCTCCTTTCAATGTCCTGATTCAACCTGGCAATCTGTTCTTCAACGTCTTTGTCTCCTCACTTTGATTTTTTTACTTCGGCTTGCACCTTAAGCTCCTCAATTTCTTTCTGGGCCTCCCTTCACTTGTCAGAGAAATGCTTTTTTCATGCTTTCATCCTTTGAAGTTCTTATTTCAATTCCCCATTCTCAATCTTGACTTCTTCCCACATCTCCTGATATGTGGCAAATTTGGCTTCTGTCTTGGTCAAGAGCTTCTTGGTTTCCCTGTGGGCCATGCTAGAAGATTCAGCAGTCATACTAGTTTTTCTATAGTGCTGAGCTCTGTCAGAAAGGTCCTTCTCTTTCTCTTCCAGGCACTTCGTCATATCTTGAACTTTCCATTTCAACTCCAAGTTGTCATGTAGAGCACCTTGCAGCTGACTACTCATATCAGAATTTTCTACCCTCAAATCATGCACCAATTCTCGCTGCTTATCGAATTCTTCAATTGGTACGGTGACTTTCTCTTCCACAACCTTGGGATACAGAGGAGGCGTCCAATCAAACGGCAAGTAAAACTCTTCGACTCTCTTCTTTACCCAGTCTTCATATGGAGAGAAAGCTCGATTGTTGGGCTTGCCCAAAGCGACCTTTCCTTTCTTCTGTCTACTGAACCATGCTTCTGAAGCCTTCCGCGCTATAACCAAACCATCAGCTGCATGAAAATACAAAGACTCCTCCAAATCTTTTTCGACCGGTGGATCCCTCAGAGCATATCCAAACTGCCTGATGGCCAGAGAGGGATTATAATTGATACCTCCCTTCCTCCCTATCAACGAGACATTAGGGAATTCACCGCAACTATGCAAGATGTCTTTACCAATTAATCCATGATCGATCCAGACAGTGTCCTTAGCAGCTAGGCCCATCAGACGTTGATTCCACTCCAAATAAGTTTTAGTATTCACGAAAGCACCTGACTGAGGTAGACGATTTGTGAACCACTTATAAAAAAGAGGTGCACAACAATGAATCACCCCACCTCCTCTCTTCTCATTCCTGTTATACAAGGCATAATGAAGGTCCCCCAACAAGGTCGACACTGGATTCTGAGTCGTAAATATCCTGATAGCATCCAGATCAACAAAATCAGCTTCATTAGTGTCGCTCCCGAAAGATTCGCATCCAACGGTACAAACGCGAGAGTGGCACAAAAGACACAGAGTCGCCAGCAAAGTGTATTTATCCCAAGAGAGGGAAAGGAAACACTGCGTAAACCTGAAAGAAGGGAAAGAGCATGGTCACGCGACCAAGAGAAACGGGTACGGGAGTCGGTTACGCGAAGGGAAGGTGTTAGCACCCAACACATCCATCGTACTCGATGGGATCCACGCTTGTTGTCTGCATCAAAGGGTGACGTCGTCTGGAGCTCCACTGCTACTGGACCGGCGAAGAAACGAGAACGAAAAGAAAGGAGGGACGAAGAAGAAAAGAAAAAGAAGAGGTGACTCGATAGGACGTCCTCGGAGTCCTAGGACTACGTACTCCCTCAGTGCAATGGGAAAGTCAGAGTCAACGTAGTTCGGACGGGAACTGGGGGAAGGTTGCTCGCCAAGACAATCGCTGTCTTGTGCCTACGTATCCTCAATCGGACGAGAGAGAGGAATCGGAGCTGACGTAGTTCGTGGGTACGACCACAGATGGGTAGGTATTTTTTACGTGAGCGACGAGCTCTTTTCTGAAAATGAAGTTTGAAACCCAACAATCCCGAAGGACAAAAAGATTTGAATTGGTTTTGTGTTTTTTAGACAGAAGTGTCTTTTAAGTTGTTTTGTAACTCACATTGCACCAAAGTCTTAAACATAGGAACGAATACTTCGCGCATCGTCCCCAACAGGACGTACACTAGGTATCCTAGAAGAATGAGAGGAAACCCCTCACTCCCCACTTCCCACATAGAAGGCTCGGGCACAATACACGTTAACTTTTATTACGTGTTTTGAAGAAGTTTTGAGATGAGAAGAGAAGCGACACAAAAGGAAACTCTAAAGGGGGAACTAAGAGTCCTAATGTTATCATGCATGGGTAACCCTAGGTTAGTGAGGCTTAGGAGAAACGACTACCTAATGCCTAATGCTAATCCTACTCCAAGCTTAATCAAAAATTAAGTTGGACTAGGTAGCTCTAACGGGAGAGAGTCCAAGACTTAAACAAGTCTCGAGACTCGAGGGATGAAAAGAGTGAAAGAGAAGAATAAGAAGAAAGAGAAGGAGAAGGTAAGATACAATAAATGGAAGCAAGCACATCATATCATAAATTTCTAACTCATAACATAAACATGCTTCAAAGATCAAATAAACACATCTCAAGCACACAAGTGAAAGCACACAAGAAAGGATGCATGTAAACTTGAATTAAGTGCACGATTAAACACACATGGATCTCATACCAAAGTGAAATGAAGGAGACAAGATGAAAATGAAACAAGACCAGAACTCACATCATATCATCATCTAAAATTCACATATGCAAAAGAGGTTCACATTATGCAATACGATGCACCAAAGAAGTTACAAAGCAAAAGGGATGATATGCATCACATAATTCAAACCAAATGCATCCAACAATGCTCAAGTAACATGAAAATCAAGTATAGAACTCAAGAGGCAGTAGCATATACATCAATGTCCTATCATACCCAAACTCAAGTCATACATGATCAAACATCCATCAACAACTTCAAAGCATGCACCAAAAATGAGAACGACATTCACTTAACATCCATGCAAACCAACAAAGAAGTGTGTGAAGCAAAGAGTGAGAACGTGCCACATAGAGCACTTTAAACCAAGAGGGTCAGAACCTCTAGCATGTCATACAAATCAAACAAAAGGTCTCGTGCATTGGTGATATCATACAAAGAAGCCATCACAAGATTAAGTCGAGCATGCCACAAGATTTAAGTCCAAAACCACATCAACTTGTAAAATCAAGTACAAATAGGAAAATGAGTGAAAAGAGATGATTCCAAAGCAAAAAGTAAGTTCAAACAGAACATGATCATACCATATAAACATCTCAAGCATCACTCCATCACAAGTAAGCAAATGCGTCCAAAATAGATCAAGTGCCAAAGTATACCTCAATTAAACTTGCGTCACAAACAACACTCAACCAAAAAATAGCAAAGTGGATTAATAAAATCCCAAGAAATATCCAAACAGAAGTTAACTCAGCCAAGTAACATATGCAAAACGATCAAACCAAAATCCACAAACCAAGTATCTCAAACAATTGGACAAAGGCCACATAAGAACAATGATTCAACATGCAAGAGAAAGGGACCAAAATGCAATATGGAAAAGTTTTAAAAATGAAACAAAATTTTTTTTATGCAATTTAATATGTCACATAATAGATGCAAATAGAATGGATTAAAAATGTATTATAGATGAGGAGAAATAAATTTCACAAGTTGGTGTGTGCAAGTGAAACAAATAAGAAAAGAAAATAAGGCAATTAATTAAAAACAGATACCAAAATAAAATAAAATGAGAAAATAAAATATGGAAATATTTGAGAAAATTAAAAATGAGTTTCATGATTTTTTGTATGATTTTTTAATGCATAAAAGTAATTTTAGAAATTAAAAATGCAAAACAAATAATAGAAGTGAGAAAAGAAAATGAAATAAAACAATGGGGGTGCAAACAGTAAGCTAACACGTTGAAAAAGAGGAAATGGGCTGAAACTGGGGGGGCCGCATAGCAAAGCCCAACGGTTAAAGGTCCAAACGAAGTGAAAGGAGGGAGCATGGGAGAGGTCAAAAGTCAGCATTAATCTCAGCCAATTATATGATCCAACGCCTATCCACGAGTCAAGAAGTCAAAGGAATCAAAAAGTAATTAACATCAACGGACACGATTCCAAAGGCCCACGATAACCACCCAGCCACACGCGCACACAAACACAGCGTCCTACCATGCACCGGCCACATGCCTCGCATGTGCCTCATTTATGCGCTGTCTTAAATCCAGCCGTGTGATTAAATACTAAACATAAACAACAGCCACGATGATAGGATGCACGGTAACACACACGGAGCAGCAAACATACGATTAGTAATATAAAACATAAAAAAAAATGACAAGTGGCACCTTAAGGGACGCACGATCTGGCAACGGACGGTCTTGATTCCTTCTTCTCCATGAATACCTTCGCCGGACTGGTTCTCCGGCAGCCGCCGGAGCTAGGGCTCCGGCCACCCTCTCCGGTGAGCTGTAATGTGAAATTTTCCAGAAATTGCAAGTAGGTACACTATCTTGACCAGAAAAACGCAAGGATCTCAAATATGCAATTATTTTTAAGAAATAACCAACCAATAATGCAAATCGAAGAGAAACAAGTTTAGATCTAAAACTTTAAATCCACATATCTCACAAACCACACGTCCAAACTTCAAATAAAATAGCTCAGAATAATCAGTGCACATCATAGATCATTTTGCATATCGAAAATTCAAGTTCTGTGAGTATGAAAAATTCACCAACCTAAACCTTAAAGAACACGAAATACACCAAGAAATCCTTCCAAATGCTGCAGATCAACTCCTTTTGATCTCTATTTGCAAAATAAATTCACCAACTTGAATCTGGCTAGATCTTGAGGTTTGAAGATGATCCCTCTTGAATGGCACTTGATGAAATCTTCAGTATGAGCTCAAAACAATGGTGGATTCGTGCTCTATTCTCTTCACTGATCAAGAATGTGAGGAGAAAACTCAGAGAAGCTCCAAGAAGAATGAGATTCAATGAGAGGAAGTGTGAGAGCAAAAAACCACAAGTGTGCAAATGAGAGCTTCTACCCTAGCTGTGAGGGTGTGAGTAAGCATATATACTCCTCATTAGTTCACTGATTAGGATTAGGAAGTGATTAGAACTCTTGTTAATGAGATTTGAGTGAAATTGCAAAAATGCATTTTACACCACCACCACTAATTTGCACGTGAGAGATCCCTTCCACCAGCATAATTCACCTCCAATTTACTCCTATACCACTTCTGGATTGGTTTTGGGCCTTGCACTTTCTTGGTATGCAAGCTTTGAATTAATTTGGCATTTTTGCACTTTGTGAGAATAATGAGAAAAATGGCATGGCATGAATTGATTCAAAGGCCACCAATGATCTTCTTGACTTGTATTTTGATATTATAATGTGACATTAAGCAATTGGGAACATTACAAGTCCATTTGTGCAAAAATGCAAAAAGTGGAAAATTTGACTTATAAGAAATCCATGAAAAGCACCTTGCATTGTTTTGGCCATAACTAGAGTTCCATCAATGATATGGAAATGTTCTAGTGGTTTTTCGAAATGGGAAAGAAAGATCTTCAACTTTCATGTTGAAGGAAAATTCATTTGGAGCTTCCTTGATGAAGAAAAGTCAAGTTGAAGGTGGTGGAAAAATTGCCAAAAATGGAAAGTTTCAATTATAGGTCATTTTCCAAATTTAGTAACTTTTGCACAAACTCTTGATTCTTGATGATTGGCATGAAGCTTGACAATTAAAGGTCATATGAGGATGTGAGACCTTGAAAACCATGAAAATAACCTCAGAATTCCACAGTTGACTTTCTCCTTTACAGTTGACTTTCTCCTTTACAGTTGACTTTTACTTGGTTCACAAACAACTGATCCACTGAGCAGTCTTCACCATAAACCATCAACTAAATCCCCATCCATGAACACTTGTGAGCATGTGGAAGCCATAAGAACATGCTTGAACACACCAAGCCTTCCAAGAAGTCCTCTTGATCTTAAAAACCCTAATTAGTCCCCCTGATTAGGAGGGAAAGAATCACTTGAAATCCTTTGCCAATCTTGATCTTATGAAGATACAATGAGCTCCATGAACCACCTTTAAGCTTGAGGCTTGAGAATATGGACCAAGTACCTTGATCCCATGCCAAGAACCAATGCTATGCACAATGCAAATGCAAGAAATGAAAAGAAACATAAGCCAGTTAGCTGAAAACAACAAGGCAAATTTTGGGGTGTTACAATTAGGAAACAGAACAATGCCATACACACAAAGAGCCAGCACTGCGTTGAAAACTGTCCACTTCTTATCTTTAGCCGCTTCTTGAGTTTTCTTCACCAGGTACGCCAAATGATAGCCACAGAACTTTCCCTTGCTAGAAATGTTGGCCTCCAAAGTTGATTTGCTCAAATAAAGAGCGTCAGCCACAACTTTGAAATAAGGGTCTGTCTTGGAACCAAAGAATGGAGCACCTTCTTTGATGGAAATTCCCAAGATGTTTGAATATTCTTCCAAAGTAGGGACCAATAGATAATTTGGCAACACGAAGCACCTCAGAGGAGGATTGTAGAATTGCATCAAAGTATGTAGGCCTCTATATTCATAGTTACTAATGTTACGAACAAGAGGTAAGATCCAACCATATTCCTCCTTGAAAGCTCCCAATACCTCCGGACTTGACATATCTTGCAGGCTGCTAAGCTGGCCAAGAGTGAGCTTCGGGAACATGTAAATAATGATATTCTTCTTGTTCTTCTCAGTGTCCATCCCGATGACTGCCCGTTGACTAGAATCAAAAGTCAAACACTACCTGGAAATGAAAAATATGAATGTCAGAAAAATGATGATGCAATGCAGAGCATGGGATCAAGGTTGCCACACAAACTGGACAACTGCTGCACTGAACTAACTGAATAATCTCAAGGTTTTTCCCAAATATCCATAACACCAGAATAACCACACTGATAAATCCATACCGATAAGAAATCCAGAAAACCGGGTAGGTAGAAGGTTACGGTCACCTGCAAACCTGTAAAAACCCCGCCCCTCTCAAATGTGGGTTCTAGAAAACGAAAGGTCCTCAGCTTCTGGCACTGAGGTCGAGAAGCAATAGTACATTCATCCTTCTGGGTACAGTACTATTGCCAATCGAGGAGCGCCTCCACTGATTCTATTTCAAAAAGGATATCCTATAGCAAGTTCCCAGCATTGGGTCCTCGGATCAATAAGTGTAATGGATTTTCCATTTCTGGTATGCCATTATCACATCTCGGGAGGAGTGCCGCAACTGAGTCCTCGGGAGTGGTCACCAGAGTCGACAGTTCATCAAGAGAATATCTAATGGCTTGTATCAATATACAGTATCGGATATCTCCCGATAAAACCTCGTCTGGTTGTGGGTCTCGTGAACACCCCACATGGTCAACACCACAGGAACGACACGACTATCCACGCTAATACCTGTGTGTATGCTCAAGCCTAGGTAGTGAGTTTATCTCTCAGAACCCCCCAACCTGCCAAACAGAAAATCCAGTACAGCGCAGCATAGTCCAACATATGACAATAATGAAATGTAATGCAATAAATGCGGTAAAATAGTAATGTACAGTAATACAGTAATATACAATAAAATAAGGCACAACAATAAACACCCAAAGAAGATAAACAAACAACTGCTAGGATTGACTCGCATAGGGGATGAACCAGCAAGAGGTCAACCTGTCCCCAGCAGAGTCGCCAGCTGTCACTCCCGGGATTTTCATCCAAGTACAAACGCGAAAGTGGCGCGGAAACATAGTCGCCAGCAATGTGTATTTATCCCAAGAGAGGGAAAGGAAACACTGCGTAAACCTGAGGGAAAGGAAAAGCATGGTCTCGCGACCAAGAGAAACGGGTAAGGGAGTCGGTTACGCAAGGGGAAGGTATTAGCACCCCCACGCGTTCATCGTACTCGATGGGATCCACGCTTGTTGTCTCGATCAAAGGGTGTCCTCATCTGGAGCTCCGCTGCTACTAGAAAGGAGAAGAAACGGGAACGGAAAAGAACGAAGAAACGAAGAAGAAAAGAAAAAGAAAGAAGTGACTCGATAGGACATCGCCGTCCTATGCCTACGTATTCCCTCGTGCAATGGGAAAGTCAGAGTCAACATAGTTCGACAGACTACGAACTAATGGGGGGAGCTTGCTCGCCAAGACATCGTCGTCTTATGCCTACATATCCTCAATCAGACTAGAGAGAGGAAATCAGAGCAGTTGTAGTTCGACCTAACAAGATCAATAAGTGTTTTTTTATGAGCAACGTTAAGTTTGCATCTGACAGTTAGGGTCGATGCCTGTTTGCGACAAAACGGAAATAACGTGCTCTTTTCTGAAAATGATTTGAAACTGAACGATCCTGAAGGATGAAAAGGATTTGAATTGTTTTTTTGTGTTTCTTAGACAGAAGTGGATTGAAGTTAGTTTGTAACTTGCATTGCACCCAAGTCTATAATATAAGAACGAATGTGTCGCATATCGTCCCCAACAGGACGTACATCAAACACCCTAGAAGAACGAAGGGAGACCCCCCATTCCTCACTTCCCACATACAAGGCTCATGCACAATACACGTTAACTTTATTAAGTGTTTTAAAGTTGTTATGAGATGAGAAGAGAGGACTCAAGGAAAACAAAACACTAAGGGGAATTCTATCCTAATGTTGTCATGCAAAAGTGGCCCTATAGTTGAGTTCAAATGGGAACATCTACCTAAGGTAGCATGCAAGGTTTGAATCCTAATGTCTATCCTACTCCAAGCTTAATCAAAAATTAAGTTGGACTAGGGAACCCTAAGGGAAAAAAGGCAAATCCAAGACTTAAACAAGTCTTGAGATTCAAGGGGAGGAAAGAAGTGAAAGAGATAAAGAAGGAAAGGAAATAAGAGATGAGAAACAAGAGAGGGCAGTAAGCACATCATGCACATCATCAATCATGCTTCAAAACAACACACAATGAGGTTCAAGCAAACAAGAAGAAGCAAACAAGAAAGGATGCAAGCAAACTTGCATTAGAAGCACAATTGAACATCATTAAGAATCACACCAAGGTCAGGTGAACAAAGTAAGGTGAGGATGAAACAAATTTAGAACTAAAGTTATACCCTAATCATCCCATTCAAACATGAAAGAAAGCTCACATGAACATGCACCTTGAACCAACGTAGCAACAAGTCAAATGCTAGTGAAATATATCATGGAAATCTATCAACAATGATCAAATGAAGTGAAAACATGATGTGAATCCAAGTGGGCAGTAGCAAATTCATCATATATGAATCATAACCAAGCTCAAATCAATCAAGAAGAATCATCAAACATCATACTCAAGGCATGTGTCAAAACTATGCAAAACATTCACTTATGTCATTCATGCAAGCAACAAAAGATCATGTGAGGCAAGAAGTGAGAAAATGTCATTCAATGGACACCATACCAAGAGGATCAGAACCTCACACATGTTATTCAAAGTAAACAAGAGTCACTAAGCATTCATGAGATCATACGAGAAGGAATCACAAAGAAGCTAGTTCAAAACATCCAAAGAGTAGTGCCAAAACATTGTCAACTTTGAAAATCCACCATAAATAGAAAAATGATTAAATGAAAATGATTCCAAAGCCAAAAATAAGATAAATAAGTACATTATCATATCATATAATCATTTCAAGCTTCACTTAAGCACAAATGGACAAAAAGATCCAAACTATGTCAATTACCCAAAATAATCCATTCAAAGTTCAAGTCACATGTAAATATCAACAAAAAATAGATTCATGCCTTATAAAAATCCAAGTAAATTCCAAAATTATGTTATACCCATCAAGAATGCATTTACAAAAGATCTCAACAAGATTCACAAAATTAGATCATCAAATGGATTAAACATCACACATCTCAAGCAAACCGAACAATAATCGAAGTGCAATTAAAACTACATGGAAAATAATAAAAAATTAATCACCAAGGCATAAACTTGACACTTAAACATTCCTCGTCCAAGTATAAAGACATGGTAAAAAATTCAGCTCAAGAAAGCATGGCAAAGTCACTCAACATAAGCATGAATTACATGAATAAGCATGGAAGACACTTTGGAAAAGAAAATCAGAATTAATTATCAAATAAAAATAAAATTCATGAAAAATTAAATAAGACATTAAAGAACATACATAACTTTGTTTTTGGAATTTTTTGATAAAAGAAAGTATTTTTAATAATTAAATAAAGAAACGAAAAAAAAAGAAAAAAAAAAGTGCTAAAAGAAAGGGGGTGTGTTAGTAACTAAACGGAAGGCCAAATGGTTTGGGCCGGTATTGGGGGGATACGAATAGCAATCCGTGCAGGGCCCATGATGGGTTCAATGAGTTCAGAATTTTATTAAAAAAACAGAAAATAGAATTAAAAAAGTGTTACAAAAGTTATGTGACATGCTATCAATTAGTCAAAATATTTTTAAGTCCCTAAAGACAAAAAACCAAACACCAACCATTCCCATGCTGCCACATCATTATCTTCTACCTCAAGACATCCTCTTCGCCGGAAAAGACTCCTACTACCGCAGGACCACCGCGGCGGCGCCAGCCACTACCGGAGGTGTTCCGGCCGCCGGAAAAAATAAAAAAGGGGGGGGGGGACTATCCCACCCAATTTTTCGCGTAGATTTCAAATTTGGAATTATTTTTCAGTTTTACAGCCTCTATCACCAAGAAATACAGCAATGAACGAAATACACACAAACTTTCATCTCACCAAATCAAGAAAACCATGATACCATCTTCAAGAAAATTTAATGTAGATTCAAAATATGCCAACCATTTTTAAAAACAACCAAATGAAACACATGAAAGCAAGCAATAAAGTAAGCCCTAAAAAAGAAAAACTCCAAATGAAACTAAATATGCCAACCATTTTTAAAAACAACCAAATGAACACATGTAGGACTTCAGATGCGGATGCATGAACATGTTTATCACTTAAAAAAAACAGTATGAACAACGAGGAAGAATGATGGTGTTACCTAACGGAGAAGCTCCGTTGGCCCTTCAAATGACGTTAGAGCTTCAAATAAATCTGTCTATTAGCCTCCTAGTACCTCACTTAAGCTTGAATGAGTAAGAGAATGGAAGAATCTTGGAGCAAAAACCAAAATTCGAAGAGAGAGAATCTAGAGAGAAGTAGTATTTTGGGTGTGAAACCGGAAGAATGAAAAGCCTCCTCCTTTAAGGTTTGTTCTCTACTTATATATGATGGATTGTGGTGGTTTTTAGAGGCCCAAACCAAAAAAAAGTTGTTTTTAAATTTGGTCAAAAATGGGGTGAATAGTAATACGGGTTTGGCATGGAGAAGTGTATTTGTAGTGTTCTTTTTGAAGTGGAAATGAAGCATGAGAAGAGTATGAAAGTTGGCACGTGGAAAGGAAATGTGAGAAAAGTTTTGTGATGTATTTTTGCATTTCCAACTTTGGTATGAAAAGAAGAATATGGTGTATGGTGTGTATATGTGGTTTGTTCATTTTAGGTAATGAAATTGACACAAAGAAAAGCACTATGACTCATGTGATAAGGATACAATATCATGCTGTAAAAAGAGTCCATCATGTATCATCATATAATGCCCAAAAAAACAACAATTCATGTCCATTATTTCCAATGTTCAATACTTGGTGAATTTTGTTCCATTTGAGACAAACTTGTATTCAATGGAAAATAGGAAGAATGAAGGACAAATTTGATGTTAAAATGAAGTTGAAATGAGGTCCATAAAGTTGTGAAAACTAGCTTAGAAAACATGTCCACAAATTTGCCAAACTTGGATGAAAATTTCTAAGTCATAAATGCAACTTGACAACTTGGTGACACCAATTTTGAAGCTTCATAACTTGGGGAGTTTTAATCCAAATGAAGAATTCTTGGACATTTTGGAAAGGTGGGATCATGAGGAACAATTTTCGTGTTTGAAGAAAATTGAAATAGAGCTTGGATCATGAAGAAATATGGCCTTGAAAGTAACCACTAAACCATGAAAACTTGCCAAAAATAGTATGTTTTTAAAACCCTATTTTTCCAAAAATGGCAACTTTTTCAAATTCTTGATTTTTGAGGATTCCTTGAACATATCTCGAATCTCATCCATGGATCTCATTTAACTTGAAAACACAAAGTTGACCTCAAAAAGTCAGGAGTTGACCTTTTTTCACTACCCAGTTGACTTTATCCTTGATTCTCCTGATCCTCAATCATCTGAATAATTGAAACTCTTCTGAATCAAATTGGTGTTCAATCTTCCATCCCTAGACACTTAGGAACATATGGAATACCATGGAATCAAGTCTTTCCTAAAGAATCAGAAATAAACTAATTTTAGGCAAAACCTTAATTTTGGTACCTACAGTTTAGGAGAAATCGACCCAACCTCAAAATCCAAATTCCTCTAGATATGATGTGTATCCTCTCAAACAATGATGAGATGTGCCATTTGGTGATGATAAAAAACTCAAAGATCTTGCCCATTGGGGTGTTAAACTTAAGAATTCCAAAAACCCTAATTTGAGAAATCGAGCTAGGAGTGTGTGATTCACTTAAAATTTCTTGCCAATTGTAATCCTCTGATGAGGTGATGGAAAAATTAGGATGCCTTGAGGCCCAAGGCTCCTTTGTAGCTTGAGTATTGAGGACATCAAGAGCCATTTCTCCTCTTAGCCTCTTAGACAGTACATATGAACTTTTGCTTGAAGCTTGGGAAAACATCCTCTTCCCTTGAGTTAACCCAGATACCTTGATCCCATGCTAAGAACCAATGATATGCAAAGATGATAATGCAAGAATCAAATGAAACATAAGCCAATTTGAGTTAGAAATTAGATAGGGCAAATTTTGGGGTGCTACACTATCTATCAATTACTATCTAATTGCATGTTTTGCCTAAATTGCCCTTCCACTAAAATTAATTTACACAACAAAAAGGATATTTTAGTAATCAAGTAATGTTATCATTTAATCATTATCATCACATTAGTGCAAGTCACGTGTTCTCATTCTCATTTCAAATTCAAATCACTCTCTTTTCATATTTTTCATCTTTCTCTCTCTTGCTTATACATTACTTTTCCTCTCTCTCTCTCTCTCTCTCTCTCTCTCTCTCTCTCTCTCTCTCTCTCTCATTTTCTCTCTTCCCTGAAAGCCTAAGCCGCCGCCGCCCTATTTGAAACCTTTCTACAACCAAAACCAACTCAAATGGAAAAATCAAATCTATATTTATACTCTTTATCTCATGGTCTTTCCAATGAACTGTTTGAGTTTTTGTTTCGAGCGCCTCGTCGTCGACCACCGTTTGATTTTTTGGTAATCAACAAATCTTATAATTAAAACTCTCTCAACTCATCTAATTTCTTTGTAGTTTTCTATTTTGGTTGTGATGCGGTGAATTTGATGGTTTCTGATTTTGGATTGATGGGTGATATAAGGTTTCGTGGAAGGTTTTTAGTTTGAGATCATGAGATGGAGTGATGATATGGAGATTCATGGTGAAAATTGTTGGTTCCAAAGTCTACATTTTTCTTATTTGAGATGTATAGGAAAAAGGTTTATGAATATGAAGTAAGAGAAAAGATGATGATGTCAAGAAAAGATAGTAGCATTAAAAGCAAGGAGGTATTGTACATTTAAAAGTGATGAATATTAATGTAGAAATATTGGATTTAGATTTATAGATTTTAATGATTTTTCAATTAATTTTTCTTGCTCTTTTCAAATGTAATCGATAGTACTTTAATTATTGTGGTGCTAAAGCTTAGATGTAGGTGCATTTAATGCAGTATTTCACCTGTCATTGTACTAGGTTTGGTTTTTTCGGGAAATTCTGCTTTGTATGGTCTTGCAATTAATTGTAAGAAAGTAAAAGAAACTTGAAGGTACAAACTATATTCATGAGTTAGTTTTGGTTATTCCATATTTTCAGGTTACATTGTTTAAGAAAGTCAGCATCTTATTAAGAAAACATGTATTTACTCTGATTTTGTATTTACTATGTTCATCTGATTTTTATTTTGATTTTGATGATTCATTCTCGAAAATGATTAGTTAAAATCAAGTTCTACATTTTCAGATGATTTCAGATATTTCAAATGCCATTACACACGAATCGGATGAGAATACCCAAACAATACCACAAGGATCACTCACACAAGCCTTACCGCCACAACGCGGTTCCATAGAATATGTTGCAAGTTCTTCTCATACACCAAATTAAGTCTATAATAGATTTTGTTATTTGTTGTCTAATTGTGTTGATAATATGTTCCAATGCAGCGTTATGAACAGGAAACAACCAACATGTCCGACACCGTCCATAAGCCTAAACAAGAATGGAATTTCTTCACAAAATACACACTTTGAAGACAATGAGTGTATACAAGTGTTTGTTACCATTCTATGTCAGATTTTTGTGTGAATAACAAGCCTTTTTTATGTGACATACAATCCTTTGATATGCTTCATGATTAAACTGCACACATTATGTTATTACAGGATTGTAGGCATTATTAAACCAACTCGTGGAAGGCTTCGGAAAAAAGTTTTCGGTCCAATAAACAACAGTAATGTATCATCCTCTCGCCCATCGCCGCAACATCAAGAAGACATGTCTGCCAATGCCATGTCAGTTGATATGGGCTATAATTAACTTTTATAATCCCTCACATACTTATTGTAACATATTTGCGGTTAACCGAGTTACCGGTATCTTTACGTGTCCATGAATATCTTATAACATGAGTCGTTTCATGAGTTACAGGTTTCCAACATCTGGGAAACAACTTCGTGGCAGGCCTTGAAACTCATTGGGAATTCAAAACCTTGCTATGAATCTAACAAGAACAGAGCCACAACAAAAGGATATAAACATGAAGACTCCTCCACCAACTAGGTAAATTACTTTCGTTTTGTATGACAAATTTATAACATTCAATGACGACACTGTTTTCTTAATGAATGTTACTCTGTGTGCATGACATAATGAGCATGTCTTGACATACATGAAATACATCTATTTATCAGTGTCTACACAGCAAGATGAGATTTTGCAAGCGTGAGTTATTTCCATTTTTACATGCCACGTTTTGTCTTGAAAAACTTGACATACTTGTGTGAGTGTCATCTACATATCCAACCGATTATTAATTTTGAATTATGTCAACAAGCCTTCTCAAACAAGTGAGGTAGATTAGCGTTTCGTGTATATTGGACGATGTCGACTCGCATTTAGATGTTCACTTGGTCTCTTAGCCATAAAATGCATAAAATGTATCTTTGAACCTGCTGTGAAGGTCTTAGGATTATCGTACACATGAAAAATCATAGTTATGTGTCATAAATCATGTACAGACCGACCTATACGTATACAGGCCGACCTATACGAAGCCACAGGCCGGCACATAACTGTTACAGGTCGGCTCCTACGGAGTAATAATGCAGCTTGTAGCTTCTGCATAAAGGATGCACTACAGGTCGCCTCACAGGCCAGCCTGTTAACCTATTCAGGTCGGCCTATGCATGTTTGTCCAATAAATTTCTTTTTGAATTTCATTCCTCATGCTTCCCTATTGTCTTTGTAAATGTAGTGTCTGTTTCATGCTAATTTTACTTTCATATAAAGAGAGTTGCAAAGTTCATTGACTAAGATTTTGAATAGTTTACCTAGATTGTGCCTTTTGAGATTGTCTCATGCCCCTTCCGAACGACCTTATAATAGAAAAACTAATTAATATTGCTTTATGTTGCTGCCAAAGTCACTAACTTTCGTTCACTATTTATTTTACAATTTAATAGTCTTTATCCATTTTCTGATGCATCAATTTCATTTCATTCTCTTCATGTCGCGTATACTTTCAATTGTAGGCTGCTAGGAAAACATTTGCGGGTACGATAAACCTTAAGTTCATCGATGATTAAGTTAACAATGCAGTGATCTCTGTTACAATTTGTGTTGCTACTGTTACAAGTTGAAACTTATAATATTTTGTTGTTGCTATTACAATTTGATCTACTTTTTCATTTTTTGTTTCTATAGTAAAGATTAATGCCTTAATTAAATTGTTTTTGTTTTTCCCTTTGCAGAACCAATTACAATGAAGAAGATGTTATTGTTGTTAAGTTGCAATTGAATTTTTGGTATTTAAGATTGTCAGAGAACAAAATAGCTCAATAAGGGTATATTTTATGTCATGTAAAGTGATAAAGAATAAGATAGCTTAATGAGGGTATATTCTATGCCATGTTAGTGTTATATGTCATCTTAGTGTTATAGGAATGATTGACATGATTGACGTATGAAATAAAAGTGACTTGTATGAAAGCTCAAACATTTTCAATGTAATACAAGTTGTCATTTACTTTATAAAAAATGATTTTCTTAATTTATAAGATAGTTTTGCAACATGTCCTATTGGTATAGTTTTTCAAATGAAACATGCACAAAAAAGCTAACCATATCCGAGTAGGACAATGACATGATTTCTCTTTCCATTATTATTATTATTATTATTATTATTATTATTATTATTATTATTATTATTATTATTATTATTATTATTATTATTATCTTTATTATTATTATTATTATTATTATTATTATTAATTAGTTAGTTAGAATATGTGGAAATACATCGAATACAATTTTTGATAAATTTAATCATTACATTTTATTTAATTTTAATATTAAATACAGTTTTTCTAATGAAATATTTTTTAAAAGCACACTCTCTCTTTATTTTTCATTTTCGATATTATAAATTTTAATTAAAATTATAATTGAACTAATTTAATAATTATATAATTTTGTTTTTGTTTAAATTATTATAATTTATATTATGAAGAAAAGTGCTTTCTATTTAATCAAAATATTTATAAGATTAAAATACTATATTTGTTTTAAGTTAACATTAAACAATTTTTTTTTAAATTCTATAAAAGTAACCCAGTGAACAATTGACTATAATAATAATAATAATAATAATAATAATAATAATAATAATAATTATTATTATTATTATTATTATTATTATTATTATTATTACAATAATAATAGTAAATTTTGAAAAATAGAATATTTTGAAAAATTAATTCAAATTAAATAAAATATTTAGGAAATAAGATCAAAGTAATTTATATATAGTTTTAAAAATATTTAAAATAATTTTTCAAATGATTATACTATAATAAAAAATACTATTATTTAAATTTGAAAGGTGTTATTAATTGAAAAAACTATCAAAAACCTTATAGTTTTAAAATAAAATCTCAAACAAAAACAATATGATTTCACATCAATCAAATAATATATAGATGGTTTTTGTTTTTGTTTAGGATTTTATTTTAAAACTATAAGTTTTTTGATAGATTTTTCTACTAATAAATTAACATTTTTCAAAATTAAATAGTAATTTTTATTATAGTATAATCATTTGAAAAAAGGTTATAAATATTTATAAAACTATATATAAATTACTTTGATCATATTCTCTAAATATTTTATTTAATTTGAATTAATTTTTCTGAACATTCTATTTTTCCGAACTAATAATAATAATAATAATAATAATAATAATAATAATAATAATAATAATTATTATTATTATTATTATTATTATTATTATTATTATTATTATTATTATTATTATTATTATTATTATTATTATAGTCAATATTTCACTGGTGTATTTTTATAGAATTTTAAGAAAAAAATTGTTTAATCTTAACTTAAAAAAATACAGTATTTTAATCTTATAAATATTTTGATTAAATAGAAAAGACTTCTCTTTATAATATAAATTATAATAATTTAAACAAAACAAATTCATATAATTATTAAATTAGTTAAATTATAATTTTAATTAAAATTTATAATATCGAAAATGAAAAATAAAGAGAGAATATGCCTTTAAAAAATATTTCATTAGAAAAATTTGTATCTAATATTAAAATAAAATAAAATGTAATTTATCAAAATATGTATTCAATGTATTTGCACATATTCTAACTAACTAATTAACAAACAAACAAATTAAACTCATATCGTTATGGAATGAGTAATGAGGTTAATAAAAGTCATTATATTAAATACTATTTAACGAAATTAGATATGACGTCAAAAATAATATTTAACACATAAACGATTAATTGGGTTCACTACGCCAAAATTGTGTTTTGGCAGCACTACAAAGACATCGTTATTTCCTAGAAGCGTTGCTATAAGTTTTACTAAAAACAAAAAAAAATGAAGGAAAAAAGCGCTGCTATATGGGGGTCCTACAAAAGCGCTTTTGAAAAGCGTTGTTAAAGGCCTAAGGTAGGTGCACTTTAGAAAGCGCTTTATGGAAAGCACTGCTAAAAGGATACCATAAGTCAACACTTTTGAAAAGCGCTGCTAAAGGGCTTTCTTACAACACACTTTAGCCAACGCTTTTGGAAAGCGCTGCTAAAGGCCTTTCGTAAACCCTACATTAGAAAGCGCTTTTACCTCAAAAGCACTGCTAAAGGCCTAACATAAGAAAGCGCTTTCTGAAAGCGCTGCCTTAAGTCTTTTAAAATATTAAAATTAAAATAGAAACTCATATCCCTCTATTTTCCATATGACCGTTTCTATTTCACATCCCTAACATTCTTTCCATCTAGTGACTCTCATTGTTACTTCCTTTCCAAAAGCCTAATATTCTCCATTGTTTGTTCTCCGTCTTGGTCGTTTCTTCTTCTCCAAAGCAAACGAAACTCCCTCCGTTCATGTCATACTCACGCCCTCCGTCCTCTGCCATCATAGCTTCGTTTGAGGTATGTTTCTCTTCCTTTTTTTTTAGGTTTTCTCTCCAATCATGGAAATGCCTAATATTCTCCATTGTTTGATTGTTTCTCTGCTGTGTTTGTGAGATAAATTTGTTTTATTATTAGTTATTGATGTTGGGTTTTCATTTTTTGATTTGTAGAAGTTAGTTAGTGATTAATTAGTAGAAGTTAGTATAGTGATTATTGTGTAAAATGTGATTAATTTGTAGAAGTTAGTATAGTGATTAATTTGTAGAATAGTAGAAGTTAATTAGTATAGAGCATAATTTGTAGAATAGTGATTATTGTGTAAAATTTGTAGAATAATTATTAATTAGAAAAGTCAAGGTAGTTAAGAGTGTTGTAGAAGTTAGTTAGTTGAGGTTGTTATAGGGCTATTTGTAAAGTTTAAATGAATTTTATCGAAAAGTTTTAGTGATGTAAGGATTTGGTTAAAAAAACCATTGGGAGCTTCATTTGATTACCTTTGTTATAGATTTCGGAAAAAGTGATAATGTTCGTAGTAAGGTTGAAGATGATAAATAGTTATATTAGTGGTGAATTTATTTTGAGAGTTGATTGAAATGATAATGAAATTAATTGTTAGTTTATTTTGAGAATTGGTGTTAATTTCGTAAGTTGATATTGAATGTTAGTGATGAATTCTTGGAATTAATTGATGATAATGACATTGTTGACATATAATTTTTAGTGATTACGTTGTTAATTGTTAAGGTTGAAGTGATGCGTTCTATCCGCAAGTATACGGATTACGTCAGAGTAATATAAAAGATTTATCAATCCCACAAACACCAATGTCAATCTATCGATTACTATTGTTACGTTGTTTATCTAAGGCTAATAAAAATCAGGGTAAAAGTTTTCCACGGAACGAAAATAGAAATAAAATCAGATAAAAACTATACTGGAATGTAATTCACATCAATCAAACAATACTCCTATCGTCTAATTAGTAACACTTACGGGGCAATATTTTCTGCTTTGAAAAAGAGTTAATTAAAAAGGATCCGCCGCGTTAGCGTGATCAGAAATAGACCTAACCTTTAATCTATACCATCCGCTCACACTGCACTGGTCGTTCTCTGCGTTAAAGTGATAAAGTCCTTTTTATGTAACTACCTCTAAGACTTAGTTAAAAAGTGCTTTTGAATGGAAATATTTAATACCAAAGGGTTTTTGGCATATGCTCGGCCAACCGGATCCTAAATCTATAAACGCGTCCGAAAATAGTTTAAAACCTCTTTTTATTAATATAAAACTTTCCTAGTTAATCAATAAAGTGCTTCCGTGGTATTTATCAATTAAAAACTAACAAACTCTTTTCTAAAATGTCGGACGGCTTTCGATTTTACCCGATCTAGTCACAGTCATTACGCAAACAAAATCACGGTCTCATTTACGTAATGACCGATCAATTGAAGTGCAAAAGAGTTAAATTAAAGCCAAAAACAACCCCTAAAGTATTTCTAAAGAGATAACATATGGAGTATGTCGGAACGACGATCCTCACATCCCAGCACAAGGGATTTAGCTGGACATGGTAATTGAAAACATAATGATAAATTGGTCTACGAAGTAAGACATTTTTTTAGAATAAAAACATGCGAAGTGTGAGAGTGTAGAATGAACACAAGTGTCACTCTTAAGTTCAGTTCTAACAGACAAACATATCATAAGGTAATGGCAGAGACAGAAATAAACGAATATAAGGCAGTGCAATAAAGTAAATGAATATAAAAGCGATGCGAACAATAATAAATTGCAAATTATAAAAGAAAATTGCTCTTATGCGGAGACTGAATTTGGTACAGAGCTGGAAAGTAAATTGAAGGAAATAATAACTTCTAATGTAAAGCTCCTAACTACGATGTTCCAATCTAACTAACAACGATAGTGCAATAATCCCTCGATGTGACGTATTATTGCTTACAAAGTGAAATTTATGCCTAAGGTTGGAAACTAGGATTGGATAATAAAAAAGTGAAAATACAAGGCCTTTTTATAGTGGTCATGAAGCTGTAACTGCCGCGCAACGTTACGAAAAAACGGCTGAGTATTAATTTCCATCGTGTGTAACTGCTTCTAACGTTTCTGACTGTTTCCACGATACAACAGTCGGCGCCCGCCGATCCCCACTCCGCGTCCGCCGAGTGTATAATTGAAATAAAATGTGCATCTTGACCGTTGGAGCGTGGGTGAAACCCATTACTCCAACGACATCCTTTATGGCGTTCGCTGAATGAAACGTCTAGTGTACAATTTGCATAGGAAATCTCTGTTTTAGCCCCGTTTTGCATCGTTTCTTCACTGCAGGCTCAAATCAGGTAATGTATCTAAAAGTAAAACAAAATACCATAATAACAAAGGAAAATAACAAATAAAAAACTAAAAACATGTGCAATCAGAGTCAAATATACAGTGTGTTTTAGTGTTATCAAATTCTCCCACACTTAAACCTTTGCTTGTCCTCAAGCAAACTCTCATAAACAGAAAAAGAAAAATAGCAATCATACAAGTATCTTATCTGGGCTAAAGACTTCAGACTGATCAATGATGCATCAGTAGGTACTAACTCGTGAACCAAGGGTATCGTAATGACATTTTCCGTGATTTGCAGACATAAGTTTCTCTCCTATACAAACCAATCCAAACCATGATTTTATACTTAGGCCTAGCTTACTCATTCCCCTTTTTTACCCCTTTTCATTCAGGCGCAATCACATTAAGCCCGTTATCTCCCACTCGCATGGTGAACATAACCTGTGGTAATCCTGATCCTATAATTATATCAAAATCTTGATACTTTTTGCAAAGAATTTTTTCTTTCTTTCTTTCTTTCTTTTTTTCTTTTGATATATAATTTTTCTTGCAATTTTTCTACAAATACTTTAGCATCTTCTTGGATTTTTCTTTTTCTTTTGCAGGATCTTACCTATTTGCATCGGTTTGTCACTTAGCGGTGGTTAAGATGGTGATGACTACTAGAATAAACTACTTAAGGGAAGGGTGAGATTTTAAGGCCACCGTATAAAAAAACTGGATATGCTCCTATAATTAAGAAACTTACGGTATAAAAACGATATCGATTTTTCAAAAGTTTTCCCAAGCCTTTGCAAATGATACTTACTTGTCCTAATAGCCCATATTTTCAAAATAAATGTTGTTTTCTTAGTTCAAAAGAAAAAATATTTTTTTGTTAAGGCTAAAAAAAAGGGAAAATAGACAAACTCACACAAAATGACTCGTCAAGCACATGTGAAAATTTTTAGAACTACACTAGAAAGCAATAATAAAATAGAAATAGTAGAGACAAGTAAAAATAATAAATATCTCCTCCCACACTTAAACCGAACATTGTCCTCAATGTTTTGATAAAAGTGAGAAAGGGATAGGTGAAACCTGGCAATCAATCATGTCGGCCACTGGGGCCCTCTCCACCATGCTCTGAATGTCTGGGACGACAACTCCTACTGCGGTGTCGGGTGGAATGTGACAGCTCCATCTGCTCAATCCTCTCTATTAGAGAGACATTTTGATCTCTAAGTGCTTGGAAGTTCTCGAGAGTGGATTGTTGTGACTCCCGCATAAGGTCCATCATCTCCTGCTGGTGTTGGTACATGGCATAGAACATGCCATCACGCTCTTCTTCTCTGGCTTACTGTGCTTGCCACATTTCTTCGGTGATATAAAATCCGAAAGAAGTACCTGCAGGACAGTTAGTAACATGTGGGGTGTGTGCAGGTGATACATGAATAAGAGACTGTTCCATAAGGTCAAACTCATCATCCATCTCGTTTCCTTCGTCCTCGGGACGTTTGGTAGTAATGGACCTAAAATAGGAGAAGCCCTCAAATCATAGAGCCAGTTTCCTCTTTGGCGCACATCAGTGCGTCTTGAGCAAGGTAAAGCAACACTCGGGACGACAGCATTTCGAACCATGAGGATATAACCTCCTTCCGGCCTCGCTTTGCATAAACACATATCTCTCAGAAACCTTAAATCAATGGTGCGAGGCGAAAGTGGTTCCAATGTGGCCAACTCGGTGTCCAGGTGGAGGGCTCGTGCAATGAAGGTAATCAATCCTCCAAATGACACGGTGCTCCCCTTTTTCTCAATAGCCCACATATGTGCTATCATAAATGGTACAGGATTTAATCTTTTTCTAAGTAAAGTAGCCTGAAAAAATATAAATTCTTTGGAATTCAACTTGTTAGAATTTTCACGAGCAAAAATAGTATCAACTAATAAAAGGCGGAACACTTGTATGGCTGGTGTCATACCCCAGATTTTGACCACTAAAAGTTTCCCATCATTGTGCAAATCATCATCACAATATGGATGAATCATCATGCCTCATCAATCTCCTCAAGGAATTGTTGAGCATTGACTGCAATCATGATTAGGGTTTCAAGCCCTCTCTGAGTGCTTAGACAAAGGATCAATCAAGGAATGACAGGATCTTCAACTTGTCTAACCTCTCAAACATCTACAAAGGATCAAAAGGACTCCCACTTCAAGGATTAAGCACAATGCTGCTCCCTTCTAGGTGGATCAAGCCTCCAGATCGACTGTGTCACCAAATTAGGGTTTTGATCGCCCAGGGCCTCCAGATGAAAAATTTCATCTGGGAACAAGCCAATGATCCAAAACATAACCTAATATACTTCATGGAACCTCATGAACCCAATCATAAAGTCAATTTTGCCTCAGGGGATGCATACATCAAAAATCAGGAATTAGGGTTTCTTGACCTAATTCACCCCTAAGTTGACTTTTGGGACAAACCACGAGCCAAGACCTCAAGACATGATTTGAGGGTCTTTGATATACCATATTGATCCAATTGGAACAATGGATTTATCCAAGAAGCTTGAGCAACAAGTTTCATTTTCATCTGCACCACAATTAGGATTTCGCGAGAAAAGTCAACTGTAACTTTGACTTTTGACCTGGACATGCTCCCAAGCCCTAATACATGAATGAATATACCCTATGACACCCATGGAACATGTCCATCAAGTTTGATTTAGGTCAAGGACATGATTTCCTGAAGAATTGTACAGTTTGGAATTCATCTGATAAAAAGTCAACTGTGCACAAAAAGTCAACTTTGACTTTTTGAGATTTTTCACCAAAATGGATTTTTAACCCTAAAATGATGTTAATGTATGATTTGAATCATCATTCATCAAGAAAAATCAAAGAAAGTGGGATAACTTGTAAAAGGGGTAACCATAAAAACTTAGAAAAATTCTAAGTTAAAAAATAAAGTGGCTAGGGTACCAACTTTGGAGGACCATAACTCCTAAACCACAAGGCCAATTTTTTCCATCCAAAGCTTGATTTGTAGACCTCATTATCATCTACAAAAGCTTCAACTACAAGTCATTCCAATTCATTAAGGATTTTGAGTTATGGAGTGATCAATGTGGCTGAAAAGTGAAAATGTCACTTTTTCCAACACTTAGTGAAATTTTCACTAAGTCAGAATTTGCCTTCACTTTTTGCCAAATGTAGGGGGATTTTTCACTTGGAATCAAAAGAGATCAAAACCAAACTTGTTCAAACAATTGTTGTATCATGTAAGGGCTTTCCAAAATGGCCAAGAACATTGCCAAATTCAACCTACATCATGAGATACAACATTGGCAAGTTGCCTTGCTGAAATCTGTCAAAAGCAAGGCAGAATTTGCATTTTGGCTCGATTTGTCAAAATCAGCCAATTTCAATAGCTCCTACCCACTTGGACACCTCTGAGGATTGAATCTAAAGGGGACAATCACTGAGCCAAGCCTCCAAGGTCCAAGGAACAAAGAATAGCATGTTGAACCTAGAGTTGCCAAAATAGGGACAAGACTCCAAATTTGGAATGAGGCATTCAATGGAACCATCAAGGTGGCATGGACTGAGCCATTCTCATCTGAAATCAGTCAAGACTTATCCAAGACCAAGGGAACCACAACCCTGTGCCCTAACCTCTAGTCAATGGCTAGAGGAGACTTGCATTTTCATTGGCCAACATTGAGGAAACACCTGCTGCAGTTGTCATTCACTATTGCAGCCAAAATAAACTTGCTCTACTATAAATAGAGCTCACTTGTGTTCAGTTTAAGTACACCAAAGCCATCTAACAGATGCTTTCCTCAAAATCTCTTCTTTCACTCCAATTTTGCCTTCAAAGGCAAGTCACTATCGGGTTTTGAGTTTGAGAGCAATTCCAATCAAACCAATCACTCACACACCTCACATACATCATATAGAAGTGATCCAAACACTCACATAACATCTGGAACATTGATTTCACAAAATCACCAGCCAATTGCTCAAGTTCTTGACAGTTTTGCAGTTGAGGTGCCATCTTCAACTCCAAACCATTTCAATCCATTCCAAGCATTCATACACACTCCATGGCACCTAGGGAAGCTATCCAGATCATTGGAACCTAGCTGTAACACCTCCAACACAAATCACGATCACCAGCTGCAAGTGGTAAGCATGGGCTCTTCTAACTCTATGATCCACACAATTTTTGCTGCACAATAATTTGGCCATATGTTCATAATCATGCATGGAATGTTTTCCCTCAATTAATTGCATTGTTTGAATCGTGTATCAAAAATCTTAGCCTTCATGCAGAAATTAGGGTTCTTGAGGTTTCTTCGTGATTTTTTGTTGTATGTTTAATTTAAATGAAATTAAAGTACATAGACATGATCGTGAGGTTGAGACGAGCATAATGATATGTGGATTGCATTTTATAATTACGTATTCATGGAGATTGGATAGAAAATGCAAATCTGAGAATCCTAGAACACGCGCGTGTTCTTCAGCTGTTCTTGGCGCCATTTTTCAGAAATTTGAATATTTGAATTTTGTGATTTTGTTTAATTGATTCAAAAATTAATTTCTCTCTGAGTTTTAATGATTTTGAGTTGATTCTTTTTTTAATAATTCACATAAATGTTAAAATATTTTATTTTACCAAAAAATCACAAAAATATTATTTATTTTATATAATTGATATTTTTGCAAAGAATTAATATTTTACTTGTTTTTAACATTTGAAATATTATTTCCACATTTGATTTTACAACTTTTAATGCTTTCTAATTATTTTGTAGGTCAATACTTAATTTTTGAAGCATTAATCCAAGATTACAATTTGTTTCCCATGTGTTAAACAATTTTTGATCAATTTAATTGAATTTTTATTCAATTAAATACATTTTTGGAAATAAATTAGGGTTTTTGGATTAATTCAACCCTCTTAAATCTTTTTCAAAACACTTTGGGCCTCTAATAGAGTGTAAGACCCAATCCTTTTTTTGACCAACTCATTTTTTGGGCCTCACTTATTGTATAAGTCCCGATATCGTCAAAAACAAACGGCGCGAACATCGCCTTTTCAAAAAAAATTCATCTGGGCCTACCCTCGAGTAGTAAGACCCATTTCTTCTTCTTCAAAACACTTTGGGCCTCTACTAGAGTGTAAGACCCAACCCCCTTTTAACCAAAACATTTTGGGCCTCACTTATTGTATAAGTCCCTCTGCGTTAAAAGAAAACCTCGGCGCGATCGCCATTTTAAACGAAAAATCATCTCGGCCTACCCTCGTGTTATAAGCCCCACCCTTTTTCTTTAAAACTTTTTGGGCCTCTTGAGAGAGTGTAAGACCCATCCCTTTGTACAGAAAAACCTTTTTGGGCCACAGTCACTTGTGTAAGACCCTCTGTACAAATTCAACAGTGCAATCACTGGTAAAACCATGGGCCTCTCCTTGAGCTGTAAGCCCCAAATCTTTTTCAAAGCACTATCTCCTTTGATTTTGAATATACTGTTGTTTTCAATCTTTCTTTGTTGAACAACTAACCCAAACAGCATGGAAGCTTTACAACCGAGTAAGTGGTTATCGCTTTCATTTACTGCTTTCATATATATAAACTGTATTGTGGGGCTGCTCACGGTAAGTCTCCTTTCATAAACTCATATCAACTGTGTAATAATAGTATAGATATTTCGAGTTTCCCCGGCAACTACGTCTAGAACTAGGTAAAGCCGTTTCGTTTAGTCGTAGAAATAGACACCTAGATCCCCAATAGGAGCACCAGATACAGTCTTCTCTTCGGCTGTCCTCCTTAGGAATCATCAAGAAACTCTACTCCCCATGATGAATGTATTCTCCGTGAATGGCATCTTTGAGTTTCTTCCAAATTCTCGAACGTTCCTGACTCGATCTATTCCTTGTGAATAGCTTGCCTTGAATGTCTCGGGGTTTGGGGACCCACTACGGTCATAATCTTGGACCTTAACTAAGGAACCCTCTTTAAAAGTTAAAAGTCGCTGGATAGTAAACCTCGCACGTTTACCAGTGGTTTTTATCTTTAAAAGAGTTATCTCTCCTAATGGAAAGGAGATGATGGACCCACGGGCTTCTTAAAAGCATCGGCCTCCTCTTGGGCATTGTACAAGGACCCGTCGGCTTCTTAGAAGTATTGACAGCCTCCTCTTAGGCCTTGTATAATGATCTCTTCCTCCGGGAATGATAGCCTTCTCTTGGGCTTCGTACAAGGACCGATCGGCTTCTTCAAAGTTTCCAGCCTCCTCTTGGGCTTCGTACAAATTGTCCCGACGACCTCCTACAGGTATAGGAACAGAACTTAGTAATCTTCATAGAGCAGTCCTTTCCAGAGTCTACTACTGTTTTTCAAAGCATAGTACAAAAGATGAAACTCTAGACTTGAACAGTCTGTTTTCCTTGAGTCTCAAAGGCATTCTCAAGTGACCCCTTCGTTAGATAGGAAGAAACCCGTAGACTCGGATAGTCTCAATAGCCTTTGGATTTCCCCTTTCCTTAAAGAATAGGAAACAATCCCGATCCTCAGATCAAACCCATGAGTACAGTGTTGCTCATATAAGAACTGATTTTCTCTTCAAAAATCAGTATACTGGACCTGTCACTTAACTAAAACAGTCACCAGCAGATAACCTCCTCTTGGGCTTTGTACAAATGATTCTCCCCAGCGGAGCAAACCTTTTTTAGCCATCCATCTCAGGCTTTGTACGAGATACAAGAAACACTCTCTTGTTGAGTATAAGAGACTCCCCCATTGAGTCAATCATCCTTTTGCCTCCATCTCGGGCCTCGTACGAGATACAAATTCCATAAGCAAGAGTCAAACTCTTTTTCAGCCGCCATCTCGGGCTTTATACGAGCTTTAAAAGATTCTCCAGCTGAGTCAACCCTTTTAGCCTCCTCTTGGGCTTTGTATAATGATATCCCCCTGGGTCGAACCCTTTTAGCCTCTCTCTCGGGCTTCGTACGAGACACATAATAGCCTCCTCTTAGGCTTTGTATAATGATTTTTCCTAGCGGAAATTAGCCTCCTCTTAGGCTTTGTATAAGAAAACCACTGGTTGATCCAATTAACCTTTTAGCATCAAACCTGTGCCTCGTTCATAGTGCACAAACATCAACAACTCCTTCCCTTTCATCTAATCGCTATAAGCGGCAAGCCTCTGGATCATCTACATCCATGCCACTGTCCTTCTTTTAGCATGAGGAATTCCTAAGGAAAGATGGCGTTGCTCTATACACAGAGTTAAAGTCTTCTCCTTCAGGTTAAAACCCCTTCTTCGGAAATTATGGCATTGCTAGGATCCGCGTATCCTAGTTAAAGTAATTCTCCTTCTCCCCTCTTTAGAGACGACAAACTCTCTCTAAAGTCGAGACCTTTCAGCTTCACATCTTGGGCTTTGAACAAGATACAAACAACCTTTCGCTTCACGTCTTGGGCTTTGAACAAGACACCCAAAAATCAATTTCCTCCCATAGAATAGGAGGAACTACGAACGCTCTGATTTCCCTATTTCGGCAAACGGGAATACGTAGGCATAAGATCGAAAGAAAAGATCTTAGCGAGCACACTAAACAAAAAACCCAAAATCCCATATTTTCACGTATCTATCAGAAAAGCAATCAGTCCTAACATCCTAAACATCTCATTGAACAGATAACCTGATTAAGTCCCCGAATCTTTGAGGCATCTGTAACCGAACAGACCGCTGTTCAAACTCAGTATGCAAGCAGGGTTAGTTGGAGACATCTATTTCCCTTCCTTCATCAGCTTTAATAGGATAAAAAATGAATCGAGTTGTAGTAGTAACACCCGAAGAGCGGTTGTGCCTCGCAAGCACGTCCAAAAAATCGCTCGCTACAGAAAAGTGGCGACTCTGCTGGGGAGGTCTATCATTTGTTGATGATCTATTTTACTCCTAGGTAGAGGCCTTCACTGAGGTGAGTTTTTTTGACTCTATTAGGATTTTAGGTCAAAACCTTCGCTTATATAGAAACTACAGAATGGTGACTCCGCCGGGGAGCCATTTCTGTCAGGAACTTAAGATTCATAGCTTCATTAGGTCTAGGATGTTTAAGACAAATATATATATATACTACTTTTCCTAATTGGTATACGTGTTTATTTTTCTGCTAATGGGAATGCGGGTGATGCCGTATGTGGAAAGATTGAGTATACACCTAGAAAAGTCAACCCTTTCGTAGTGCGGAAGCTATTGGAAATAGCTGTTACGCGATACTACCCTTATTTAAGGCTGGTGATCTATTCTCGGTGAATAGCACTTACTCTAAGATTGCGCACAACTTGCTGGCGATCCGCTTGTTGTCTGCCTTCCTAGGAGGAGCTAATGATAATGAGTACAGGTACAAAAATCACCTTAGTAAACCTTTGGGGATGGGTAGAGCCTTGACTTCATGACAACGACCCTCTGACCCCATGTTTTTTCTATGTTTTTGTGTGCTGCATTCATGCATTCATCTAAAAAAAACATTAAAACATTCAAAAAACTTTCTCTTCTAGTCTCTTTGTTTTTCAAATTAAACTAAGACTGTGATTGCAAATATCAGAGAAAAGGATTGCACTAATGGATTTCGGTAGAAGGAGAACTCACCAATATACCTTCAAGGTTCCAAAGCTAGAGGATTTGAGAAGGTTAGCGAGGATGATCACTAACCCAGAGGCTTTCAGAGCCAAGCACGGTGGTCTGCTACCACTGTTAAGAGTCCATGTGATTGGGGGAATCATGGACGCGCTCGTTCAATTCTACGATCCGGTTTATCACTGTTTTACATTCCCGGATTACCAGCTAGCACCAACATTGGAGGAGTATTCTCATCTGATCGATCTACATATCACTAATCGAGCTCCATTTTCTGGACTGGAAGAAATTCCAAAGAATCAGACCATTGCACGAGCAATTCATTTGGACGAGTCTGAGGTCAGGACTCACCTGACTACCAAGGGTGGCATACAAGGTTTTCCAGCCCAGTTCTTAACAAAGAAAGCTCTGTACTTCGCTAGTATAGGGAACGTGACTGCTTTTGAAAGCATCTTTGTCTTGCTCACCTACGGGTTATTTTTGTTTCCCGACATCAATAACTTCGTCGATATCAACGCTATTAAGGTTTTTCTCATTGGAAACCCTGTTCCGACTTTGCTCGCAGATGCGTATCATTCTGTACACTTAGGAAATTTGTACAGCGGAGGGGAGATCACATGCTGTGTACCTTTGCTCTACAAATGGTTTATCTCCCATTTGCCTAAGTCTGCTGCTTTTTGGGATTGCAAGAATGCCCTGCGCTGGTCGCAGAAGATCATGTCTCTTACCAACTCTGATATAGATTGGTGCATTAAGATTTATGATGGGATCAGGATCATTGATCGTTGTGGAAACTTCCCCAACGTACCTCTCATAGGAATTAAAGGGGGAATCAACTACCATCCGATATTGGTTTTTCGTCAATTTGGATACTCGATGAGGCTCGTTCCGCAGAACACTCATCTGGAAGGTCTTTTCTTCAAGGAAGGAGAAAACGACAGGGCACTGAAGATGGAAATAGTGCATGCGTGGAAACACGTTCATAAGAAAGAACGAGAGTCTCTAGGAAAACCAGACTGTGTCTCGGTGGACCCTTATCTC
Source organism: Lathyrus tuberosus (assembly GCA_022829125.1). Classification (NCBI taxonomy): domain Eukaryota; kingdom Viridiplantae; phylum Streptophyta; class Magnoliopsida; order Fabales; family Fabaceae; genus Lathyrus; species Lathyrus tuberosus. The sequence continues at coordinate 2,619,304 of JALAZF010000579.1, forward strand.
CATTGGGTACAAACTAGAGCTCTCAAGCTAAAAATGCCTTATCCTCGTTACGGAATTCTTCCGCCGAGGGAGTCTGTCATGTACTTCATGACGGAAACTGAAAAGCTTCAGGTTACTCTCAACAAAGTTCAAAAGGAAAGAAGGTCTTGGAAGAACAAGTACCGCACCCTCAACATAGAGTGTATCCAAATACAACAACTACTGAGAGAGAAAGATGCTCTGATTGAGATTTTAGAGCAACATGCTGTAGACAATCAAAACGACCAAAGGAATTTGCTCGCTCCTTTAACCTGGCAAAGGAATGACAACCCGACAACGGCCCAAGCGCCCCGGTCAAAGAGGAGGAAGTACCAGGACCCATTAGCTTAGGTTTCTGTTTCTGCACTTTGTAATCTACTGTATTTCCATTTCTGTAACCCTTTGAATTTCAATAAAAAGGGGTTTTCCCCACCGTTTGATATTTGCAATCTAATTGTCGCAGTTTATTTTGATTAAATCAACCAACAATTAATATAATCATTGCATTTTATCATTCTCGCATCGCGTATTCTCCTTACCTACGAATCTTACGTTTGTGTCTCGGTTCTAGAGTCAAACTGTCTCATTCGTACAATACTCGGGCCAGTCGTCAGAAAAAGATGGATGATCTTGAGGAAGAGAACAGAGAGTTGAGAGAAGAGCTCGACGCTCTGAGAGAGGATATGAGAAAGCTTCGTAACGACATGCAAGCCATGGCAGAAGCTCAGCTACAAAGGACTGTGATCTCGGAGGTCACCTCGACGCCCATAATAGAGAAGTTCGATCCTAGGTATCAGATGCCGAAAGATGGTCCCTGGGGCATGCATGTTAACTATATCCCGAAAGGATATGTTCCGCCGATCGTTGAAGATCAGGGAACTTCTTCAGGAGCCGCTGGTCCTGAAGGTTACAAACTTCGGGAAAGCGAAGATGCCAAAGGCATATTAAAGACCCCTGAAGGTTACAAACTTCGGGAGACGCCAAGATTCAACGCCATAGTTACGGTACCACCCCCTGTGGTGCACTCTGTCCCGGAAGGACAGATTCCACAGATACCTTCTGGCAAGAAGGAAACTATGTTTGACCGAATGGATGAATTCCAGGAACAGTTCTTGGAAATGCAGAGGGAACTGCAAGCTATTCGCGGTCAGGATCTTTTTGGAAAGGACGCCGCAGACCTTTGTCTGGTCCCCAATGTGAAAGTCCCGCACAAATTCCAAGTGCCTGACTTTGAAAAATACAAGGGTAACTCTTGCCCTCAAAGTCATTTAACAATGTACGCTCGACGGATATCAGCTCAGACGGAAAATCAGGACCTGCTGATTCATTACTTTCAGGATAGTTTAACCGGTGCTGCCTTAAAATGGTACATGGGTCTAAACCGTGCCTCGATCAGCACATTCAGAGATCTTGGCACTGCCTTCGTCCAACAATACAAATACAATTTGGACATGGCGCCCGACAGAGATCAACTCAGATCAATGTCGCAAAAGGATAAAGAAACTTTTAAGGAGTATGCCCAAAGGTGGCGTGAAATTGCCGCTCAAATTTGTCCACCTCTTGAGGAGAACGAGATGACAAAGATCTTCTTAAAAACCTTGAGCTGATTTTACTACGGCCGAATGGTCTCCAGTGCGCCCAGTGATTTCACCGAGATGGTCGGTATAGGCGTACGTCTTGAGGAAGCCGTCCGAGAAGGACGTTTGGTAAAAGACACTGGATCGACGAACGGTACTAAAAAATACGGTAGTGCTCTCCCTAAGAAAAAAAGAGCAAGATATTGGGAATATCTCTCTCGGAAAGCAAAGGCGTCGTTATCAACCAGTAGCAGCGGTAACTCCTGCTATTGGCCCTGCGCCTGTTCCTACGTATCAACCTCAGGTTGCGCAGAGCCAACCTAATCAGCAAAGGACTCAACAGCCTCTTCAGCAGGCTCGTCCTCAGTACAATAACAACCGTACAACACGACCATCAGGGTTTGACCCTATACCTGTGTCGTACGCAGAACTATTTCCGTTACTACTGGCTAAGGGGCATATTCAGACTAAGTCTCCTCTTACTGTACCGGAAAATCTGTCTTTTTGGTTTAAAGCGGACCAGACATGCCCTTATCATCAAGGAGGATCGGGGCATAACATAGAGAACTGCCTCAATTTCAAATATGATGTGCAAAAGCTTGTTAGGAGCGGGCTCTTATATTTCAAAGATACGAATCCTAATGTTCTCACGAACCCGCTGCCTCAACATGAGAAGGCTGCAGTCAATCTGATTGAGAAAGAGACTAACAACGTCTATCAAATTCACGATGTACTCTTATTGAGGACCAATCTGGTCAAGATGCATTATAGACAGAGTAGATATGGCCATGTGCCACCTCATAATTATCATCAGTGTGATATCTGCTCTAAAGACGATCGAGGATGTTCTGTAGTGCAAGCAGCTCTGCAGGAACAAATGGATCTCGGATGAATCCAAGAGCACCGAGTTCGTGGAGTTAACATGGTCTACACGAATTCCAACATCATTCAGAACCACGATATTCGTGCAATGAATGTCAACTTGGTGGTGATGCACTCAAGGCAAAGCCAGTATCATAATCTGCCGCGGCATGATTATAGTTCCTGTCTGACTTGCTCGGTAAACAAACAGGGATGCTCTTTCATACAAGAGGCCCTCCAGCGTCAGATGGATCTTGGATGGATCCAAGACTACCATGATAGGAATCCCTATCAAATCAACATGGTTCAGGTTTTTGATATTCGTGTGATGAATACCAGCCTGGTGGAGTTACATGCTGAACAGGTCCGACTCGAATTCCTGGTCTCACATGATTATCAAAGCTGTAAAGCAGGTTGCGAAAACGATCGGGGTTGGAACCTTGCCCAAGAGGCACTTCAGCACTTGTTAAATCACTGGTTGATGCCCATCTATATGGATGAAGATACTCAGCAGATTAGTATCAGTAACAGGAATCCTACTCGGCGTCAAAGTCAGGATGTCCGATCAGTAGAAGCTAACCTAGTGAGGTTACATTGTATTCAAAGTGGGCGTGGCCAGGTGCCCCCACACAACTATGACAGTTGTAACGTCTGTTCAGAAAGTAACCAAGGGTGTTACTTTGTGAGAACAGCTCTTCAGGGTCAAGTGGATCGCGGAGAAATTCGTCCATATCCAGGTTCTGGACTTATCAATTGGTCGCCGAACTACCTTGCTGAGCAAGTTGAGGATGTCCTCACGACCTCTGGTCATCACAGGACCATGGATGTTTTTGCCATTATTCCTCTACTTGACGAATCAAAAGTTCCCAACCGGGAACGGATCGAGATTTCTTATGATGGTCAGAAAAATCAGAAGGTTCCCATAGTCATCTATCTACCGGGACCGTTACCGTATGAATCAGCTAAGGCAATCCCTTACAAATACGGTGCAACAACAGTTGAAAATGGAAAGGAAATTCCATTACCCTCCGTCGTGAATATTGCAGACATCAGTCGTGTAACACGGAGCGGTCGAATCTTCAACCGAGGAGTTGGAGAATCCAACAAAGAAAAGGAACTTCAGACAGAAATTCCTGATCCGCCAGTCGGTCAATCAAGTAATTCCGACCTGTCGAAAGACAAAGATGAGATGTTAAAGCTCATCCAAAGGAGTGAATTCAACATTATTGATCAGCTGTTGCAAACTCCTTCAAAGATCTCAGTATTATCACTGTTACTCAGTTCAGAAGCGCACAGGGAGGCTCTACAGAAAGTCTTAGGGCAGGCCTTTGTGGAACAGGATGTAACAATCAGACAGTTCGATAGTATCGTCTCTAACATCACTTCCTGCAACAATTTGGGATTTAGTGATGAGGAATTACCTGAAGAGGGTCGTCGTCATAACATGGCGCTCAATATCACAGTTAACTGCCAGGACGATGCTTTAGCCAGCGTACTGGTAGACACAGGGTCAGCCCTGAATGTTATGTCAAACTCCACTTTGATGCAATTATCATTCAAAGGCCCTCCGATGAGAATCAGCGAGGTCGTCGTCAAAGCGTTCGACGGATCCAGAAAAATAGTTATCGGCGAAGTTGATCTTCCCATAACTATTGGTCCTCATACTTTTCAAGTCACTTTCCAGGTCATGGACATCCGGGCAACATACAATTGTTTATTAGGAAGACCTTGGATACATCAGGCTGGAGCGGTTACCTCAACCCTCCACCAAAAGCTAAAGTTCGTTCAGAACGATCAACTTGTTACAGTCTGTGGGGAACAGGCTTTGCTCGTGAGTAACTTGTCATCATCTGCTGGTATAGAACCTGAGGAGGTTATTGGAACTCAGTTCCAGGCACTATGGGTGGGCAAGAACAATCAATCCGAAGGAGGAACATCGATTTCCTCATACAAGGATGTTATCAAAGCAGTCGAGAGTACCGATACAACCGTATGGGGACAGCTTGTTATTCCTATTGACAATAAAACAAAGAAGGGTCTTGGTTTTTCTACAACCTGCACCCAGACAGCTGTCAGCGATGAAAGTCTTCATCCCATTCAAAACTTCTTCCATAGTGGAGGCTTCCTCCAACCAGTGACTCAAGTAGTCCATGCTATTAATGAAGAGGATCCCTTTGACATAGATGAGGAATGGAAGTCCTATCTTAACGAGGACGGTTATGTGTCGCAGGACGAAACGCAAATGCCATTTTGCTATCCCGTACAGAGTCTGAAATTTATACCCAGATCAGACGTCGAAATGATCTATGGAGATTGTGATCCGGAAGGATGCAGTGCTCCACCAAATTCATTAGAGGAAGACACTCTGATGAAAGACAACTTTGATTCTACCTACTATGGCCCGATGGACTGTCTGCCAATGTGGCAACCTTATCCAAGAGACTTGGGGCAAGAGAGTCAGCTGACCAATGAAAATCAGCTGACCGTCATTGAACAGAATACCTGTGTCCCCACCATGTCATGGGATCAACACTCAGGTCATTCCGAAACTACTCAACATAACGATGAATTCGCAACGTTTGCAGGACTTGAATTCATCAACTATGCTTTTCCCGAGGTCAACATCATCGAGAGAGATGACTCCTCCAGTTCCAAAGAAGTTTGGGACACTCTGGGAGAACCAAGTGGAAAATACGACTATATGGTCAAGTACACTGCTCCCGCAAGCTCTCGTATCAGGCTCGAAGATATCTAGCCAACTGGATGGGGAGATACAGCTGAGAGTACAAATGTTATGCAAAATGCAACAGAGGAGTCCTCCTACGATAATTCTGCCTGTGAGACAGATTCCAATGATCCTACTCCACCAAAAATCAGCGTTATTTCTGAAGACAAATCAAGGAAGGTGTCGGACTTTGTGATTCACCGAGGAGTTCGCCGCCAGTGGGTTGCCGTCGAGGTTCCGAAGGTCGTTCGCCAGTCAAAGTAATTGCTATCTTTAAGCCTTTCACCCTGCCCAGGTGAAACGAATGTTTTGATAGGGCTCGCTTTCTGTAAATTTCCCTCTTCGCTTTGCCTGAAGTGACAGAGTTTTGTTTTATAGGGCTGTAGTTTCAAGAACCGACTTGTTCATTAATAAAATAACGTCGTTCTGTAATTTCCGCATTATTGTTGTTTTCTCTTTTTGCTTTTTCAGAAAATGGTAATCCTAAAAAACATTCGATAATAAAAACAAGCAGTAAAATCAAAACACTGCACACACTTGCATTTTCTCTATCTCTTCTAAACACGAATCATACCGTCATGCAGATTGCTTGTTTTACACCCCGTTGAAACATACGATCTGATGCCTTCTCCCGACTTTGAGTTCCCGGTATTTGGGGCTGAAGAAGAAGTTGACAACGAAATTCCAGAAGAGATCTCCCGACTACTCAGACAAGAGGAAAGGTCCATTGAACCTCACAAAGAGCCGTTGGAAACGGTAAACTTGGGTTCGGAAAAAGAGAGAAAAGAAATCAGGATCGGAGCACTGCTCAGTCCAACTGCCAGAGAGGGTTTGATAAAACTTCTCAGAGAATTTCCCGATGTGTTTGCTTGGTCCTATCAGGATATGCCTGGGTTGGATACTAGCATCGTGGAACATCGCTTACCATTGAGATCGGAATGTCCGCCAGTAAAGCAAAGGTTGAGACGCACTCAGCCGGACATGGCCATCAAAATCAAGGAGGAGGTACAGAAACAGATCGACGCGGGTTTCCTCGCTACATCTGAATATCCTCAATGGTTAGCCAACATCGTACCCGTTCCTAAAAAGGACGGAAAGGTCAGAATGTGTGTTGACTACAGAGATCTGAATAAGGCTAGTCCAAAGGACGACTTTCCTTTACCACACATTGACATGCTGGTAGACAGCACAGCAAAGTTCAAAGTTTTCTCCTTCATTGATGGATACTCGGGCTCTAACCAGATCAAAATGGCGCCGAAAGACATGGAGAAAACTTCGTTCATTACCCCATGGGGTACCTTTTGTTACAAGGTAATGCCGTTCGGTTTGAAGAATGCCGGGGCAACCTATCAAAGGGCCATGACCACTCTGTTTCATGACATGATACACAAAGAAATCGAGGTATATGTCGATGATTTGATTGCAAAATCAAAAACAGAGGATGAGCACGTTGAACATCTGTTAAAATTGTTCGAACGTCTAAGAAAATTCAAGCTCTGCTTGAATCCCAACAAGTGCACCTTCGGTGTTCGTTTGGGGAAACTACTAGGGTTCATCGTCAGCCAGAAAGGAATTGAAGTTGATCCTGACAAGGTCAAGGCCATTCAAGAAATGCCTTCTCCGAAAACTGAAAAACAAGTCAGAGGATTCCTGGGACGTTTGAACTACATCTCCAGATTCATATTCCTTATGACCGCCACATGTGCGCCGATTTTCAAATTACTGAAAAAGAACCAGGATTGCGTTTGGTCAGAAGACTGCCAAACCGCTTTCGACAGTATTAAGGAATACCTGCTGAATGCGCCGATTCTATCACCACCAGTGGAAGGAAGACCACTGATCATTTACCTCACAGTCCTTGAGGACTCAATGGGATGTGTACTTGGCCAGCAAGACGAAACCAAAAGGAAAGAGTCTGCCATTTACTATCTGAGCAAGAAGTTTACCGACTGTGAAACTCGGTACACGATGCTTGAGAAAACTTGTTGCGCTTTGGCTTGGGCAGCCAAACGTCTTCGCCAATACATGATTTGTCATACTACTTGGTTGGTCTCCGAGATGGATCCAATCAAGTACGTCTTCGAAAAACCTGCTCTCACGGGAAGAATTGCCCGTTAGCAGATGTTACTATCAGAATATGACATAGAGTACCACGCTCAGAAAGCCGTAAAGGGAAGTATTTTAGCCGATCATTTGGCTCATCAACTGATTGACGATCAGGAATCAATCCGGTTTGACTTCCCAGACGAAGATGTCATGTATCTCAAAATGAAAGACTGCGATGAACCGTTACCCAATGATGGGCCAGAACCAGGTTCCCAGTGGGGACTTATCTTTGACGGAGCAGTTAATCATTACGGAAACGGAATTGGGGCAATCATTGTTACCCCTCAGGGTACCCATATTCCTTTCACTGCCAGACTTATGTTCAAATGTACGAACAACGAGGCCGAATACGAAGCTTGTATTATGGGTCTCGAAGAAGCGATTGATCTAAGGATCAAGAACTTGGACGTATACGGCGATTCAGCCTTGGTTATCAATTAGATAACAGGAGATTGGAACATATACCAATCAGGATTGATTCCTTACAAAGACTATGCGAGAAGGTTGTTACCCTTCTTCGACAGAGTTGACTTTCATCATATACCTCGTGGTGAGAATCACATGGCTGATGCTTTAGCCACTCTTTCTTCCATGATTAGCGTAGGTCGATGGAATGACCTACCTAAGATTGACGTTATGCGCCTTGAACGGCCCGCCTACATCTTCTCGATTGAAGCAGTCATAGACGACAAACCTTGGTATCATGATATCAAGTGCTTCCGTCAGAAACAAGAGTACCCACCTGGGGCACTCAGAAAAGACAGGAAAACCCTCAGAAGGCTAGCCGGAAGCTTCTTCCTGAGTGGTGATACTCTCTATAAGAGGAATTTTGACATGGTCTTGCTCCGATGTGTGGACAGACCAGAAGCAGACATGCTTATGAAAGAAATTCATGAAGGATCCTTTGGCACTCATGCCAACGCACACACAATGGCGAGAAAAATTCTCAGAGCCGGGTACTATTGGTTGACAATGGAATCCGACTGCTACAAGTACATGAGGAGGTGTCACAAGTGTCAGATATACTCCGACAAAATTCATGTACCGCCATCGCATCTCAAAGTTCTTTCTTCCCCATGGCCTTTTTCCATATGGGGAATTGACATGATTAGCTTGATTGAACCTAAGGCTTCAAACGGACATCGGTTCATTCTGGTAGCCATTGACTATTTCACCAAGTGGGTCGAAGCAGCGTCGTACGCTAATGTTACCTGACAAGTGGTGGTCCGATTTATCAAAAACAATATCATCTTCCGTTATGGTGTTCCAAGCCAGATCATTACAGATAATAGATCTAACTTGAACAATAAGATGATGAAAGAGTTGTGCACAGAGTTCAAGATCGAACACCATAACTCATCTCCCTACCGACCCAAGATGAACGGGGCGGTAGAAGCGGCTAACAAGAACATCAAGAAGATTGTTCAAAAGATGGTTGTAACCTACAAAGATTGGCACGAGATGCTACCCTTTGCTCTTCACGGTTATCGTACATCTGTCCGCACTTCAACAGGGGCTACCCCTTTCTCTCTAGTGTATGGCATGGAAGCAGTGCTCCCCATAGAAGTAGAGATCCCGTCAATCTGAGTATTGATGGAAGCTAAGCTCACCGAAGCTGAATGGTGTCAAAGTCAACACGACGAACTGAACCTGATCGAAGAAAAGAGAATAACGGCACTATGCCACGGTCAATTGTATCAACAAAGAATGAAGAGGGCGTTTGACAAAAAGGTCCGACCTCGTGTCTTCAGGAAAGGAGACCTCGTGCTCAAGAAGATACAATCATTTCTCTCTGATTCGCGAGGCAAATGGACTCCGAATTATGACGGCCCCTATGTGGTCACAAAAGCTTTCTCAGGCGGCGCCTTGAGACTTGCAACCATGGACGGAGAGGAATTTGCCTACCCCACGAATGTTGATGTAGTCAAGAAATACTTCGCCTAAACTAAAAAAAAGAAGAACGTCTCGGTGGACTGAAAACCCAAAAGGGCGGTCCAGGCAAAAGTTAGAGACATGAAAAAAATCATCCCGGTGGATTGGAAACATCACAGTACAATCCAGGCAAAAGTTAGGGATAATGGCAAGTAACTATGTTCAACAGAGGAAAGTCCCTCAGCAGCAGTTACACCACCCATCGGAGGAAAACTCCAGTCAACGGTCATCTTTGACGGAAGCTCGGGATGCCCAGAATTCAAAGTTGGTAGAAGGATAGTGGTCATTATGTTTCAACGTAGCCCTTTTCCCTGTAAATTACCATTTTCTAACTTTGTATATACTCTTTGGAATCACGCGTTAGGCTGATTTCCATATTATCAATAAAATTTGAGCCCTTGTGCTTTTGTTTGTAATTCTTACTTGTTTTAGCTTTACAGAACGACGTTGTTTAAATTTAATCAGCGATTCTTGAAATGAAACAAAATGAATTTACTTTTTAAAACTTTTTCTGCTTTAAATTAAAGATGGCTTTTCTTTTGACTGATGAACGTCTGAAGAACACCGATCGCTTCTCCAGAAGTAAGCGAACTTCGAAGTGCAGAATCAAAGTACTCCTTCTAAGCCAGTGCGCCTGAATGAAGGATCAACTGTATCAGATGCAGTTTTCCCGTCTGATACCTTCGGCCGAATTCTTATCTCCTAAGCCCGATCAACATAGCTCCCAACAGGGACTATCTCTCCTAAGCAAGGTGGAATTGCTATTTTGAACCAACGGTACTTCTTCGCCCCACGATGGCCGAGTATTCAGTCGTGTTCATCTTTTACTTTGTATGCCGCGTCTGTTTTGTCAGCATATACATACATACATCATGCATTATATTTGCATTCGCATTTCATATTGCATTACTATCACTTGAGTCGGTCTTATCCTGCCGCGATAACCGTCCTCTCAATCGAGTGTGTCAGTTCTTTCCTCGTCAGGAAATGTTGCGTCTGAACAATCTCGCTACCAGTGTATCTCTATATCAGAGTCGGCACTCGGCCACTTTGATAACTTGAACCTCTTAAAGATCAAAGATCCTTCAACAGATACCACTCTTCGCCATCGAAGATGATATCCTTGCTTTCCCGAATTAAAGGAAAATCCCCACAGAAAACCTCTTAAACAAAGATTCGGCAGTACATCCGTGTTTCTCCGAAAAACCGTTGATGAAAAGGTCATCGGCACCTCAAAATTGGATCCCATCATATGGCATTTCTTTGGGAAGATCCCAAGAAAAGTATGATGCAATATCCCCAAGCAGAAGCAGTCTCTCAAAAGACTCGCTTTCCCCAGTAGAATCGACAAATGGCGTCTCCAACAGAGAAGTTTGTGTACCTCTACGACTCAGACGTTGGGTTCCCCAGCAAGTCTGACATCAAAACTTTTTCCGTTAAATGGCATCTCTCCAGGAAAATTCGGTGAGAAGTTTGAGGAAAACCGCTACGAATAACGTCCCTTGTCAATAAAGTTTATTGACAAAAGAAACTGAGACCAGTTCCTTGGTAGGAAACCAGGATCGAGGGGAAGTTTAAATCAGAAACTGAGACCAGTTCCTTGGTAGGAAACCAGGATCGAGGGGAAGTTTAAATCAGAAACTAAGACCAGTTCCTTGGTAGGAAACCAGGATCGAGGGGAAGTTTACCTTTTCTAAGCATCATTGCTTAACAAAAGAAGATGAATGCGCAAGCTGCCATTCATAGCCATCAAAATTTTCGTTATTCCGATATTTAATCCTCTTGCACCCCGAATGCTCGAATACCTTCGTCATTCACACTTTCGGGTCCAAGAAGATTAAATAGGGGCATCTGTCATACCCCAAATTTTGACCACTAAAAGTTTCCCATCATTGTACAAATCATCATCACAATATGGATGAATCATCATGCCTCATCAATCTCCTCAAGGAATTGTTGAGCATTGACTGCAATCATGATTAGGGTTTCAAGCCCTCTCTGAGTGCTTAGACAAAGGATCAATCAAGGAATGACAGGATCTTCAACTTGTCTAACCTCTCAAACATCTACAAAGGATCAAAAGGACTCCCACTTCAAGGATTAAGCACAATGATGCTCCCTTCTAGGTGGATCAAGCCTCCAGATCGACTTTGTCACCAAATTAGGGTTTTGATCGCCCAGGGCCTCCAGATGAAAAATTTCATCTGGGCACAAGCCAATGATCCAAAACATAACCTAATATGCTTCATGGAACCTCATGAACCCAATCATCAAGTCAATTTTGCCTCCGGGGATGCATACATCAAAAATCAGGAATTAGGGTTTCTTGACCTAATTCACCCCTAAGTTGACTTTTGGGACAAACCATGAGCCAAGACCTCAAGACATGATTTGAGCGTTTTTGATATACCATATTGATCCATTTGGAACAATGGATTTATCCAAGAAGCTTGAGCAACAAGTTTCATTTTCATCAGCACCACAATTAGGGTTTCGCGAGAAAAGTCAACTGTAACTTTGACTTTTGACCTGGACATGCTCCCAAGCCCTAATACATGAATGAATATACCCTATGACACCCATGGAACATGTCCATCAAGTTTGATTTAGGTCAAGGACATGATTTCCTGAAGAATTGCACAGTTTGGAATTCATCTGATAAAAAGTCAACTGTGCACAAAAAGTCAACTTTGACTTTTTGAGATTTTTCACCAAAATGGATTTTTAACCCTAAAATGATGTTAATGTATGATTTGAATCATCATTCATCAAGAAAAATCAAAGAAAGTGGGATAACTTGTTCTATAAATAGAGCTCACTTGTGTTCAGTTTAAGTGGGGTAACCATAAAAACTTAGAAAAATTCTAAGTTAAAACAAACTTGCTCTACTATAAATAGAGCTCACTTGTGTTCAGTTTAAGTACACTAAAGCCATCTAACAGATGCTTTCCTCGAAATCTCTTCTTTCACTCCAATTTTGCCTTCAAAGGCAAGTCACTATCGGGTTTTGAGTTTGAGAGCAATTCCAATCAAACCAATCACTCACACACCTCACATACATCATATAGAAGTGATCCAAACACTCACATAACATCTGGAACACTGATTTCACAAAATTACCAGCCAATTGCTCAAGTTCTTGACAGTTTTGCAGTTGAGGTGCCATCTTCAACTCCAAACCATTTCAATCCATTCCAAGCATTCATACACACTCCATGGCACCTAGGGAAGCTATCCAGATCATTGGAACCTAGCTGTAACACCTCCAACACAAATCACGATCACCAGCTGCAAGTGGTAAGCATGAGCTCTTCTAACTCTATGATCCACACAATTTTTGCTGCACAATAATTTGGCCATATGTTCATAATCATGCATGGAATGTTTTCCCTCAATTAATTGCATTGTTTGAATCGTGTATCAAAAATCTTAGCCTTCGTGCAGAAATTAGGGTTCTTGAGGTTTCTTCGTGATTTTTTGTTGTATGTTTAATTTAAATGAAATTAAAGTACATAGACATGATCGTGAGGTTGAGACGAGCATAATGATATGTGGATTGCATGTTATAATTACGTATTCATGGAGATTGGATAGAAAATGCAAATCTGAGAATCCCTGAACACACGCGTGTTCTTCAGCTGTTCTTGGCACCATTTTTCATAAATTTGAATATTTGAATTTTGTGATTTTGTTTAATTGATTCAAAAATTAATTTCTCTCTGAGTTTTAATGATTTTGAGTTGATTCTTTTTTTAATAATTCACATAAATGTTAAAATATTTTATTTTACCAAAAAATCCCAAAAATATTATTTATTTTATATAATTGATATTTTTGCAAAGAATTAATATTTACTTGTTTTTAACATTTGAAATATTATTTCCACATTTGATTTTACAACTTTTAATGCTTTCTAATTATTTTGTAGGTCAATACTTAATTTTTGAAGCATTAATCCAAGATCACAATTTGTTTCCCATGTGTTAAACAATTTTTGATCAATCTAATTGAATTTTTATTCAATTAAATACATTTTTGGAAATAAATTAGGGTTTTTGGATTAATTCAACCCTCTTAAATCTATTTCAAAACACTTTGGGCCTCTAATAGAGTGTAAGACCCAATCATTTTTTTGACCAAATCATTTTTTGGGCGTCACTTATTGTATAAGTCCCGATACCGTCAAAAACAAACGGCGCGATCATCGCCTTTTAAAAAAAAAATCATCTGGGCCTACCCTCGAGTAGTAAGACCCATTTCTTCTTCTTCAAAACACTTTGGGCCTCTACTAGAGTGTAAGACCCAACCCCCTTTTAACCAAAACATTTTGGGCCTCACTTATTGTATAAGTCCCTCTGCGTTAAAAGAAAACCTCGGCGCGATCGCCATTTTAAACGAAAAATCATCTGGGCCTACCCTCGTGTTATAAGCCCCACTCTTTTTCTTTAAAACTTTTTGGGCCTCTTGAGAGAGTGTAAGACCCATCCCTTTGTACAGAAAAACCTTTTTGGGCCACATTCACTTGTGTAAGACCCTCTGTACAAATTCAACAGTGCAATCACTGGTAAAACCATGGGCCTCTCCTTGAGCTGTAAGCCCCAAATCTTTTTCAAAGCACTTTATCCTTTGATTTTGAATATACTGTTGTTTTCAATCTTTCTTTGTTGAACAACTAACCCAAACAGCATGGAAGCTCTACAACCGAGTAAGTGGTTATCGCTTTCATTTACTGCTTTCATATATATAAACTGTATTGTGGGGCTGCTCACTGTAAGTCTCCTTTCATAAACTCATATCAACTGTGTAATAATAGTATAGATATTTCGAGTTTCCCCGGCAACTACATCTAGAACTAGGTAAAGCCGTTTCGTTTAGTCGTAGAAATAAACACCTAGATCCCCAATAGGAGCACCAGATACAGTCTTCTCTTCAGCTGTCCTCCTTAGGAATCATCAAGAAACTCTACTCCCCAAGATGAATGTATTCTTCGTGAATGGCATATTTGATTTTCTTCCAAATTCTCGAACGTTCCTGACTCGATCTATTCCTTGTGAATAGCTTGCCTTGAATGTCTCGGGGTTTGGGGACCCACTACGGTCATAATCTTGGACCTTAACTAAGGAACCCTCTTTAAAAGTTAAAAGTCGTTGGATAGTAAACCTCGCACGTTTACCAGTGGTTTGTATCTTTAAAAGAGTTATCTCTCCTACTGGAAAGGAGATGATGGACCCACGGGCTTCTTAAAAGCATCGGCCTCCTCTTGGGAATTGTACAAGGACCCGTCGGCTTCTTAGAAGTATTGACAGCCTCCTCTTACGCTCTGTATAATAATCTCTTCCTCCGGGAATGATAGCCTTCTCTTGGGCTTCGTACAAGGACCAATCGGCTTCTTCAAAGTTTCCAGCCTCCTCTTGGGCTTCGTACAAATTGTCCCGACCACCTCCTACAGGTATAGGAACAGAACTTAGTAATCTTCATAGAGCAGTCCTTTCCAGAGTCTACTACTGTTTTTCAAAGCATAGTACAAAAGATGAAACTCTAGACTTGGACAATCTGTTTTCCTTGAGTCTCAAAGGCATTCTCAAGTGACCCCTTCGTTAGATAGGAAGAAACCCGTAGACTCGGACAGTCTCAATACCCTTTGGATTTCCCCTTTCCTTAAAGAATAGGAAACAATCCCGATCCTCAGATCAAACCCATGAGTACAGTGTTGCTCATATAAGAACTGATTTTCTCTTCAAAAATCAGTATACTGGACCTGTCACTTAACTAAAACAGTCACCAGTAGATAGCCTCCTCTTGGGCTTTGTACAAATGATTCTCCCCAGCGGAGCAAACCTATTTTAGCCATCCATCTCAGGCTTTGTACGAGATACAAGAAACACTCTCTTGTTGAGTATAAGAGACTCCCCCATTGAGTCAATCATCCTTTTGCCTCCATCTCGGGCCTCGTACGAGATACAAATTCCATAAGCAAGAGTCAAACTCTTTTTCAGCCTCCATCTTGGGCTTTATACGAGCTATAAAAGATTCTCCAGCTGAGTCAACCCTTTTAGCCTCCTCTTGGGCTTTGTATAATGATATCCCCCTGGGTCGAACCCTTTTAGCCTCTCTCTCGGGCTTCGTACGAGACACATAATAGCCACCTCTTAGGCTTTGTATAATGATTTTTCCTAGCGGAAATTAGCCTCCTCTTGGGCTTTGTATAAGAAAACCACTGGTTGATCCAATTAACCTTTTAGCATCAAACCTGTGCCTCGTTCACAGTGCACAAACATCAACAACTCTTTCCCTTTCATCTAATCGCTGTAAGCGGCATGCCTCTGGATCATCTACATCCATGCCACTGTCCTTCTTTTAGCATGAGGAATTCCTAAGGAAAGATGGCGTTGCTTTATACACAGAGTTAAAGTCTTCTCCTTCAGGTTAAAACCCCTTCTTCGGAAATTATGGCATTGCTAGGATCCGCGTATCCCAGTTAAAGTAATTCTCCTTCTCCCCTCTTTAGGGACGACAAACTCTCTCTAAAGTCGAGACCTTTCAGCTTCACATCTTGGGCTTTGAACAAGATACAAACAACCTTTCGCTTCACGTCTTGGGATTTGAACAAGACACCAAAAAACCAATTTCCTCCCATAGAATAGGAGGAACTACGAACGCTCTGGTTTCCCTGTTTCGGCAAACGGGAATACGTAGGCATAAGATCGAAAGAAAAGATCTTTGCGAGCACACTAAACAAAAAACCCAAAATCCCATATTTTCACGTATCTATCAGAAAAGCAATCAGTCCTAACATCCTAAACATCTCATTGAACAGATAACCTGAGTAAGTCCCCGAATCTTTGAGGCATCTGTAACCGAACAGACCGCTGTTCAAACTCAGTATGCAAGCAGGGTTAGTTGGAGACATCTATTTCCCTTCCTTCATCAGCTTTAATAGGATAAAAAATGAATCGAGCTGTAGTAGTAACACCCGAAGAGCGGTTGTGCCTCGCAAGCACGTCCAAAAAATCGCTCGCTACAGCTGGGTTATGGATGTCGGAAGCTAAATTTCCGTCAAAGGAATAGGTGGTCTGACCTGAGATGTCTCTCCACAGTTGGAAAGCCTCAGTTGACCAATTGGTGTCTATGCGTGCCTCACAAACTGCACCATTCCCGTAATAGAATCCTAATAACTCAGCAAGTGCATCAGTGGTATAAATGTATTCAACATTGAACATCCTAAACCTCACTGTGCCTACAGTGCTAGCAATGTTAAGTCTGACAGTGTACTCCAAAGAACTCAAAAATTCGCGGGTTAGCCTTTCATAAGTAGGCTCCTTGCGAATAAATATACTATCTAATTTTAAATTCTCTAACAGATAAAATACGCTATACCGTATGCCAAGGTTATACACACAGATATCATTAATGTACCTCGTCGCGAGAATGTTGCGTGATTGCAGTCTGTCCCATTTTTTCCATTACTTAACTCCGTCTTCTCCTTCTCGAAAAATGTTGTTTCCTTGTTCTTCCCTTGCCATTGTTGAAGTGAAATGAAGGTTTGGTTATGGAAAATGGGTAAATTTGGTTTTTTTTTTGTAGATTTGGGTTTTTGGGTGAAATCTTTGGTATTTATAGAGATAATGTGGAATGGAAATGGTAATGGTAGTGGGGAAGTTATGAAATGAGGTATTGAAATGGTTTAGTGGGGTTTTATGGTGATTAAAATCAGAGTTATTGGAGGTGGAAGATGAAGAGAGTGGCAAAAATGGGGGATTTTCTTATTCTGTCCGTTAATATCCCAGGACGCCTCCGCGTCCGCCAACCAGGGCTCCGCGCCCGCGGACTGTGTAAACTGGGCTGGCACGGGATTGGGCTTTGGTTGGTCCATGTATTCTTCCTTGGGATGTTTATAGCATATTTGAGGCTGTTTCTTCATAGGTGTACATGTAAGAAACATAGAGAACATTTTTTTTTCATGATATAATATTTAAAATATTAACTCTAAAGAATTTAAAATTATGAGAATGAATCAAAATAATTTTTTTTTTAAATTTTACCAATATATTGTAATAACATAGAATTTTATTATAACTTGAAATAATAAGACACTCTCATATAGCATATGGATGCAGTGTACCATAGAATTCAAAATACTAGTAACAATTAGTCTAATAAAAATGATGGAAAATTAAATCTACTAATAGTCTGATGATAATAACGGTAAAAGTAGATGATAATGATAGAAATACGGTAAATAAAAATGTGGTAAGTCTCCCCCACACATAATGTGAGCTATGACCCAGAGCTCCTGAATGTCTGCTAGAACGACTGTCGGCGGACATCCTGACTCATGTGAAGACAAGATGCCTGTGCTTCTGCAAGCTGGCGTCTAAGATCACAAATCTCCTGATATAAGAGATCATATGATGAAGAATTTGTTGTGTCTGAGATCTCTATCTATAAGGTAAGCTCGGCGCATTCTTCGCGAAGAGAAATGATCTCCTTGCGCATAGCGTCAAACTCTGAATATATGTCCCTGCGTTGCAGATTGACGTTAGAGGAATAGACAGTAGTCCTTTCAGGATAAGGTGTAGGATGGTACTCAGGCACAGGTGGGGTCCTAGGTCAGAATGGTGTCTCGTCCTGGCCTTCCAAAGCGTATGACCAGTTAGCTTTGTCATGGACACTTGTCTAGGTGTGGTTTGGCAAACCAAAGTAATGAACGACTTCGTCGTCTATCAGGAGCTTATAGCTATCTGCACTAAAGAATGCTCTCCTGATAATGTAACACCCCCTTTCTATACCCCCAAATTATCATATTTATCATTTAGGCACATATTAAAAATTTCGTCAGAGTACGATTTAAAATATGGCATAAAAGAGGCATGTCACATCATACACAATTTCACAACATACAACACCTGCTCAAATCATTGATATGCAACAGTGGGGTAACTTTACAACAGAGGAACTTTGTCCTTACACCCACATTTCAACATTTAGAATAATAAGCGGAAAATCTAAATATTGAATAACAACAAAATATATATATATATATACACATCATCGAGTATTCTCCACCACATCATTCATATTTACATAAACATTCATCAGCAAGATACATGTACAATGTATCACAAAAGAATCATATACATCCTAGCTACCCGGTGCTACATATCAGAGCCAACCGACCAAAAGAATGAAGACACGCTTCACAAAAAGACCTCCAGCATACCTAATCTGCAATGCCTCGTAGAGCATTATAAAACAGCAGAAGGGTGAGAAATATTATCATAATAACAATGCATATAATTATATATATAAACATAAAAATATACATATTCCACATTCTCACCGCAATTCACCACAATTCAGTACCGTTCATCACAATACGCCCATATACGTTACAATGTATATCTATATATCAACCAAGCATATTCATCATGCACACTTTCACAATTCCCATTTATTCCACATAAACATACACAATTATGTTTACTCAACAACGCATCATTATAAAGATGATAGATGCAAATCATAGAGACCGACTCACGACTCTATGCAAATGCAATGCGGTACCGACTCAATCATCTCAAGTTCACTTAGGAACTTCTGCTGGAACCATCGCTCGTTACCAAAGTAACTCCCCGTCGGGCCTACGGTGTTCACCCATTGCTCACACCCCACATGGGCACACAATGTTTATGGATCGCTCACACCCCACCTGGGCACACGACCCGATCGCTCACACCACACACGCGGGCACACGATCTGATTGCTCACACCTCACCTAGGCACACAATCCGATTGCTCACACCTCACTTAGGCACACAATCGTTCGTAATCATCGCTCACACCTCACATAGGCACACGATGTTACCACGGATTCTCATTAGAATCACTCAACACAAGAATGTATTTCATGATGCTTCACATGCAAAATGACACAAGACATTCTTGAAATGCATACATATTCACAATGTATTCATGCATTCATCTCATACAATCACATACAATCCTTATACATTCACATCAATGCACTATCGTATGACTCACAGTCAAACACACAAACAAAACGGCAGAAGTCGCTAATTAGCACTATTCCCAACTTTTCTGACTTATTTAATCGGCTAATAATTTCCAAATCATCATAATCATATAGTACAGCTCAATAGCTTCACAACGACATCAAGAATGTAAAAATCGGGCAAACGGAACAAAAGTTACGGACGAAACCGAAAACCACATTTTAAAAAATCCCATTTTTACCACTCCTCTGGCCATACGCGTACAGGCACATGTCATACGCGTACGGGCAGAGACCCAATTTTCCCAAATTCCACGTTGAAAAACCCATGCGCGTAATGACCTCCTTCATACGCGTATTGACCTAAAGTTCTACGCGTATCATACGCAAAAGGGCAGATGGCCGAGTGGGAAGAAAAACCATACGCGTATTGGCCCATGGCTCGCCCACCATACGCGTATTGCCAAGGTTCATACGCGTATGAACATGCCCCATACGCGTATGACCTGGAAAAACCAGAAAAAATTCTGCAGAACCAAGTTCTGCGTTTTCCACACCCAAATTTACCAATTCATCACCTAAAACTCAGAAAAACAACATTTTGATGTATAACAATACATACCCAACATATACACACAATCAAGAACACAAACAACAAGGTTTTAAACACTTTTTGGATTAATTTCTCAAATATGGGTTATACCCAAAACTCATAAAAATTCATCAACAACAACCAACAATCATACATAATCCTATACATTGATAAGATAACAATGTTTCACACCCTTACCCGGATTCCAAGCTTGCTATATGATCACTCTTGATGATTTCCTAGTTTTCCCCAATTTTCTTCTTCTCTTCTCTTCTTCCTATCTTTTTCTTCTTTTTTCTCCAATTCTCTTTTCTATCTCTTTTTTCTATTTCTTTTCCTTTCTATTTCTATTTCTATTCTCTTTTTCTTTCTTTTCCACTAAATTCAATTAATTCATTTCTTTCCTCACAAAATTCTATTTCTACTACTTTTCTAACTTATCATTAATTGTGAAAAGTCTAAAATACTCTCCATTCTAATTTCCCCGAAAACTCACAAAATGGTAAAATAACATTTAACACACCAAATTCACAATTAAAATAATTTATCACCCAATTAAAATAAAAGACTCAACATAATTGGGAAATAATCGAAATCGGGGCGTTACAACTCTCCCCCACTTTAGAAATTTTCGTCCTCGAAAATAATACCTGATTCAAACAACTCCGGATACGACTCTCGCATCCTACTCTCTAGTTCCCAAGTCATATCACCTTCTGCAGCGCCTCCCGACGCTACCTTCACAAGTGCAATGTCCTTGCCTCTTAACTTCTTAACTTCACGGTCCAAAATCCTAACCGGTAAAGCTTCCACCGTAAGGTTATCTCTCACTTCAACCTCGTCCATAGGAATAACATGTGACGGATCCGGAATATACTTCCGAAGTTGCGAAACATGGAATACATCATGCAAATTCGAAAGGTTCGGAGGCAACGCCACACGGTAAGCCACAACACCAACTCGTGCAGAAATCTGGTACGGAACAATAAAACGAGAAGTCAACTTCTTCGACTTCAAAGCACGACCCACACCCGTAACCGGCGTAACTCTTAAAAACACATGGTCGCCTTCTTGAAATTCAAGATCTTTCCTTCTCTTGTCGTGATAGCTCTTTTGCCTACTTTGAGAAGCTCTCATCTTCTCCCGAATAAACTTCACTTTCTCCGTCGTTTGTTGTACCATCTCCGGTCCAACTATTGTTCTTTCACCCGTTTCATGCCAACACAAAGGTGTTCGACATCTACGACCATACAAAGCCTCAAATGGTGCCATACCTATACTTGAATGAAAACTGTTATTGTAAGTGAATTCAATCAACGCCAAATAATCATCCCAAGCACCACCTTGCTCGAGCACACAAGCACGCAACAAATCCTCCAACGATTGAATTGTCCTTTCGGTTTGACCATCCGTTTGCGGATGATAAGCCGAACTCAATCTTAGCTTAGAACCCAAAGCCTTTTGTAAACACTCCCAAAACCTCGATGTGAATCTAGGATCTCTATCCGATACAATACTCTTAGGAACTCCATGTAACTTCACAACCGCAAGAATATAAATCTCGGCTAACCTCTCCAAAGGATAACTAATATCAATTGGAATGAAGTGAGCAGATTTAGTAAGCCTATCCACAATTACCCAAATAGCATTATGTCCCCTTTGTGTATTCGGCAATCCCGTGAAAAAATCCATCGATATACTATCCCATTTCCACTCCGGAATGTCCAACGGTTGCATCAATCCACTAGGCTTTTGATGTTCCACCTTAGACTTTTGGCAAGTTAAGCATGCATACACAAATTGCGCCACATCTCTCTTTAACCCGGACCACCAAAAGATTTTCTTTAAATCCTGATACATTTTATTCGCTCCCGGATGAATACTTAAGTTACTTCGGTGTCCCTCTTCTAATATCATCTTCATCAACTCCGCATCATCGGGAATACAAATACGACCACAGAATCTCAAAACTCCGAAATTATCAATCTTGAAATCCTCATTCTCATTCATCATCAAATCAACGAACTTCAAATCCAACTTTTGCTCTTTTCACATACGGTTGCAAGAAAATCATTCGTAACATGTAGCATACCAAGTCTCACACTTCTCGGCGTCATTTCACAAACCAAACTCAAGTCTCTAAAACTCTCCAAAAGTTCCCATTCTCTCATCATCAATGAGGACATATATAACGACTTCCGACTCAAGGCATCGTCCACCACGTTTGCCTTACCCGGATGGTAATTCAAACCAAAATCATAATCCTTCAAAAGCTCTAACCATCTTCTTTGTCTCATGTTCAATTCCTTTTGATCGAATAAATATTTCAAGCTCTTGTGATCACTAAAAACTTCAAATCTCGCACCATAAAGATAATGCCTCCATATTTTCAAAACAAACACCACGGCCGCTAACTCCAAGTCATGTATAGGATAATTCTTTTCATGCACTCTCAACTGTCTAGAAGCATACGCCACAACTTTTCCATCTTGCATCAAGACACCACCTAAACCTGTCAATGAAGCATCACAATACACAACAAATCGTTCATTAGGATTAGGCAAAATCAAGATCGGAGCCGTTGTCAATCTTCTTTTTAGCTCATTAAAACTCTCTTCACAATGAATATCCCAAATGAAAGCCTTTCCTTTACAAGTCAATTGCGTTAACGGAAGTGCTAATTTCGAAAATCCCTCTATAAACCTCCGATAATAACCCGCCAAGCCTAGGAAGCTTCGAATCTCCGTAACCGATCTAGGAGCCTCCCATTGCATCACTGCATCAATCTTGGACGGATCAACACTAATACCACTACCGGAAATAACATGCCCAAGAAAACTTACTTCCGATAACAAAAACTCACATTTCGACAACTTAGCATACAATTGTTTCTCTTTCAAAATTTGCCACACAATTCTCAAATGCTCTTCATGCTCCTCCTGAGACTTAGAGTAAATCAAAATATCGTCGATGAACACAACCACAAAACGATCCAACTGTTCATGAAAAATATGATTCATGTATTCTATAAACACACCCGGCGCATTAGAAACCCCGAATGGCATCACGGAATATTCGTAATGGCCATACCGTGTCCTAAAGGCCGTCTTTTGAATATCCTCTTCTTTCACCCGAATCTGGTGATAGCCCGATCTCAAATCAATCTTGCTAAAAACACACGCACCAACCAATTGGTCCAACAAATCATCGATCCTTGGAAGCGGATACTTGTTCTTAATGGTCACCTTGTTCAGTTGTCGATAATCTATGCATAACCGCATACTCCCATCCTTCTTTTTAACCAACAATACCAGAGCACCCCAAGGAGAAACACTTGGTCTTACAAATTTCTTGTCCAACAAGTCATTCAATTGCTTTTTCAATTCTACCAACTTCGATGCTGACATACGATACGGTGCCATCGAAATCGGTCTAGTACCCGGAACTAGATCAATAGAAAACTCAACTTCTCTTTCCGGCGGTACATCCTTAATATCTTCAGGAAACACCTCAGAAAAGTCACAAACAACCGGAACCACATCAAGTGACACTGGACTATCCACAGTTAAAGATGCAAACAAACCGAACAATTGAGCTTCGTCCGCTAAAAGTTCCTTCAACTCTTTAGTGGATAAGAAACTCTCATCTTCATCCTCTTCCAGAGAAGGAAACCTCACTAACTTATGATAACAGTCTATATGAACTCGGTTAAATTGCAACCAATTCATACCCAAGACCATATCCAATCCTTCCAACGGCAAACACACTAGATCCATCTCGAAGTCTTCACCATAAATGGTCAAAGGACACATCAAACAAACCAAAGAAGTAGTTACTGACCCCATTGCTGGAGTATCAATAACCATCTTACCATCCATCAGAGACAACACAAGATTTAAACGCTTCGCGCACTCAGACGAAATAAACGAATGAGTCACTCCAGTATCAATAATGGCAACTAAAGGTGTACTATTAATAAAGCAAGTACCTTTTATCAGACGGTCTGCACTAGTAGTTTGAGTCCCCGCCAATGCAAACACCTTTCCGCCCGCTTGAGCTTGTTTCGGCTTAGTACACTTAGTACTAATGTGACCCACTTCTCCACAATTGTAGCACCGCATCATGTTCCTTCTACAATCTGTAGCAGCATGCCCAGTACCACCACAATTAGAACATTTCACCACTGGCTTCCTACACTCAAATGATTTATGACCCAGTTCACCACATTTGTAACACCTAATAACACCGAAACCTCCTCCTCCAGACCTCCTATCGAAGTTTCCCATATGCTTGCACTTATCAGCGGGTGTCACATAAGGTCCACTTCTAGCTTGTTGCTTTCCCTTCCTCTCATTCACACTTTTATAATGTGTAGAACGAGCCTTACTATCTTCCTCGAAGATTCTACAACATTCTATCAAATCGGAAAACCTCCTTATCCTTTGATATCCCACAGCTTGCTTAATCTCAGGACGTAAACCATTCTCATACTTAATGCACTTGGAGAACTCAGCAGTAATCGCAGCATAGTGAGGATGGTACTGAACCAACTCCACAAATTTAGCAGTATAGTCCACCACTGACATACTACCTTGTTTCAATTCAAGGAACTCCATCTCCTTCTTCCCTTTCACACTTTCAGGGTAATACTTCCTTAAGAACTCAGTACGAAATAAATCCCAAGTTACTTCTTCATCATCCACCTCAAGAACTTCACGCATACCGACCCACCAATCGTCGGCTTCTTCCTTCAGCATGTGAGACCCAAGCCTCACCTTATTCTCTTCCGCACAGTCCATGACCCTGAAGATTCTTTCAGTCTCTTTCAACCAAAGTTGAGCACCATCGGGATCAAATCTTCCTTTGAAAACCGGTGGTTGATTCTTCCTGAACTCGTCATTAGCATTCACATTCGGCGCACCTTGCACCGCCCTAGCCATTGCTTCCAAAGCAGCAGCCATCGCATTGTCGTTTCTACCAGCCATATTCTGATCATTCCCAAAAATGACAACAAAGTTAAACAACAATTCAACCAACATAACAAGACAGACACAACTGACTCAACTCTGGCTCTGATACCACTTAATGTAACACCCCCTTTCTATACCCCCAAATTATCATATTTATCATTTAGGCACATATTAAAAATTTCGTCAGAGTACGATTTAAAATATGGCACAAAAGAGGCATGTCACATCATACACAATTTCACAACATACAACACCTGCTCAAATCATTGATATGCAACAGTGGGGTAACTTTACAACAGAGGAACTTTGTCCTTACACCCACATTTCAACATTTAGAATAATAAGCGGAAAATCTAAATATTGAATAACAACAAAATATATATATATACACATCATCGAGTATTCTCCACCACATCATTCATATTTACATAAACATTCATCAGTAAGATACATGTACAATGTATCACAAAAGAATCATATACATCCTAGCTACCCGGTGCTACATATTAGAGCCAACCGACCAAAAGAATGAAGACACGCTTCACAAAAAGACCTCCAGCATACCTAATCTGCAATGCCTCATAGAGCATTATAAAACAGCAGAAGGGTGAGAAATATTATCATAATAACAATGCATATAATTATATATATAAACATAAAAATATACATATTCCACATTCTCACCGCAATTCACCACAATTCAGTAGCGTTCATCACAATACGCCCATATACGTTACAATGTATATCTATATATCAACCAAGCATATTCATCATGCACACTTTCACAATTCCCATTTATTCCACATAAACATACACAATTATGTTTACTCAACAACACATCATTATAAAGATGATAGATGCAAATTATAGAGACCGACTCACGACTCTATGCAAATGCAATGCGGTACCGACTCAATCATCTCAAGTTCACTCAGGAACTTCTGCTGGAACCATCGCTCGTTACCAAAGTAACTCCCCGTCGGGCCTACGATGTTCACCCATTGCTCACACCCCACATGGGCACACAATGTTTATGGATCGCTCACACCCCACCTGGGCACACGACCCGATCGCTCACACCCCACACGCGGGCACATGATCTAATTGCTCACACCTCACCTAGGCACACAATCTGATTGCTCACACCTCACTTAGGCACACAATCGTTCGTAATCATCGCTCACACCTCACATAGGCACACGATGTTACCACGGATTCTCATTAGAATCGCTCAACACAAGAATGTATTTCATGATGCTTCACATGCAAAATGACACAAGACATTCTTGAAATGCATACATATTCACAATGTATTCATGCATTCATCTCATACAATCACATAAAATCCTTATACATTCACATCAATGCACTATCGTATGACTCACAGTCAAACACACATGCAAAACGGCAGAAGTCGCTAATTAGCACTATTCCCAACTTTTCCAACTTATTTAATCGGCTAACAATTTCCAAATCATCATAATCATATAGTACAGCTCAATAGCTTCACAACGACATCAAGAATGTAAAAATCGGGCAAACGGAACAAAAGTTACGGACGAAACCGAAAACCACATTTTGAAAAATCCCATTTTTACCACTCCTCTGGCCATACGCGTACGGGCACATGTCATACGCGTACGGGCAGAGACCCATTTTTCCCAAATTCCACGTTGAAAAACCCATACGCGTAATGACCTCCTTCATACGCGTATTGACCTAAAGTTCTACGCGTATCATACGCAAATGGGCAGATGGCCGAGTGGGAAGAAAAACCATACGCGTATTGGCCCATGGCTCGCCCACCATACGCGTATTGCCAAGGTCCATACGCGTATGAACATGCCCCAAACGCGTATGACCTGGAAAAACCAGAAAAAATTCTGCAGAACCAAGTTCTGCGTTTTCCACACCCAAATTTACCAATTCATCACCTAAAACTCAGAAAAACAACATTTTGATGTATAACAATACATACCCAACATATACACACAATCAAGAACACAAACAACAAGGTTTTAAACACTTTTTGGATCAATTTCTCAAATATGGGTTATACCCAAAACTCATAAAAATTCATCAACAACAACCAACAATCATACATAATCCTATACATTGATAAGATAACAATGTTTCACACCATTACCCGGATTCCAAGCTTGCTATATGATCACTCTTGATGATTTCCTAGTTTTCCCCAATTTTCTTCTTCTCTTCTCTTCTTCCTATCTTTTTCTTCTTTTTTCTCCAATTCTCTTTTCTATCTCTTTTTTCTATTTCTTTTCCTTTCTATTTCTATTTCTATTCTCTTTTTCTTTCTTTTCCACTAAATTCAATTAATTCATTTCTTTCCTCACAAAATTCTATTTCTACTACTTTTCAAACTTATCATTAATTGTGAAAAGTCTAAAATACTCTCCATTCTAATTTCCCCGAAAACTCACAAAATGGTAAAATAACATTTAACACACCAAATTCACAATTAAAATAATTTATCACCCAATTAAAATAAAAGACTCAACATAATTGGGAAATAATCGAAATCGGGGCGTTACAGATAAGGCCACGGTCAAGGCAATGATTAATGTCAATTAAGGTGTAGCCACAATGGGAGGTAAGATGAGTTAGTTTGTTGGCTAGACCTAGGGCATAAGCTATGTGTGTAACAGTACCGCCTACATGGATGGGCCCTTTAGAATATTCAGCATTTAAGTATAGGTTATACATCAGAAAATTACCACTAGCTAAAGGGCGTGACTCAGCAGAACAAAAGAGCATCAGAATCTCTTCTGTAGTAACCTGGTTCTCGGTTTCACTTCTTCCAAAGAAAGTCTCGGTTAGGATCATTTGGAAATAACGATAGCCTGGATTATGGATTTTGTTTTCTAATTGGGTGGAAGGATCAGGTCCTCCTCCACTGGTGATTTTTCTCCAGAATCTATCAAGCTCATCCTGCATATCATTAACTTCATGCATAAAATGGATGGCATCCATGCCACACTGAAAACCAAGTAATCTAGCAAAATCCCTGTGGTTAAGGGTGTACTCGTTCCCAAATAGTCTGAATTTTATACTTCCACTCTTGTAACCTCTTCCACTATAGGGATCATAAATGAGTGAACAGAGGAACTCTAAGGTTAGATGCTTATAGGTTACATTCATTGCTTTAGAATACTCATCCCACTGGAGATGGTGACAAAGGTACCTCACACTGGCCTCAATACCTAAGGCTTCTAAACATCTGGGGTCAGGGTACCTAGTGGGTAGGATCGGTCTTTCACAAAGGACTACATACTTTTTCCTCTGTGCATCATCTCTGAACACGATGTGCATGTCATCATAGCTCTGCATCCTGAAAAGAAAGTTAGTGTAGAATATCTGGGGTAATGTGATCTGTAACCTGTAAACATAGACATTTCATAAGTCAGTCCAGTTAGTAAAATAATATAAATAATAAATCTTTTTCGTTTTCTGTAATTAAGTAAATAATATGCATAAATAAGAAAGATAATGAAAAGAAAGCCGTGGGTTGCCTCCCACACATCGCTTGTTTAACGTCGTTAGTTGGACGAATGTAAATCTTACGTTGTGGATGTTGCTATAGGTGGGTCTATCAGAGTGTGACCAGAGTAATAGGTGGGTATGTCACCTCCATAGTAGGGTTCCAATCTTTGTCCATTCACTAGAAAGGAACTACATGAATGATTTGCAATTTCAAATGCTCCAGATTTTAGGACTTTGGTGACCTCATAGGGTCTAGTCCACCTCGAGCGTAACTTACTAGGAAACAATCGTAATCTAGAATTGAAAAGAAGTACAGGGTCGCCTACGTTGAACTCCTTTTTGGCAATCTTTTTGTCGTGCCAAGCTTTGGTTATCTCCTTATATATTACGGCATTTTCATAAGCATTTCGGCGTAATTCTTCTAATTTATGGATATCTAGAATGCATTTATCTCCGGCTGTCAAGTAATCCATATTAATAGCTTTTATGGCCCAGTAGGCCTCATGTTCAAGCTCAAAAGGTAAATAGCAAGATTTTCCGTAGACTAATTTATATGGTGTTGTTCCTATAGGGGTTTTAAAAGCGGTTCTGTAAGCCCACAAGGCTTCTTGTAGTCTTAAGGACCAATCTTTTCCAGACATTGATACGGTTTTCTCTAAAATTTGTTTTATTTCCCTATTTGATACTTCTACTTGTCCACTAGTCTGCGGGTGGTATGGTGTGGCTACTTGGTGTTTAACTCCATATTTCTTTAAAAGGTTTTCGAATATCCTAGATATGAAGTGCGATCCTCTATCGCTTATAACTAATCGAGGTACCCCAAACCTAAGGAATATATAGTTTTTACACAGTTTAATGACTACACGAGTATCGTTGGTGGGTGAAGCTATAGCTTCAATCCATTTGGATACGTAATCAACAGCTACTAAGATATATTTATTTCCCATCGAAGATGGAAAAGGTCCCATAAAATCTATACCCCAAACATCGAAGAGTTCTACCTCCTGAATATTCCTCAGAGGCATTTCATCTCTTCTTGAGACGTTCCTAGTGCGTTGACACCTGTCACATCTTACAATGTAGGCATGAACATCGCGCCATAAAGTTGGCCAGAAAATACCTGCTTGAAGTATTTTAGTGCATGTTTTGGACGAGCCTAAATGTCCACCGTATAGTGAGGAGTGACAATGCTTAATTATAGTTTCTACTTCTTCTTCAGGGACACAGCGACAAAAATGTCATCTGTGCCTCTCTTGAACAGAAGGGGTTCGTCCCAATAGAAGTGTTTCACATCATGATATAACTTCTTCTTCTGTTGGTAATTTAAATCAGGGGGTATGATATCAGCTGATAAATAATTAACAAAATCTGCGTACCAAGGTACGGTTGTCACTGCGAGAGCTTTTTCAATATTTAATTCTCAATAGGGGTCAGGATCATCATCATGGAAGGTTCTAACCGCTGCTACTAATCTATCGTAAGTGAAATCATCATTGATAGGAATAAGATCTGGCTTTAGATATTCAAGCCTTGAAAGGTGGTCAGCAACCACATTTTCAGTGCCTTTCTTATCTCGAATTTCCAAATCAAATTCTTGAAGTAAAAGGATCCAACGTAGAAATCTAGATTTAGCGTCCTTTTTGCTTAATAGATATCTTATCGCAGCATGATCAATGTAGACTATAATTTTTGCTCCTACTAAATAGGATCGGAATTTGTCGATTGCAAAGACTACTGCCAGGAGTTCCTTCTCGGTTATGGCATAATTAAGCTGAGCCGCATCTAAAGTTCTACTGGCGTAGTAAATTACATGAAGTTTCTTATCCTTCTTTTGTCCTAAAATAGCGCCAATAGCGTAATCGCAAGCATCGCACATAATTTCAAAAGGTTGATCCCAATCAGGAGGTTGAATGATAGGTGCGGAAATCAATGCTTGTTTTAGGTATTTAAAGGCTTCAAGACATTTATCATCGAATTTAAATTCGGCGTCTTTCATAAGTAAGTTGGTTAATGGTTTAGTTATTTTGGAAACGTCTTTAATGAAGCGTCGGTAGAAACCGGCGTGTCCAAGAAAACTTCGTATTTCTCTAATGGTTTTTGGTGGTTGTAGGTTTTCTATTACTTCTATTTTAGCTTTATCAACCTCAATACCTCTGTCGGACACTATATGTCCTAGTACTATGCCTTCAGTCACCATAAAATGGCATTTTTCCCAGTTTAGAACAAGGTTGACTTCTACGCATCTTTCCAAGATTTTCTCGAGGTTTGTTAAACATTTTTTAAAATTGGATCCACATACCGAGAAATCGTCCATAAATACTTCCATGATCTCATCAAGGAAATCTGCGAAGATTGACATCATACAGTGTTGGAAAGTAGCTGGGGCATTGCATAGTCCAAATGGCATTCGTCTGTAAGCAAATGTTCCATAAGGGCATGTAAAGGTTGTTTTCTCCTGATCATCAGGGTGAATGGGTATTTGGAAAAATCCTGAGTACCCATCTAAATAGCAAAAGTAAGAATGCCTAGCTAAACGTTCGAGCATTTGGTCTATGAATGGAAGTGGGAAGCGATCTTTCCTAGTTACCTTATTGAGTTTTCTGTAATCGATACACATCCGCCTACCATTTTCTATACATTTGGCTATTTGTTCTCCTTTTTCATTTTGTACAGCGATGACACCTCCTTTCTTAGGTACCACATGTACGGGGCTTACCCATTTACTATCGGATATTTGGTATATTATTCCAGCCTCTAATAACTTTTACACTTCTCTTTTCACTACGTCACTCATTATAGGATTTATCCTTCGTTGATGTTCTCTAGAGGGTTTTGCGTCTTCCTCCAGCATAATTCGGTGCATACACACGGAAGGACTTATTCCTTTGAGATCAGAGATATTGTAACCTAGAGCTGAGGGATATTTTCTTAAAACATCTAAGAGTTGATTAGTTTCAGGACCATCTAACGTGTCACTGACTATGACTGGGCAGTTTAATTCTTTGTCTAAGAACTCGTATCTTAAATTCTTAGGTAGCTCCTTAAGCTCTATTGATGGTTTTTTCGGACATGGCATATGATCTAGGGTAAGTGCCAAGCATTCGTAAAGACTGTTATCTATGTAAGGTTCAGATAATCATTCAAATTCGTCGTCCTCCATAATAGGGATTGAAGGTAGTTTGATGGTTTCTACTGGATCTTCTTTATCCAATTCTCTTATGCATTCATCAATTATATCGATGGCATAACATGAGTCATCTATGGCTGGTGCATTTAAAAATTGGGATAATATAACTTCTACTTTTTCATTAGCTACCTCGAATGTCATTTTTCCTTTCTTGACATCTATTATAGCTCCAAATGTTGATAAGAAGGGTCTACCTAAAAGGATTGGGATTTCATCGTCTTCCTTGATGTCCATTACAACGAAATCTGTTGGAATATAAAGCTTACCAAGCCTAACTGGGACGTCTTCCAAAATGCCAATCGAATATTTAACTGATCTATCGGCTAATTGGAGAGACATCCTAGTCGGTTGCATTTCTCCTAGGTTTAACCTTTTACAAACGGCTAAAGGCATTAAGCTTACACTTGCTCCTAAGTCCAGAAGTGCTTTATCAATAACTTGGTTTCCCAAAACACAAGGTATAGAAAAACTTCATGGGTCTTTCTCTTTTTTAGTAAGCTTATTCTCAATAATTGAATTACATTCTAAAGGTTTAGGATCATCTAATCTTCATTTGTTGGTTAAAATGTCTTTAAGGAATTTGGCATAAGATGGTATTTGGGTAATAGCTTCAGTGAATGGAATCTCTACATGGAGTTTCTCAATCACTTTTATGAATTTCTTATATTGGTTATCAAATTTGGTTTGTTTAAGTCTTTGTGGGTATGGAATCTGAGGTTTGTAAGGAGGAGGTGGTACATAAACTTTTTCATTCTCTTCTCTTTCCTTCTCCTTAACTTCCGTATCCTTAGATTTCTCAGTTTCCCCCGATTTCTCAACTTCTTTCCCAGGTGTGGTCATAACCTCTTTCCTAGGAGGTTCTAGATTATTCAACCTAGGGTTTGTAGGTCCTTCGTAAGTGGTCCCACTCCTTAGGGCGATAGCATTTGCGTGCCCTTTAGGATTAGGTTGAGGTTGTCCAGGGAATTGTCCTCCTGGTGTAGTATGAGTAGATTGTTGTTGTGCTACTTGAGAGATTTGGGTTTCAAGCATTTTGTTATGGGTAATTACAGAATCGAGTTTAGTACCCAACTGAGTAATCAGTCAATTCATATGAATGTTTTGGTTCATGAAATCCTTGTTCTGCTGTAATTGAGCTGAGATGAATTCTTCCATCTTTTTCTCAAAATTTGATTTCTGAGATGCATATGGTGCATATTGGTTGGGTCTTTGAGTTTGGAAACCGGGTGGTCTTTGAGGTGTTGAATTTTGAGTAGGGTTATTATTTTTATAGGAAAAATTTGGGTGATTCCTCCATCCAGGGTTGTATGTGTTCGAATAAGGGTTTCCTTGGGCGTAGTTGACCTGATCTGTGGGACTTTCGGCTAAAAGGTTGCATTCAGCTATGGTATGTCCTAGGGTTCCACAGATTTCGCATTCGGGTTGTATTGCTGCTACGGTTGTTGTGGGGTTGATAGTTAGGTTTTCTACCTTTTGGGCTAAAGCGTCCATCTTTGCGTTCATATGGTCAAAACAACTAACTTCATACACATCTCCTTTGGCCTCTTTCTTCTCTACGTGTGCTCGTTCAGTCCCCCATTGGTAATGGTTTTGTGCCATATCCTCAATGAGAGCGCAAGCCTTAGGGTAGGGTTTGTTCATTAGAGCGCCACCTGCAGCAGCGTCTATGGTCATCTTGGTGTTGTACATGAGTCCATTATAAAAGGTGTGGATTATGAGCCATTGTTCTAAGCCATGATGTGGACATGCTCTTAATAGTTCCTTGTATCTCTCCTAAGCGTCGAAAAGTGATTCTCCCTCGCTTTGGGTAAATCGGGTTATTTGGTTTCGTAAGACAGCGGTTTTACTCAATGGAAAGTATCTAGCAAGGAATACTTTCTTTAGGTCATTCCAAGTGGTTATAGAGTTGGCTTGAAGGGAATCTAACCATGATCGGGCTCTATCTCTGAGGGAAAACGGGAATAGTCTTAGACGTATTGCCTCAGGAGGAGCTCTGTTCGCTTTTAAGGTATCGGCTAGTTGAATAAAGACTTTAAGATGTTGGTTCGGGTTTTGCATAGGAAGACCTGCGAACTGGTTCTATTGCACTAACTGTAACAGAGATGGTTTTAATTTGAAGTTATGGGCTTGTATAGCTGGGTTAACTATACTAGAATGAGGTTCTTCATTAGAGAGTAGGGCGAAATCCTTAAGAGGTTTAGCATTTTCATCGTCAACCATTGCTCTTTTAAGTCTTTGAAGTAAAAGACGAGCTCGGGTGTATCGTTCAGGTTCTTCTATTGGATCAACTAAATTTCCGGTATTGTGAGTTTTTTGCATTTACCGGTTAAGGGATGCCTTAGTCTAGACGGTGTAATAACAGGGTACGAAATTTTGACGTAATTGGTCCCCGGCAACGGCGCCAAAAACTTGATGCTTGCTATCCGCAAGTATACGAGTTACGTCAGAATAATAT
The DNA here is from genome assembly GCA_022829125.1 of Lathyrus tuberosus. NCBI lineage: Eukaryota > Viridiplantae > Streptophyta > Magnoliopsida > Fabales > Fabaceae > Lathyrus > Lathyrus tuberosus. Next base: position 2,653,243 of record JALAZF010000579.1, read on the forward strand.
AAAAGATTTATCGATCCCACAGAGACCAATGTCAATCTATCAATTACTATTGTTACGTTGTTTATCTAAGGCTAATAAAAATCAGGGTAAAAGTTTTCCACTGAACGAAAATAGAAATAAAATCAGATAAAAACTATACTGGAATGTAATTCACATCAATCAAACAATACTCCTATCGTCTAATTAGTAACATTTACGGGGCAATATTTTCTTCTTTGAAAAAGAGTTAATTAAAAAGGATCTGTCGCGTTAGCGTGATCGAAAAAAGACCTAACCTTTAATCTATACCAGCCGCTCACGCTGCACTGGTCGCTCTCTGCGTTAAAGTGATAAAGTCCTTTTTTATGTAACTACCTCTAAGACTTAGTTAAAAAGTGCTTTTGATTGGAATTATTTAATACCAAAGGGTTTCCGGCATATGCTCAGCCAACTTGATTCTAAATCTATAAACACGTTCCGAAAATAGTTTAAAACCTCTTTCTAATAATATAAAACTTTCCTAGTTAATCAATAAAGTGCTTCCGCGGTATTTATCAATTAAAAACTAACAAACTCTTTTCTAAAATGTCAGACGGCTTTCGATCTTACCCGATCTAGTCACAGTCATTACGCAAACAAAATCACGGTCTCATTTACGTAATGACCGATCAATTGAAGTGCAGAAGAGTTTAATTAAAACCAAAAACAACCCCTATAGTATTTCTAAAGAGATAACATATGGAGTATCGTCGGAACTACGATCCTCACATCCCAGCACAAGGGATTTAGCTGGACATGGTAATTGAAAACATAATGATAAATTGGTCTACGAAGTAAGACACCTTTTTAGAATAAAAACGTGCAAAGTGTGAGAGTGTAGAATGAACACAAGTGTCACTCTTAAGTTCAGTTCTAACAGACAAACAGATCACACAAACAAATAAAGTAATAAGGTAATGGCAGAGACAGAAATAAACGAATATAAGGCAGTGCAATAAAGTAAATGAATATAAAAGCGATGCGAATAATAATAAATTGCAAATTATAAAAGAAACATGCTCCTAAGCGGAGACTGAATCTGGTACAGAGTTGGAAAGTAAATTGCATGAAATAATAACTTCGAATATAAAGCTCCTAACTACGATGCTCCAATCTAACTAACAACGATAGTGCAATAACCCCTCGATGTGACAGATTATTGCTTACAAAGTGAACTTTATGCCTAAGTTTGGAAACTAGGATTGGATAATCAAAAAGTGAAAATACAAGGCCTTTTTATAGTGGTCATGAAGCTGTAACTGCCGCGCAACGTTACGAAAAAACGGCTGAGTAATAATTTCCATCCTGTGTAACTGCTTCTAACGTTTCTGACTGTTTCCACGTTATAACAGTCGGCGCCCGCCGAACCCCACTCCGCGTCCGCCGAGTGTATAATTGAAATAAAACGTGCATCTTGACCGTTGGAGCATGGGTGAAACCCATTACTCCAACAACATCCTTTATGGTGTTCGCTGAATGAAACGTCTAGTGTACAATTTGCACAAGAAATCTCCGTTTTAGCCCCGTTTTGCATCATTTTTTCACTGCAGGCTCAAATCAGGCAATGTATCTAAAAGTAAAACAAAATACCATAATAACAAAGGAAAATAACAAATAAACAACTAAAAACATGTGCAATAAGAGTCAAATATACAGTGTGTTTTAGGGTTATCATGAAGATGGTGAATATTGATGAAAATAGTTGTTAATTGTTGAGGTTGAAGTTGTTATTGATGAAAATAGTTTAATTGTTGAGGTTGAAGATGATTACTTTGTTAATTGTTGCGACCTTCTAAATTTGTCTTGTTATATTTGGTATACACCATCAGTTACTAACTTAGTGAATTTGTTATAGGGGTTACCTGAGAAGAGTGATATTCGGATCGTTTTCAAGAATCTTACACTTTGTGGTTAAGTCCAGAAGTTGCTGACGTCTATATAGGTACTTATAATTAGTTGTTCTTTTGTGTTTGTTTAGCTTACTTAGTAGAATCATGGATCAAAAATGGATGTCTTCCAATCGATGGTCGGATAAAAGTTTCACAGAGTTATTAGCCCTTATGAAACATATGCTTCCGGAGGATAATGTTCTTCCCAATCGAATCTATGAGGCCAAAAAAATGTTGTGCTCTATTGGCATGAGTTATGATAAGATACATGCTTGTCCAAATGATTGTATTTTGTTTCGGAATGAATATGCATCGTTAAATGAGTGCCCTAAATGCGGTGTCTCTCGATATAAGAAAAAAAGTGTCTCAAGCAAAAGTCTTATGGTATTTTCCTATAATTCCGAGATTTAGACGCATGTTTCGTAGTGAAACCGATGCAAAACACTTGTCTTGGCATGCATATGAAAGAATTATAGATGAAAAGTTTCGGCACCCGGCAGATTCATCACAGTGGATGAAAATTGATAATGATTATCCTGATTTTGGAGAAGAAGCAAGAAACCTTCGCTTGGCATTATCTACTGATGGAATGAACCCACGTGGTCTTTAAAGTATCTCACATACCACTTGGCCTGTGATTATTATGATTTATAACCTACCTCCATGGCTATGTATGAAGCGTAAGTACATGATGTTATCTATGTTAATCTCTGGGCCTAAACAACCAGAGAATGACATAGACATATACTTGACACCTTTAATCGAAGACTTAAAGATTTTGTGGGAGAACGGTGTGGAGGTTTATGATGGATATAGGAAAGAAAGTTTCAATTTGAGGGCGATGTTGTTTGGCACAATTAATGATTTTCCAGCATACGAAAATCTATCAGGGTATAGCATTAAAAGTCAATGTGTGTGTCCTATTTGTGAAGAAAACACGGATTGGACACGTTTGGAATTTTGTCAGAAGAATGTCTTTCTCAGTCATCGTATATTTTTAAATTCTAATCATCACTACCGTGGATGGAGAAAAGCATTCAATGGAAATCCAGAACAAGGTAGAGCTCCACCTACATTGACAGGTGACCAAAATTTTGAAAAGGTGAAAGATATGACTACTCAGTTTGGAAAGCCTTTTGCACATACGCTTGGCAAATGTGGGTGGAAGAAGAGGTCAATTTTTTTTGAATGGCCATATTGGAAGTCGTTGTATGTAAGGAATTTTCTTGATGTTATGCATATTGAAAGAAATGTATTTGAAAGTGTTATTGGTACTTTACTCAATATACAAGGAAAGTCGAAGGATGACCTTAAAGCAAGAAAGGACTTGGTAGCGATGGGAATTAGAAGTGAATTAGGACCCACGAAGAAAGGAAAACGAACATATCTACCACTTGTTGCTTATACTCTATCTAGAAAGGAGAAAAAGATATTGTGTAAGTTTCTGAGTGATGTTAAAGTTCCAGAAGGATACTCTTCAGATATTAGAAGACTTGTGTCTATGAAAGACCTTAAGTTAAAGAGTTTGAAGACACATGATTGTCATGTTATAATGGAACATTTTCTACCAATAGGTATATGTTCTATTTTGCCAAAAAAGTAAGAAGCACAATAACTAAATTGTGTTTTTTCTTCAGGTCAATTTGTAGTAAGGTGATCGATCCTGCGATATTACCAACATTGCAAAAAGAAATAGCTTATATGAGCTTGAAATGTTTTTTCCTCCCTCATTTTTTGACATAATGGTACATCTAGTTGTTCATCTTATGAAAGAGACACAATTGTGTAGACTAGCTTATATGAGATGGATGTACCCTGTTGAATGGTATATGAAAATATTAAAAAGGTATGTGAAAATTTGAAGTCGACCAAAGGGTTGTATTGTTGAACGATACATTGTTGAAGAAGCGGTTGAGTTTTGTACTGAATATTTGTCCAATGTTCAAATCATTGGACTCCCAAAATCTCACATTGTTGAAAAAAAGGAAGGAAAAAATTTAATTGGAAATAAAATTGTGACCGTATCAAGGGCTGAACGGGAGCAAGTGCATTTGTATGTTCTGCACAATAACAATGAGGTTGAGCCATATGTTGAAATGCACAAGGATTTTCTCCGAGGTTTAAATCCGAATAGAAATGAAAATTGGATAGTACGAGAGCACAATCAAAGTTTCATACCATGGTTTAAGGATCATATTTATTCAAAGTTTTATGTAGATCCTGCTTCAATAACAGAAAGGTTGAGATGTTTAGCATATGGTCTAAGTTTGAATGTGTTTTCTTATAGCGCGTACGCAATTAATGGATACACATTTTATACCAATGAACAAAATGATAAAAGTACAATGCAAAATAGTGGTGTCACCTTGGTAGCTGAATCAATGCACATTTCAAGTGTGAAGGACTTAAACCCCAAATATGCAAATATGTCATATTTTAGGGTTATCGAGCGCATTTGGGTTTTTGATTATGAGAAGTTTCAGATTTCTATCTTTGGTTGCAAGTGGGTTAAAAATAATTGTGGCATACAAATGGATAAGTCAGGATTTTTACAAGTGGATCTTAATAGGGTGGGGTACAAAGATGAGCCTTTTATTCTAGCCTCTCAAGCTAGACAAGTGTTCTATGTCACTAATCCGACAAGTATGAAATAGTTTATAGTGCTTTTATCTAACAAAGTAATTGATGATAACATTGGAGATCAAGGTGATATTGATATTGAGAATGAATCATATATTATAAGTGATCAAGATGAGAATGTTGGAGCGAATGAATCATATATTAGAAATGATCATAATGAGGGAATTTGGATCAATCCATCCATCCGTGTTGTTAAGAGACAAGTAGATCATCTTCCTACCCATAAAAGAAAGAGATGTTAATAAAAAGTTAATAGTAAAATTATATATTGTGTCATGTATTTTTCATATTTAAGAATTATTATGGATTATGGATTATGAATTTATACGTTTGTCATGTGTTTATCATGTTATGTATTTGTCATTTCATATTTATGGATTATGTATTTGTCATATGTTTGTCATGTTATGTATTTGTCATTTCATATTTGAGAATGAATCATGTATTTATATTCAACTGATTATGGATTATGGATTGTGTATTATGGATTTATATGTTTGTCATGTGATTGTCAAGTTATGCATTTGTCATTTCATATTTGAGAATGGATTATGGATTTATATGTGTTTTTCTTTATTACAGGTCAAATGGCTACTAATGAGGAGAACTTGCACGATACTTCCAAGAATGATGCAAAAGAATCAATTCATGATGCGGAAGGAGATATTGCAAGAGGAATAACAATTATGAAAGGAATAATTCATGCTAGAGACAAGGGAATAAAATACGACGTTCATTGGAATGAAACGGGTCAATTAATTGAGCCTAACGGCATAATATTGACAAGTTACATTGGTGCACTTGTCCGTTCACAAATTCCTATTACTTGTGACAATTGGAGAAATCCACAGTTGAAACCCGCCAAAGATAAAATATGAAGTGGGATACAGGTACTATATGTGATGTTATTTGTTATTTTTGACGATTATATCTTTAAATTAATTATACTAACACACTTTAAGTATATTTTTTTGTAGAGATCTTTTAACATTGGTGACGACCTGCAAAAATATTGTCTTCAATTAGCCAGAAAAAGACTTAGAGGGTTTCGAGCATTTTTAACCAACAAGTTTCTTAAGGATGACCAAGAAAACTTTGTTGAAGCGGAACGTTCGAAGAAGTATGCGGACTTGATTGCACCTGAAGAATGGGACACTTTTGTCGCCAAACGAAGAACTCAAGAATTCAACATAATCTTAATTTAATTTATCATGAACATTATATTATATTCCTGTAGTTATTACATGTGTTCTGATATGAGTTAAAATTGTTTATGCAGGTTGTTAGTGACGTAAATCGTCAAAGAGCCTCAAAACCCGCATATCCATACAAGAAAGAGCGTTTGGGATATGCATGCTTGGAACAAAAAATAGTAGGTATATATAATTGCTATGATATTTTTGAGTTATTATTCATCTTAATACTTGACTTAATGTGTAGCTTGAAGAGGAGAAAAGTGAAGAAACATCTCTTTTGGAGCATGTTTTTTGGAAGGTTGCCCGTGTGGGAAAGGATGGAGTTGTTACTGAAGGTGTTCAACAAGTTTTTGAACAATGTGTAAGTATAACATTATTTGTTTAATTAAATAAAAAGTTCTTGTTTATCTAAAATATTTATGCTTAACTCTAATATTGAATTTCAGGAGACTCTATCTCAGTCCTTAACTCTCACGGAAGACCGGGATTGCAGGAGCATACTGAGTTGAGTATTAAATGTTCCTGAGTATTCTGGTCGCGTGAGCGGTAAGGGATTTGGAGTCACTCCATCTGCCTTGTATAAGTGTCCAAATACCAAAAATCCTAGCAATAAAGAAGTTATGAAAACGTTGGAAGAATTGAGAGCTCAAGTTCGTGAACTGCAAAAGGATAAAGAAAGATATATGTCGGAAATGCGCGGTTCAGAATTTAAAGATACTAGTGACAAAGATAGTATCAATATTCAACAAAAAATTCCGGCGGTAATTATATTTATTAAATTAGCACAATTTTTTATATTGACATATATGCACAATAACAATTTCATATTAATTTTTTTTTTTGGTTTAGGGCATTTCACCTTATCAGCTATATTTATCGGCACCGACATATCGCATGGTTGGCAAGGGAAAAGTGCATAACACTTAGAGAGACATACTTAACCATAGACTGCTCCCTGCTGGATTTTTGAAAGTTTAGATTGATATTACTTTAGAGTGGGATGTGTTACTACCTATACCTAACGACGTTTCAGATGCAACATTGGTGGGGGATGCAATAAAGTCGTATGTTGCAATGCCGTCAAACCTCATTGTCATAGATGACTCGGTATGTTGAAAACCATTATTAACCTTTTAGTTTTCAAATGTTTTACTTGCATATAAGTTATGTTATGCTTACTTTTACGTACATTTTATTTACATGGTATTGTTAGACTCCTACAAAATCCAAATCAAAAGATAAAGGGATTGTGTGGCAAACCGAGTCAGTTGCATCAAAAAAAGAGGTACATTGATATATATGCATTAAAAATATTAATTCTATGATCCGAATTCAAAAGCTTCATGATTTTATACTTTATGACTTATATGATTTTCGGATTCCTACACAAGAGGTCCAACAAGGGAGCAAGAATAAGAAGGCAGAATTAGCCAAGCCAAAAAAAGCTTCTATTCCTCGATTTCGGTTGTGCCTTGAAACATTTGTAGGCACATCGGATTTGATGGAAGGTGGTATCCGTGAAATACCTATGTAAGAAGGTATTTTTGGGTTTGCCTATTCAGAAACAATTGCTAAAGAAGACTTGGATCAGATTTTTCGGCATGCTTAATTAGGCATTGGTGTTATGAATTCATACATCAGGTAATTCATCGATTTTATTTAATTAATTGATCAATTTATTTACTTATTTCAATGAATATTCGAATGATGATTATGTTTTTATTTTAGGTTCTTGTATGAAAAATTGATGCTCTCGCGTCAATTGACAGATAGATTCTCTTTCTTGTCTTCCAGTTGTGTCAACACAAATCTAATCGATCGAACTGTAAATGTGGTCAAAGATCACTTAGTAGATGCATTTATGCCCAACAAAGATACGGAGAAGTTGTATCTTTTGCCATATAATACTGGGCATGGGTTAGATTTTCATTCTAACTTCCTTTATTATAATATTTCGTTTTTTTACGTTGTGTATAACATTTCCATTTAAATTTTATTTTATTTTATAGTGGACACTGGTTATTGCTTGTGATTAATCCGATAAAAGAAATAGTCTATTATCTGGATTTGCTAGATGGTGATCAAACAAAATATCTGGAGATGAAGAAGATGATTGATACGTAAGTGATGCGATTGTTCTAAATATTCGCGTGTGTATTTATTTATTTATGTGAGATTGTTCTAAATATTCATTTACATTATGATAGAGTCATACAAATATTCCGATCACAATGACAAACTCGAGTACCAAAGAGTAAAGCAAACAACATTACATGGATAAAAGTGTAGGTATATTTTCACATTTGTTATTATAATAATGATGCTACTTGATAACATAAGTTAAACTATATATCCTGATACATATGCATACTTTTTCTATGTGTAGTGTCCTCGGCAGCGTATTGGTATAGATTGTGGTTATTTTGTATTGAGATTCATGAAAGAAATTATTCATTTGGAACAAATAGAGATTCCGATCATGGTATGGATTTATAAGTTATGATTTATTTTAAGACTTATTATCGGATATTTCATCTAATTAATTACTTTTAACTAAATCATGCATATTATGTTATATTATGTAGCACTTTGATGAATTCAAGTGTGTCACCTACACGAAAGATAAATTGGAAGAAATAAAGAAGGAATGGTGTCAATACATGGTTGAAATGAGAATTATATGAGGTATATTATTGTTTTTTTTTGTGTGTTAGGTTTATGGAAGGTGGTGTATAGTTTTGGAAATTGTTGAATAGTTTTGGAAGTTGATGTATAGGTGATGGAAATGGTGTACAGGGTTTAGAATTGGTGCATCTTTAGGATGTTTAGTGTAATTAGTTTTGGAAGTTGTTATTAGAATTTTGGATGTCTATTTGGATGTATAAGGTTTGTATTGAGTTATATATATAATGGTTATTTGGTGTATGAGGTTTGTGTTGAAATATATATAATGGTTATTATGGTTTATGTGTTGAATTATAATGGTATACAAGGCCTATGTGTTGAAATAAAGACTTGTGTTGAATTATACAGGTTTATTATACAGGTTTATGTTAAAAAAGAGCACTTATGGAAAAAATACACAGTAGACAGCGCTTTAGCAAAAAAAACGCTCCAAAAAAATTAATTTTTGAAAAAAATGCTTTTAAAAAGCGCTTTTAGAAAAGACAACGCTTTTTAATAAAGCGCTGCCTAAAGGGGGTCCTAACGTATACATAGGATAACGCTGCTAAAGGAGGCCCTACGAAAGCGCTTTTCCTTGAAAAAGTGCTGCCTAAAGGGGGTCCTACGAAAGTGTTTTTCTTTGAAAAAGCGCTGCTAAATGGGATCCTACGAAAGCGCTTTTAAAAGCGCTGCTAAATGGGGTCTTAAGGGGGACCTAAGACAGCGTTTTTCAAAGGAAAAAACGCTGCCTTTACCTACAGCAGCGCCACCTTTGACAACGCTTTTAAGCGCTGCTAAAGGTCTTTTTTGGCATATTGGTTAATAAAAGTCGTTGGATCAAATATTATTTAATGAATAAGATATAGTGTCAAAATTATTGTTTGACACCAGTGTCAATTGATCTCCTCCCTATATATATATATATATATATATATATATATATATATATATATATATATGAAAAAGAGAGTAAAAAAAAAAAATGGGATGGTATAATTTCAAATGAGAAGAAACATCCTTTATATAAATAAGAAAATATAGGTGAGAAAGGAAAGAGATCTATGGACTTTTTAATGAAACAATCAATTATTAGTAGTTTTAATCGATTATTCAAGGCAAAAAGAAAAGTTTTTGGTTTCTAGAATTAATTGATTGTCCTTTGTAAAAAGTGCTTCTATTTGATCAGACAATTTTCTAATCAATTAGCTTGGTTTTTAAAACATTTTTAGGTGATTTATTAAAATCAAGAGAGACTTTTAAAAAGTTTTAAATGTGTGTGTGAGAGAGTTGATGGGACATCATGAGGGGGAAGCATTCACATTGGGTCAAACACTCATCTAAAGGTCAAAGACTCACCCAAATAAGTGAGAGAGACACCATATATTCACCCAAAACCTTAAGGTGATAGGTGTATGAGTCCTCTTATTTATAAAGTGATCAACCTTCACTTTTTAAGCAATGTGAGACTTAGAACTCACACTTGTTTCTCCACACAACTCACATTTGTTTTCCAACAAGAGTTGGCTTAGTAACTTATGAGTTGCTCTTCTACCTTTGTAAGACTAGTCACTCAGATAGACACGACCAATCGAGCTTTCACGCTACCTATTTTTCATATGCTTGAGCTTCAAGTTCCATTCCAGACACACTAATCATATTAGCACTTTACTGAAACCTTAAATCTTCTTTATGAGACTTGAGATATCTTTAAGTAAATCACCATCATCACGAGTTGAAAAGCTATCACCACCGACAACAACACACATCAGTGTTCACATCATCAAAACCCCACGATTATCAATACCATTAGGGTTGAGCAATATGTACAAGTAGATAGATCCATATTTTCTTCTCTAGTAATTTTGAGCAAACCACTATTGATTGTATTACTATTATCTTGAATATTGATTCTACTAAGGACCTTGGTAAGTATCTTGACATTCCTATCATTTCTAGAAAAAATGAGAAACCTAATTATGCTTTAATTTTTAATAGAGTGGAGAATAAGCTCTCTGAACGAAAATTCAAATCTTTGTCTATGGATGGGCATATTAATTTAGCTCAAAGTTGCATTATGATTTTTCCTAATTATGTTATGATGTCTATAATTATTCCCGCATCAGTTTGTGATGAAGCCAAAAAGTCGTACAGAAACTTCATTTAGGAATCTACAACAAAATTGTAAAAGAAATGACATCTTGTTTCTTGGGATACTATTTTCACTCCGAAAGAAGATGATGGGTTGGTTTTTCATAGTTTGAGAATGGTCAATGCTAGTTATATGATGAAATTGGCTAGGAATAAAATTTGACTATGCCTAATATTCAATGTGGTGCTAAAGCTTTTCCTAATGAAGTTAATTTTCTTGTCGATTGACATATGCTGTAATATTGTTAGTCTCAAACCTCCAATCACCTGTCAAGATGAATTTCCTATATGGAAATTTTCTATGAATGGTTTCTTCAATATTAAATCTTCTTATAAAGCTCTATCTAACGAGGCTCCAATACAATTTTAAAAATAATCAAAATGGGGGATCGTAATCTAAAAAAGTCAAAATAGGAGGAACAAAGGTTACCTCGACCTCAAATTGTTGTCATAAAAGAGAACAAAAGAACTCCTCGTATACCATAAGCATATTCTAAACTTTAAATTTAGACAATAATACCAATAGTCATAGCAATACTAATGTAACAAATTGCACAAGCAATATCACAAACAACAACAACGCAATAGTAAGCTTTCCATTATTTTGTATGCAACAAAAACAAACTGGCAATTACATATTAGCCTCTGCAGACATTACATCAACAACACAATGATAAGAATTTCTTTCCAGACTGCCATTTTATTAAGAAAAAAATTCCATACTGCCCCACATTTCAACTATATATATCAAAATGCCACAGTTTCAAACAAAAAACTGGACACCTAAGCATTGCCGCCCATTGAAAGGGCATAACACTTTTATAATGTACTCTGCCGCACATTGAAAGGGCGGCAATGTCTAAATTATTTTTTTTTTGTTTTTTTATTTCTTTTAATATATATTAATATATATTAATATATATTAATATTAATTATATTAATAATAATAATATTAATTAGTATATATTAATATTACTAGTATTAATAATATTATTATTAATTAATATTAATTAATATATATTAATATTACTAATATTAATATTAATAAAATTAATTAATATACATTAATATTAATACAATTTTATTATTAAGATATATTAATTAATATTATATAATCAAATTAATTAATAATATTAATTAATATTATTTAATAATAAAATTTTATTATTTTATTATTGTAGTGCACTGTCGGCACTACAATGGGTGGAACCTTTTAATATTTTATTATATCTGTACGGTGCCGACTGCAATGGGCGGAACCTTGTGATATTTTATTATTTTTGTACAATGCCAACACTTCAATGGGCGGAACCTTTTAATATTTTACACTGTCGGCACTACAATGGGCGGAACCTTTTAATATTTTATTATTTCTGTACAGTGTCGGCATAGATATAAATAGAAGTGTGGTGTGAACAATTTTTCACATCCATTTTAAATTCCTTTTATTATTTTGAAGATGTATCTTCGCCACTGGGGGAAAGTAATTTTTTTGAGAGAAAAACCGGCTATGGATATGCTTTTCTGGAACATCTGTAGTTTAGAGCAACTACAAAGGGAGTTGAAGCGTTGGTTAGAACGAGACATATCGGAAGGGGGAAAAATCAGAAGTATTGAGAGGTACGATTCCCGACGTGGATGAGTGCGAATCAAGAGTGATAAGGAAGCGAGTGAAATGATGTTTGGACAAAATGAAATCAGACTGATAGTTTTAATCAGTTAGAGAAGTTGTGTTAGATGTTGTTTTTAAGTATTTTTATCTATGATGAATTATGTTTCGTTATTTATGTATGTGTTGTGTTATTTAATGAAGCATAAAGTTGTTTGGTTTGTGATATTTGATTTTTTTTCTATTGAAATGGGGTACTCGATGATTAATGGTCCAGAAAATTGAGAAGTTTGATATTTGATCGTGAAGGCTGGATCAGATCCTGTAGAAGTGGGCCACCAAGAACGTCTGAGATGCTGGGCGTAAGGAGAGGAGGAGGGGGTGTACCTGCGAGGCACTCCGACGCTCAAGTAAGAAAAGGGGCAAGTACAAAGTATTAGTTCGTAGGGTGAATATTTGATACCTGACCCTTTCAAGTGAGAGGGTTTATATAATGCCCCCAAGCGCGTGTGTAACAGTCCTATTTTCGGGGCGAAATAATTGTTTTCCCGAAGAATAAGCAACTGCCCAAAACTAGCCGTTATGTCGGGCAAGGTGCCCAACACTAGCCGTTATGTCGGGCATATGCACAGTGTCTGGCACATGCCCATGGATGTTCAGGGAGTGAAAGGGTCGTGCGGAACGGGCAGTATTTTCGGGGAGGAGCGATATAGTCCTTGCCCGGTTGGAGGGGTAGAAAGGTAACTTTTTCCCCTTTGTGGACTGGATTTAGGCAATTGGGCCGTTCTGGGAGCAGAAGTGGATTGGGCCATGTCTAGCCATTGGTCCAGTCCAGAACAGGAGCCCCACAAGTCGTTGCTCCCGAGCATGGGAGTGAGGACTTAAGGACAGCTCGATGCTCCGGGGAGCTAGCGTGAAGTCGTCGTTTGGTGACGAGGAAGATTGTCTCGTGGTGCCCGTGACCCCCGGTGTCCGTGGAATTCATGACCGTGACCGTGTTGCCCGTCGTTCGGGGAGACTAACGGTTAGTCAGAATTGGAAACGTTAGGGCGCCACGTGTGCCTAGAGCTCCGTGTAGCAGTTACTAGGCAATGATGGCTAGTTAATAGCCATCATGACCTACGAGCGCGTGCCATTGCACGTGCCTCTCTGTATAAAAGGGGGAAGTCCGTTTCATTTTGAAATTTTCGCTCTTATTTCTCTTCGTTTTCTTCAGAATTCTTGCTCGTCACCGTCGTCTGCTATTCTGGCCACCGCATCAACTTCCGGGCAGCCGTTATTCATCTTTTTAATCAAGTAAGTTCATTGACTCTTTGCTCTTTTACCCCTTTAACAGTTGTTTGTAGTCTTGCATGCGGTTAGGTTTAGGTGTAGAAGATGAAATAGATTAGTTTCCGATGATTGTTGGGGGTGGACGGTGGTCGTGCCATTTTCTGCCACCGATGAGGCCGCTAGGTTTTAGGATATTCTGGTGAATCGGGCGGTTTTCGGCGTTATTGCAATGATAATGCATGCGTAACCGCCGTGATCGTTTGGATTCAGGAGTAGGGATGAAGTTTCTAGAAAGCCTCTGTAGTTTCCGGCGGAGCTTCAAACGGAAACTGGGAAGTGGCTCGAGGAAATTCCTCGTATGGAAGCGGATTGCTCCGGGCATCTCCTCGTGGGAGACTCTTAGCGTTTTTGTTCGATGTTAGGGCTTAGGTCGGGGACGTCGTCCTCAACCCTTTGCGCGCCCTTTCACTTGACTAGCAGTGGAAGGGTGGATTTGATCTATCGTCGAATTCACTTTTTTATCTGCTTTTCAGGTGATCGATATGGCGACGGGGCCAGATGGAGAAATTATCCTGGACACGTCCGAGGAAGAAGCAAGTTCCTCGGACAGCAGTAGTTCGATGACTTCAAGTATCCCCAGCGAGGTCGGGGAGGAAGAGGAAATGAAAGATATGGAAGAGTATGTTGTCGAGGATTCCGCGGAGGAGTGGGAGGTGGCCGAACCGACCGAACACGGGTCCACCTTTGCGACGTAGTTAGGGGATGTTTTTACGGAAGTCGGGCCTGAGGGGGAGTGGAAGGTGCACTTTCCCTCCGAGGATGACCGGGTCTGTACAGATTTCGGGGACCGCTTCACTATGTACGAATATACCTTTAAAGAGTTGGGATTGAGATTGCCGTTCACTGACTTTCAGCAGTCAGTGTTTGTGCACTTGAAGTTGGCCCCTACGCAGCTGCATCCGAACTCGTTGGCCTTTATACGGGCGTTTGAGCTGACCTGTGATGTCTTGAAGATAGGGGCTACTCTTCCCTTGTTCTTCACCGTCTTCCACCTTCAACGGCAGCTGTCGGGGAGGAAGTACGGTTGGGTTTCGTTGAAGCAGCCTCGCAAGCTGTTCAAGCCTTTCTCTGAATCGATACGGACGTTCAAGGAGAGGTACTACATCATCGAGCCCATGTCGGAAGCTGCCCAGGACATCACTTAACTCTGGGAGATCGAGGTTGACGAGGAGGGAAATGAGCTGCGTGACGAGTTCGGGAAGTTTATTGGGGAGAGAGTGTACAGGTTCCCCATCCACTGGGGACCTGCCCATTTCACCAAGAAGCCTGGCGATTACGTTCTTCAGTCGCACGAGTTACACGGGCAGGATGCCATTGCGTACAAGACGCTGGTGAAGTACGTTAACTCCTTCCTGCTCGCTGAGTGCTGGACGAAGAAGGATGACCCGATCTTTGAGGCGGATGGTAGTCGGAGGGTTGAGTACCGCTTTATTAATACCAAGGCACTCATGGAGTGCAAGACTCCTGCAGAAGTCCAGAAGCCGCTCGGTAGTCTTAGTTATTTTAATTTGCTCGAACTATTTTCTTTTCTCGTATCTAACATGCTCGTATTCTGTTTGTGTAGGTGAGATGCCTCTAGCTCATGAGAGGATGGTGAAGAATGCTCTTGCGAGAAACAAGCCTGGAACGACTCCTCCTAAGTCTGGATTTGCCAATGCGCGTGCTCCCACTCCTATTCAGTCTGCTGCGGGGACCTCGTCTCCTACTCCTGCTCCCCGGGGATCCCCCCTGCCTTTGACCTTGCGAACCAAGCGTCCGAGGGCCAATGACGATGTGGATTTCAGCCGGGCACCAGGGAAGGGGAAGTTCGAGCTCCCCCCTTGCATACTTGATAGAAGATTCTTTGAGGGGAACTCCTTGGTCGTGCCGCGGGCGGAGTCTCTTCGGCTGGAAAGCATGGATCGCCCGAGCAAGAGGGCGTTGGTGGCCCAAGATGCCTCTGCACTGGTCAGAGTTCTGGATATGGCGGCCATATATGCTGAAGGGGACTCTGCAACTGAGGCTGAACTCCAGGCTGTTCGGGCTACCGTGGAATCTCTCACGGAAGAGGTGAAGAGTGTTGACGATGCCCGAAAGAAGGCTGACGAGGAAGTGGCCAGGCTGAAGAAGGAGAATGTCACGCTGGCTGCAGAGAAGAAAGCGGCTGAGGAGCTGGTCCAGCAGTTGAGGGTGGTCAATGCTCCGGGCAAAGATGAACCCGAGGATGTGAAGGAACTGAAGACAAGGTCTGAGCTAGTTGCCCGTATGTTGGCGGCCGAGGATGATAATATCGTCATTGCGGATGAATCCTTCAGGAATGTCGTGTCTCAATTGCGGGTGGTGAACTCCAGACTTGTCTTTTCCACCGAGGGTACTCATTATCTGGCGGATGTTGAAGATGGCCGAATCGCTATGCCTGACTCCCTTCTTGAAGAGCATGCTGAGGATCAGCCCGTGGAGAACCAGGAGCATCACCCCGAGCCTGCCGACCAGATGGATGAGTGAAGGATTTCCCTGTTTGTTGTTGTAATTTTTCTGGCCTGAGTGTCGTGTATTTGTTGTAATCTATTGGGGGTGTGGCCCCCCAGTTTATGTAATCCAGTACAATCATGGTCCTAGTGGCCATTTATCACGTTTAAGTTATGTGTCTGGTCCTGGTAGCCGGTTTTGCTATTTGCATGGTTTTACTTGCTTTTATTTTCTACTAAGTGTTGTACTCATGCTTGTTGTGAATGTATGTCTCCCAGTGTTAGGGAGTATTTGACTTATGTGAAGTTTCAGGGGATTGCTCGTTGTAGATGTGTTCGGCAGTGAGGGGTACTGGTCGAATGGTCGGGGAATGTCTTGGCGGGGATGCGGAGCTCAGGTCGCATTTGAGGCTTGAGTTCCCGGCGTGAACATTCCATTGCGAGCTGGGGTTCTTCCAGTCATGGTACTTTGACTACGGCGATGCTCGATTGAGGACCGCTGTCGAGCAGATACTCGGCTCGTTACTGAGCGGGGTTCTGCTTTATTGGTATGCGACCCTTGTACCTAGGCGTGCATAATGGTCGGTAGCTGACGTTCGTCGTCGCGATGGGTCGAGCCGAGAATTAAGGCCTTAGCTATAGTATTGTTTTATCTTTTCGTCGTTCCATGGTTGAACAAGTTCTTCCTCGTTGAGACGTTCTAGGTAATAGGCTCCATTTTCCGTTTTTGCTCGGACACGATAGGGTCCTTCCCAGTTAGCGGCTAGTTTTCCCTCGCGAGAGTCTTTGTGGTTTCTCCTTAGAACAAGGCTTCCCACGTTGAACTCTAGTCGTATTACCTTGGCGTTGTGCCTGATGGTAATTTTTTGTTTTTAATGAGGCTTCGCGGAGGGCTGCCCCAGTTCGGATTTCCTCGACGAGGTCGAGTTCATCTCTTAATAATTAGTTGTTCATCTCCTCGTCTAGGGGCGACTCTGTCCACCTGGAGGGTACACGAACTTTGACGGGGATTACAACCTCGGTGCCGTATGCTAGACGAAAAGGTGTTTCCCCGGTTGTAGAGTGTGGAGTTGTGCGATATGCCTATAACACACTGTGCAGCTCCTCGACCCAAGCCTTCTTTGTTTCGTCCAGCCTTCGTTTGAGGCCTCGAAGGATGACTCGGTCAGCTGCTTCAGCCTGCCCGTTTGTTTGAGGGTGCTCGAGGGATGCGAAGAGCTGTTTCGTGCCCAGTTGGGAGACGAAGTCCTGGAACTTCCTGTCTGTGAATTGCGTCCCATTGTCCGTTACTATCGCTTGGGGGGTGCCGAAATGCACGATGATGTTTCGTTTGTAGAAATGTAGTATATTAAGGGCAGTTATTTTGGCCAGAGCCTCCGCTTCTATCTATTTTGTGAAGTAATCTACGCCCACTATTAGGTATTTATTCTGATTCGATCCTACTACGAAGGGTCCTAGGATGTCTAGGCCCCACCAGGAAAATGGCCACGGGGAGGACACAGCCTTGAGCTCGTTAGGTGGAGCCAGGTGCATGTCCCTGTGCCGTTGGCATTTATCGCATTTCTTCACGTGTTCTTTAGCGTCGTGCTGCATGGTCAGCCAGTAATATCCTGCCCGGAGGGCCTTTCGGGCAAGGGACCTCCCACCGAGATGTTGGGCGTTGATTCCTTCGTGGATTTCACGCAAGATGTGAGTGACCATTTCTTCTTCGACGCATTTGAGCAGTGGAATGGAAAATCCTCATCGTTAGAGTTTATCTTCGACCAGGACATAAGAGCAGGCTCTTCGCCTGACCACACTGGCCTCCTTGGGGTCGGACGAGAGTTCGTCCTTGGCGAGGTAGTTGTAAACAGGGGTCATCCAATAATTATTGTCGCCGATCACGTGTACGTCGAGGTTCGGGGAAGCCTTCTCGATGCTGGGTCGAGGTAGAACTTCCTGTATGACGGACTTGTTTCCGCCTTTCTTCTTCGTGCTGGCCAGTTTGGACAGAACATCTGCTCGGACATTATGTTCGTGGGGAACATGTTTCACTTCTACCGTTGTGAACTTCGCCATTTCCTTTTTTACCAGAGCTAAGTATTCGGTCAGGTTGTCGTTTTTGGCTTGATATTCTCCTCGGACCTGAAGGGCAACAAGTTGTGAGTCTGTGCAAATGACGATTTCCTCTGTGCCCAGGTCCTCGGCTAGATGTAATCCAGCGAGGAAGGCTTCGTACTCAGCCTGGTTGTTAGAGGTGGGGAAGGACAAGGTGAGCGACACTTCAACGATGATTCTTTCGTTGCTTTCCAGTATGATGCCTGCACCGCTTCCTGCCGAGCTGGAGGCACCGTGCACGAAAATGGTCCATCTGTGCGCCTCGCTCACGGGGGAGTCTGCGAACATCATTTCTGCGACGAAGTCGTCCAGAGCCTGGGCCTTGAGCGCTTTCCTGCTTTCATAGAGAAATCGGCCATATATGGTCGTCCCAACAACTGCTTTATGGGTTGATCTGTTTGAACCACGATCGTGTGGGCTAGGAAGTAGTGTCTTAATCTTCTGGCTGCATTGATGAGGGCCATAGCCACTTTCTCTATCTGTTGGTACCATAACTCTGGTCCTTGCAGTGCTTTGCTCGTGAAATATATGGGCTTTTGTCCGTCAGGTGTCTCGCGGATGAGAGCGGCGCTCACTGCTTCGGATGCTACGGCGAGGTACAGGTACAAAGTTTCGCCATTGTCCGGGTGAGAGAGGACTGGTGGCTTTGAGAGCGCCCATTTTAGATGGATAAGAGCCTTGTCACATTCCTCGGTCCATTCGAACGCTGCCTCCTTGCGGAGGAGTTTGAAGAACGGTAAGGCGTGCTGGGCAGATTTTGCCACAAAACGAGATAGTGACGCGAGCATCCCGTTGAGGGACTGGATGGATTTCTTTGACTTGGTCGTTGGAAAATCAGAGAATGCTCGGAACTTATCGGGATTAGCTTCGATTCCTCATTCCGTTAAGTAGAAGTCGAGGACCTTGCCTGCCCGAACACCGAGTTAAAACGCATTTTGTATTTTCTGGCATGTTTGAATACCTTTCTCAAATGGGCAGTATGATCGGTTTCCTCGTGGGATTTTACGATCATTTCGTCCATATAGACTTCGAGCATGTCGCCTATCTCTCCCCAGAAGACCTTGTTCATCATTCTTTGATAGGTCGCTTCGGCGTTCTTCAGGCCGAAGGGCATTATGTTGTAGTAATAATTGCTCGATTCGGTCATGAAGGCCGTGTACTTTTTGTCGGCCATCGCCATTGGAATTTGATTATAGCCTGAGTAGGCGTCCATGAACGATAAAAGTTTAAAACCGGCAGAATTATCAACAAGTTTATCAATATTGGGGAGGGGATAGGCATCCTTCGTGCATGCCTTATTAAGATCGGTGTAGTCAATGCACATTCGCCATTTGCCATTAGATTTCTTTACAAGTACAATGTTGGACAGCCAAGTGGTGTACTTGGCCTCCGAGATAAATTTGGCCTCGAGGAGGCCCCATACAGCTTTTTCTGCAGCCTCCGTTTTCTCCGGAGACTGCTTTCTCCTACGTTGTGCTACTGCTTTGACGGACGGGTCAATTGTGAGTTGATGGCAGGCGACGGACGGGTCCATGTCGGGCATCTCGGCGACGGTCAAGGCGAAGAGGCCGGCGTTCTCACAGAGGTATGCTTTGAGCTGCTTCCTCGCGATGTCGGGAAGGTCTGCTCCAATCTTCACTCCCCGCTGAGGGTCGTCGCAGAACAAAACGAGCTCGAAGTTACCATTCGGGATTGGGCGCATCGGATGGGAGCTGCTGCTGGACGAGGTAGACGATCTGGCTGAAGCTGCTTGGTCCCTCTGTTGGTCTTCTTCGGGGAAGCGGTTGTCGAGGTCAATTGAGTCGACCTGAGGCAGGGGCTTGGCTTCCTCAGAGCTGCTGGGCAATGTTGGCTTGCTCGATGCTTTTGGCTTGAACGCAATGGCGTTGAGCCCCTTTGTGGCTGCTTCGAAGCACTGTCGTGCAGCTTCGATGTCGCCGTGGAGGGTGGAGACCATCCCTTTTGAAGTGTAGTACTTCATCTTGAGGTGGACTGTTGAAGGTACAGCTACCAACTCGGCCAGAGTTGGTCTTCCGAATATGCACTGGTACAGCGACGGGCAGTCGATTACCAAAAATTGTACTTTGACGGATCTGGCCGTCTCAGCTGATCCAACGGTTACGATCAGTTTGATGTATCCCCATGGCTTGGTCACTGATCCGTTGAATCCCTGTAAATCAGACCCCACGTAGGGGGTAAGGTGTGATTCGTCTAGCTGAAATGTTAAAAACAGTTGGGAATACATAATGTCGACCGAGCTGCCTTGGTCGACGAGGATTCTGCGAACGTCGAAGTACACCATTCGGGCTCTGACAAGCAAAGATATGCGCGAGTTTGGAGATGGGGATAGAGCCCTTCTGGGCTTGATCGAGCGTGGTCACCTTATTGGAGCTTGTGTTGATCAGATGCTCGAATTTTTGTTTCATGGAGCCCGCCGTGACTTTATTGAAGCCTCTGCCAGAGATGACCATAGTGGAGGGAAACGTCTCCCACGGGTTGTGGGCCACGAAATAAGCAGGGGCGCTGAGCTTGTCCGGGACGTAGAAGTCCGCTGGTCGCGATACGGACATAGCGACCTGGATGTTGGCCTCTTCCGAGGAAGGCACCTCTTCCTCTATTTTCTTGGACTCATGGGCGTCCTGCCGAGAAGTGTCTTTCTTCTTCGCGAACTATTTCAGGTGGCCGTCCTTGATCAGTATCTCGATAGCATCCTTCAAATGGATGCAGTCTTCGGTGGTGTAGTCGTGACTCTTGTGGAAACGGCAGTACTTCGATTAGTCGGCATTGGGTTTGGCCGGCATTTGTTTGGGGAAGTGGAACCCTGCTTGTTTAAATTCTGAATTTGCGCATTCGGACAATATCTTCTCCCTCAATACAGTGAGGGGGGTGTAATCGTGGAATCGCCCAGAGGGTCCCTTGTTGTCGCGAGAATCCCGAGGACGGTCTTCACGCCTCCTTTCGCTTCGACGAGATGTCGAGGTTTCCTCGCCTCTGGAGGGTCGAGCGTTCTCTTGATGGCGTGATGCTCGGACGTTGCTGGCCGCAACCTTTTCTTCATACTAAATGTGCGATTGGGCTTTGAGGAGGAGGGCATCTAGGTTCCTCGGAGGTGCGAGGCCGACGGCCTTAGAAAACTCTGAGCCCGGGAGGAGTCCTTGCTCGAGCAGAAAATTTTTCATCTCGTCTGTTGTAGGGACTTGTACTGCTTCTTTGTTGAACCTCTCGATGTATACGCGGAGAGGTTTGTCCTTTCCTTGGATTATGGCTCCAAGGGAGGCCTCAGTCTCCATCAGGTAATGGATTCTTCGGGCAGCTGCTTGTACCATGTCATCGCTTCTTTTCAGAGCATGGTCGGAAAGAGTTGGCACTTGATGGCGCCCCGAATGCCGCGGTAGTCCAATAGCTCATTGATGTTCTCGATGTGCTCATCGGGGTCAGTAATCCCGTCGTATGTGCCCAGTGACGGGGACTTCTCCAGGCCCTTAGGGAGACGGGTTGCCAAGATTTCCTGGGACAATGGGCCGTGAGGCTCATCGTCGCTGCTGGAACTGGTGAATGACGGGGACCGAAGGGTACACTCGCGGTGGCGGTTCCTTCGGGGAGTAGGGGATCTTGGATGGTTGGATTCTTCTAGCTCCCCGATCCTCTCGTTCTGCTGTAGGATCAGGGTGTTGGTTGTGTTGATCGCCTCCAGGAGGGCCGCCACGGCCGGGTCGGCGTTGGGCGGAACAAGAATGGGCTGGATATCCAGCAAAGACTGATCGTTGTTGGGGTCAGCAGGGGTAGGGGAAGGAGTAGCTATGGCCCCGTCCCTCAGAAAACGGGCATCTCGGAGAAGAGATGACGGGCCGTCAACGTCAGTCTTGTTGACGGGGAGGACAGCGGTTTGGAGAGCACCTTTGGCATGATCTTGAGAGGCCATGATGATGATCTTGAAATTTGCTTTGATCATCGGTTTCCAGGGAAAGAAAGATGGGGAGAACAATGATTCCCACAGACGACGGCACTGATCGTGAAGGCTGGTGTTAGTTCTTGTATTGGCTGGAATTTTGGTAAAACAAAGTTGAACAATGTTGATGTCATATGTCTGATGTCATAACATTGGTTCCTAACATTAGCTGTTGCAGGGTTGAAGTTTTATATGCTGATGTTATAAGTGATGTCTTGACATCACTATACCAGAACATTAAAACATCAGGTTGTGATGTTTTTAGGGCTGCGCGTGTTAGTGAGTGTTGAGGAGATCTGTTAGAGTGATTGGATGCGAATATCTTGGAGAAGATATTTCCAATCAGATATATTTGCAGATTATGGAGCAGATTCTGTAACAAACATTAGGGCTAATTTGGAGAGATTTTAAAAAGATTTGAAGATCAAATTTGTTTTAATATCAGATATTTTTAGAAGTGATCCAAGCCCAAGTTAGAAGGGTATAAAAGCAGCCTCAACCCTTATTGGAAGATAACGAAGAAAGAGAGCTATATACTGAGTGTCATTTGTGTCTTCGTGTGTGAATTGGTGTTACTATTTTAAGTTGTAAGTGTATTCACTCTAGAGCTTTTAAGCAAGAGTGTGTTGTCCTTGATCAAAGCTGTTAAGCAGAATCAAGTTGGGTGATTAGTGTGTAATCACTGTGGTGAATTAGGGAGTGAGTGGTTTCTCATACCTAAGTGGTTTCTTAGGTAGAATTATCATTGGGTAGTGATTAAATTAGGTAGATGTCAACTGGTATTGTTGAGTCTGTAATTTGATACTACTAATAGTGATTTTCCTCCCTGGCTTGGTAGCACCCAGACGTAGGTAGTTAGACCGAACTGGGTGAACAATTCATTGTGTCCTTTACTGCTTGTTATTGCATTGTCCATTGCAGATTGTGTTGTTGTGACATCACACTTAACATCACACATCTGATACCAGAATTTCAATTGGTATCAGAGCAGGCATCCTGCTCTGCATCTGGGTGAGATCTAGGGCTGATACTTTCTGGTAAGATGGACAAGGAAGTTGGTGGATTTGTGAATAGACCCCCTATTCTGGATGGTTCTAATTATGATTATTAGAAACCAAGGATGGTTACCTTTTTGAAGTCCTTGGACAGCAGGGCTTGGAAGGCTGTGTTAAAAGAGTGGAAGCACCCTGTTATTACTGATAAAGAAGGAAACACCAAGCTGAAACCTGAAGAAGAGTGGACCAAGGAAGAGGATGAGCTAGCACTTGGAAATTCTAAGGCTTTGAATGACATCTTTAATGGGATTGATAAAAACATCTTCAGGTTGGTAAACACTTGTGAAGTGGCAAAGGATGCTTGGGACATTTTAAAGACTACTCATGAAGGAACTTCAAAGGTTAAGATGTCAAGACTTCAACTTCTGACATCAAAGTTTGAAAGTCTAAAGATGAAGGAAGATGAAACTATTCATGATTTTCACATGAATATTCTTGAGTTGTCCAATGAATCTAGTGCTCTTGGAGAGAAGATGACTGAAGAAAAGCTGGTGAGGAAAATTCTTAGATCCTTTCCCAAGAGATATAAGATTAAGGTGACTGCAATTGAAGAAGCTCAAGACATCAGCAAAATGAGGGTTGATGAGCTGATTGGATCTCTTCAAACTTTTGAGTTAGGGTTGAGTGAAGAGGAACCTGAAAAGAAGACCAAGAGTATAACTTTGGTATCTAATACTCAAGAAGAGAAGAAAGGGAATGGTAATGAGTCTCAGGAGGAGCTGTCTCAGGCTATTGTTCTGATGGGAAGACAGTTTAACAAGGTGTTTAAGAGGATGAATAGAAACTACAAACCTAATGTTAAGAACATCTCCTCTGACATCAACAAGTCAAAAGAGAAGGATGAAGAGAAGAATGTTCAAGACAAAGGAGTTCAATGCTTTGAGTGTGAAGGTTATGGTCATGTTAAGAAAGAATGTCCTACATTCCTTAAGAAGCAGAAAAAGGGCATGGCTGTTTCCTGGTCTGATACTGACAGTGAAAGTGAAGAAGAGTCTGCCAAACATGTTAGGGCATTGACAGGAACATGTATTTCTGATGGAGAATCGAGTGATGAGGAATTGAATTTTGAGGAGTTAGCAGCATCCTATCAAAAGTTATGTCTGAGGAGTGCAGAGGTTTGTCAAGAAAGTGAGAAACAAAAGAAAAGAATAGTCCAGCTTGAGACTGTTAAAGCTGATCTTGAAAATGAAGTCTTGTTAGTTAAATCTCAACTTAATCAAATAACCAAGTCTGTCAGAATGTTGAACAGTGGGTCTGATACTCTTGATAAGATTCTTCAGGCTGAAAAGGTTGCAGGAGACAAGTCTGGCTTTGGATTTGTTGTTGAGGAGAAGGTCTCTGGTGAAGCTAGTACTTCTGGAACCAAAAAGGACATGTCCCAACCAATGTCTCAACATAACAGAAGAAGACATAATCCTAAACCTAAGCAGGTTGTTCATCAACTTCCTCAAAATGTTGGGAAAGGGTATGCTCATGGTCCTCATCATGGGAAGGCACAGGTTTCTGGAGCTAGTCAGTATATGCCTCCACAATACCATAGGAGTATGCAGGCTTCTAGGTTTAACATGTTCCATCAGATGTCTCAACATCAAGGGAATATGTATGGCTTTGGACCTAATAATGATGTGCCTCATTATTATGGTAGAAGAAAGCCACATCATCATGGTAGAAGACAGCCTAAGAGACAGAATCATCACTACAGAAGACAGGCTAACTATGGAAGAAGACAACCCCAGTACTTTGGATGGCAGCCACAGCAGTTTCATCATCAAGGTGGCAGGAAGTGTAATCACTTTAGAGAAGAGATTCAAAGAGTAAGATGTTACTATTGTGGTAGATTTGGCCATATACAATCTTCTTGCTTTAAACTGCATGGTTATCCCAAGCCTGCTCCTCAACCTAGACATAAGCAGGACAAGCCTCAGACTGTTGAACAATGGATTCCTAAAGTTGCTGTCACATGCCTATTGGCTCACTCATCTGTTAGAACCCCAGCTATGGATGATTGGTATTTTGACAGTGGTTGCTCAATGCATATGACTGGTTTCAAGAATCAGTTAGTAGATATCAGGACTTACTCCACAAAGGATGTAACTTTTGGTAATGGAGAAAAAAGGGAAGTAAAAGGAATTGGAAAATTGAATTATGAGGCTAGACCTAATCTTGAAAGTGTTCTTCTGGTCAAAGGATTGACTGCTAATTTGATTAGCATTAGTCAGTTATGTGATGAAGGATTTAAGGTTAGCTACACTAAAGATGAATGTTTAGTGACTAATGAAAAGAGTGAAGTCGTTATGAGGGGAGTTAGATCCATAGATAACTGTTATTTATGGGTTCCTCAAGAGTCCAGCTTATCATGTAATGTCAAGGATGATGTTATGACATCTGAATGTGACATTAGAAGGATCACCAAACATCCTAGTGTTATGCAACTATTCAGAGGAAATATTGAAGAAACTAGGGTAGTTAAGGTTGAGCATTCGGGTATGAAGGGTAATGACGATTTCCCTAAAGATATGTGTGCTGAAATTTGTGAAGTGTTAAGTAGATATTTGGGCAATTAGAAAAGGATTCAAAGGTTAATGAATTCTGATGTGCATTTATTAAATTTCAAAATTTTAAAAGGAAATTTGTTTTGGTGGGGAAAATACATTTATTGGCCTTTAAGTGACCAACAAAAGCAGTTCCCTTACCTTAGGCTATCATTCCCTATTATTACTCTCTCACGCTATTTCACTCTCCACACTCCAAGTCCCTTCATCTTCCTCCCCAAGAACAAAAATTACAAAACACCTTTAGTCACCAGTTGTTGTGTAGAAACGATGTCTAAACAAGTGTCATCTCCATCCAAGAAGGCTGCGTCCAAAAGTTCCACTCATGCAAATTCTAGGGTTTCGTCAGAAGAGGTGTCTGTGAATGAAGCTATGGACATTGCTCCTATCTCTATGATTCCAGCCTCAGAAAAGACAAGACCTGAGAAGTATCAACCCAAGAGATCTTCAAAAGGTAATACTTCTAATAAATCTGCGAGTAGTAAGTTTGATGATAGTGAAAGTAGAGCCTTTGTCACTAGTGTGTTGTTTGGAGACAAACCTAACCCTAGGACTACCACCCCTCTTCCTCAAACTGTTCAAGAAAGGGTTGATGTTGACAAGAGCATTGATCAGATTGTCACAAAAATATTTGAGAAGGGGATTCCTGTGAAGGGAATATCTAGACCTCTGAGTCAAAGTCCTGCTGATCAATCTGTTAGAGAAGAGGGAGACATTGAAAATTCTGATACCAATCTGCATAAATTAGCTGTTTTAGTCATTGAGGATGCTGAGATTGAAGATGAAGTTGAAGCTGAAGCTGAAAGAGAAAAGGATATTCATGTTGAAGATGAGGTAGATGTTGGACATGATGTTGGAACATCACATGCTAGGGATGTTGGAGCTAGCCCTAGTGAAAAGAAGAATACTGATAAGGTGGATGTGATTGATCTTTCTAATAATGAAGTGATTGGAAAAGCTGTCCTTAGTATTGTCGGTAGAATGAGGTCTAGAAGAGGGAAGTCAGTAGAGTACTCACCTAAGGAGAGACCTGAGAACAAAAAGAAGAAGTCAACTATGGTGGGACCTGCTAAGACTTGGAGTAAAGTTGCTGTGAATTCCAAAAAGAGAAAGGTGAGGGAGGATTCAGAGTCTGAATTTGATGTTGAGGATGATGTTAAAGACATCACGCCTGTGAGAAGGTCTATATTGAAGAGAATTGCTGACAAGATTCCTGATATCCCTGTTGACAATATTTCATTCCACTATGCTAGTAGTGCCTCCATGTGGAAATTTGTCTGTCAGAGAAGACTAGCGCTGGAAAGAGAACTTGGTGGAGATGCCTTGGATCCTAAGGAAGTCATTGAATTGATTAGATTTGATGGGTTAATGAAGACCGTGTCTGGAGTGTCCAAGTGCTATGATGGATTAGTCAAGGAATTTATTGTGAACATTCCTGTGGCTATTAATGACAGCAGAAATATGGATTTTAGGAAGGTTTATGTAAGAGGTCAATGTGTTAATTTTTCTCCTGAGGTCATTAACACTTACCTAGGAAGGGATGAGAAGGAGTATAGAGAGTTAGAAGAAACAGACAATGTTGTGTGCAAGGAAATCACTGCAGGACAAGTGAAAGTCTGGCCTCTGAAAGGGAAATTGTCTGCCAGTTTGTTAAGTGTCAAATATGCTATTCTGCACAGAATAGGAGTAGCTAATTGGGTCCCTACCAATCACAAGACAACTATCTCCGTTGGATTGGGAAAATTTATTTATGCTGTTGGGACAAAGAGGTTATTTGATTATGGGGCTTATATATATGATCAGACTATCAAGCATGTTGCTACAAATGCAGTGAAGATGCCTATTGCCTTTCCATCTCTCATTTGTGGGATCATCTTGTCACAACATCCTGGTATTCTTCATCAATCTGATGTGGTGTGTAAGAGGGAATCTGCCTTGTCAATCCATTATAAGTTGTTTGAAGGGAAACATGTTCCTGACATTGTCAAGACATCAGCTTCAAGATCACAACAGCCACCTGCCAAAACTGGGTTGATTTCAGAATTAGAGGAGGCTTGCAAGGAGTTGGATGAAGTCATTAGAGTGAGTACTAAAAGAAAGCTAAAATTTGAAAAACTTCTCATGGAGCTTGTGTTGATCAGATGCTCGAATTTTCGTTTCACGGAGCCCACCGTGACTTTATTGAAGCCTCTGCCAGAGATGACCATAGCGGAGGGAAACGTCTCCCACGGGTTGTGGGCCGCGAAATAAGCAGGGGCGCTGAGCTTGTCCGGGACATAGAAGTCCTCTGGTCGCGATACGGACATAACGACCTGGATGTTGGCCTCTTCCGAGAAAGGCACCTCTTCCTCTATTTTCTTGGACTCCTGGGCGTCCTGCCGAGAAGTGTCTTTCTTCTTCGCGAACTGTTTCAGGTGGCCGTCCCTGATCAGTATCTCGATAGCATCCTTCAAATGGATGCAGTCTTCGGTAGTGTAGCTGTCACTCTTGTAGAAATGGGAGTACTTCGATTTGTCGGCGTTGGGTTTGGCCGACAGTTGTTTGGGGAAGTGGAACCCTACTTGTTTAAATTCCAAATTTGCGCATTCGGACAATATCTTCTCCCTCGATACAGTGAGGGGGGTGTAATCGTGGAATCGCCCAGAGGGTCCCTTGTTGTCGCGGGAATCCCGAGGACGGT
Organism: Lathyrus tuberosus; assembly: GCA_022829125.1. Lineage (NCBI taxonomy): Eukaryota > Viridiplantae > Streptophyta > Magnoliopsida > Fabales > Fabaceae > Lathyrus > Lathyrus tuberosus. The sequence goes on from JALAZF010000579.1 coordinate 2,681,519, forward strand.
CTTCACGCCTCCTTTCGCTTCGACGAGATGTCGAGGTTTCCTCGCCTCTGGAGGGCCGAGCGTTCTCCTGATGGCGTGATGCTCGGACGTTGCTGGCTGCAACCTTCTCTTCATACTAAATGTGCGATTGGGCTTTGAGGAGGAGGGCATCTAGGTTCCTCGGAGGTGCGAGGCCGACGGCCTTAGAAAACTCTGAGCCCGGCCGGAGTCCTTGCTTGAGCAGAAAATTTTTCATCTCGTCTGTTATAGGGACTTGTACTACTTCTTTGTTGAACCTCTCGATGTATACGCGGAGAGGTTTGTCCTTTCCTTGGATTATGGCTCGAAGGGAGGCCTCAGTATTCGGGTGACGGCGAGAAGCTGTGAAATTTCGTGAGAACATTCTGCCCAGTTGTCTCCATCAGGTAATGGATTCTTCGGGCAGCTGCTTGTACCATGTCATCGCTTCTTTTCAGAGCATGGTCGGAAATAATTGGCACTTGATGGCGCCCCGGATGCCGCGGTAGTCCAATAGCACATCGATGTTTTCGATGTGCTCGTCGGGGTCAGTAATCCCGTCGTATGTGCCCAGTGACGGGGGTTTCTCTAGGCCCTTAGGGAGACGGGTTGCCAAGATTTCCTGGGACAATGGGCCGTGAGGCTCATCGTCGCTGCTGGAACTGGTGAATGACGGGGACCGAAGGGTACGCTCGCGGCGGCGGTTCCTTCGGGGAGGAGGGGATCTTGGATGGTTGGATTCTTCTAGCTCCCCGATCCTCTCGTTCTGCTGTAGGATCAGGGTGTTGGTTGTGTTGATCGCCTCCAGGAGGGCCGCCACGGCCGGGTCGGTGTTGGGCGAAACAAGAATGGGCTGGATATCCAGCGAAGGCTGATCGTTGTTGGGGTCAGCAGGGGTAGGGGAAGGAGTAGCTATGGCCCCGTCCCTCAAAAAACGGGCATCTCGGAGAAGAGATGACGAGCCATCAACGTCAGTCTTGTTGACGGGGAGGACAACGATTTGGAGAGCACCTTTGGCATGATCTGGAGAGGCCATGATGATGATCTTGACATTTGCTTTGATCATCGGTTTCCGGGGAAAGAAAGATGGGGAGAACAATGATTCCCACAGACGGCGGCACTGATCGTGAAGGCTGGTGTTAGTTCTTGTATTGGCTGGAATTTTGGTAAAACAAAGTTGAACAATGTTGATGTCATATGTCTGATGTCATAACATTGGTTCCTAACATTAGTTGTTGCAGGGTTGAAGTTTTATATGCTGATGTTATAAGTGATGTCTTGACATCACTATACCAGAACATTAAAACATCAGGTTGTGATGTTTTTAGGGCTGCGCGTGTTAGTGAGTGTTGAGGAGATCTGTTAGAGTGATTGGATGCGAATATCTTGGAGAAGAGATTTCCAATCAGATATATTTGCAGATTATGGAGCAGATTCTGTAACAAACATTAGGGCTGATTTGGAGAGATTTTAAAAAGATTTGAAGATCAATATAGATATTTTTGGAAGTGATCCAAGCCCAAGTTAGAAGGGTATAAAAGCAGCCTCAACCCTTATTGGAAGATAACGAAGAAAGAGAGCTATAGACTGAGTGTCATTTGTGTCTTCGTGTGTGTTTTGTAAACCATTCGTGTGTGAATTGGTGTTACTATTTTGAGTTGTAAGTGTATTCACTCTAGAGCTTTTAAGCAAGAGTGTGTTGTCCTTGATCAAAGTTGTTAAGCAGAATCAAGTTGGGTGATTAGTGTGTAATCACTGTGGTGAATTAGGGAGTGAGTGGTTTCTCATACCTAAGTGGTTTCTTTGGTAGAATTATCATTGGGTAGTGATTAAATTAGGTAGATGTCAACTGGGATTGTTGAGTCTGTAATTTGATACTACTAATAGTGATTTTCCTCCCTGGCTTGGTAGCCCCCAGACGTTGGTAGTTAGACCGAACTGGGTGAACAATTCATTGTGTCCTTTACTGCTTGTTATTGCATTGTCTATAGCAGATTGTGTTGTTGTGACATCACACTTAACATCACACATCTGATACCAGAATTTCAGCTGAATCAGATCCTGTAGAAGTGGGCCACCAAGAATGTCTGAGATGCTGGGCGTAAGGAGACGGGGAGGGGGTGTGCCTGCAAGGCAGTCTGACGCTCAAGTAAGAAAGGGTCAGAGAAAATGGGTAAGTACAAAGTATTAGTTTGTAGGGTAAATATTTGATACCTGGCCCTCTCAAGTGAGACGGTTTATATAATGCCCCCAAGTGCGTGGCTAACGGTCCTATTTTTGGGGAGAAATAACCGTTTTCCCGAAGAATAGGTAACTGCCCAAAACTAGCCGTTATGTCGGGCAGGGTGCCCAACACTAACCGTTAAGTCGGGCGTAGGCACAATGTCGGGCACATGCCCATGGATGTTCGGGGAGTGAAAGGGCCGTGCGGAACAGGCATTATTTTTGGGGAGGAGCGATATAGTCTTTGCCCGGTTGGAGGGGCAGAAAGGTAACTTTTGCCCCTTTGTGGACTGGATTTAGGCAATTGGGCCGTTCTGGGAGCAGAAGTGGATTGGGCCATGTCTAGTCATTGGTCAAGTCCAGAACAATATTAATCTGAAAATAATACATGATAATAAAATAAAACACTAACGATTACTTGTTCCCACATTGGGACACCGGGTTTGATTGTGGCCCGTTTGACGACACATGGAACATTTTATCTCAAGCTTATCAAAGTTATCCATTTTCGTTCTAATACATGGGCTCACTGTGTGACCTTTCTTGCTCCTCCTCATTATTGGGTTATGGTAAATTTGATCTCCTTCATAAACGGGCCAATATTCATCGTAAGGAAGCACTGGAAAGCTTGTGTTGTAAGCCCCAAAAAGGTTTGCTGTAACACCCCCTTTCTATACCCCAAATTAAGCACAATTAATCATTTAGGCACATATTAAAATTTCCTCAGAGTATAATTATAAACATGGTATAAAAGCGGTATGTCACATTATACATTAAATTAAAACATACAACACCTGCTCAAACATTGATATGCAACAGTGGGGTAACTTTGCAACAGAGGAACTTTGTCCTTACACCCACATCTCAATATTTAGAATAAAAGCGGAAAATCTAAACATTGAATAACATCAAACATATATACATATATATATATATATATATGCGTCATCGAGTATCATGCATCACATAATTCCTGTTTACATAAACATTCATCAGCAAGATACATATACAAAGGTATCACAAAAGAATCATATACATCCTAGCTACCCGGTGCTACATATCAGAGCCAACCGACCAAAAGAATGAAGACACGCTTCACAAAAGACCTCCAACATACCTACTCTGCAATGCCTCATAGAGCATCATAAAACAGCAGAAGGGTGAGAAATATTATCATAATAACAATGTATATAATTATATATATATCTTAACATAAAAATACTCATATTCCACATTCTCACCACAGTTCATCAAAACTCACCCATATACATCACAATGTATATATATATATACAACCAAGAATATTCATCATACATACTTTCGCAATTCTCAATTATTCCACATAAACATACACATTCATGTTTATTCATCAATGCACAAATACAAAGATGATAAATGCAAATCATAGAGACCGACTCACGACTCTATGCAAATGCAATGCGGTACCGACTCAATCATCATTAGTTCACTCAGGAACTCTGCTGGAACCATCGCTCGTTACCAATGTAACTCCCCGTCGGGCCTACGATGTTCACCCATTGCTCACACCCCACATGGGCACACAATGTTTATGGATCGCTCACACCCCACACGGGCACACGACCCGATCGCTCACACCCACATGCGGGCACACGATCCGATTGCTCACACCACACCTAGGCACACAATCGTTTGTAATCATCGCTCACACCTCACCTAGGCACACGACGTTACAACGGATTCTCATTAGAATCGCTCAACACAAGAATGTACTTCATTATGCTTCACATGCAAAATGACTCAAGACATTCTTGAAATGCATACATATTCACAATATATTCATGCATTCTTCTCATACAATCACATACAATCTATATACATTCACATCAATGCACTATTGTATGATTCACATCCAAACACACATTCAAAAATGGTAAAAGTCGCTAAATAGCACTATTCCCGACCTTCCGACATAATAAAATCGGCCAACGGTTTCAACACCATCATAATCACAAAGTACAGCTCAATAGCCTTCCAACGATACCAGGAATGTAAGAATCGGATAATCGGAACAAAAGTTACGGACGAAAACGAAAACGACATTTTGAAAAATCCCATTTTTACATTCCTCCTGTCCATACGCGTATCACCCATGTCCATACGCGCATGGGCAGAACCCATTTCCTTCACAATTTCACGTTTCCAAAACCCATACGTGTACGCCCAACACCCATACGCGTATGACCAGAGGGCCGGGAAAGCCACCCTCCATACGCGTATTGGCCCAAAAACAGGCCAGTGATATGCGTAACGCCTGGCTCATACGTGTATGGACATGCCCCTTACGCGTATGGCCAAGGGAAACCCAGAAAAATTCTGCAGAACCAAGTTCTGCGTTTTCTCCCCCAAAATCCTCCAATTTCATCATCTACACACAGAAAAATACCAATTTGATATCCAACAACATGTATCATTCATGTATCAACAACAAGGGATCCATAAATATCATTTTCAACCCGATTTAATCGATTCCTACCATTTTCTACACAAATGGGTTTATACTAAAACTCATGAAAATCAACAAAGACAACAATACAATCATACATAATCATACACATTGCTAAGATAACAAGATTTCACACCCTTACCCCGGATTCCAAACTTGCTATATGATCACTCTTGATGATTTCCTAGTTCTTCCCCAATTTCTTCTCTTTTCTCTTCCTCCTCTTTCTTTCTCTCCTCTTTCTTCCTATCTTTCTTTTCTTTCCATTTCTTTTCTTTTTCCTTTCTATTTCTATTTCTATTCCCTTTTTCTTTCTTTTCTATTTTCCACTCAAATACAATTAATTCATTTTCTCACAAAATTCTACACTTAATCATTTTCCAACAATTTTTACTAAATTTCTAACTTACTAATAATTGAGAAATGTCTAAAATATCCCCCATTCTAATTTCCCCGAAAACTCTCAAAACGGTCAAATATCATAACACATCAACATAGCATATTAACATACCAATTCCACAAACAAAATAATTTATCACTCAATTTAAATAAAAGACTCAACTAAAATGGGAATAATTGGAATCGGGGCGTTACATTTGCAACCCTGTAAACGTCAGACAAAAGAGCGTAAACATTGTGGCGCGCATTAGAACATACAGCGATAACATGTGAGCAAGGAACATGGTATGCTTGAAACTTTCTGTAGTCACACCAACCGTTATTAGGTTGACCTTATAATGTCCCATAGGTTTCCCCTCACCATGGTCCATTGTTTCCTTCACACTGAAAATATTGTTAGTGTAGTCAAAAATTCTGACTTGATGTGTGCTGGATTTTGTTGTTTCTTCTTTCATCACCTTGGGGAAGTTTTCTGTAAATGTCTGGCCAAAATTCAACATAACACTCTACTTTGCACCTCTTTCAGCAAATAATGATCCCAGTCTATAATGTGTTGAACTTACCAATGTGTAATGGGCAAATTACGGGTGACTTTAAAGACAGCATTCAATGACTCAACAAGGTTGGTAGTCATGTGACCTCAACGTCGACCCCTGTCAAATGCCCTCGTCCATTTTTCGGCTGGAATATTGTCAAGCCATCTTAAAGCATCAGCATTCGCCACACTAATTTCAGACCGGTAGTAATGAAATGTTGGTTGGTTTAATGCATACCCTGCATAAAAAGAAAATTTTATTTGTGAATTTTATGATATCTACAATGGACAAAGATATAATATATGTTATTGACAAAGGTTTAATGTTATCAAATATACTTACCCATGTTAATGACTTTCTGTTGTAGGTTTATGTCCTTGATTTCTCTCATAAAATTCGGCGCAATGTGTCGGATACAATAAACATGCACCGATGGGGGATTATGCAAACCATTTTCCGTGGGTTCCTGCTTTTTGCATGCTTTTTATTTCCTGATACTAATGGTAATACTATCCATCTTTAATTTTTACCATTATTAGAAGATTTAAGTCAAATAAGCAGTTATAGTTGGGGCGTTGCTACCTTAGCGCATCTATACAGAAATTTGTGTAGATGCGCAAGAAAAAATGTGCATAATTTTGCTGCTGTGGCGTTTTGATTCAAGCTTGGGGGTGACCCAGAATGCCCAGACTGGCACCAACAAACCCCAATCCATACCACTTTTCATATGCGACCAAGTAAGTATACAAAATTTCTTTCTATATATTTTTTATCTATAATTTTTACTAACTACTTATTTATTTTATAGGTGGTCCCGCATATGGGATGAATTACGAAAAAAACTCATCATTGTGCTTCTCGATATTGGACGTTCTTCGATCATTTTGAGGAAGATGATGTATTATCTCTAACACTTATACTACTATCATTAAAATTTATTTATATTTTTTTTAACTCTAATCCTTTTTTAACTACATTACAGTTTCTATGGAGGTCATATCTTGAACTTGAAGATGAGGATCCGACTGAACGTGGCATGTGGAGTTCTACAACATTCATATTTTGTTTCACTTATGTTGAAATGCATCATTCGGATAGGGTGAAACTCCAATTTAGGATTCACCAAGACATTCTTGGTCCACCTACGTGAATGGAGAGGTACCACAAGAGTACGACGAACGAGGTGTGGAAATTCCCTGATTGGAGAGAGCATAACAGACAATAACGTCAACAATGGATAAATTGTCGCCAAACTGTCCTACAAGGAAATGTTATGGAAACCGAATGTAAACTCAGTAGGGAATACATGAATTGGTATAGATTTGTGACCATTTTGTATCAATCACAAAATAGATACTTGTGGGACCCTCGTAACTAACCATCTTCTTCAAGCTTCCAACACACCAGACAACCTTGTAACACCCAACCACAAACATTTAACACCCCTCAACAAATATTTAACACCCCACAACAAATATTTAACACCCAACAACAAACATTTAACACTCAACAACCTTTCAACCCAACACAACAACCTTATAACCCAAGCCAACACTACCATAACCATACATATCATTTAACCCAACCCCCTTCAACACCCAACAACAAAACTCAGTTTCTTCATACACCTAATATAACCAATACTCATTCTCTCAACCTACCCCACAAGAACACAACAACTAAACACCCCAACCACAAGTCCCTTTTTACCCCTCACAAACCTTCACCCTTAATTCATCTCGAGGCAAACACCCATACACCCCCTACATGACTAACACATTGTCTCCTACCAACCTACCAAGTTGGAGTAATGAGGAAACAAGATTAAATTATGGCAGCGCAGCTGCGATACCAACTATGGGCGATTTAAGTGATGATATGGTCGTTGAATTCATGAATCTTAGCAATGATGCATGAACTTCTACTCAGCCCCCAAATGTTGATGTTGATCATAGAAGGTCCACCAGAAATGTACAAGCACCTGCCTGTGGAACCCACCAACGCTTACGTCGATCAGGTCAAAATCAAGGATAGATAGGGTTTAATGTACTTTTTTAATTTTATGAATAAATAAATATTTATTTCAATTATTTTTTATTTTATTTTATTATTATTATTTATAATTATTAATTATTATTATTATTCATAATTATTATTTATAATAATTAAATTAAATTTAATTTAATTAAAACATTATTTTTATAAATAAAAATAATTAATTAAAACTTAATCCCACAAATAAATATAATACAAAAAATTAAAAAATAGAACGTGTACACTGCCGCCCATTGAAAGGGTGACACATTTTTTATTTACACTCTTCCGCCCATTGAAAGGGCGGCAACCTTGAAAAAAAAACCTGGTTTTTCTGAAAATATGGCATTTTGTATGTATGTGAAAACTCATGGCATTATGGAAAATAGTTTCTAATAGTATGGCAGGGCAGCAAAATTTTCCAATAATAACCTTTCCACTATCTTTGACTTCTCTTCAACACTCAGTCAATCAGCTTCATCTCCAGCTATCAACTTGAACTATCCCTTTCAAACCTAACACAATATAGTTGTTGAAAGCTCTGATTAAGACAAGCCAAAAATGCTGTGATTATTGTTGAAATGGTAGTTTTATGCGTGTTTCAAGAAAACTATGAACTTCAAATGAATGAAAGAATGTAGAGTTTTTTTTATTGCAATGACATTTGAAATGGGAAAAAGGATCCGAGAAGTCGAGTTCCTTATTTCAGAATTTTTAATTTTGACATGAAATACTGTAAGCCATTTGATTGACTAGCTTTAGTGACTCAAATTTGGTGCAAATAAATCTTTTCACTTATACTTGGTGTTAATGAATCATGACTCGTAAACAATTCTAGACTGAAGAGAATATATAACCCGTTTTTCAATTACATTATACTCTGCAGATAAAAGATAGGATTAATTGAAATGAAACTGTTACTAGTTCATAACTTCAAAATATGAGGCCCAATCGTTTACTCCCTACTATCTGATCCTTAATAACAGCAAGGAGACTAAAGTTCAAAAACTTGTTTCAAATATAAGTATAATAATGTGAAATTACTAATTAATATACAAAGTAAACATCAATTTTCTTTTAAGGTTTCGATGAATGTTCTACTAGAAAACTCTATAAAAAAACCACTCACTAGGAACATCATGATTAGGAGATATAACAGTAGTAACATATTAGAAAGGAACCTTAAGTTGATAGATTTGAATTTGATGTGAAAGACAAATACGTGTCTAAGGAGGAATTTAGTGACACTTGATTTTGACGAATTCAAGTGCAGTGTAATGCATAGAGCTAAGGAATTTAGTGACACTTGATTTTGAATATAATAAATTATGCTCTAGCATCATATCAAATGGTGCAAAAATGTTTGATCATAACCAAGAAGCTAAAGGCACCTCTAAAATCAATGATACAAAGACATACATCTAAATCATACGTATAATCCTTAAAAATATAATTATTGTGAATTGTATAAATGTAATGCAAGATGAGGGACTAAACAACAATGACAAAAAAACAATATAAATGAAAATTACAATTTGTTAAGCGGAAAGTCTGGCAGCTTGTTTGGAATGCAGCAAGGTGCGTAATTTTCTCTGGAGAGCCACCAAGAACATTCTCCAGACGCGTGGTAACCTGAGGAAAAAATGTATAATGTTGGATCCATCCTGCCCCATATGTAATATAAAGCTGTTGAATCTGTTGAACATCTTTTTATGCAGTGTGATTTTGCGAGACAAGTCCTGTTCTCTTCCTCCCCAAGGCTGAGAGTACAGGAAGGAATCGAATTTTCGGATTGGGTGGAATTGATTCTGAAGGGTAGTGACAAAGGGATCTCCCAGATATTTGGATCACTGCTATTTGGTATTTGGCATGCAAGAAATCAATTGGTGTTCCAGGATAAGGGAACTAGCCCTATTAATGTAGCCAGAGATGCTAGCCTCCATGTTGCAGAATTTAACAGGTGGAATACGGCTATTTGCATTAGGTATAAAATTCGGGTGGAGGAGGATTATGAGAGTTTGGGTCTGCATACAATCCAAGTCGATGCCGGTGTTTATCAGGATGGTTTTGTTGCTTTTGGATGTACTATTTGTGACGAAAACAAAAAACCTATTCTTTCTGCCATTAAGCGGGGGAGAATGAATCCGGATCCGCTCATCGCAGAAGCTCTAGCTATAAGATGGTGTTTGAAGCTGGCTAAGGATATTAATATTGCTAAGGTGCTGATACAGTCTGATTCTAAATTTGCAGTTGATTGTCTGAATTTCTGCATTGACATTGCGGATTTAAAACATTTAGCGGAAGATTGTCGTAATTTAGCTAGTAATTTTGAATTGGTTTCCTTTATGTTTATTCCTAGAACTATGAATACTTTGGCTCACAACCTGGTAAAGGTAGACCATTTGTTTGGAGATAGGACTTGGTTGGGGGTCTGTCCCATTCAGTCCGATTCTGCCTCGATTTCGGTCTTCTCTTCTCTTTAATGAGAATTTCGTTTCCATAAAAAAAAATTAAAACTAAAACTTAAAACCCAAATCAAAAACTCAAACCCAAATAAAAAAGATATGTTAAGGTTCAATTGCATTCAAGATGCTCCATTTATGTTTTGCTGCAATGGTATTCAACGGTGTTCTCCAGAAACTCCCTTTTTCCAACTCATGAATACTTTCAATTGTTGTCAAACTCATGAGAATGGCAAAGATACACAATGATTCTTGCGAGTGAAGAGGTTGTTTCCATTGTTTTGAGCTCATGGCATATAGATCACAAAACATCTATCTTACTGTTGTGTCTAGAATGTATCTCTTTAACTTGTTTAAACAATCAGCGATTCTAATCTTAGAAAACTGGGAACATCCTCCTAAATTTTTTTAAATGATTTTACTCTTCAAAATATAAAAAAAGACAGATTGCAACAAATTTATTAAATCATCTTAAACATACATTTCTTTAAATCTGGCATTTTGACAAAATGGATAAGAATATAAGACAGCTCCAAACGAAGCATCACCCAAACTTTGGACAAATAAATGGTCAAAAAAGGTATTTCCCTTACCGTACGAGAAATTAGACTTAATGCAAGATCGAGTGGAGCATCTTGAAATGCAATTGAAGCTTAGTCATATTGTGTTTTGTAGATCTAGACTTTGGGGCTTTGAGTTATCCATTTAAATTTTAGGTTTCAATTTCAATTTAAAATTTGTTAAAGAGGATGAAGGTTTTAGTTTGGTTTTCAGATTTTCCTTTTTTTTTTGAATTTGTTGAAGATGATGAAGAGATTGAATTTTAGAAGAAGTGATTGGATTTTAGATATCTGGTTTTTAATTAGTTGATTTATTAAAATAGAATAGATAATTGAATTAATATTTAATTAATGAAATAATTTAGTTTTAAATAGATAAATATGATATGGAAATATATTTGGACATAAAGAAAATTACACGTCATTAACATCGCACCATTAAAAATAAGTTTCAAATTATAGAGAGGCTAAAATCTAACATAATTTAAAAAATGCATAAAATGGAAAGATCATAATACATAAATAAAAAAAATATCAAAATAAGAGAACCAAAATCTATTACTAATATAAGAAAGTAAAGCACTACTAAAAGTATTTTATTAACTTAATTAAATCAAATTAAGGGTTTAATTTCATGCTCTTAAACGTCATTTTGTAACCCTAATCATTATACACTTAAATAAACCAATTCATACGCAATAGATTCAATACTAGCAGTTTCCAATGTTTAACATTTTTTCTCTTCAAAAAATTTGCATCGGAACAATGAACAATCTTTTCCACTTCCATCGTTCAAAATTCCTTCTTCATATTCTCTTATTAAAAATCCTTGTGATTAAATATGAGAAATCCTTTACCATTCATCAACACTCTCTTTTGCGAACCCTAAAGGTTTCATTTTCCTCTCCCCCTCAAAAATACTCTATATTTCCATCATTTTCAAATCCGATCACAGTTTAAGTTGTTGTTTATGTTATTCATGTATTTTTTTTAACGTTTTATTGTTCGAATGCATGATAAATCATGAGTCGTAGGACTGACTGCATCAAGGAAATTAACGAAAATAAGGAAACATGGAGATTGGCAGTTCGGATCGTTGATTCTTGGAGTGTTATTAACAGTAAGGGAATTGAGCATATGGAGATGGTTTTAATGGATGCATCGGTAATGTTTTCATTCATATAAATTTTCAAGTTTATTTTAATCAAAATCTTACAAAATAATATAAACATTTCCAAATGTCTTTTAGGGTGACAGAATATAAGTTTTGATTCGTGCTGACCATACACCTAAATGGAAAGAGCGAATTCAGGAGAACATGACCTGCATAATCAACAATGGCTCTGTTTATGATAATGATTTCCAGTGGAAGCTATGCGATCATGCAAAGAAATTTGTCTGCCTTGGTGGTACCACTTTGAAAGCTGTTGATGTTCAAAATATTCCTCCAAAAAGGTATTACTTCAAAGATTTTGGTGATGTCCTTGGAGGCAAATGTCAGCTTAACAGACTTGAAGGTATCGTTTCTTCAAATGGATAGTTTAATTTTAAGATTTTTTTATAAAGTAATCATTTGAAGTTATAATATATGTTGTATTATTAATTTTTTTTGTTACTATATGTTAGATATTATTGGTGTTGTTCATGAGATCAACAATTTCCAGTGTAACACACCAGGGAAAAAGACTTTTGTGTCGCTAAGTCTGAAAGACCTGAGGTAAAAAAATGCCCTCATTACATATTTTACATTAGTTTCAGTTAAATGATGTTGTTATATGTTATGCGAAATACTTATTTTCACTACACATATCAGTGGTAAATTTATCAACTGCACTTTATGGGAAAGCTTTGGAAATAAGTTCTTAGAATACTACTGATCGTGAAGGCTGGATCAGATCCTGTAGAATCAGGCTGCCAAGTGCGTCAGGGATGCTGGTCGTATGGAGAGGAGGGGGGTGTACCTGCAAGGTACTCCGACGCTCAAGTAAGAAAGGGTCAGAGAAAAGGAGCAAGTACAAAGTATGAATTCTTAGGGTGAATATTGGATACCTGACCCTCTCAAGCGAGAGGGTTTATATAGAGCCCCCAGCGCGTGGCCAACGGTCCTATTTTCGGGGCGAAATAACTGTTTCCCCCAAAGAATAGGTGTTTATCTTGAAAATTGGTAAACAACCGCTGATCTTCTAAAACAATAAAGTTCTAGTAACTTACAGGATCGATTAGATTGATCCTAGGACATGTGCTGTATGTGTATTTAGAATATTTCACGATTTGGTAAAGTATGCCTTTTGATAATGCACATAAATAAAAAGGGGTGTTTGAAGTGTAAAGGAAAGCAATAAAGATCAAAGAAATACCTAAGTCGAACAATACATCAAAGGAAAAAAAAGGCTGAATGTAAAGGTTTGATAAAAAAACTGGAGTTAAATGCTGGAAAGAAATGCATAAAGATCTAAAAATGCATAAATGTAAATGCTTGAAAGTAAAGGCTTTTTAATGTAAAACTGCAAAGTAAAGACTTGGCACTGTAAACGACTTGAAAGGTAAAAGTTTGTGAAAAGACTTCAAAGTAAAGAATCTAAAATAGAAACTTCAAAGTAAATTGCATTGCAATAAAGGATAATGGTGATTACAATCACATACATTCTCACTTCACTTGTTTCTCGACACACTGGATACTTTGGGTGAATATAGAGTTACTTGTACAAATATGATTTTTTCACACTTATTCTAACTCTAGGACTAACCTATTTATAATATTCTAAAGTAACCACCATCTGATGGTTTTATTCCTAGAATATGCCACTTGGCACTTCGCATGTCTTCACCTTCTGGATCTTCGCCACTTGTCCTCTTTTCAAATTCAAATAGTAGAACTTCCCTCCACTATTCAGTTACAACTGCAGCGCATTATCCATAGCAGTTTTATCCAGTCGAATTGACTCTTTGAACTTAGAAATATTTGAAGTCTTGAAATCATTCTATTCGACTCAGGCTTTCCACAAACATGGTCGAAGGCCTTCTAGTCGAAGCCTTCTTCTTTAGCTTATTATTTTAAAGAATAACTTCCTTTAAAGCCAAATTGTTTGAAATCATGTAGCGTCGAAATTAGGAGCTAACAAATTGCCCCCCAAAAATACCCTTTCGCCAGTATTGGTAGGAAGGTCATTTTTTGATAAAATAATGTTTCGACACCTGATTATTCGACTATGAGAGACAAGGTCATAACTGACCAACCCACGATCCAGAAACTATTCAGTTTCTTTCAACCATGCTTATGACGTCATGTTATGATGGCAAATATTCAAACGTCTTTTCAGCCGTATTTGCGAACAGTTTTCATCATCACCTTTCTTGGGACTAGACATTTGCAGTCTGATCACAACCACCACCATCCAACGATTTCAAAAGAGGACACGCATCCCACTATCGTATTCGTTTTAACGGTGGATTCATAATCCCTTTATCTTCCAAACATCTATAAATACCCTTTTTCTTAAATTTTACGAACTTTCGCATTCTCAAGCTTTTTTGCAACTTATTTCTTCGTTCTTCAAACTCTCTCAAGAAAACCCAGAACGCACTCTCATTTTCTCTTCAACTTCTAACAATGGTGTCTTCTCAAACCGTTCCCCAAGCAACAAAAGGTCAAAAAGGTAAGGTCACACCATTCAAACAAACCCTTCCGCCATTCGCAAACATTCCAGGACCTAAGGTGGTGAAGAATCAACAGTTCATGCCAGAGCCTCTTCTTGCGGAAGCAAGGAGTATTTACGAGTCTCAGGTAATGATCCCTCTCATTGTTTCTGATACACCTTATGCCCTAGGTGGCCCCTTAGCTGATGTTAAACCCACTGATGAGAAGCTTAGTGAGTTCTTTCCCTCTTACCGTAAATCAAGACCGTTAGGGCAAAAGAGCAACCCTAAAGAAAATGAAGCGTCCCCTAATAAACCCACTTTGATTAAGATGGATCTTAGGTATCTTCATGATGGTACTAGATTGGTAAGAGCTGTTAACCAGTTAAAGGATTTTGACCTCTGGCTGACCAGAATGGAAAAGGTCAAAGCTGATCATTGGAAAACCATTGGAATCTATGATCTGCTTATGCTGTCGAAGACCAACATTCCTTATTATTTGAACCTGTTGGCAGCATCACTCTACTTTTGGGATAGTACCCACTACACCTTTCATCTTCCTTGTGGGATGGTTACTCCCACACTCTTCGACCTTGCTGCCATTACAGGTCTTCGACCAGATGACATTTCCTATGATCCTGATACTGATGCAGAGGATACCATAGGAATCTCTGACTCCAAGCTCACATACACCCACTTTATAAACCACCACAAACGTGACACTGACGAAATAACTGACAAGGAACACATTGCATTCCTCACCGTATGGTTGTCGAGGTATGTATTTTGCTCCAAATCCCTGCAGGTGGCCAAGAAATATCTCACTCTGGCCAACCAACTTCATAACAACAGAGGGGTTTGCCTTAGTGGGTTGATTTTGGAAAATCTCTATGAGTCTCTCAGCGAAGGGGCGGCTCGACTCAAAGACTTGGAGGCCCAGGGTACTGTTCACTTGAATGGCCCCCTCTGGCTGCTTCAATTGTGGCTTAATGCAACTTTTGAAGCTAGCCTTCCCAGAAAAGGGCAAGTCGATGAGGATTCTGCTGAGATCAAAGAAAGGAGGGTCGAAGGTACTCGCCTGGTGAAACTCACACCTACTGATGATGGGGAAACTCTCAAAGTAGCTTTCTCTAGTTACATTATGATGTTCGCCAAGCGGTATGATTTCACACCCAGTATGGCCCCTTTCGCTGCAAGAAAATGTGGACCTGAGTGGTTTACAAGGCCATTCCCTGATTCATGCAACCAACTCGATGCCGAATCTGTCTCAATCTGGGAAGCCTTTTTAATTCCTAGATTCATAATTCAGAGGCTGAATCTTGGAAGAGATATGGCAACCTTGATTGCTTACCAACCAAACCTTGTCTCTCGACAGTTTGGGTTGGCTCAAATTTTCCCCAAGTGCCTGTATGGGAAGAAAGGCCATGTAGTCCTTCATACTTCCAGTTTTGATGAGGGAAGTGCTGCAGTCGCTTTCGACAGGTGGAACGCGAGAAAAATAACTCTTTCCCCTGTGCACTTTCGACCCACATTTGTATGCACTAAACCATTTCACAACTGGTGGTCGAAGTACTATAGTGAACAATTTCTTGACGTCGCTGCCTTCTCTTCCTTAATTGGCCAAGCTTTTCTTGATGTGCAGGAGAAGACCAAGAAGAGTGAGTTCATTCATGTCAAAGAAATTCAGGCATTCCAAAAGTACTTTGAAACTGTCTATCGACCATATGATATTAGTCGAACCGTTCGTGAGGATGATGTCACTTTGAAGGAGAAATTTCTACAAAAAATGGATCAGTTGAAAATCCCTTCAAACGTTCCTCTTGAGAAACCTTATAAGGTGGCTTTTGAACTCTTTCCTCCAAAGTTCCCTCGACTTCCTAACGCTGATTTTGGAGTGGCACTTGCCCCTCCCATTTCCAGACTGGTTTGTCTGTGGTGAGCACCTAAAACTCCTTCGACAGCAGTCTCAACCGAAAGCCCAACAGGTGGTTGCGACTAAACATACGCTGGACAGTTTCAAAGGACACGTTCATATAGGGGTCGAGGATGTTTGTGTCGAATCCGAAATATATGAAGGTTTGAGGCCCTTGATTTGTGATTTTTAACTAACCACTCAATTATTAATCTTGTAATAATCATTTATCTTTCAGCTATCGCCAGGAAGACCGGCCCATCGAAGGGTGCTGTAGGAGTCGAAAAAGAGCCTGAAGGCACAAAGGTATTTTATATCCCTTGCCTACATCTTCTTGTGTAACCAACTTCTAATATTTGCATCACCTTTTAGACTGCTCGAAAACCTCCAACGCCTTCAAAAAAGGGCAAGAAAGGTGCTCAAGCAGTTGTCCCTCCAGAAACTGATGATGAGTCCCCTGAAGAGATAGTGGTTAAAAAGAAAAGGAAGCTCACCAAAGCTTCTGGAGCCACCACCCAATCCTCCTCAAAGGCCGTCAGACTCCTTGAGAAGACACCTGCTGATAGTGGTGTCAAGAAACAACTCTCCAGGGTTGCGTCGAAAACGACTGCTGGCGATCCTGAGAGTGCAAACTCAAGTCCTGACGCCGCAGCTGTACAGATATGCATACTATCTTCACTCAGTATTTGCATTCCCTACTCAGATTTCTCCCAATCTTATTCTCTTTACTTGTGGTTTTCAGGCTGATGTAGGTGGTTCTAACCCACCACAATCTTCATTCAGCTTTGCAACAACTCTCCTGAATAGCCAAGGTAAGCCAAATTATCACCCTACCTCTGACCTTGGTTCTGGATATAGTTCACTGAGCGAAAATAACCAATCTATCCCTCTTACAGTTCCTCCTCCTGAAGCAGATGAAACAAACAAAAATTCGCCTGCCAGGACCAACACTCAACAATCCCAGACCGATGGCTCTGAACATGAAGAGGATGATGTTTCTAATCAACAACCTCTCGACCATACAGAGACCATTGGCATGGACATAGAAGGAAGGCCAACTGAAGCAGAAGAAGAGGAGGTCGAAGATGAAGAAGAACAAGAAGAAGAGAGGGAAAGGACTGAGCAAGACCAAACCCATACACCTGTGGCTGAAACAGATCCTGTCAACAATCCAACTTCTAGGCCCACAATCACTTCGACTACTGGAGGATCCCCCACTGGAGACCCACTGGCTGCCCTCAAATGGTCAAATCCTCGAGAGTATGCCAGAATGATACTTGGGAAGAAGTACAGCTCTTCAGGTACTAGCCTTAGTACTTCGACCAGTTCTGGAGATCCAGTCCCAGATGACTTTGCCAGCCCTATCCTTCAAAAGATAAAGGACAAATTCTTCAAAGGAGACATCCACAATGTCTTACTTTCGGATCGAACTACTCCTTTCTACCTGAAAAACAGCCTCCAAAAACTGGACCTCTCGACTCTTAGTAAAGATGTTTCTGAATTCCTTATGGAGCTAACTGCTTTAGTAAATCAAATGTCTGAGGACTTGAAACTTCTTCCAAAGATCCAAGACACCATTGAGGTTACAACTGGATTGGAACATTCGACTTGGGATGAAGCACACGCATCAGAAACTAAAGTCGAAAGTCTGGAGATTGACCAAAACAAAAGGCAGGCAGAGATAGCGTCTAACCAAAAGAACATTGATGACTGGAAGCAGCAAATCGAAGAACTGCAAAACAAGGTTTCTAATGCTGAAGAGCGCAACCTTGAGCTGAAAGGCTTCGAGGATACCGAAATGGCCAGGGAGCTAAAGCACACCATAGACTTCCTGGACAAAGCCCAAACGCTTGAAAAGGAACTTTCAGCGGCTAAGCTCGACAAGGCTCTGTGTGAGAAACGCCTTAAGACTCACAAGGTCAACTTCCTTGAGTTGAAGTCGAAGCTCCCCTTCTGATTGTCCTACGATTTCTTGCTTGTAGTTCTTTTTTATCATCATGTTTTATGGCCCCTCTGAGGCCCTATGTAAAGACAATCTCAATGCCCTGTGGCACTTATCTAAATACTTTTGTTTACTATTAACTCTTCGACTTGCAAAATTTTCTCTTAAACTTTGCTAATCTTTGTAATTAAAGTACTCTGCCTCTTTTCTTGGAAATCATGAAAATAACGCAGCTTTTAAAAACTTAGTGTTCCAACGACACAAGTTCCTATTCCATGAAGGGATATTAATAGCATAACCCTAGGGTATATTCCCAAGAGCAATTTCACGTGTTTTCACCGTTGACTGGCCAATCCTTACAAGACCTTGCCTCTATAAAACCCTCTTCACGTGAACGATATTTCTCACCTACTGAAACAAGCATGAGTACTTCCTCAAAGAAGGCAATGACCAAGAAGGTGGATGGGGAGACAAAGCAAGTTGAGGCAACAACTACTGCCCTCAATGGCACTTCAACTGGAGCAACATCTCGCGCCAAGAAGAGAGAAACCAAGATGAAGGTACCCAAGAAAGGACATTCCAAAGCACAAAACTCTGATGATGAAGCTGACGAAGATTATGTTGCCTTCCTCAACTCTATTAATTGGAGAGACTATGAATAATCTTTCTCCTGGGTTTCATGTTATTGTACTTGTTTTCTTTCCTTTGTATGCCATTTTGGCCTCAAATGGCCTATTTTGGCTTTTATAATTTGAATAAAACTTACGTCTTAATATGAATTTCTTGTAAAATATGCTTATATTTTTTCAAATATTTCCCATTTACCCTTAAGACTCTTAGATCACCCTCAATCTCTTGAATCTCATAAGTGTCGCTCCCGAAAGATTCGCATCCAACGGTACAAACGTGAGAGGGGCACGGAAAAACACAGAGTCGCCAGCAATGTGTATTTATCCCAAGAGAGGGAAAGGAAACACTGCATAAACCTGAGGGAAGGGAAAGAACATGGTTTCACGACCAAGAGAAACGGGTACGGGAGTCGGTTACGCGAAGGGAAAGTGTTAGCACCCAACACGTCCATCGTACTCGACGGGATCCACGCTTGTTGTCTGCATCAAGGGGTGTCGTCGTCTGGAGCTCCACTGCTACTGGACCGGAGAAGGAACGAGAATGGAAAGAACGGAGAAACGAAGAAGAAAAGAAAAAAGAAGTGACTCGATAGGATGTTATCGTTGTCCTAGGCCTACGTACTCCCTCAGTGCAATGGGAAAGTCAGAGTCAACGTAGTTCAGACGGGAACTGTGGGGGAAGGTTGCTCGCCAAGACAGTCGCTGTCTTGTGCCTACATATCCTCAATCGGACGAGAGAGAGGAATCAGAGCTAATGTAGTTCGTGGGTACGACCACGGATGGGTAAGTGTTTTTTACGTGAGCGACGAGCTCTTTTCTGAAAAAAGAAGTTTGAAACCCAACAATCCCGAAGGATAAAAAGATTTGAATTTGTTTGGTGTTTTTGAGACATAAGTGTTTTAAGTTAGTTCGTAACTTACATTGAACCAAAGTCTACCATGCGGGAACGAGTGAATCGCATGGTCGCCCCCAAATGGGACGTATGCTAAACACCCTAGAAGAGGAGGGGATACCCCTCGTTCTTCATTTCCTACAATTAAGGCTCGAGCGCAATATACGTTATATTTTATTAAGTGTTTTCAAGAAGTTTTGAGATGAGAAGAAAGAAGACACAAAGGAAACTCTAAAGGGAAACTAAGAGTCCTAATGTTATCATGCATGGGTAACCTAGGGTTAGTGAAACTTAGGAGAGACGACTACCTAAAACCTAATGCTAATCCTACTCCAAGCTTAATCAAAAATTAAATTGGACTAGGTAGCTCTAAAGGGAGAGAATCCAAGACTTAATCAAGTCTTGAGATTCATGGGATGAGAAAGAGTGAGAGAGAAGAAAGAAGCATCTTAAATGCTAAAGCAAACACAAGTATGAAAGCTTAAAAGAGAAAGGAGAAGTTAGAATGTGGATAACTATCCACATCCCATTCACTTACCATTAGCCCCTACATGGTTAGCAAAAACAAACATAAGCAACAATAAGACAAATGAAACCCAAACAAGTCACAACCCAAAGAGAAATGGCTACAAACCAAATGAAACTCATCCAAGTCAGAATGTACACCTTAGAGGTGACCCATAATGTTTACCAAACAAATTCAAGCAAAGAGAATGCAAACAAATGGCCAAACATCCAAGAAGATCATCAAAGAAGGAGTAGAAGAAGAAATAGTGGATATGCAAGGTGATCATGCAACAATGCTTCAAATAAAATCAAAGTCAGAATGTGGATGACCTAAACATGTGCCTAAACATGATGTACAAATGTCACATGAGGCATACAAACAAGTATCCAAGCATTGAGAGTAATTAGAAGAAGAAGAAAGAAGCATGTAAGTGAAACATGTTCAAGTATGCAAGATGAAACATGAATAACATATGGAATGAATGCAAAGCTCTAAAGTCAGAAGCATACATCATATGAGATGCAAAGAAGAGATATGGCATGGTATACACAAACCAAATACAAACCAAGAAGAAGCATAGATGAGAAGAAGTGAGAAGATGAGTCAAAAAGAGGCATGTGAAACAAGCATGGAACATGTACATAAAATAAGTAACAACCACATACAATGGCACAAGTGCCTTCTCAAGCAAGTAATTCAACATGATCAAAGATGTTCATAAAAGAAGACCTCAATCATGAATGATAAAACAAATAGTAAACATGATTCAAAAATCATCAAATTAAATCTCAAAACACCTCAACTAGGGGAAAACATCATATTAAAAACTCATGCAAAAATTCACAAGATAGGTCCCTCAAACAATTAGACAAAGAGCACAAAGGATTATGGATCAAGATGCAAAAGAGAGGGGCTAAAATGCAATATGAAAAGAGTTTAAAAATATGAGAAAAATGTTTTTATGTACTTCAATATGTTGATGAAATAATACAAAAAGAATGGACCCAAAATGTTTTATGTACTATGAGAAATAAATTCTCAAAGTTGAAGTGTGCAAACAAGAACAATTTTCAAAGAAAATAAAAGAAAATGTCAAAAATATGATGAAAAATGACCAAAGTCAGAAATAAAAAATGTCCAAAATTAATTAAATGCAAAAATATGCTTCATGATTTTTTTTGGTGATTTTTGGATGCATAAAACTACTTTTAAAAAATTAAAATGCAAATGAAACAATTAAATAAAAATAAAATGAAGAAATAAAATCCAGGGGGTATCACCAGCAAGCCAAACACGTTCAAGACTGGGCTGGATCAAAAGGGGAGGTGTGAAGAGTATGAAGCCCAAAGCGCTTCTTACAATAGACTCAGAGTCAATTCTTGTGACTCCATCATTGCCATCAGATCAATCCAAGGATCCACGCGCAGTCAACAAATCCAATAGTAAACATGATGAAAGGCTCAGATCATACGCACATGATAATAATGGTAAGCAAGCACACACCAAACATACTCTAGACACAATAAAACTCACGTGAACAGCACATGCAAATTTTAATGCGTTGGCAATATCACATCCATCAGATTAATCAAACGCATACAAATCAGTCAACAAATCAAATAATAGGCCAGATGAACGGTTTAGATCTGATGCGTATGGTAACAAGCATGGGGTAACAAACACACTGATTAAATGAAACACAAGAGATGTTAAATGAGCTGGCTAAATGTGAGCAATCAGATCAGGCTAAAGAACGGTCCTAATTTCATCCTTAACCTTGAAACCCTGCATCATCAGAAAACAAACCAAACGCCGGAGCCCTAGCTCCGGTCGTCTCCTCCGGCGACCAGCAACTTCAAATTTCCCAGAATCCACAAACAAGAGCACTATTCCACTCAGATTTTCATGAGGATCAAGAATATGCAAACCATTTCATCAAACAATCAACACATTAGGCATATCGAAGAAGAAAAGTTTAGATCTAAAAAATTCAGATCCAAAATACAGCCATGATATAAGTTCAAATCTCAAACAAAACACATCAGAATGATCAGCAACTCATGAGGAACAAAATGCACACCATAAAAACAAGTTATAGGATCATGAAATTCAACTCACCTGAAACTTAAAACTAGCAAAAATACTCCTAGAAACCCAGTGTAAGAGTGCAGATCTTCCTCTTTTGAGCTCTATTTGCAAAATAAATGCAAATAGAAGTTTGAATCAGGCTGGATCTTGAGATTTGATGAAGAGCAACTCAAATTCGTATATGGCCAAAACCTCAGTATGAGCTTCAATCAATGGTTGATTCTTGTTCTATGGAGTGTGTAGATCAAGAATATGGAAAGAAATCTTCAGAAACCCTTGTGAGAAGAGAGATTCGAAGGAGAGAAAGTGAGAGTGAAAATTTCAAATCTGAGCAAATGAGAGTGCATGACCTAATTGTGAAGGCATGAGTAAGCTTATATACATCCCATTAGAGCACTGATCACAATTAAAACTTGATTAATCCCTTGGTTAATGACTTTTGAATGGTTTTGCAAAAATGCAAAATGTGATCAACCCACTAATCCACACGTGCAAGCTCGTGTTTTTCATGATGAATCACTCACACTTCCCTTGCTTATCACATCTCAATTGGATTTGGGCTTTGTAATGGTTTAATTTGTGAGATTCAATCCATTTTGTAAAATTGTATTATGTGAAGAAAGTGAGGTACATGGCGTGAAATGACTTGATTCAAGGGCCAAACTTATGCCAAATGAAGTGTACTTGGATATTAGAACGTGGCTTGAAGCAATAGAACCAATTACAAGTCAATTTGTACCAAAATGCAAAAGGTGGAAAAAGTGGTACATGTGAAAAACCTTAAAAAGCACTTTGCATTGTTTTGACCATAACTTGAGTTTCACAAATGATATGGAGACAAACTAGTACTTTTTGGAAATGGGAGAGAAAGATCTTCAACTTTCATGTTGGAGGAAAATTCATTTGAAGCTTCCTTGATCATGAAAAGTCAAGTTGAATGTGGTAGAAAAACTGCCAAAAATGGAAAGTTCTCATTATAGGTCATTTTCCAAATTTAGTAACTTTTGCACAAACTCTTGATTCTTGAAGAATGATGTCATCCATGCTACTCCTTGACCAAATAAAGGTACATGGACTTGGGATACATGATTTTAACCCTTGAAAACCCATGGTTGATTTTCCTTTCTCATTGTTGACTTTTGCTTACTTCACAAGTAACTGATCCACTGAACATCTTCCACAATGAATCACTAGCCAAGCCTTCCTCCATGAGCACTTGTGAGCATATAGAGCCTCATGAGAATGTATTTGAACAAGCAAAACTCATAAAGAAGCCTTTTGGAACCAAAACCCTAATTTGGACCATTTGATTAGGAGAGTGATTCACTTGAAATCCTTAGCCATTCTTGATCTTATGAAGATATGATGAACTCATCAAACCACCTTGAGGATTGAGACTCCTTTGAAATGAACCAAGTACCTTGATCCCATGCTAAGAACCAATGCTATGCACAAATGCTAATGCAAGAAATGCAAAGAAACATAAGCCAGTTAGCTAAAAACAAGAAGGCAAATTTTGGGGTGTTACAATAAGCATTATTATTGAACACCTTAATAACTTGAAAAGGGCCTTCCCACTTAGGAGACCACTTCCCCAAAGATCTGGTCCTTCGATCCATAGGCAAGATCACTTTCCACACTAGATCTCCAGCTGAAAAGGTTTTAATCTTGACCTTTTTGTTATAAGACTTCTCCACCCTTTTCTTTTGCCTTTTCAGCAACTCTAATGCATGAAGTCTTTCTTCATCTAAATCCACTAACTCATCAAGCATCATATTCCAATAAGATTCAGATGGAATCTCATGATGCCTTTGAATCCTTATGGACTGAAGATAAATTTCTACGGGCAAAACTGCATCATGACCAAAAGTCAGTCGAAATGGAGTAGTATTAGTTGCCTCTTTGGGGGACGTTCGACATGCCCAAAGTATTTGGTCCAATGTCTTATGCCAATTTCTTGGCCTTTTTCCCACGTGCTTTTTTATCAACTCAATAACTACTTTATTTGCTGCTTCGACTTGGCCATTAGCTTGAGCGTAATAAGGTGTGGATGTTACAAGCTTGAATCCCATTTCTTTAGAAAACTCTTGCATTTTTCGACCAGTGAAGACTGATCCTTGGTCTGTTGTAATTGTCTCTGGGATCCCAAACCTATAGATGATGTGCTTCTGGATAAATTCAATCACATCTTCTTGATCAACATTTGGTAGTGGGATAGCTTCGACCCATTTGGTAAAATAATCAATACCCACCAAAATGTACTTATGATTTTTAGATGATGCTGGTCGAATCTCTCCAACCAAATCCAAAGCCCATCCTCTAAAAGGCCAAGGCTTCACTATAGAGTGTAATTCACTTGTAGGGACATGTTGAATGCCAGCGTGAACTTGACATTCCTGACAATCCTTAGCAAATTCCATACAATCTTTTAACATGGTAGGCCAATACATTCCTTGTCGAAACAACAACCCTTTCATTTTATGGCCTACCTGATGTGCTCCACATGCCCCACTATGGACAGTTGAAAGGGCTAAGTATACTTCTGCCTCGCTGAGGCACTTAAGCAATACTCCCTCAGGAGTCTTTTTGAATAATTCATTACCCAACATGACATAACTTAAAGCTTGATACTTGATTTTCCTTTCTGTCGAAGACATTGGATTCTTTAAATAATCCATTATAGGTTTTCTCCAATCCTTGTCAATTATACTATCAACTGCCAGAATTGCAAAGTTGTCTTCATCAACATATCCAAGCTTAGTTTCTTCCAAGTCAGATGGGGCTAATCCTACTGACACCACTCTTCCTCTGACTTCAACTTCGATTGCATCTTGTAATTTATCTTTCGAAACTTTGTACCCTGATGCAATCTGAGCCAAGTCATTGGCTACCTGGTTTTCCAGTCTAGGGATGTGTCAAAAACTAACTGCGTCAAACTTTTTCAACAGTCGATTCATAACTACAAAGTACATAATCAAGTTTTCTTTTATGCACTTGTACTCCTTGGTAACTTGTTTTATGACCAATTCTGAATCTCCCATTATTTCGACATGAGTTGCCCCCAATTCCAACAATACTTCAAGTCCAGCAATTAAAGCTTCATATTCAGCTTCGTTGTTAGAACAACGGCCTTCAATTTTATACTTAAGTGTTGTTGGAATTTTATTAGGAGAAATAACAAGTACTCCTATGCCTGTCCCATCTTTATGGCTTGACCTGTCGAAGTATAACTTCCAAGGTTCCATTTCAAGATAGTTCAGAGGGATTTCATTCATAGAGTGGTCAACTATGAAATATGCCACTACTTGTCCTTTAACAGATTTTAAAGGCTTATAAGTTAAAGAAAATTCAGTTAATGCTAATGCCCATTTTCCAATTCGACTATGCAAAATAGGTTTGGACAACATATGTTTAATAACGCCATAACGAGAAGAAACATAAACATCAACTGGCTTTATATAATGCTTCAATTATGTACAAGAATAATACAAACATAAACATAATTTTTCAATCATGCTATATCTAGTTTCTGCATCATTTAAAACTCTACTAAGGTAATAGACGGCCCTTTCGACACCGTCATCATCCTCTTGAGCTAACATGCTCCCTAAATTTCTATCTGACGCAGCTATGTACAATCTCATACACTTATTGCCACAAGGTGGTGAGAGAATAGGGGGTGACTCAGGTACTCTTTGATCTTGTCGACAACTTCCTGTTGAGCTTGCCCCCAATCGAACCCATCCTTGCTAGCTCGAAGCAATGGTGAAAAGGCTTGCGTTTTCCCACTTAAGTTAGATATAAATCTCCTTAAGAAATTTATTTTGCCCAAGAGAGACTGCAATTCCTTCTTTGTTGATGGCGCTTTTGCTTCCATAATGGCTTTGGTTTTATTCTGGTTAATTTCGATCCCCTTCTTGTGGACCACAAAGCCTAAGAAATCCACTGCCTGCACACAAAAAGCACATTTGAGAGGATTCATTTTCAGACCATGCTTTCTCATCCTTTCAAAGGAATGTCGAAGATGGTTTAAATGATCTCTTCCTGAAAAAGACTTAACAATATCATCAATATAGATTTGTATAAAAGTCTCAATAAAATCATGAAAGATCTAATTCATTGCTCTCTGATAAGTTGCCCCATCATTTTTTAGACCAAAAGGCATCACTACCCATTCATAAGTGCCTAATGACCCTGGACATCGAAAAGCAGTTTTTGGGACATCTTCCTCAGCAATGAATATTTAGTTATAACCAGAATAACCATCCAACATACTCAAGTATTCATGTCCTGCAGCAGAATCAATCAACATTTCTGCCACAGGCATAGAATATTCGTCCTTAGGGGTTGCATAATTTAGATCTCTAAAATCTATACAAACCCTTAAAGAACCATTCTTTTTAATGACTGGTACAATATTAGCTAGCCATTCGATATACCTAGCTGTACGGATGAACTTGCATCTAAGTAGCCTTTCAATTTCCTCTTTGATTTTGGAAAGGATTGTTGGGGCAAACAGTCTTGGATTTTGCTTGACTGGCTTTTTCCCAGGTATGATTCGCAACTTATGTTCGACAAGCTCTCTTCTCAAACCAGGCATTTCGTCATAGTCCCATGCGAAGCAATCCTTAAATTCCTTCAATAGTTGGACCATTTCGACTTTGAGTTGTGGGTCGAGATTAGCACTAATATAAGTAGGCCTTTTTACTCCCCCTTCACCCAAGTCAATCTCTTCCAAAGGATCTTGCGCCAACATCTTAATATTGTCTGACAGTGGATCCTTTTCAAAACCTAAAGACTCATTATCATAGATAGCATCAAGCCTTTGGTTTTGGTCTTCGATTTGAGACCCATCAGGTGGTTTAGGTTCAAAGTCCTTACCAGGGCCTACTCCATAAATCTGAGTTGTGGCTTCGACAGCCATGTGATTTTGTGCAGCCTCCAAGGCCGCTTGTAACTTAGATTCGGCCACATAGGCGGAAATTCTTTGTAGTGCGTCGAATTCAGTCGTTGTTACTAAATTCGCTTCCCCAGCCTGTGGGGTCTACTTCAGGCAGCCCATGGTATGGAACATTGCCTTCTTCCCTTATGACCTCTCTGTCCCATCGGAATCCCTCCACTGGGTGCAAGTGTAATGAGCAGAAGGCATGGTCATCTGGGGTGAGATCAAATTCTGCTGGAGTACAAGGCGCAATATACGCCAAGTTTTTGTCGAACTCAACACCATCAACATGATTAAAAGGTACCTTAAAGTAACCCTGATCAGCTTCAATGTTTTCAACTATACCATCAGGCCTCCAAATGGTTATTCGTTGGTGCATTGATGAAGGTACTGCTCCAATGCCATGGATCCACTCCCTTCCCAGCTGAAGGTTGTAGTTAGCTTTGCTTTCAACTACCATAAACAAGGTAGGTCTTGTTACTGTACCCACAGTCAAATCAACCTGTAAGACACCTAGAGTGGTCCCAATCTTCCATTCATAGTTAGAAAGGACCATGTTGTGGGGTTTAAGATCAGTGTCAAATTTACCAATCTTACTTAGCAGGAAGTGTGACATTAAATTGACAGTAGCCCCACAATCCACCAAGATCTTATTCACAGCCACATTCTCTACTTTCCCTGTAATGTACAGAGGTTTCAAGTGCCCTTTCATGGCCTCAGTTAGCCGTTCAAAGAAAGCATTATGTTCTTCGACACAGCCATTGTTCATCACATAGTAGTGTAACGCCCCGATTCCAATTATTCCCATTTTGTTGAGTCTTTTATTTTAATTGGGTGATAAATTATTTTAATTGTGGATTTGGTATGTTAAATGTTATTTTATCGTTTTGAGAGTTTTCGGGGAAATTATAGTGGAGGGTATTTTAGACATTTCTCAATTAATGATAAATTAGAAATTTAGTAAAATTGTTAGAAAAGTGTTTAAGTGTTGAATTTTATGAGAAAATGAATTAAATTGATTGTGAGTGGAAAAAGAAAGATATAGAAAAGAAATAGAAAGAAAAAGATAGAGAGGAGATAGAAAAGGGAATTAGAGAAAAAGGAAGAGAAAAGAAGAGGAAAAGAGGAAAACTAGGAAAATTCATCAAGATCAATCACAGAGCAAGTTGGAATCTGGGTAAGGGTGTGAAATCTTGTTATCTTAGCAATGTATGTGATTATGTATGATTGTATTGTTGATTTTGTTGATTTTCATGAGTTTTGGGGTATAAACCCATTGGTGTAGAAAATGGTAGAAATCGATGTTTTCGCGGATAGAAATCGATATAAATTGGGTTGCATAATCTCCATATGTTTATGAATCATTGCTATGAATTGTTTTGCTGTTGGAAGTGTTTTGGGGGAGGAAATGGAGTTTTGGAGGGTTTTGGAACAGTGAAAACGAAGCAGAATTTCTGCTTCTGGTGTGAAGCGCCGAGCGAAAGGCCCAGAGCGTCGGGCGGTTCGAGTCTTCGCCGGGCGAAATTAAGAGGCGCGAGGGTGCCAAGCTACTGGTTTGATTCACGTTTGAGGGGAATTCCTTCGCCCCTCCTTCTCCAGGCGAAGCGAAGGCGAAGATGAAGCGTCGCCGGGCGAAACTCTCCTGTCGCCGGGCGCTTTTGTTCTTTTTCATATAATTTTCTTTTCTTGTAACGATTCATAATTCTCGAACCGTAACTCCGATTTAGGCGTTCTTTATACCGTTGGAAAGCTATTGAGTTGAACTTTATGAGTATGATGGTGTGGAAACTGTTGGCCGATTTTATAAGCCAGAAAAGTCGAGAATAGTGTTATTTAGCGACTTTTGCCGTTTTGCATGTGTGTTTGACTGTGAATCATACAATAGTGCATTGATGTGAATGTATATAGATTATATGTGATTGTATGAGATGAATGCATGAATATATTGTGAATATGTATGCATTTCAAGAATGTCTTGAGTCATTATCATGTGTAGCATAATGATGTACATTCTTGTGTTGAGGGATTCTAATGAGAATCTGTTATAACATTGTGAGCCTCTCTCGGTGGAGGTGTGAGCAATCTGGTCGTGAGCCTCTCTCGGTGGAGGTGTGAGAGATGGTTATAGACGATTGTGAGCCTCTCTTGGTGGAGGTGTGAGCAATCGGATTGTGAGCCTCTCTTGGTGGAGGTGTGAGCAATCGGGTCGTGAGCCTCTCTCGGTGGAGGTGTGAGCGATCCATAAACACTGTGAGCCTCTCTTGGTGGAGGTATGAGCGGTGGGTGAACATCGTAGGCCCGACGGGGAGTTACTTTGGTAACGAGCGATGGTTCCAGCAGAAGTTCCTGAGTGAACTTGAGATGATTGAGTCGGTACCGCATTGCATTTGCATAGAGTCGTGAGTCGGTCTCTATGATTTGTATTTCTCATCTTTAAATGATGCATTGGTGAATAGACATTTGTGTATGTTTATGTGGAATGATAAGGAGTGTGAAAGTATGCCTGATGTGTATGCTTGGTTTTATACATATATGGATATATTGCGATGTATGTAAGTGAGTTGTGATGAATTGTGGTGAGAATGTGAAATATGTGTAAGTTTATGCTGTTATATATATAATTATATGCATTGTTATTATGATAATATTTCTCACCCTTCTGCTGTTTTATAATGCTCTATGAGGCATTGCAGAGTAGGTATGCTGGAGGTCTTTTTGTGGAGCGTGTCTTCATTCTTTTAGTCGGTTGGCTCTGATATGTAGCACCGGGTAGCTAGGTTGTATGTTATTCTTTTGTGATACATTTGTACATGTATCTTGTGGATAAATGTTGATGTAAACATGAATTATGTTGGTGAAGTATATATCTCTGTATATATATGTTTGAATGTGGTTCAATGTTTAGATTTTCCGCTTTTATTCTAAATATTGAAATGTGGGTGTACGGACAAAGTTCCTCTGTTGCAAAGTTACCCCACTGTTGCATATCAATGTGATGAGCAGGTGTTGTATGTTTTAATTTCATAATTGATGTGACATACCTCTTTTATACCATGTTTATAATTATACTCTGACGAAATTTTTAATATGTGCCTAAATGATTATGTGATTATTTGGGGGTATAAAAAGGGAGTGTTACAAGTAGCACACAGGTTGGTGTGCTGCCATTTCAGCCTCAGCGTTAGCATCCAAGTTTTCCACCTCAGTTATTCTATCATATTCTCTTGGCATTACTGAGACTACATTGACAATGATGTTTAAAGAGGCATCGGAGTCGGAATCAAAGTTGTGAGTCGAATCTTCGCCCTCAGCTGCTACGACTGCAAACCACTCAGCTTCTTCTTTCTTGTCAGAGAACAACCTTCGCCCCACAGGCACCTGGTTTTTTATTTTCGTCCCAACACCTTTATGGCTGGCAGGCAGAACATTGCTACTAGTCTCAGTCAAGTCTTTGGCCTGAGCCTCTCTCAAAGCCTTCCTTCGCCTCTGTTCCCTTCTCCATTGGGACCTGGACATAGGGTTTTTTCCTTTGTAATTCTCGGAAATATAGGCAGCTTTGTTGGAGGACTTGAATTCTTTCCGGTACTCAATTGAAGAACCTCTAGCCACGTCGAAATTCTTCCATCTCTGTTTTCCTTTCCCTGGTGCTTCCACTGGTTTGACCCACTTTCCAGTTGGTACATCACTGCTAGGCTTGAAAGTTGCCTGCTTAGCCCTTGGCATTTGTGGCCTTTGTGTAGCGAGCGATTTTGGACGCGGTTCTTAAGCGCTGGTTGCTCTCTGCGGTTGAGCTTGAACTACAGGTCGATTCATTTTTTATCCTATTGTGAGCTGAATAAGAAAGGGAAATAGATGTCTCCAATTAACCCTGCTTTCCATACTGAGTTTAAACAGCGGTCTGTTAGGTTACGGATGCTATCAATGTGGGGGGCCTTTGTACTGGTTATTTGTATTTTCGCCAATACTGTTTTCTTTCTTTTTTACCTGGGCAGAAGGTTTCTGGCGGGGAACAAGGATTAGGATGTTAGGACTGATGCTTTTGAAATACTGCTTTTGATTGATGGAGATATGGGATTTGGGTTTTTTGTTGATTGCGCTCGCTAAGATCTTTTCTTTCGATCTTATGCCTACGTATTCCTGTTTACCGAAACAGGGAAATCAGAGCGTTCGTAGTTCCTCCTATTCTATGGGAGGAAATTGGTGTTTTTGGTGTCTTTTTCAAAGCCCAAGACGTGAAGCGAAAGGTAGTTTGTATCTTGTTCAAAGCCCAAGATGTGAAGCTGAAAGGTCTATTTGTGTCTTGTTTAAAGCCCAAGACGTGAAGCTGAAAGACCTCGACTTTAGAGAGAATTTGTCACCTCTAAAGAGGGGATAAGGAGAATTACTTTAACTGGGATACGCGGATCCGAACAATGCCATAATTTCCGAAGAAAGGTTTTAACCTGAAGGAGAAGACTTTAACTCAGTGTAGAGCAATGTCATCTTTCCTTAGGAATTTCTCATGCTAAAAGAGGGACAGTGGCGTGGATATAGATGATCCAGAGGCTTGCCGCTTACAGCGATTAGATGAAGGGAAAGGAGTTGTTGATGTTTGTGTACTGTGAACGAGGCACAGCTTTGATGCTAAAAGGTTGATTGGATCAACCAGTGGTTTTCTTATACAAAGCCTAAGAGGAGGCTAATTTCCGCTAGGAAAATCATTATACAAAGCCTAAGAGGAGGCTATTTTGTGTCTCGTACAAAGCCCGAGAGAGAGGCTAAAAGGTTTGACCCGACGATAAAGTCTCTATATCTCGTACAAAGCCCGAGATGGAGGCTACAAGGTTTGACTCAACAAGAGAGTCTTTGTATCTCGTACGAAGCCCGAGATGGAGGCTATGTCAGTTAAGTGACAGGTCCAGTATACTGATTTTGAAAGAGAAAATCAGTTCTTATATGAGCATCATTGTACTCATGGGTTAGATCTGAGGATCGGGGTGGTCTCATTTTCTTTGAGGAAACTGGAAATCCAAAGGGTGTTGAGACTGTCCGAGTCTGCGGGTTTCCTTCCTATTTAACGAAGGGGTCACTTGAGAATGTCTTTTGAGACTCAAGGAAGTTAGACTGTCCGTGTCTAGAGTTTTATCTTTTGTACTATGCTTTGAGAAACAGTAGTAGACTCTATGAAAGGACTGTTCTATGAGGATGACTAGGTTCTATTCCTATACCTCTAGGAGGTCATCGGGACAATTTGTACGAAGCCCAAGAGGAGGCTGGAAACTTTTAAGAAGCCGACGGGTCCTTGTACGAAGCCCAAGAGGAGGCTATCATTCCCGGAGGAAGAGATCATTATACGAAGCCTAAGAGGAGGCTATGAATACTTCTAAGAAGCCGTAGGGTCCTTGAATAATGCCCAAGAGGAGGCCGATCCTTTTAAGAAACCCGTGGGTCTATCATCTCCTTTCCATTAGGAGAGATAACTCTTTTAAAGATAAAAACCACTGGAAAACATGCGAGGTTTACTATCCAGCGACTTTTAGCTTTTGAAGAGGGTTCCTTAGTTAAGGTCCAAGATTATGACCGTAGTGGGTACCCAAACCCCGAGACATTCAAGGCAAGCTATCCACAAGGAATAGATCAAGTCAGGAAAGTTCGAGAATTTGGAAGAAACTCAAAGATGCCATTCACGGAGAATACATTCATCTTGGGGAGTAGAGCTTCTTGACGATTCCTAAGGAGGACAGCCGAAGAAAAGACTGTATCTGGTGCTCCTATTGGGGATCTAGGCGTCTATTTCTACGAATAAATGAAACGGCGTCACCTAGTTCTAGACGTAATAGCCGGGGAAACTCGAAATATCTATACTATTATTACACAGTAGACATGAGTTTATGAAAGGAGACTTACAGTGAGCAGCCCCACAATACAGTTTATAATATGAAAGCAATAAATGAAAGCGATAACCACTTACTCGGTTGGAGTGCTTCCATGCTGTTTGGTTAGTTGTTCAACAAAGAAAGATTGAAAACAACAGTATATTCAAAATCAAAGGAGAAAGTGCTTTGAAAAGGAAAGATTTGGGGCTTACAGCTCAAGGAGAGGCCCAGGGTTTTATCAGTGAGCGCACTGTTTGACTTTGTACAGCGGGACTTATACAAGTGACTGGGGCCCAAAAAGGTTTTCTGTACAAAGGGATGGGTCTTACACTCTCTCAAGAGGCCCAAAAAGGTTTAAAGAAAAAAGAGTGGGGCTTATAACACGAGGGTAGGCCCAAATGATTTTTCGTTTAAAAATGGCGATCGCGCCGAGGTTTTCTTTTAACGCAGAGGGATTTATACAATAAGTGAGGCCCAAAATGTTTTGGTTAAAAGGGGGATTGGGTCTTACACTCTAATAGAGGCCCAAAGTGTTTTGAATGGGTCTTATAGCTCAAGGAGAGGCCCAGATGATTTTTATTTTTTAAATGGGTGACGATCGCGCCGTTTACTTGTACAGAGGGACTTATACAATTAGTGAGGCCCAAAAAGTTTTTGTACAAGGGGGGATGGGTCTTACACTCTCTCAAGAGGCCCAAAGAGTTTTGAAAATGATTTATGAGGGTTGAATTAATCCAAAACCCTAATTTGTTTTCAAAATGTATTTAATTGAATAAAAATTCAATTAAAATGATCAAAAATTGTTTAACACATGGAAAAAAAATTGTGATCTTGGATTAATGCTTCAAAAATTAAGTATTGACCTACAAAATAATTAGAAAGCATTAAAAGTTGCAAAATCAATGTAGAAAAAATATTTAAAATGCCAAAAACAATCAAAATATTAATTCTTTACAAAAATATCAATTATATGAAATAAATAATATTTTTGGGATTTTTTGTGAAAATAAAATATTTTAACATTTTTGTGAATTATTAAAAAAAGAATCAACTCAAAATCATTAAAACTCAGAGAGAAATTAATTTTTGAATCAATTAAACAAAATCACAAAATGCAAATATTTGAATTTATGAAAAATGGCGCCAAGAACAGCTGAAGAACACGCGTGTGTTCTTGGTTTCTCAGATTTGCATTTTCTATCCAATCTCCATGAATACGTAATCATATCATGCAATCCACATATCATTATGCTCGTCTCAACCTCACGATCATGTCTATGTACTTTAATTTCATTTAAATTAAACATACAACAAGAAATCATGAAGAGACCTCAAGAACCCTAATTTCTGCATGAAGGCTAGGATTTTTGATACATGATTCAAATAATGCAATTAATTGAGGGAAAACATTCCATGCATGATTATGAACATATGGCCAAATTATTGTGCGAGGAAATATGCATAGATTGAGAGATGACCAAGTATGTGCTTACCTCTAGGCCGTGACAGCAAGTTCAAAGTGATTTTTGATTTGGAGGTGTTACAGATGAGTGGTGATGATCTGAACAGCTTCCCTACACCCTATGGATTGTGTTTGGATGGTTGGACTTGATTGAAATTGGCTGGATCATTTTGTGGTACCTCAGTTGCACTTTGGTTAAAACCTTGAGCAACCAGCTGGTGATTTCGTGAAATTGATGTTTCAGAAGTAATCTAAGTGTTTGATCAGCTCATATGTGATGTATGTGAGGTGTGTGTGTGATTGGTTTGATTGGAATTGCTCTCAAACTCAAAACCCGATAGTGACTTGCCTTAGAAGGAAAAATTGGAGTGAAAGAAGAGATTTTGAGGAAAGCATCTGTTAAATGGCTTTGGTGTACTCAAACTGACCACAATTGAGCTCTATTTATAGTAGAGCAAGTTTGTTTTGGGATCCACAGTGAATGGCAACTGCAGCAGGTGTTTCCTCAATGTTGGCCAATGGAAATGCAAGTCTCCTCTAGCCATTGACTAGAGGTTAGGGCACAGAGCTATGGTCCCCTTGGTCTTGGATAAGTCTTGACTGATTTCAGATGAGAATGGCTCAGTCCATGCCACCTTGATGGTTCCATTGAATGCCTCATTCCAAATTTGAAGTCTTGTCCCTATTTTGGCCATTCTAGGTTCAACATGCTATTTCTTGTTCCATGGACTTTGGAGGCTTGGCTCAGTGATTGTCCCCTTTAGATTCAATCCTCTGAGGTGTACAAGTGGATAGGAGCAATTGAATTTGGCTGATTTTGGAAAATCGACCAAAGTTGCAAATTCTGCCTTGCCTTGACAGATTTCAGCAAGGCAACTTGGCAATGTTGTATCTCATGGTGTAGGTTGAATTTGGCAATGTTCTTGGCCATTTTGGAAAGCTCTTACATGATACAACAACTGTTTGAACAAGTTTGGTTTTGATCTCTTTTGATTCCAAGTGAAAAATCCCCCTACATTTGGCAAAAAGTGAGGCAGAATCTGACTTAGTGAAAATTTCACTAAGTGTTGGAAAAAGTGACATTTTAACTTTTCAGCCACTTTGATCACTCCATAACTCAAAATCCTTAATGAATTGGAATGACTTGTAGTTGAAGTTTTTGTAGGTGATAATGAGGGCTACAAATCCATCTTTGGATGAGAAAAAATGGCCTTGTGGTTTAGGAGTTATGGTCCTTCAAAGTTGGTACCTTTGCCACTTTATTTTTAACTTAGAAAAATTTCAAATTTTATGGTTACCCCTTTTACAAGTTATCTCACTTTTCTTGATTTTTCTTGATGAATGATGATTCAAATCATACATTAACATCATTTTAGGGTTAAAAATTCATTTTGGTGAAAAATCTCAAAAAGTCAAAGTTGACTTTTGTGCACAGTTGACTTTTTATCAGATGAATTCCAAACTGTGCAATTCTTTAGGAAATCATGTCCTTGACCTAAATCAAACTTGATGGACATGTTCCATGGGTGTCATAGGGTATATTCAATCATGTATTAGGGTTTGGGAGCGTGTCCTGGTCAAAAGTCAAAGTTACAGTTGACTTTTCCCTTAAAATCCTAATTGTGGTGCAGATGAAATTGAGACTTGTTGCTCAAACTTCTTGGATCAATCCATTGTTCCAAATGGATCAATATGGTATATTAGAGACCCTCAAATCATCTCTTGAGGTCTTGGCTCATGGTTTTTCCCAAAAGTCAACTTAGGGGTGAATTAGGTCAAGAAACCCTAATTCCTGATTTTTGATGAATGCATCCCCTGAGGCAAAATTGACTTGATGCATGGGTTCATGAGGTTCCATGAAGTATATTAGGTTATGTTTTGGATCATTGGCTTGTGCCCAGATGAAAATTTCCATCTGGAGGCCCTGGTCGACCAAAACCCTAATTTGGTGACACTGTCGATCTTGAGACTTGATCCCCCTAGAAGGGAGCAGCCTTGTGCTTAATCCTTGAAGTGGGAGTCCTTTTTGATCCATTGTGGATGTTTAAGAGATTAGACAAGTTGAAGATCATGTCATTTCTTGATTGATCCTTTGTCTAAGCACTCAGAGAGGGCTTGAAACCCTAATTTTGATTGTAGTGGATGCTCACCCATCTTTGGGGAGACTAATGAAGCATAAAGGTACATCCATACTGTGATGATGATTTTCACAATGATGGGAATTCTAAGTGGTCAAAATTTGGGGTATTACAGATGCCCCTATTTAATCTTCTTGGACCCGAAGGTGTGAATGACGAAGGGATTCAGGCATTCGGGGTGCAAGAGGATTAAATATCGGAATACCCGAAATTTTGATGGTGGTTATGAATGGTAGCTTACGCATTCATCTTCTTTAGCTAAGCAATGATGCTTAGAAAAGGTAAACTTCCCCTCGATCCTGGTCTTCAGCCAAGGAGCTGGTCTCAGTTTTCTTTTGTCAACTTCCCCTCGTTCTTGGTTTCCTACCAAGAAACTGGTCTTAGTTTCTGATTTAAACTTCCCCTCGATCCTGGTTTCCTACCAAGGAACTGGTCTTAGTTTCTGATTTAAACTTCCCCTCGATCCTGGTTTCCCACCAAGGAACTGGTCTTAGTTTCTTTTGAAATAAACTTCCCCTCGATCCTGGTTTCCTACCAAGGAACTGGTCTTAGTTTCTTTTGTCAACTTCCCCTCGATCCTGGTTTCCTACCAAGGAACTGGTCTTAGTTTCTTTTGTCAATAAACTTTATTGACAAGGGACGCTATGTGTAGCGGTTTTCCTTCAAACTTCTCGCCGAATTTTCCTGGGGAGATGCCATTTGAGTAGAAAATGTTTTGTTGTCAGACTTGCTGGGGACCCCAGTCGTCTGAGTTGTAGAGTTGTACAAACTTCTCCGTTGGAGACACCATTTGTTTCTACTGGGGAAAGCGAGTCTCTTGAGAGACTGTTTTCATTTGGGATCTTTCATCATACTTTTCTCGGGATCTTCCCGGAGAAACGCCATATGATGGGGTCCAATTTTGAGGTGCCAATGACCTTCTCATCAGTGGTTTTTCGGAGCAAAACTGGCGTGCTGCCGAATCTCTGATCACGAGGCTTTCTCTGTGGATTTTCCTTAATCTGGGAAAGCAAGGATATCATCTTTAATGGCGAAGAGTGACATCTGTTGAAGGTTCTCTGATCTTTCAGAGGTTCAAATTATCAAAGTGGCCACATGCCGACTCTGATCTAAAGATACACTGGTGGCGAGATTGTGCAGACGCAACACTTCCTGACGAGGAAAGAACTGACAAAGTTGATTAAGAAAACTGTTTATCACTAGGGGACAAGACCGGCTAGAGTGATAACAATGCAATATCAAATGTAAATGCAAATAAAAAATGCATGAAGTACGTATGTATATGCTGACAAAACAGACGCGACATACAGACTAATGGATGAACACAATTGGATACTCGGCCATCGCGGGGCGAAGAAGTACCGTTGGTTCAAAATAGCAATTCCACCTTGCTTAGGAGAGATAGTCCCGTTGGGAGCTATGTTGATCGGGCTTAGGAGATGAGAACTCGGTCGAGGCGTGTCAGACGAAACAAGGTCTCTGACACAGTTGATCCCTTCATTCAGGCATACTGGCTTAGAAGGAGTACTTTGATTCTGCACTTTGAAGTCTGCTTACTTCGGGAGAAGCGATCGATGTTCTTCTGATGTTCAACAGTCAAAAGAAATGGCATCTTTAATTTAAAAGCAGAAAAAGTTTAACAAGTAAATTTATTTTTGTTTTATTTCAAGAATCGCTGATTAAGTTTAAACAACGTCGTTCTGTAAAGCTAAAACAAGTAAAGAATTACAAAAAAAAGCACAAGGGCTCAAATTTTATTGATAAGATGGAGATCAGCCAAACGCGTGATTCCAAGGAGTATATACAAAGTTAGAAAATGGTAATTTACAGGGAAAAGGGCTACGTTGAAACATAACGACCACTATCCTTCTACCAACTTTGAATTCGGGACATCCTGAGCTTCTGTCAAAGATGACCTTGACTGGAGTTTTCCTGATGGA
This sequence comes from Lathyrus tuberosus, assembly GCA_022829125.1. Taxonomy (NCBI): domain Eukaryota; kingdom Viridiplantae; phylum Streptophyta; class Magnoliopsida; order Fabales; family Fabaceae; genus Lathyrus; species Lathyrus tuberosus. The sequence continues at coordinate 2,720,159 of JALAZF010000579.1, forward strand.
TGATGATGCAACTGCTGCTGAGGGACTTGCCTCTGTTGAACATAGTTACTTGCCATTATCCCTAATTTTTGCCTGGATTGTACTTTGATGTTTCCAATCCATCGGGATGATTTTTTTTCATGTCTCTAACTTTTTCCTGGACCGCCCTTTCGAGTTTTCAATCCACCGAGACGTTTTTTTTTTAGTTTAGGCGAAGTATTTCTTGACTACATCAACATTCGTGGGGTAGGCAAATTCTTCTCCGTCCATGGTTGCAAGTCTCAAGGCGCCGCCTGAGAAAGCTTTCGTGACCACATAGGGGCCATCATAATTTGGGGTCAATTTGCCCCGAGAATCAGTGAGAAATGATTGTATCTTCTTGAGCACAAGGTCTCCTTTCCTGAAGACACGAGGTCGGACCTTTTTGTCGAACGCCCTCTTCATTCTCTGTTGATACAACTGACCATGGCATAGTGTCGTGATTCGCTTCTCTTCGATCAGGTTCAGGTCGTCGTGTCGACTTTGACACCATTTAGCTTCGGTGAGCTTCGCTTCCATCAATACCCGGATTGATGGGATCTCTACTTCTATGGGGAGCACTGCCTCCATGCCATATACTAGAGAGAAAGGGGTTGCCCCCGTTGAAGTACGGACAAATGTCCGATAACCATGAAGAGAAAAGGGTAGCATTTCGTGCCAATCTTTATAGGTTACAACCATCTTTTGAACAATCTTCTTGATGTTCTTGTTAGCCGCTTCTACCGCTCCGTTCATCTTGGGTCGGTAGGGAGATGAGTTATGGTGTTCGATTTTGAACTCTGCACACAACTCTTTCATCATCTTATTGTTCAAGTTAGATCCATTATCAGTAATGATCTCGCTTGGAACACCATAACGGCAGATGATATTGTTTTTGATAAATCGGACCACCACTTGTCGGGTTACATTGGCGAATGACGCTGCTTCGACCCACTTGGTGAAATAGTCAATGGCTACCAGGATGAACCGATGTCCGTTTGAAGCCTTGGGCTCAATCATACCAATCATATCGATTCCCCATATGGAAAATGGCCACGGGGAAGAAAGAACTTTGAGATGTGATGGCGGTACATGAATTTTGTCGGAGTATATCTGACACTTGTGACACCTCCTCATGTACTTGTAGCAGTCGGATTCCATGGTCAACCAATAATACCCGGCCCTGAGAATTTTTCTCGCCATTGTGTGTCCGTTGGCATGAGTGCCAAAGGATCCTTCATGAATTTCTTTCATGAGCATGTCTGCTTCTGGTCTGTCGATGCATCGGAGCAAGACCATGTCAAAATTTCTCTTATAAAGAGTGTCACCGCTCAGGAAGAAGTTTCCAGCCAATCTTCTGAGGGTTTTCCTGTCTTTTCTGAGTGCCCCAGATGGGTACTCTTGTTTCTGAAGGAAGCATTTGATATCGTGATACCAAGGTCTGTCGTCTATGACTGCTTCAATCGCGAATATGTAAGCGGGCCGTTCAAGGCGCATTATGTCGATCTTAGGTATGTCATTCCATCGACCTACACTAATCATGGAAGAGAGAGTGGCTAATGCATCAGCCATGTGATTCTCATCACGAGGGATGTGATGAAAGTCGACTCTGTTGAAGAAGGGTAACAACCTTCTTGCATAGTCTTTGTAAGGAATCAATCCTGATTGGTATGTGTTCTAATCTCCTTTTATCTGGTTAATAACCAGGGCTGAATCGCCGTATACGTCCAAGTTTTTGATCCTTAAATCAATCGCTTCTTCGAGACCCATGATACATGCTTCGTATTTGGCCTCGTTGTTCGTACATTTGAACGTAAGTCTGGCAGTGAAAGGAATGTGGGAACCCTGAGGGGTAACAATGATTGCCCCAATTCCATTTCCATAATGATTGACTGCTCCGTCAAAGATAAGTCCCCACTGGGAACCTGGTTCTGGCCATTCACTGGGTAGCGGTTCATCGCAATCTTTCATCTTTAGATACATGACATCTTCGTCTGGGAAGTCAAACCCGATTGATTCTTGATCGTCAATCGGTTGATGAGCCAAATGATTGGCTAAAATACTTCCTTTAACAGCTTTCTGAGCATGGTACTCTATGTCATATTCTGATAGTAACATCTGCCAACGGACAATCCTTCCCGTGAGAGCAGGTTTTTCGAAAACGTACTTGATTGGATCCATTTCGGAGACCAACCAAGTAGTATGACGAATCATGTACTGGCGAAGACGTTTGGCCGCCCAAGCCAAATCGCAACAAGTTTTCTCAAGCATCGTGTACCGAGTCTCGCAGTCGGTGAATTTCTTGCTTAGATAGTAAATGGCAAACTCTTTCGTTTTAGTTTCGTCTTGTTGGCCAAGTACACATCCCATTGAGTCCTCTAGGACTGTGAGGTAAATGGTCAGTGGTCTTCCTTCCACTGGAGGTGATAGAATCGGAGGATTCAACAGATATTCCTTGATACTGTCGAAGGCGGTTTGGCAATCTTCTGACCAAACGCAATCCTGGTTCTTTTTGAGTAATTTGAAAATCGGCGCACACGTCGCGGTCATAAGGAATATGAATCTGGAGATGTAGTTCAAACGTCCCAGGAATCCTCTGACTTGTTTTTCAGTTTTCGGAGAAGGCATTTCTTGAATGGCCTTGACCTTGTCAGGATCAACTTCAATTCCTTTCTGGCTGACGATGAACCCTAGTAATTTCCCCGAACGGACACCGAAGGTGCACTTGTTGGGATTCAAGCGGAGCTTGAATTTTCTTAGACGTTCGAACAATTTTGACAGATGTTCAACGTGCTCATCCTCTGTTCTTGATTTTGCAATCAAATCATCGACATATACCTCGATTTCTTTGTGTATCATGTCATGAAATAGAGTAGTCATGGCCCTTTGATAGGTTGCCCCGGCATTCTTCAAACCGAACGACATTACCTTGTAACAAAAGGTACCCCATGGGGTAATGAACGAAGTTTTCTCCATGTCTTTCGGCTCCATTTTGATCTGGTTATAGCCCGAGAATCCATCCATGAAGGAGAATACTTTGAACTTTGTTGTGCTGTCAACCAGCATGTCAATGTGTGGTAAAGGAAAGTCGTCCTTCGGACTTGCCTTGTTCATATCTCTGTAATCAACACACATTCTGACCCTTCCGTCCTTTTTGGGAACGGGTACGATGTTGGCTAACCATTGAGGATATTCAGATGTAGCGAGGAAACCCGCGTCGATCTGTTTCTGTACCTCCTCCTTGATTTTGATGGCCATGTCCGGGTGAGTGCGTCTCAACCTTTGCTTTACCGGCGGACATTCTGATCTCAACGGTAAGTGATGTTCCACGATGCTGGTATCCAACCCTGGCATATCCTGATAGGACCAAGCGAATACATCGGGAAATTCTTTGAGAAGCTTTATCAAACCCTCTCTAGCAGTTGGACTGAGCAGTGCTTCGATCCTGATTTCTTTTCTCTCTTTTTCTGAACCCAAGTTTACCGTTTACAACGGCTCTTTGTGAGGTTCGATGGACCTTCCCTCTTGTCTGAGTAGTCGGGAGATCTCTTCTGGAATTTGGTCGTCATTTTCTTCTTCAGCCTCGAATACCGGGAACTCAAAGTTGGAAGAAGGCATCGGATCGTATGTTTCAACGGGGTATAAAACAAGCAATCCTCATGACATGATGATTCGTGTTTAGAAGAGATAGAGAAAATGTAAGTGTGTGCAGTGTTTTGATTTTACTGCTTGTTTTTATTATTGAATGTTTTTTAGGATTACCATTTTCTAAAAAAGCAAAAAGAGAAAACAACAATTAATGCGGAAATTACAGAACGACGTTATTTTATTAATGAACAAGTCGACTCTTGAAACTACAGCCTTATAAAACAAAACTCTGTCGCTTTGGGCAAAGCGAAGAGGGAAATTTACAGAAAACGAGCCCTATCAAAATATCCGTTTCACCTGGGCAGGGTGAAAGGTTAAAGATGGCAATTACTTTGACTGACGAACGACCTTCGGAACCTCGACGGTAACCCATTGGCGGTGAACTCCTCGGTGAATCACAAAGTCTGGCACCTTCCTTGATTTGTCTTCAGAAATGACGCTGATTTCTGGTGGAGCAGGATCATTGGAATCTGTTTCCCAAGCAGAATTGTCGTAGGAGGATTCCTCTGTTGTATTTTGCATAGCATTTGTGCTTTTAGCTGTATCTCCCCATCCAGTTGGCTGGATATCTTCGAGCCTGATACGAGAGCTTTCGGGAGCGGCGTACTTGACCATATAGTCAAATTTTCCACTTGGTTGTCCCAGGGTGTCCCACACTTCTTTGGAACTGGAGGAGTCATTTCTCTCGATGACGTTGACCTCGGGAAAAGCATAGTTGATGAATTCTAGTCCTGCAAACGTTGCGAATTCATCTTCATGTTGAGTAGTTTCTGAATGACCTGAGTGTTGATCCCATGACATGGTGGGGACACAGGTATTCTATTCAATGATGCTTAGCTGAGTTTCATTACTCGGCTGACTTTCTTGCCCCAAGTTTCCTGGGTAAGGCTGCCACATTGGCAGGCCATCCATCGGGCCATAGTAATTGTGGTCAAAGTTGTCTTTCATCGGAGTGTCCTCCTCTAATGAATTTGGCGAAGCACGGCATCCTTCCGGATCACAATCTCCGTAGATCATTTCGACATCTGATCATGGTATAAATCTTGGATTTCTGTAGGAAAGCAAAAAGGCATAGGCACTTCTTCCTGAGACATATAACCGTCCTTGTTAAGGTAGGACTTCCATTCTTCATCTGTGTCAGAGGGATCTTCCTCATTGATAGCATGAACTGTCTGAGACACTGGGTGAAGAAAACCTCCACTGTGGAAGAAGTTTTGAAGGGGATGAAGACTTTCATCGTTGGCGGCTGTCTGGGTACAGGTCGCAGAAAAACCAAGACCCTTCTTTGTTTTATTATCAATAGGAATGACAAGCCGTCCCCATCCTGTCGTATCGGTACTCTCGACTGCTTTGATAACATCTTTGTATGAAGAAATTGAAGTTCCTTCTTTGAACTGATTGTCCTTGCTCACCGATAGTGCTTGGAACTGAGTTCCAATAACCTCCTCGGGTTCCACACAAGTAAATGATGATAAGTTGCTCACAAGCAAGGCTTGTTCCCCACAAACCGTGACAAGTTGATCGTTCTTGACGAACTTTAGCTTTTGGTGGAGGGTTGAAGTAACTGCTCCAGCCTGATGTATCCAAGGTCTTCCTAATAAACAACTGTATGTTGCCCGGATGTCCATGACCTGGAAAGTGATTTGGAAAGTGTGAGGACCAACAGTTATGGGAAGATCAACTTCGTCGATAACCGTTTTTCTGGATCCATCGAATGCTTTGACGACGACCTCGCTGGTTCTCATCGGAGGGCCCTTGAATGATAATTGCATCAAGGTGTACTTCGGCATAACATTCAGGGCTGACCTGTGTCTACCAGTACGCTGGCTAAAGCATCGCCCTGGCAGTTAACTGTGATATTGAGCGCCATGTTATGACGGCGACCCTCTTCAGGTAATTCCTCATCACTAAATCCCAAATTATTGCAGGAAGTGATGTTAGAGACAATGCTATCGAATTGTCTGATTGTTACATCCTGTTCCACAAAGGCTTGCTCCAAGACTTTCTGTAGAGCCTCCCTATGGGCTTCTGAACTGAGTAACAGTGATAATACCGAGATCTTTGAAGGAGTCTGTAACAGTTGATCGACAATGTTGTATTCACTCCTTTGGATGAGCTTCAGCATCTCATCATTATTTTTCGAAAGGTCTGGATTACTAGATTGACCGACTGGTGGATCAAGAATTTCTGCCTGAAGTTCCTTTTCTTTGTTGGATTCTCCAACCCCTCGGTTGAAGATTCGACTGCTCCGTGTTACACGACTGATGTCTGTAATATTCACGACGGAGGGTAATGGAATTTCCTTTCCATTCTCGATTATTGTTGCACCGTATTTGTAAGGGATTGCCTTAGCTGATTCATACGGTAGTGGCCCCGGTAGATAGATGACTATGGGAACCTTCTGATTTTTATGACCATCATAAGTAACCTTGATCCGTTCCCGGTTGGGAACTCTAGATTCGTCAAGTAGAGGGATGATGGCAAAAACATCCCTAGTCATGTGATGACCAGAGATCGTGACAACATCCTCAACTTGCTCGACAAGGTAGTTCGGCGACCAAATGATGGGTCCTGAACTGGGATATGGACGAATTTCTCCATGATCGACCTGACCCTGAAGAGCTGCTCTCACAAGGTAACACCCTTGGTTACTTTCCGAACAGACGCTACAACTGTCATAGTTGTGTGGTGGCACCTGGCCACGCCCACTTTGAATGTAATGTAACCTCACTAGGTTATCTTCCATTGATCGGACATCCTGACTTTGACGACGAGTAGGATTCGTGTGATTGATACTAATCTGCTGAGTATCTTCGTCCATATAGATTGGCATCCACCAGTGATTTAACAAGTGCTGAAGTGCCTCCTGGACAAGGGTACAACCTCGATAGTTTTCGCAACTCGCTTTACAGTTTTGATAATCATGTGATATTAAGAATCCGAGTCGGACCTGCTCAGCATGTAACTCTACCAGGTTGGTATTCATCACGCGAATGTTAAAGATCTGAACCATGTTGATTTGATAGGAGTTCCTATCATGGTAGTCTTGGATCCATCCAAAATCCATCTGACGCTGGAGGGCCTCTTGTATGAAAGAGCATCCCTGTTTGTTTACCGAGCAAATCAGACAGGAACTGTAATCGTGCCACGGCAGATTATGATACTGGCTTTGCCTTGAGTGCATTGCCACCAAGTTGTCATTCATCGCACGGATGTCGTGGTTTTGAATGACGTTGGAATTCGTGTAAACCATGTTAACTCCACGAACTCGGTGCTCTTGGATCCATCCAAGATCCATTTGTTCCTGTAGAGCTGCTTGCACTACAGAACATCCCTGGTTGTCTTTAGAGCAGATATCACACTGGTGATAATTATGAGGTGGCACATGGCCATATCCACTCTGTCTACAATGCATCTTGACCAGATTGGTCTTCAACAAGAGTACATCATGAATTTGATAGACATTATTAGTCTCTTTGCTTTCTCATGTTGAGGCAGCGGGTTCGTAAGAACATTAGGATTCGTATCTTTGAAAGATAAGAGCCCGCTCCTAACAAGCTTTTGCACGTCGAATTTGAAATTGAGACAAGTCTCAATGTTATGCCCCGAACCTCCTTGATGATAAGGGCATGTTTGATCCGCTTTAAACCAAAAAGGCGGATTTTCCGGAACTGAAAGGGGAGACTTAGTCTGGATGTGCCCCTTAGCTAGCAGTAACGGAAACAACTCTGTGTACGTTACGGGTATAGGATCAAATCCTGGTGGCCGTGTTGTACGGTTGTTGTTATATGGAGGACGAGCCTGCTGAAGAGGCTGTTGTGTCCTTTGTTGGTCAGGTTGGCTCTGCGTAGCCTGAGGTTGATACATAGGAACAGGCGCGGGGCCGATAGCAGGAGTAACAGCTGCTACTGGCTGATAACGTCGCCTTTGCTTTCCGAGAGAGATATTCCCAATATCTTGCTCTTTTTTCTTAGGGAGAGCACTACCGTATTTTTTAGTACCACTCGTTGATCCAATGTCTTTTACCAAACGTCCTTCTCGGACGGCTTCCTCAAGACGTACACCCATGCCGACCATTTCGGTGAAATCACTGGGTGCACTGGCAATCATTCAGTCATAGTAAAATGAGCTTAAGGTCTTTAAGAAGATTTTTGTCATCTCTTTTTCCTCAAGAGGTGGACAAATTTGAGCGGCAATTTCACGCCACCTTTGAGCATACTCCTTAAAGGTTTCCTTGTCCTTTTGTGACATTGATCTGAGTTGATCTCTGTCGGGTGCCATGTCCAAATTGTACTTGTATTGTTGGACGAAGGCAGTACCAAGATCTCTGAATGTACTGATCGTAGTACGGTTTAAACCCATGTACCATTTGAGTGCGGCACCGGTTAAACTATCCTGGAAGTAGTCAATCAGCAGGTCCTGATCCTCCGTCTGAGCTGACATCCGCCGAGCGTACATCACCAGATGGCTCTGAGGGCAAGAGTTACCCTTGTACTTTTCAAAGTCGGGCACTTGAAACTTGTGCGGGACTTTCACATTTGGGACCAAGCAGAGGTCTGCGGCGTCCTTTCCAAATAGATCCTGACCGCGAATGGCTTGCAGTTCTTTCTGCATTTCCAAGAACTGTTCCTGGAATTCCTCCATTCTGTCAAACATAGTCTCCTTCTTACCAGAAGGTGTCTGTGGAATCTGTTCTTCCGGGACAGTGTGCACCACAGGGGGTGGTACCGTGACTACGGCAGTAAGTCTTGGCGCCTCCCGAAGTTTGTAACTTTCAGGAGTCTTGAGTATGCCCCTGGCATCTTCGCTTTCCCGAAGTTTGTAACCTTCAGGCCCAGCGGCTTCTGTTGCGATTCCCTGATCTTCAGTGATCGGCGGAACATTTCCTTCCGGGATATAGTTAACAGGCATTGCCCCAAGGACGATCTTTCGGCATCTGATACCTAGGATCATACTTTTCTATGATGGGCGTTGAGGTGATCTCTGAGATCACAGTTCTTTGTAGCTGAGCTTCTGCCATGGCTTGCATGTCGTTACGAAGCTTTCTCATATCCTCTCTCAGAGCATCGATCTCTTCTTTCAACTCTCTGTTTTCTTCCTCAAGATCATCCATCTTTTTCTGACGATTGGCCCGAGTATTGTACGAATGAGACAGTTTGACTCTAGAATCGAGACACAAACGTGAGATTCGTAGGTAAGGAGAATACGCGATGTGAGAATGATGAATGCAATGATTATATTAATTGTTCTTTTGGTTTAATCAAAATAAACTTCGACAATTAGATTGCAAATATCAAACACTGGGGAAACCCCTTTTTATTGAATTCAAAAGGATTACAGAAATGGAAATACACTAGATTACAAAGTGCAGAAACAGAAACCTAAACTAATTGGTCCCGAGTCCTCTTCTTTGACCGGGGCGCTTGGGCCGTTGTTGGGTTGTCATTCCTTTGCCAGGTGAAAGGAGCGAGCAAATTCCTTTGGTCATCTTGATTCTCTACAGCATGCTGCTCCAAAATTTCAATCAGAGCATCTTTCTCTTTTAGTAGTTGCTGTATTTGGATACACTCTACGTCGAGGGTGCGGTACTTGTTCTTCCAAGATCTTCTTTCCTTTTGAACTTTGTTGAGAGTAACCTGAAACCTTTCAGTTTCCGTCATGAAGTACGTGACAGATTCCCTCGGCGGAAGAATTCTGTAACGAGGATAAGGCATCTTTAGCTTGAGAGCTCTGGTTTGTACCCAATGGAGATAAGGCTCCACGGAGACACAGTCCGGTTTTCCCAGAGACTCTCGTCCTTTCTTATGAACATGTTTCCAAGCTTGCACTATTTCCATCTTTAGTGCTCTGTCACTTTCTCCTTCTTTGAAGAAAAGACCTTCCAGATGAACACCTAGTGGGATGTGTCTCATCGGGTATCCAAATTGACGAAGAACCAATATCGGATGATAGTTGATTCCTCCTTTAGTTCCTATGAGGGGTACGCTGGGGAAGTTTCCACAACGGTCAATGATTCTAATTCCCTCATAAATCCTATTACACCAATCTATATCAGAGTTGGTAAGAGACATGATCTTCTGCGACCAACGTAAGACACTCTTGCAATCCCAAAAAGCAGCAGACTTGGGCAAGTGAGAGATAAACCATTTGTAAAGTAAAGGTACACAGCATGTGATATCTCCTCCGCTGTACAAATTTCCCAAGTGTACAGAATAATACGCATCTGCAAGCAAAGTCGGCACAGGGTTTCCAATGAGAAAAACCTTAATAGCGTTGATATCGACGAAGTTATTGATGTTTGGAAACAAAAATAACCCGTAGGTGAGCAAGACAAAGATGCTTTCAAAAGCAGTCCCGTTCCCTATACTAGCGAAGTATAGAGCCTTTTTTGTCAAGAACTGGGATGGCAAACCTTGGATGCCACCCTTAGTGGTCATGTGAGTCCTGACCTCAGACTCGTCCAAATGAATTGCTATTGCAATAGTCTGATTCTTTGGAATTTCTTCCAGTCCAGAAAATGGAGCTCGATCAGTGATATGTAAATCAGTCGGATGAGAATACTCCTCCAGCGTTGGTGATAGCTGGTAATCCGGGAATGTGAAACAGTGATAAACCGGATCGTAGAATTGAATAAGCGCGTCCATGATCCCCTTAATCACATGGACTCTTAACAGTGGTAGCAAACCACCGTGCTTGGCTCTGAAAGCCTCTGGGTTAACGATCATCCTTGCTAACCTTCTCAAATCCCCTAGTTTTGGAACCTTGAAGGTATACTGGTGAGTTCTCCTTCTACCGAAATCCATTAGCGTAATCCTCTTCTCTGATATTTGCAATCACAGTCTTAGTTTAATTTGAAAAACAGAGAGACTAGAAGAGATAGTTTTTTGAATGTTTTAATGTTTTATTAAACGAATGCATGAATGCAGCACACAAAAACATAGAAAAAACATGGGGTCAGAGGGTCGTTGTCATGAAGTCAAGGCTCTACCCATCCCCAAAGGTTTATACTAGGGTGATTTTTGTACCTGTACTCATTATCATCAGCTCCTCCCAGGAAAGCAAAACAACAAGCGGATCGCCAGCGAGTTGTAGAGCAATCTTAGAGTAAGTGCCATTCACCGAGAATAGATCACCAGCCTCAAATGAGGGTAGTATCGCGTAACAACTATTTCCGATAGTTTCTGCACTACGAAAGGGTTTGGCTCCTCAGCTTCTCAGACTTAACAACCGACCCATTGGCTAGAAGAATGAATGGGTTGCGTTGGTCAGCCTCCACTGAGGTTGATGGTCGACCCCGTCGCCATCACTTATCTTAAGTGTATACTCATTCTCACCACATGCGGCATCACACGCATTCCCAGTAGCAGAAAAATAAACACGTATAGCAATTAGGAAAAGCAGTATATATATTTGTCCTAATCATCCTAGACTTATAAAGCTATGATTCCTAAGTTCCTGATAGAAATGGGTTCCCCGGCGAAAGCCCCAGTCTGTGGTATTCACACAAGTGAAGAGAAAAAAGGTTTGTCCAAGGTCTCCACCTTAAACGTTTAAGAAAGAAGATTTGGCCCCACGGTGGGCGCCACTTTTCTGTAGCGAGCGATTTTGGACGCGGTTCTTAAGCGCTGGTCGCTCTCTGCGGTTGAGCTTGAACTACAGGTCGATTCATTTTTTATCCTATTGTGAGCTGAATAAGGAAGGGAAATAGATGTCTCCAATTAACCCTACTTTGCATACTGAGTTTAAACAGCGGTCTGTTAGGTTACGGATGCTATCAATGTGGGGGCCTTTGTACTGGTTATTTGTATTTTCGCCAATACTGTTTTCTTTCTTTTTTACCTGGCCAGAAGGTTTCTGGCGGGGAACAAGGATTAGGATGTTAGGACTGATGCTTTTGAAATACTGCTTTTGATTGATGGAGATATGGGATTTGGGTTTTTTGTTGATTGCGCTCGCTAAGATCTTTTCTTTCGATCTTATGCCTACGTATTCCCGTTTACCGAAACAGGGAAATCAGAGCGTTCGTAGTTCCTCCTATTCTATGGGAGGAAATTGGTGTTTTTGGTGTCTTGTTCAAAGTCCAAGACGTGAAGCGAAAGGTAGTTTGTATCTTGTTCAAAGCCCAAGATGTGAAGCTGAAAGGTCTATTTGTGTCTTATTTAAAGCCCAAGACGTGAAGCTGAAAGACCTCGACTTTAGAGAGAATTTGTCACCTCTAAAGAGGGGAGAAGGAGAATTACTTTAACTGGGATACGCGAATCCGAGCAATGCCATAATTTCCGAAGAAAGGGTTTTAACCTGAAGGAGAAGACTTTAACTCAGTGTAGAGCAATGCCATCTTTCCTTAGGAATTTCTCATGCTAAAAGAGGGACAGTGGCGTGGATATAGATGATCCAGAGGCTTGCCGCTTACAGCGATTAGATGAAGGGAAAGGAGTTGTTGATGTTTGTGTACTGTGAACGAGGCACAACTTTGATGCTAAAAGGTTGATTGGATCAACCAGTGGTTTTCTTATACAAAGCCTAAGAGGAGGCTAATTTCCGCTAGGAAAATCATTATACAAAGCCTAAGAGGAGGCTATTTTGTGTCTCGTACAAAGCCCGAGAGAGAGGCTAAAAGGTTTGACCCGACGATAGAGTCTCTGTATCTCGTACAAAGCCCGAGATGGAGGCTACAAGGTTTGACTCAACAAGAGAGTCTTTGTATCTCGTACGAAGCCCGAGATGGAGGCTATGTTAGTTAAGTGACAGGTCCAGTATACTGATTTTGAAAGAGAAAATCAGTTCTTATATGAGCATCACTGTACTCATGGGTTAGATTTGAGGATCGGGGTGGTCTCCTTTTCTTTGAGGAAACTGGAAATCCAAAGGGTGTTGAGACTGTCCGAGTCTGCGGGTTTCCTTCCTATTTAACGAAGGGGTCACTTGAGAATGTCTTTTGAGACTCAAGGAAGTTAAACTGTCTGTGTCTAGAGTTTTATCTTTTGTACTATGCTTTGAGAAACAATAGTAGACTCTATGAAAGGAATGTTCTATGAGGATGACTAGGTTCTATTCCTATACCTCTAGGAGGTCGTCGGGACAATTTGTACGAAGCCCAAGAGGAGGCTGGAAACTTTTAAGAAGCCGACGGGTCCTTGTACGAAGCCCAAGAGGAGGCTATCATTCCCGGAGGAAGAGATCATTATACGAAGCCTAAGAGGAGGCTATGAATACTTCTAAGAAGCCGTAGTGTCCTTGAATAATGCCCAAGAGGAGGTCGATGCTTTTAAGAAGCCCGTGGGTCTATCATCTCCTTTCCATTAGGAGAGATAACTCTTTTAAAGATAAAATCCACTGGTAAATGTGCGAGTTTTACTATCCACTGACTTTTAGCTTTTGAAGAGGGTTCCTTAGTTAAGGTCCAAGATTATGACCGTAGTGGGTACCCAAACCCCGAGACATTCAAGGCAAGCTATCCACAAGGAATAGATCAAGTCAGGAAAGTTCGAGAATTTGGAAGAAACTCAAAGATGCCATTCACGGAGAATACATTCATCTTGGGGAGTAGAGCTTCTTGACGATTCCTAAGGAGGACAGCCGAAGAGAAGACTGTATCTGGTGCTCCTATTGGGGATCTAGGCGTCTATTTCTACGAATAAATGAAACGGCGTCACCTAGTTCTAGACGTAGTAGCCGGGGAAACTCGAAATTTCTATACTATTATTACACAGTAGATATGAGTTTATGAAAGGAGACTTACAGTGAGCAGCCCCACAATACAGTTTATAATATGAAAGCAGTAAATGAAAGCGATAACCACTTACTCTGTTGGAGTGCTTCCATGTTGTTTGGTTAGTTGTTCAACAAAGAAAGATTGAAAACAACAGTATATTCAAAATCAAAGGAGAAAGTGCTTTGAAAAAGAAAGATTTGGGGCTTACAGCTCAAGGAGAGGCCCAGGGTTTTATCAGTGAGCGCACTGTTTGACTTTGTACAGCGGGACTTATACAAGTGACTGGGGCCCAAAAAGGTTTTCTGTACAAAGGGATGGGTCTTACACTCTCTCAAGAGGCCCAAAAAGGTTTAAAGAAAAAAGAGTGGGGCTTATAACACGATGGTAGGCCCAAATGATTTTTCGTTTAAAAATGGCGATCGCGCCGAGGTTTTCTTTTAACGCAGAGGGACTTATACAATAAGTGAGGCCCAAAATGTTTTGGTTAAAAGGGGGATTGGGTCTTACACTCTAATAGAGGCCCAAAGTGTTTTGAATGGGTCTTATAGCTCAAGGAGAGGCCCAGATGATTTTTATTTTTTAAACGGGCGACGATCGCGCCGTTTACTTGTACAGAGGGACTTATACAATGAGTGAGGCCCAAAAAGTTTTTGTACAAGGGGGGATGGGTCTTACACTCTCTCAAGAGGCCCAAAGAGTTTTGAAAATGATTTATGAGGGTTGAATTAATCCAAAACCCTAATTTGTTTTCAAAATGTATTTAATTGAATAAAAATTCAATTAAAATGATCAAAAATTGTTTAACACATGGAAAACAAATTGTGATCTTGGATTAATGCTTCAAAAATTAAGTATTGACCTACAAAATAATTAGAAAGCATTAAAAGTTGCAAAATCAATGTAGAAAAAATATTTAAAATGCCAAAAATAATCAAAATATTAATTCTTTACAAAAATATCAATTATATGAAATAAATAATATTTTTGGGATTTTTTGTGAAAATAAAATATTTTAACATTTTTGTGAATTATTAAAAAAAGAATCAACTCAAAATCATTAAAACTCAGAGAGAAATTAATTTTTGAATCAATTAAACAAAATCACAAAATTCAAATATTTGAATTTATGAAAAATGGCGCCAAGAACAGCTGAAGAACACGCGCGTGTTCTTGGTTTCTCAGATTTGCATTTTCTATCCAAACTCCATGAATACGTAATCATATCATGCAATCCACATATCATTATGCTCGTCTCAACCTCACGATCATGTCTATGTACTTTAATTTCATTTAAATTAAACATACAACAAGAAATCCCGAAGAGACCTCAAGAACCCTAATTTCTGCATGAAGGCTAGGATTTTTGATACACGATTCAAACAATGCAATTAATTGAGGGAAAACATTCCATGCATGATTATGAACATATGGCCAAATTATTGTGCGAGGAAATATGCATAGATTGAGAGATGACCAAGTATGTGCTTACCTCTAGGCCGTGACAGCAAGTTCAAAGTGATTTTTGATTTGGAGGTGTTACAGATGAGTGGTGATGATCTGAACAGCTTCCCTACACCCTATGGATTGTGTTTGGATGGTTGGACTTGATTGAAATTGGCTGGATCATTTTGTGGTACCTCAGCTGCACTTTGGTTAAAACCTTGAGCAACCAGCTGGTGATTTCGTGAAATTGATGTTTCAAAAGTAATCTAAGTGTTTGATCAGCTCATATGTGATGTATGTGAGGTGTGTGTGTGATTGGTTTGATTGGAATTGCTCTGAAACTCAAAACCCGATAGTGACTTGCCTTAGAAGGCAAAATTGGAGTGAAAGAAGAGATTTTGAGGAAAGCATATGTTAGATGGCTTTGGTGTACTCAAACTGACCACAATTGAGCTCTATTTATAGTAGAGCAAGTTTGTTTTGGGATCCACAGTGAATGGCAACTGCAGCAGGTGTTTCCTCAATGTTGGCCAATGGAAATGCAAGTCTCCTCTAGCCATTGACTAGAGGTTAGGGCACAGAGCTATGGTCCCCTTGGTCTTGGATAAGTCTTGACTGATTTCATATGAGATTGGCTCAGTCCATGCCACCTTGATGGTTCCATTGAATGCCTCATTCCAAATTTGAAGTCTTGTCCCTATTTTGGCCATTCTAGGTTCAACATGTTATTTCTTGTTCCATGGACTTTGGAGGCTTGGCTCAGTGATTGTCCCCTTTAGATTCAATCCTCTGAGGTGTCCAAGTGGATAGGAGCAATTGAATTTGGCTGATTTTGGCAAATCGACCAAAGTTGCAAATTCTGCCTTGCCTTGACAGATTTCAGCAAGGCAACTTGGCAATGTTGTATCTCATGGTGTAGGTTGAATTTGGCAATGTTCTTGGCCATTTTGGAAAGCTCTTAATGATACAACAACTGTTTGAACAAGTTTGGTTTTGATCTCTTTTGATTCCAAGTGAAAAATCCCCCTACATTTGGCAAAAAGTGAGGCAGAATCTGACTTAGTGAAAATTTCACTAAGTGTTGGAAAAAGTGACATTTTCACTTTTCAGCCACTTTGATCACTCCATAACTCAAAATCCTTAATGAATTGGAATGACTTGTAGTTGAAGTTTTTGTAGGTGATAATGAGGGCTACAAATCCATCTTTGGATGAGAAAAAATGGCCTTGTGGTTTAGGAGTTATGGTCCTTCAAAGTTGGTACCTTTGCCACTTTATTTTTAACTTAGAAAAATTTCTAAGTTTTATGGTTACCCCTTTTACAAGTTATCTCACTTTTCTTGATTTTTCTTGATGAATGATGATTCAAATCATACATTAACATCATTTTAGGGTTAAAAATCCATTTTGGTGAAAAATCTCAAAAAGTCAAAGTTGACTTTTGTGCACAGTTGACTTTTTATCAGATGAATTCCAAACTGTGCAATTCTTCAGGAAATCATGTCCTTGACCTAAATCAAACTTGATGGACATGTTCCATGGGTGTCATAGGGTATATTCAATCATGTATTAGGGTTTGGGAGCGTGTCCTGGTCAAAAGTAAAAGTTACAGTTGACTTTTCCCTTAAAACCCTAATTGTGGTGCATATGAAATTGAGACTTGTTGCTCAAACTTCTTGGATCAATCCATTGTTCCAAATGGATCAATATGGTATATTAGAGACCCTCAAATCATCTCTTGAGGTCTTGGCTCATGGTTTGTCCCAAAAGTCAACTTAGGGGTGAATTAGGTCAAGAAACCCTAATTCCTGATTTTTGATGAATCCATCCCCTGAGGCAAAATTGACTTGATGCATGGGTTCATGAGGTTCCATGAAGTATATTAGGTTATGTTTTGGATCATTGCCTTGTGCCCAGATGAAAATTTCCATCTGGAGGCCCTGGTCGACCAAAACCCTAATTTGGTGACACTGTCGATCTTGAGACTTGATCCACCTAGAAGGGAGCAGCCTTGTGCTTAATCCTTGAAGTGGGAGTCCTTTTTGATCCATTGTGGATATTTAAGAGATTAGACAAGTTGAAGATCATGTCATTTCTTGATTGATCCTTTGTCTAAGCACTCAGAGAGGGCTTGAAACCCTAATTTTGATTGTAGTGGATGCTCACCCATCTTTGGGGAGACTAATGAAACATAAAGGTACATCCATATTGTGATGATGATTTTCACAATGATGGGAAATCTAAGTGGTCAAAATTTGGGGTATTACACTTTGGCCATATTGTTTTTTAGTAGCTTTTCTTGGGTCGAAACGCCCTGGCCCTTGAGCATCTTTTTTCTCATGTCCAGATTTGGCTTCTTTCCCCGCTTGGATGCTATGTGCAGCTTCTTTGTCGAAGATAGCACTGCATCGAGGGCACAACATGACTTCAGAGTTCTTCCCCTGGCACCTGTGGAGAAAATCAACAATCGTTTCATCCTTTCTAGGATAAGCCAGCTTGTTGCAATCTTCTTGATGGGCCTGTTGTCGCTCCCGGGATTTTCATCCTAGTACAAACGCGAAAGTGGCACGGAAATAGAGTCGCCAGCAATGTGTATTTATCCCAAGAGAGGGAAAGGAAACACTGCATAAACCTGGGGGAAAGGAAAGAGCACGGTCTTGCGACCAAGAGAACTGGGTTCGGGAGTCGGTTACGCGAAGGGAAGGTATTAGCACCCCCACGCGTCCATCGTACCCGATGGGATCCACGCCTGTTGCTTCAGTCAAAGGGTGTAAGGAAAGGATACTGGAAAAAAACTGGAAAAGGAATGGAAAGAGAACGTGGAACAAATGTAGGGAAAATAAAAGAATTGCTCGAATGGGCCCTACCTCACTGCCTACGTATCTCATCGAGAACATAAGAATCAGAGCGACGTAGTTCCCCTCACTAGGGATGAATTGTTTGTGTTTTTTGGGAACGGCTAACGTTCTAGCTCAGGTGTTACAGGCTCGCTGGACCGAGTGCGTTACCATCTTGCAAGAGAATGAGGAGGAGCACATTCGTACGTTGAGAATGAGTGAGATGAGAGAAGAATTCCCGAAGGAAAGACGTTATTGTTTGTTTTGGTCTTTTAAGAAAGAAGTGTTTTTGATTATGTGTGTTTTGTAACACATATTGTATTTAAGTCCTTCATGTAGGATCGAATGCCTCGCATATCGACCCAAGACGGGACGTACGCTAAACATTCTAAGAAAGTGAGAGAAGACCCCGCACTATCCCATTCTTACATGAAAGGCTCAAATACAATATTTTTTATGCCTTTATTAAGTATTTTTGTTTTTGTTTTTAAGATGAGAAGAAGAGACTCAAAGGAAGGAGTAAAGGTGAAAACTAAAGAGGGAGACTAAGACTCAATCTTAATGTTATCATACATGGTGATCCTAAGGTTTAGTGAGGTTTAAGAAACCTAATCCTAAGAGAAAGAAAAAGAGAAAGAAAGAAAACAACTTACTTCCAAGATGGAAGTTAAGTTGTTTCTAAGAGGGAAGAAAGAAAATTATGAAAGCAAAGCATCATTGAATGCTTAAACAACACAAATTGAATGATTAAAAGATGAAGGAAGAAATTAGAATGTGGATGCATATCCACACTCAAGTGACTTACCCTTGGCCCCTAAAATGGTTAGTGCAAACATTTACAAATGAAAAAAACCAATTAAGATGAACAAGTAAGGCTTCAACAAAGTCAATAACCAAAGTAAAAGCATCTTAAAGGTTAAGGGAAGCACAAGGTTAGAATGCACATCATAAGAATGTTCTCCAATAATATGAGAGCAAACACAAATCAAATGCACACGAACAATGCTTTAAACCACAAAGAAATGCATTATGAAAGAAGTAGATGAAGAATGAGTGGATATGCAAAGTGATCATGCAATAATGCTTCAAGTAATGTTAAATTCAGAATATGGATGACCTAAACATGTGCCTAAACATGATGTACAAATGTCATATGAGGCATACAATCAAGCATCCAAGCATTAAGAGTGATTAGGAGAAGAAGTGAGAAGATACGAACATGAATTTAATCATGGAAAGAAATTACTTAAGGCATAAGTCAAACCTAAAAAAGTTCAAGATGAAACTCAAGTATCAAAGTCAGAAGTGATATGACATGTTAGGATGAAGATAAGATGCACAATCCAATCACATTCAAGCAATTACAAGTCATTTAGAAGCTAGAAGAAAAAGAAACATGCATTTGGATGAAACATGTTCAAGTAAGCAAAGTAAGACATGAATGGCATATGGGATGAATGCAATGCTTTAAAGTCAGAGGCATACATCATATGAAATGCAAATGGATAGTATGGCATGGCATAAACAAACCAATTACAAGTCAAGTTGGCACTTAGATGAAAAAGGATGAGGAATTAGGTCAAAAGGAGACACGTGAAACAAGTATTGAACATGTACACAAAGAAAGCATCAAATTCAAACCAATGACCTATAACTTCAATCAAAAGACCTATAATGATCTAAACATGGCTCAAGAAGTCAAGAAGAATGATCTCATACAATGGCACAAGTGCCTTCTCAAGCAAGTAAACAAACATGATCAAAGAAGTTCACAAAAAGGGACCTCAAACAAGAGTCATCAAACAAATACCAAACATGATTGAAGAATAAAAAAAATAGGTCTCAAGGGACCTCAACCAGAGGCAAACATCATACCAAAAAATCATGCAAAGAATCACAAAGAAACTCAATCAAACAAGCATGGCAAAGTAATTAGGGTTTCACATGATCATGCACAAAGAAATGGCTCAAAGAGGATGGAAAGATGATCTTAAAAATATGACAAAAACGTTTTTAAATACTTCAAAGTGTCCTATGAAATATGCAAAAAGAATGAGGATCAAACTAGGTACCAATGATGAGAAATAAAATCAGCAATGCAAAGTGTTCACAAATGAAACATTTCAAAAAGAAATTCAAGCAACAATTAATTCAGATGCAAAAAATAATAGAAAAATGGAAAATAAAATTTGTAAAATTTTTATAAAACTATGAAGATAATTCATGAATTTTTTCATAATTTTTAGATGTGCTTTACTATTTTTAAAAATTAAAAATGAAAATGATATGCAAAATAAAAATAAGATGACGTAGCATGGGCCAGGGGGTGCAGTCATAGTAATTTCCACGTTTAAAATCAAGAATGGGCTCAGTGTGGGGGGTGTAAACAACAATTAAGTCCAATCCAATTAAACATGTGGTTGAGTGTGGTAGCGCGTTTGTGCAGTCAATAATCAGGTGCAATCAGGGCCCTAGGATGATATTAATCTCAATCCATCATCAATCCAACGTCTCTCAAATCAAGAACATGGCAATTATCACGCACACACCCACATGCATACATCTGAGAGAAAAAAAGAAAACACATGCCATGGACCTTCACTCATTAATGCGTTGGCATGATGTCAAGCGTTAGATTAAAGTCAATGCAAGATGATCACACGAGTAATTAGATCATGCCAATCAACATGCAAGCACACGGTAATAATGATACACGCACGCATAGGTAATCAATCAGAGAGAAAAATGAAACCCGTGATATGCACATGATTTTTAATGTGTTGGCACAAAACCAACCATGAGATTAAACTGATCCAACGGCTACGTTATAAAGTTCAGAACCCTAGCACATTAAAACCACCGGCCGGAGAAAGGCCTCCGGTCATCTTCTCCGGCGAGCAACCACCACCTGCAAACTTCAATTTTCACAGAAATGCACAACATGCATATAGAAATGAAGCTGAAGTTGAGTAGATCATGAATATGCAATTATTTCTCATAGATCGTGCACGTACACAACAAACCGAGCCAAAATATTTTGCCCTAAAATCACACCTAAGCTCCTAAAGAGCCTATCAACTAGCCAGGACTCACGCATAGCTTCTAGTAAGCTCTAAACGCCATGAAACAAGTTTAAATCACATGAATACGAAGCATTAAGGTTGAGTAAATTAAAACCTGAAAATGTGGAGAAACTTGAAGTGTTGAGAAAACCAGAGAACTTCTTGATCTTCAACTTTGGAGCTTCAATCTAAGCAAAATAAATGCTATAGAATCTTGGAATGGAAGAGAAAATGAGGCTGCACTTGAGAGTTTATCACTTGTTCTTGCTTAAAAGTTACTCTGATGAAGATGAATGATGAGGATACTTGATGAGAATGATGAAATCGTGCAATGAGATCAGAGAGAAAGAAGAGAAAATTGGAGAAGAATTTTGAAGTGAGAGTGGAAATGAAAGTTCAAAATGAATTTGAGAGTGAAATTTTGACTTATATGTGTGGTTTAATGTGTTAACCCATGGTCAAATGAGTGAGTTTAATGAGTTAATGTGAGGTTAACTGAGTTATCCCTAACTAACTGAGTCAAGTTAGTTAGGGCGGGTTATGGAGGTTGTGCTATGGTGATGAAGATTCATGGTATTATGGTGAGGTAGAAATGAAATGAATGGTAGTGATGGCACGGATGGTGGTGATGTGAGATCAGTGGTGCAGAGGAAACTTGCTCAACAAGTTTTAATTCATTTCCTCCTTGGTGTATAATGAAGAGTATGGTATGTGCATGTAAGGAAAAGGTTTGGCTAAATGAGGCAATGATGGAAAGGGTGGAGGAGTGTGCGTGGGGTTGGTGTGAATTAACAACAACAACAATATCATTTTTCTGATTTTGTAGCAGCCCATGGTTCAATGGAAATATGGGAGTTTGATGAGGAATTGCTCTCTTGTTAGTGAATGAAATAATGAGGTATTGATGGCATTAGAAAGATGGTGCATCATAGAAAAATATTGGTGTGAGAATTGGATTGAATTGAGACCTCAAACACACCTAAAAATGGACATGAATTCAATGGTTCCAAAACTGACTTGGAGGCGTGGCAACTTGGCATGGCAAGGCAACATGGCACATGAAATTCAGCATGATCATACCTACTTGGGACCACCATAACTATCTCATAACTTGCTCAAATGAAAATTTGTCCAACATCAAAGTTGAAGAGGACATTGAGATGAACAACTTTTATGTTCAACATTTTTTCATTTGGAGCTTCCATAATTGAGACAAATGGGTGGACATTTGGCACACCATGTGTTTGTCAAAATGATGGCCGGTGGGCTTGGTCACGCTTGGTCATGACTTGGTTTGTGACCTAGTTTTGCCAAACTTTGATTGATCATATCTCCCTCAATATTGATCCAATGGAGATGTTCTTTATATGGATTTGAAGCTTAGAACATGAACTTTAATTGGCTCAACTTGGGCCTGAATTTTGGAGCTTTTATCTTGGAGAAAGAGAGCCTCAAAGTAGGGTGCAAAATGGTCCAAACTTGCCATTTTTGGAAACCCTAAAGTTTCTAGTTTTGGCAGTTTTGTGATTTCTTGATTTTTCATTATTCCTCCATCATTTCTTGATCAAATTTTGTCCATTGAACATATGTAACATGAATTTCATGAATTTGACCTTAAAAAGTCAGGAGTTGACTTTTTTCACTACACAGTTGACTTTTCCCCAATTTCTTGATTATCAAGCAACTGATCAATTGAGACCCTTCTAAAACCAATTGATGAGCCATTTTCCATCCATATACACTTAAGAACACAAGGAATACCATGAGATCAAGTTTTGTCCAAAAAATCAGAGATAAACTGATTTTAGGTCAAACCCTAATTTTGGCACCCTCTGGTTAGGAGGAAATAACACATCCTCCAAATCCAAATTCCTCTGAACATGATGTGTATCCTCTCAAACAATGATGAGATACGACATTTGGAGATGATAAAGCCTCAAAGAGCCTGCCCATTTGAGGGTCAGATCCCAATTTTTGACTGCCTTGTGTAGGAGGTGGTGCACTGCCCAATCTTCTTGATGAATTCTCCTCTTCCAATGCCTTGTAGGATCAATTGAGAAGATATATGACATAAGAGACTCTTTAGGCTTGTTTGAAAACAATTGGCTCTTGTTCCCTTGCTTTGGATGATCAACACCTTTGAGAATCACTGATCCCATGCCCTTATGCAAGATGCCATGCAATGCTTTATGTTTTATTTTCCTATGCTTGAATGCAATGCAATGAAATGAAAGCTCATGCTAAATGATATTGTTGCGGTGAAAATCAGATAACAAGCTATTAATTAACTTGCATCATTTTCTTTTACAACCGACTTCTATTTATCCAAAGGAAAGGTTCGAGATCGTTAGAAAAACCTAAGGGGGGAAGATCTAAGGTTCGGGGGTTGGTTACGCCTAGGGAAGGTATTAGCACCCTAAACGTCCGTAGTACTCTACGGGAACCTCTTTTTAAGTGTTATCTTATGTTTGCTAAAGGTTCTATGCTAAGGGTTGAAGCCCTAGGGGTTAGTATCTAAGTATACTCAATAAGGCATCGCACCTTACGCCTACGTATCCTCGGGAGTAGAATCAGAGTATGCGTAGTTCTACTTCTACTGAATGATTGACCGTGGTCAATATTCAGGGGGGAAATGAGTGTGAACTCATTGTAGAGTATAAGAACTCTCTAAGTCTAGTTGAGATGGACCTATGTTATGTTTTAGTCAGTAGGGAAAAGTGATGATTCATTATGATGAATATCACTAAGAGTTTAAGAACTCTCTCCTAAAGCTAGTTGTAATTTCTATGGCTCTGATGAGGCCAAGAAATGAAGTTTCTCCTAAGAGGTTACTTAGGTTAAGGTGGGAGGTCATGACTTTATGAGTCAACATGTTTAACCTTCCTTTGGAATGGGGGAAAGATAACAGATGTAATAATTACTAAAGGATAACAAGTTATAAAAGCACATATGATGAATATAGGATGATGAGATGAGATAAAATAGAAATAGTCTCGTCTTAATCAAGATTTAATCGACAACTCGATAATCAATGATTCTTGACTTTCATCGACTAAATAGGTGAATAAAATTGAAATAAAGATAAAGTGGTCTCGTGTTGATCAAAGTTTTGTCCACTCTATGAAATCAACCAAACCATAAGGTTTGTTATGTCATCGACCAAAATAAAGAAAGTGGAATCGAAATGAAAAATAAAATCGGTCTCGTCTAAATCAAGATTTAATCGAGAAATCGATAATCTTATATTTTTTACCTTCATTGACCAACAAAAATAAATAAGAAGTAGCCTCATATTTATCAAGACTTTATTGATCTGAAATGATCAAAGTCACGATTTGTGTAACGTCATCGGCCTAAATAACGATTATGAAATAAAAACAAGGTTGATCTCGTCTTAATCAAGATTTAAATCGGTAAATCGATAATCTTGACATTTGACTTTCATCGACCAATATAAAATCAGAATGAAAATGAAACTAGTCTCGTCTAAATCAAAATTTAATCGACAAATCGATAATCTTGGATTTTTGACTTTCATCGACCAAAATAAAGAAGAAAAAAAATAGGAATAAAAAACAGGTTGGTCTCGTTTAAATCAAGATTTAATCGACAAATCGATAATCTTGGATTTTTAACTTTCATCGACCAAAAAGAAGATGAATAAAAGTGGCATCCCACAAGTTTAGACTTTTAGTGATTTCATCGGCCTAAAAAAATAGAAAATGGAAAAAAAAGTGGATTCTATTGAGGAAACTCAAAAATTTAGAAAAAAATCACATTAATTATTTTTTAAAACAAATGAAAAATAAAAAATAAAATGTTTTAAGAAAAAAATAATGAAAAAAACTTAAAACATTAAAAAAATACCTCCAAAAAAAGGAGGGGTGCACCGAACCAGATAGTGTGTGAATCACAATGGGCTTCAAGCCCATTCATCACACGATTAAGAGAAAAGGCAGGGTGAGAATGAAAAAAAGGGAGGCGTGGTGATCTGTAATAAACAACAAACGGGCTTCCAAGCCCATATCCAAAGAAATCTGAAAATTTAACCTTGAAAGAAAAGTCAAAACACGGTTTTCTTATCACTTCTCCTCAAACACGGCGATGGTGTAGGTTTCAGATGGAATGAAATTTCAACCTACTGTTGCAACGATTCTTTCACAATCCCTCTTT
The DNA here is from genome assembly GCA_022829125.1 of Lathyrus tuberosus. Taxonomy (NCBI): domain Eukaryota; kingdom Viridiplantae; phylum Streptophyta; class Magnoliopsida; order Fabales; family Fabaceae; genus Lathyrus; species Lathyrus tuberosus. The sequence goes on from JALAZF010000579.1 coordinate 2,745,033, forward strand.
GCTCCTCGTCTCGAAGCGCGGTTTCTATTCTTCCTTCTTCTCCATTTTCTCTCTCGCGGTTGTGGATGAACGGGTGGCAGAAACGACGGCAGTTGTTGGTTTAGGGGAGGAGGAAAAATGGAAGGATAATGGTTTGTTGACGTTTCACTGCGTTGTATCATTTTGGAACTGCGACGTTTTGGGTTGAAGATGTACAGGTCGTTTATAGATTTGTGTGAGGTTGAGGTTTTGGAAACTGGGTTGAGGAGGTGAGGTTGAATTGAAGGCGTCTGGGTTTGTTTGGTCGTTGGATGATGAAGGCTGGAGGCGGGTTCTATTTGAAAGAGAGGAAGAGTCTGAAGGTTGTGGTTGAATGTTGTAAACGGGCCTGGTGGAGGGTTGTTGGTTTTGATTCGTGGGTGATTGTGTTGTTGCTGTTTGGTTTGAAGACGGAAGGTTTGCGAACGGGTTACGGCCGAACAGAGACGAAGGAAGTTTTATTGAAGGTTGTGAGGATTGATAATGAAGGATGAACGGAAGAAGATGTGTATGGGGTTCTGAAGCGTGTGGTGTTAAAAGGCGTGTGGAGTTATGAGTTGTTTGGTTGTTTGGTGATGAGGGTTATAGAGAGAGTCCGGTAAGTTTTTCTTCCCCACTTCGAACCTCTCCCTCCACTCTCCTAACTCTCTGCTATTTAACCCCTCCAACGAAAGAATCCGTTTCCATTTCATTTTTGAAATTTTGACCGTTGTGACAAGTCTTTTTCACTAGCAGTCATGGCAGCGTGTGCAGACTTCGTACGGTTGAGCAGAGAAGGTCTGTGTAGCTTGGAGGAAAAACGGTTTGGCGAAGAGAGGACGTGCAGAAGTCGCAAGTTGGAGTGTAAACTTTGTTCTTTGTTTTTGTATAATTTGTTGTAACGTGGCCTAAGAAATGGGTTTAAAAGTCCACAAAAAAAAAAGCTTGCATCCCATTGGTTGACAGCATCGCCATAGCCTCCAATCAAAACACCCATAAAAACTTAAATGTACCAATAAGATCATGACAAGTGGCGCACGAAATAAACCCTTTCTTTCTCCTCTTTAAATTGGATTAATAAATGATTAATAGTAATAAATAACTAATTAAATAAATTAAGACAAATAAACTAAATTACAACTAATTTAATTAATTAGATTAAAAATGCAAAATTAAGTTAAGTTAAAATGATGATTAATTAAAAATCAATAAAAATAAAGCAATTTAAATATATAAATAAAAGTTAGAAATAAATCATATTAAAATTAAATTAAAAATAAAACGAATAAAACTATTAAGATAAATGTTAAAATAAAGCAAATAAGATGGATATTAAAATAAAATACAGAGAAAATTCAGTCACACAACATTTAGCAAAAAATGAGGGTAAAATTTGGGGTACAACAGTTACCCCTATTTAAATATCTTCACCTGATGACGTGAGAGATGAAGATCCTCATGTAATCAATAGTGAAGGATATTTAAATACAGATAACCGAAAATTTTACCCTCAGATGCACACACATGCAATGCAGTAAACATGATGCCAAGAAGATGCAAGAAAATGCAGACACAACAAGACACCAAGGGGTAAACAGGAAGCAAAAGGGACCAGAGAGCTTCACTGGGGAAAGACGAAGGTTAGTATCCATGAGAAACACCTCACTAGGGATACAAGCTAACCAACAAAAGAGACCCACCGGGGAGACTCCAAAGAAACACCGGGGAAAAGACCACATACAATCTTTACTGGGAAAGATCCGGGGAGATTGACTATTGGGGATAAAATAAACCCACACTCTTCTTGGGCACGAAACCAGCAAGAAAAACCTGATCACTGGGGGTCAGTCCAAAAGAGACAGGCAACCAAGCAAAGACTTCCTGGGGATCCTATACCAAAGAGTTCAAGATGGGATCTTCAAGAACAGCCAGAAAAGACAGAGAAAAACTCTGCGCGCCAGATAAAAACACCTGAAATAAGTAATACAGACTCAAGATAACCTGATATAAGCAAACGGTTCATGAACACCGAAGATAAACAACTGGGGTCTAAATGGGAACAAGGTTAATGAGCCAAGAATAGACTCTGGTACTCAAATAAGAGTTGGTTGAGATAACACATAATCTGCTTCATGAAGGAAAACCGGTATGAGCCAGAAAGGTAACTTCATTGGAGATAGAACCAAGAAATGGGCTCCAATAAAGGTATCTTAGAATGATTGATCATCAATGCAAAACGCGACTAGATGACATTCTAGAAAGGATCCGCATTGAAGGTTGAACCGAAAAACGGTCTTCACTGGGAAAAGACATCCAAAGTGATGGAACAACAGATTCAAGCATGACCAGTTGGCACTTTGGAAAAAGAAGAACCTTATTGGAGATTGAACCAAGAAATGGGCCCCAATAAAGTATCTAGGATGATTGATCATCAAGTATAACATGACTAAATGACATCCTAGAAACACCTCTAAAGTGATGGAACAACAGGTTCAAGTATGACCGGTTGGCGCTTTAGAAGTAACCTCTAAAGTGATGGAACAACAGGTTCAAGTATGACCGGTTGGCGCTTTAGAAGTAACCTTATTGGAGGTAGAACCAAAAAATGGGCTCCAATAAAGTATCTAGAATGATTGATCATCAAGGCTAAACGCAACTAGATGACATTCTAGAAAGGATCCGCAATGAAGGTTGAACCGAAAAACGGTCTTCACTGGGAAAAGACATCCAAAGTGATGGAACAACAGGTTCAAGTATGACCGGTTGGCACTTTGGAAAAAGAAGAACCTTATTGGAGATTGAACCAAGAAATGGGCCCCAATAAAGTATCTAGGACGATTGATCATCAAGTCTAACGTGACTAAATGACATCCTAGAAACACCTCTAAAGTGATGGAACAACAGGTTCAAGTATGACCGGTTGGCGCTTTAGAAGTAACCTCTAAAGTGATGGAACAACAGGTTCAAGTATGACTGGTTGGCGCTTTAGAAGTAACCTTATTGGAGGTAGAACCAAAAAATGGGCTCCAATAAAGTATAGAATGTGATAGGTTAGTACCGGGGTTGCGTAACTGAAGATAAGGCTTCCTGGGGAATACCCAATTACGGTTGCGAAGAGGTTGAATAGTACCAGAGATAGATAAGCTGCTTATAAGAGACTGCCACTTCTTCAAGAGATTGCTGCTTCAAAGATGTGTTGATATCACAATACTGTTGGAGAAATAATTATGTCTTCAATGAGGATCTGTGAAAGATGCTTCTTGCGAGAAACGGTGCAAAATAAATGCACGTTCAAAGATAGGTTTGAAAAATCACACCTGCCAGGGACCAAAGTTCAATCTAGGAACAAACTAGAAAGAAACGGTCAAACAAGACTCCAATTGAGGAAAGAACTCAAATGGGAATTTATCTTATCCACATGTGGAAAAGATAACTGAACCAAACATCATCCACGAGGATAAAACTCTGTGACGAATTCAGAAAAGAATGGGCACTTTATGCCTAGGGCTGACTTTCTATTAGAGAGAATAGACAAACCTAGTCACTTGGGGAGATAACCGCCAAAGTGAACAAAGACAGGAAAACACTAGAAAAGGAAGTAGAAATGCAAAAATGCAATGCATATGAGTGCTCATGTAATGCTTATGCTTATGCTGACAAAATAGACAAGAAGCGAAACAGGAGATGAAAAAAACGTCTCGACAAGGATACCCAGCCAAACTCAAAGGGCTAGACCAAAACTGGTGATGAAGAAGAATCAACAACTCCACTGGTGAAAAGAGTATTCCACCTGAGGTATAACATCCTGAGGATTGCCATCATGGGCTTGATCCCTTTGTTGGCAGAGAATCCATAGAGAATTGTCAAGATTAGCTGAAGTAACAACTTATTGCGGAGCTAACAAAGTAATTATGCATTCCACTGGCATAACCATCATCTTTAAATCTTATCTGCCCCAAGCTAGACGGTCTATACGATAGAAGAATTGGCATACAGGGTGTTTCAATATCTTCAAACTCTTGGAGAGATTCTTGACGTAACTGCCCCAGATTAACGGTGTTTGCACAACAAAGCCTTGGAACTTGCTTCAGACTGATTGTTTGATGATTTGGGGAACAAATTTTGCCCCTGTCAGCTTGGTTGATCTGTGACGGAGATGTCCTTGACTGACTGTCTTTTAGAGATTTACCGAATCTCGACTTAACTGCCTCCGATAGGTAATCAAAAGGATTTTACAGAAGAATTGGCATACCAGATGCCTCAATATCTTCAAACTTTTAAAGGGGAAATGGCATAACTGCCCCTGTCCAACTGTATTTGTAACACTCAAGCTGTAGTAGAAAGACTGGGGAACAAAACTTGCCCCTGCTGATGGGTCACTGGAGTCCGCACTTGTCATAAGATGACCTGGAGAAGACTTGCCCCAATATTCTGAACTTGAAGAATTCTGCCTCTGATTTGTCAACCCTTGGGATAATAGATTGGCAAACCTCACACTTGGTTGCCCCTGACTGAGCCAAATTCCCTTTATCGAGTTCAATTCCTTGACTGACCACGTTTGTTGGGATTCCTTGATATCGAATGGTATTGCAAACAAGTGTTGTTCATTAAAAATGGCAAAATTTAATACAAAGTTTAATGCAAAGCCTGAAAACAAAGCTTTGATAAAAACGCACAGTGAAATGATTAAATAGTCAAAAACAAAGGTGGGTCTAGTCATTAAGGAAGTGACCAACACACGCGAGCAACAAAGATTATTAGGAGTCAGGTTACTCAACCTTGCTGTAGTATGCTTTTCAAAACAACCTTACCTCAATTAGGTCTTTAGGGGTTGTAATGTGGTATGGTTCATGGTTTATGAAACAAAGGATAAAGGCTCAAATCCTACGCTCAGTTAACATAAGATATACGTTCAAATCTCCGAAAATAGGAAGTCACTTAATTTGAAAGCTGACTGGCGCCTTATATGAAGCGCTCGTGTTTGAATGCATAACCGAGTTAAACTGAGAACTACCCTGCCCCCAAGGTTGATATTTAAGATTTTTTTGTGTAAAGAAAGAAAACTACTACTTCAAGGCTCGAAAGGGGTTAACAAGGGATGAATTGAAACAATTCCTTACATCCTCGGCGAGGTTTAATTGAAAGCATATCACAGCAATTAAGAACATGAGGTTTTCATCATCCTCCCCAATCTTTGTTTAAACAAACAGTTGAATAAAGGGAGTGAAACAAGGTAAATATTTTTTGGAAATAACAGTAAATGAGTGAAACGAATCGATTTAACCTAAAAGATGTGTAGCGAGCGATTTTGGACACGGTTCTTAAGCGCTGGTCGCTCTCTGCGGTTGAGTTTACTACAGGTTGATTCATTTTTTATCCTATTGAAGCTGATGAAGGAAGGGAAATAGATGTCTCCAATTAACCCTGCTTTGCATACTGAGTTTAAACAGCGGTCTGTTAGGTTACGAATGCTATCAATGTGGGGGGCCTTTGTACTGGTTATTTGTATTTTCGCCAATACTGCTTTCTTTCTTTCTGGGATTTTCCGGCGGGGAACAAGGATTAGGATGTTAGGAATGATGCTTTTTTGATAGATATGTGAGAGTATGGGATTTTGGGTTTTTGTTTAGTGTGCTCGCTAAGATATTTTCTTTCGATCTTATGCCTACATATTCCCGTTTACCGAAACAGGGAAATCAGAGCGTTCGTAGTTCCTCCTATTCTATGGGAGGAAATGGTGTTTTGGTGTCTTGTTCAAAGCCCAAGACGTGAAGCGAAAGGTGGTTTGTATCTTGTTCAAAGCCCAAGATGTGAAGCTAAAAGGGTGTTGACTTTAGAGAGAATTTGTCACCTCTAAAGAGGGGGTTGTATGTCACAACTGTTTATAAAGGAGAATTACTTTAACCAGGATATGTGAATCCGGCAATGCCATAATTTCCTTGAGACTCAAGGAAGTTAGATTGTCCAAGTCTAGAGTTTTATCTATTGTACTATGCTTTGAGAAACAGTAGTAGACTCTTTGAAAGGACAGTTCTATGCAGATGACTAAGTTCTGTTCCTATACCTCTAGGAGGTCGTCGGGACAATTTGTACGAAGCCCAAGAGGAGGCTGGAAACTTTTATGAAGCCGAGAGGTCCTTGTACGAAGCCCAAGAGGAGGCTATCATTCCCGGAGGAAGAGATCATTATACGAAGCCTAAGAGGAGGCTATGAATACTTCTAAGAAGTCGGCGGGTCCTTGTACTAAGCCCAAGAGGAGGCGGGGATGCTTTTAGGAAGCCTGTGGGTCCTTGTACGATGCCCAAGAGGAGGCTGATGCTTTTAAGAAGCCCGTGGGTCCCCAAACTCCGAGAAATTCAAGGCAAACTATTCACAAAGAATAGATCAAGTCAGGAAAGTTCGAGAATTTGGAAGAAACTCAAAGATGCCATTCACGGAGAATACATTCATCTCTGGGAGTAGAGTTTCTTGACAATTCCTAATGAGGACAGCTGAAGAGAAGACTGTATCTGGTGATCCTATTTAGGGATCTAGGTGTCTATTTCTACGAATGAAACGGCGTCACCTAGTTCTAGACGTAGTTGCCGGGGAAACTCTAAATATCTATACTATTATTACACAGTTGATATGAGTTTATGAAAGAAGACTTACAGCGAAATAGCCCCATAATACAGTTATATGTATATGAAAGCGGTAAATGAAAGCGTATAAACACTTACTCGGTTGTAGAGCTTCCATGCTGTTTGGTTAGTTGTTCAACAAAGAAAGATTGAAAACAACAGTATATTCAAAATCAAAGGAGAAAGTGCTTTGAAAAAGAAAGATTTGGGGCTTACAGCTCAAGGAGAGGCCCAGGGTTTTATCAGTGAGCGCACTGTTTGAATTTGTACAAAGGGACTTATACAAGTGACTGTGGCCCCAAAAAGGTTTTCTATACAAAGGGATGGGTCTTACACTCTCTCAAGAGGCCCAAAAGGTTTTAAAGAAAAAGAGTGGGGCTTATAACACGAGGGCAGGCCCAATTGATTTTTCGTTAAAAATGGCGATCGCGCCGGGTTTTCTTTTAACGCAGAGGGACTTATACAATATCTGAGGCCCAAAATTTGTTGTGGTTAAAAGGGGTTTGGGTCTTACACTCTATTAGAGGCCCAAAAGTTTTGAATGGGTCTTATAGCTCAAGGAGAGGCCCAAGGTTATTTTTCAAAAGGCGACGATCGCGCCGTTTGTTTTTGACGGTATCAGGACTTATACGATACTGAGGCCCAAAAAATGATTTGGTCAAAAAAAGATTGGGTCTTACACTCTATTAGAGGCCCAAAAGATGTTTTAAAAGAAAAGAAATGGGTCTTACTACTCGAGGGTAGGCCCAAAGTTTGTTTTTCAACGGACGATGATCGCGTCGAACTTTTTGAAATACAACGGGACTTATACAATAAGTGAGGCCGAAAATAGGTTGTATTTACAAAGGGTTGGGTCTTACACTCTATTAGAGGCCCAAAAGTTTGGAAATGATTTATGAGGGTTGAATTAATCCAAGAACCCTAATTTACTTCCAAAATGTATTTTAATTTAATAAAAATTCAATTAAAATGATCAAAAATTGTTTAACATGTGGGAAACAAATTTTGATCTTGGATTAATGCTTCAAAAATTAAGTATTGACCTACAAAATAATTAGAAAGCATTAAAAGTTGCAAAATCAAGAGGAAAAAAATATTTTAAATGTTAAAAACAATTAAAACATTAATTCTTTGTAAAAATATCAATTATATGAAATAAATAATATTTTTGGGATTTTTTGGTAAAATAAAATATTTTAACATTTTTGTGAATTATTAAAAAAAGAATCAACTCAAAATCATTAAAACTCAGAGAGAAATTAATTTTTGAATCAATTAAACAAAATCACAAAATTCAAATATTCAAATGTTGGAAAATGGCGCCAAGAACAAAGGCAAGAACACGCGCGTTTTTCTGGGTTTCCCAGATTTGCATTTTCCATCCAATCTCACTGAATACGTAATCATAACATGCAATCCACATACCAATCAACTCGTTTCAACCTCACGATCATGTCTATAGCATTTAATTTCATTTAAATTAAACATAAAACAAGAAATCACGAAGAAACCTCAAGAACCCTAATTTCTGCATGAAGGCTAGGATTTTTGATACACGATTCAAACAATGCAATTAATTGAGGGGAACATTCCATGCATGATTATGAACATATGGCCAAATTATTGTGCAGCAAAAATTGTGTGGATCATAGAGTTAGAAGAGCTCATGCTTACCACTTGCAGTTGGTGATCGTGATTTGTGTAGGAGGTGTTACAGTTGTGTTGTGATGATCTGAACAGCTTCCCTACACCCTATGGAATGTGTTTGAATGCTTGGATTTGATGGAAATTGGTTGGATCACTTCATGGCATCTCAACTGCACCTTGGTTAAAACCTTGAGCAATTGACTGGTGATTCTGAGAAATCAGTGTTTCAGTTGAGAATGGCTCAGTCCATGCCACCTTGATGCTTCCATTGAATGCTCCAATCCAAAATTGGAGTCTTGTCCCTATTTTGGCCATTCTAGGTTCAACATGCTATTTCTTGTTCCATGGACTTTGGAGGCTTGGCTCAGTGATTGTCCCCTTTATATTTAATCCTCAGATGTGTCCAAATGGATAGGAGCATTTGAATTTGGTTGATTTTGTCAAATCGAGCAAAAGTGCAAATTCTGCCTTGCCTTGACAGATTTCAACAAGGCAACTTGCCAATGTCATATCTCATGGTGTAAGTTGAATTTGGTAATGTTCTTGGCCATTTTGGAAAGCCCTTGCATGACACAACAACTGTTTGAACATGTTTGGTTTTGATCTCTTTTGAATCCAAGTAAAAAATCCCCCTACATTTGGCAAAAAGTGAAGTGAAATCTGACTTAGTGGAATTTTCACTAAGTGTTGGAACAAAGTGACTTTTCTCGATTTTGATCACTCCATAACTCAAAATCCATGAGGAATTTGGACATAGGTCAGTATGAAGCTTTTGTAGAGGGTAATGTGATCTACAAATTAAGCTTTGAATGGGGCACAATGGCCTTGTGGTTTAGGAGATATGGTCCTCCAAAGTTGGTGCATTAGTGGTACTTTTTCCATAACTTAGAAAAATTTCTAAGTTTTTATGGTTACCCCTTTTACAAGTTATCCCACTTTCTTTGATTTTTCTTGATGAATGATGATTCAAATCATACATTAACATCATTTTAGGGTTAAAAATCCATTTTAGTGAAAAATCTCAAAAAGTCAAAGTTGACTTTTGTGCACAGTTGACTTTTTATCAAATGAATTCCAAACTGTGCAATTCCTCATGAAATCATGTCCTTGACCTAAATCTAACTTGATGGACATGTTCCATGGGTGTCATAGGGTATATTAAATCGTGTCTTAGGGCTTGGGAGCATGTCCTGGTCAAAAGTCAAAGCTACAGTTGACTTTTCCCGCAAAACCCTAACTGTGGTCCAGATGGAATTGAGACTTGTTGCTCAAGCTTCTTGGATTAATCCATTGTTCCAAATGGATCAATTTGGTATATTAGAGACCCTCAAATCCTCTCTTGAAGTCCTGGCTTATGATTTGTCCCAAAAGTCAACTTAGGGGTGAATTAGGTCAAGAAACCCTAATTCCTGATTTTTTATGTATGCATCCCTTGAAGCAAAATTGACTTGATGATTGGGTCCATGAGGTTCCATGGAGTATATTAGGTTATGTTTTGGATCATTGGCTTGTGCCCAGATGAAAAATTTCATCTGGAGGCCCTGGTCGACCAAAACCCTAATTTGGTGACACTGTCGATCTTGAGACTTGATCCACCTAGAAGGGAGCAGCCTTGTGCTTAATCCTTGAAGTGGGAGTCCTCTTGATCCATTCTAGATTCTTGGGAGGTTAGACAAGTTGAAGATCAAGTCATTCCTTGATTGATCCATTGTCTAAGGCTCAAAGAGGGCTTGAAACCCTAAGTTCTGATTGTAGTGAATGCTCCACAACCCTTGAGGAGATTGATGAGGCATAAAGGTACATCCATATTGTGATAATGATTTGCACAATGATGGGAATCTTAGTGGTCAAAATTTGGGGTATGACAGATGCCCCAATTTAATCTTCTTGGACCCGGAGGTGTGAATGACGAAAGTGTTCGGGCATTCGGGGTGCAAGAGGATTAAATATCGGAATACACGAAATTTTGATGGCTATCAATGGCATCTTGCGCATTCGTCTTCTTTTGCTAAGCAATGATGCTTAGAAAAGGTAAACTTCCCCTCGGTCCTGGTTTCCTACCAAGGAACTAGTCTCAGTTTTCTTTTGAGATAAACTTCCCCTCGATCCTGGTTTCCTACCAAGGAAATGGTCTTAATTTCTGATTTAAACTTCCCCTCGATCCTGTTTTCCTACCAAAGAACTGGTCTTAGTTTCTGATTTGAACTTCCCCTCGATCCTGGTTTCCTACCAAGGAACTGGTCTTAGTTTCTGATTTGAACTTCCCCTCGATCCTGGTTTCCTACCAAGGAACTGGTCTTAGTTTCTTTTGTCAATAAACTTTATTGACAAGGGACGCTATTAGTAGCGATTTTCCTCAAACTTCTCGCCGAATTTTCCTAGGGAGATGCCATTTGACGGAAAACGTTTTGACGTCAGACTTGCTGGGGGACCCAATCGTCTGAGTTGTAGAGGTGTACAAACTTCTCTGTTGGAGATGCCATTTGTTGACTCTATCTGGGGAAAGCGAGTCTCTTGAGAGACTGTTTCCACTTGGGGATATTGCATCATACTTTTCTCGGGATCTTCCCGGAGAAATGCCATATGATGGGATCCAATTTTGAGGTGCCGATGACCTTTTCATCAGCGGTTTTTTCGGAGGAATACTTACGTATTGCCGAATCTCTGATTAAGAGGCTTTCTCTAAGGATTTTCCTTAATCCGGGAAAGCAAGGGTATCATATTCAATGGCGAAGAGTGACATTCGTTGAAGGTTCTCTGGTCTTTCAGAGGTTCAAGTTATCAAAGTGGTCAATTGCCGACTCTGATCTAAAGATACACTGGAGACGAGTTTGATCGGTCATAATATTTCCAGACGAGGCAAGAACTGGCAAACTCGATCGAGAGGACGGTTATCACAGCAGGATAAGACCGACTCAAGTGATAGTGATGCAATATGAAATGTGAATGCACATCAATAATGCATGATACATGTATGTTTATGCTGACAAAACTGACGCGACATACAAACTAAAAGATGAACATGACTGGATACTCGGCCACAGCGGGGCGAAGAAGTACCGTTGGTTCAGAATAGCAATTCCACCTTGCTTAGGAGAGATAGTCCCTGCTGGGAGCTATGTTGGTCGGGCTTAGGAGATGAGAACTCGGCCGAGGGTATCAGACGGGAAAACCGCATCTGATACCGTTGATCCTTTATTCAGGCGTACTGGCTTAAAAGGAGTACTTTGATTCTGCACTTTGAAGTTCAAACGCCTTTGGAGACGCAACCGATGTTCTTTTGATGTTCAACAGTCAAAAGAAATGGCATCTTTATTTTAAAAGCAGAAAAAGTTTTAACAAGTAAATTAATTTTTGTTTCATTTCAAGAATCGTTAATTAAGTTAAAACGTCATTCTGTAAAGCTAAAACAAGTAAGAATTATAAACAAAAGCACAAGGGCTCAAATTTTATTGATAAGATGGAGATCAGCCAAACGCGTGGTTCCAAATAGTATTTACAAAGTTTAGAAAATGGTAATTTACAGGGAAAAGGGCTACGTTGAAACATAACGACAACTATTCTTCTACCAACTTTGAATTCGGGACATCCTGAGCTTCTGTCGAAGATGACCTTGACTGGAGTTTTTCTGATGCATGGTGTAACTGCTGCTGAGGGACTTGCCTCTGTTGAACATAGTTACTTGTCGTTATCCCTAATTTTTGCCTGGATTGTACTTTGATGTTTCCAATCCACCGGGATGATTTTTTTCATGTCTTTAACTTTTGCCTGGACCGCCCTTTCGGGTTTTCAATCCACCGAGACGTTTTTTTTTTTAGGCGAAGTATTTCTTGACTACATCAACATTCGTGGGGTAGGCAAATTCCTCTCCGTCCATGGTTGCAAGTCTCAAGGCGCCGCCTGAGAAAGCTTTTGTGACCACATAGGGGCCATCATAATTTGGAGTACATTTGCCTCGCGAATCAGTGAGAAATGATTATATCTTTTTGAGCACGAGGTCTCCTTTCCTGAAGACGCGAGGTCTGACCTTTTTGTCAAACGCCTTCTTCATTCTTTGCTGATACAACTGACCGTGGCATAGTGCCTTGATTCCCTTCTCTTTGATCAGGTTCAGTTCGTCGTGTCGACTTTGACACCATTCAGCTTCAGTAAGCTTAGTTTCCATCAATACCCGGATTAATGGGATCTCTACTTCTATGGGAAGCACTGCCTCCATGCCATATACTAGAGAGAAAGGGGTAGCCCCTGTTGAAGTGCGGACATATGTGCGATATACATGCAGAGCAAAGGGTAGCATCTCGTGCCAGTCTTTGTAGGTTACAACCATCTTTTGAACGATCTTCTTGATGTTCTTGTTAGCCGCTTCTACCGCTCTGTTCATCTTGGGTCGGTAGGGAGATGAGTTATGGTGTTCAATCTTGAACTCAGCGCACAACTCTTTCATCATCTTATTGTTCAAGTTAGATCCATTATCAGTAATGATTTGGCTTGGAACACCATAACGGCAGATGATATTGTTTTTGATAAATCGGACCACGACTTGCCGAGTAACATTAGCGTACGACGCTGCTTCGACCCACTTGGTGAAGTAATCAATGGCTACTAGAATGAACCGAGGTCCGTTTGAAGCCTTGGGCTCAATCAAGCCAATTATGTCGATTCCCCATATAGAAAAAGGCCATGGGGAAGAAAGAACTTTGAGATGTGATGGCGGTACATGAATTTTGTCGGAGTATATCTGACACTTGTGATACCTCCTCATGTACTTGTAGCAGTCGGATTCCATGGTCAACCAGTAATACCCTGCTCTCAGAATTTTCCTCGCCATTGTATGTCCGTTGGCATGAGTGCCAAAGGATCCTTCATGAATTTCTTTCATCAGTAAGTCTACTTCTGGTCTGTTGACGCATCGAAGCATGACCATGTCGAAGTTTCGCTTATACAGCGTGTCACCACTCAGAAGAAGCTGCCTGCCAGTCTTCTGAGGGTTTTTCTATCTTTCCTGGATGTCCCAGGTGGGTAATCTCGTTTCTGAAGGAAGCATTTAATATCGTGATACCAAGGTTTGTTATCTATGACTGCTTCGATCGTGAAGATGTAAGCGGGCCGTTCAAGGCGCATTATGTCGATCTTAGGTAGGTCGTTCCATTGACCTACACTAGTCATGGAAGAAAGAGTGGCTAATGCATCAGCCATATGATTCTCCTCTCGAGGGATATGATGAAACTCAACTCTGTTGAAGAAAGGCAACAACCTTCTTGCATAGTCTTTGTAAGGAATCAATCCTGATTGGTATGTGTTCTAATCTCCTGTGATCTGATAGATAACCAAGGATGAATCACCGTATACGCCCAAGTTTTTGATCCTTAAATCAATCGCTTCCTCGAGACCCATAATACAAGCTTCGTATTCGGCCTCGTTGTTCGTACATTTGAACGTAAGTCTGGCAGTGAAAGGAATGTGGGTACCCTGAGGGGTAACAATGATTGCCCCAATTCTGTTTCCATAATGATTAACTGCTCCGTCAAATATTAGTCCCCACTGGGAACCTGGTTCTGGCCCTTCACTGGGTAACGGTACATCGCAATCTTTCATTTTTAGATACATGACATCTTCGTCTGGGAAGTCAAACCCGGTTGATTCTTGATCGTCAATCGGTTGATGAGCCAAATGATCGGCTAAAATACTCCCTTTAACGGCTTTCTGAGCGTGGTACTCTATGTCATATTCTGATAATAACATCTGGCAACGGGCAATCCTTCCCGTGAGAGCAGGCTTTTCAAAGACGTACTTAATTGGATCCATCTCGGAGACCAACCAAGTAGTATGACGAATCATGTACTGGCGAAGATGATTGGCTGCCCAAGCCAAAGCGCAACAAGTTTTCTCAAGCATCGTGTACCGAGTCTCGCAGTCGGTGAATTTCTTGCTCAAATAGTAAATGACAGACTCTTTCCGTTTAGTTTCGTCTTGTTGGCCAAGTACACATCCCATTGAGTCCTCTAGGACCGTGAGGTAAATGATTAGTGGTCTTCCTTCCACTGGAGGTGATAGAATCAGAGGATTCAACAGATATTCCTTGATATTGTCGAAGGCGGTTTGGCAATCTTCTGACCAAACGCAATCCTGGTTCTTTTTGAGTAATTTGAAAATCGGCGCACATGTGGCGGTCATGAGGAATATGAATATGGAGATGTAGTTCAAATGTCCCAGGAATCCTCTGACTTGTTTTTCAGTTTTCGGAGAAGGCATTTCTTGAATGGCCTTGACCTTGTCAGGATCAACCTCAATTCCTTTCTGGCTGACGATGAACCCTAAGAGTTTCCCTGAACGGACACCGAAGGTGCACTTGTTGGGATTCAAGCGGAGTTTGTACTTTTGCAAACGATCGAATAGTTTTGACAGGTGGGTCACATGCTCCTCTTCTGTCTTAGATTTTGCAATCATGTCATCGACATATACCTCTATCTCTTTGTGTATCATGTCATGAAACAGAGTAGTCATGGCCCTTTGATAGGTTGCCTCGGCATTCTTCAAACCGAACGACATTACCTTGTAACAAAAGGTACCCCATGGGGTAATGAACGAAGTTTTCTCCATGTCTTTCGGCGCCATTTTGATCTGATTATAGCCCGAGAATCCATCCATGAAGGAGAAAATTCTGAACTTTGTTGTACTGTCTACCAGCATGTCAATGTGTGGTAAAGGAAAGTCGTCCTTTGGACTAGCCTTGTTCAAGTCTCGGTAGTCGACACACATTCTGACCTTTCCGTCCTTTTTGGAAACGGGTACAATGTTGGCTAACCATTGAGGATATTCTGACGTGGCGAGGAAACCCGCGTCAATCTGTTTCTGTACCTCCTCTTTGATTTTGATGGCCATGTCCGGGTGAGTCCGTCTCAACCTTTGCTTTACTGGCAGACATTCCGATCTCAACGGTAAATGATGTTCCACGATGCTGGTATCCAACCCTGGCATATCCTGATAGGACCAAGCGAATACATCGGGGAATTCTTTGAGAAGCTTTACCAAACTCTCTTTGGCAGTTGGACTGAGCAGTGCCCCAATCCTGATTTCTTTTTTCTCTTTTTCCGAACCCAAGTTTACCGTTTCCAATGGCTCTTTGTGAGGTTCAGTGGACCTTTCCTCTTGTCTGAGTAATTGGGAGATCTCTTCTGGAATTTCGTTGTCAACTTCTTCTTCAGCCCCAAATATCGGGAACTCAAAGTCGGGAGAAGGCATCGGATCGTATGTTTCAACGGGGTGTAAAACAAGCAATCTGCATGACGTGATGATTCGTGTTTAGAAGAGATAGAGAAAATGCAAGTGTGTGCAGTGTATTATTTTACTGCTTGTTTTTTTTATTATGGGTTGTTTTTTAGGATTACCATTTTCTGAGAAAAGCGAAAAGAGAAAACAGCAATAAATGCGGAAATTACATAACGACGTTATTTTATTAATGAACAAGTCGAATCTTGAAACTACAGCCCTATAAAACAAAACTCTGTCGCTTTGGGCAAAGCGAAGAGGGAAATTTACAGAAAGCGAGCCCTATCAAAACATCCGTTTCACCTGGGCAGGGTGAAAGGTTTAAAGATGACAATTACTTTGACTGATGAACGATCTTCGGAGCATCGACGGCAACCCATTGGCGGCGAACTCCTCGGTGAATCACAAAGTCTAGCACCTTCCTTGATTTGTCTTCAGAAATAACGCTGATTTCTGGTGGAGTAGGATCATTGGGATCTGTCTCCCAGGCAGAGTTGTCGTAGGAGGACTCCTTTGTTGTATTTTGCATAGCATTTATGCTCTCAGCTGTATCTCCCCATCCAGTTGACTGGATATCTTTGAGCCTGATACGAGAGCTTTCGGGAGCGGTGTACTTGACCATGAAGTCGTATTTTCCACTCGGTTTTCCCAAGGTGTCCCAAACTTCTTTGGAACTGGAGGAGTCATCTCTCTCGATGACGTTGACCTCGGGAAAAACATAGTTGATGAATTCAAGTCCTGCAAACGTTGCAAATTCATCGTCATGTTGAGTAGTGTCTGAATGACCTGAGTGTTGATCTCATGACATGGCGGGGACACTGGTATTCTCTTTAATGATGCTCAGCTGAGTTTCATTGTTCGGCTGACTTTCTGGCCCCAAGTTTCCTGGGTAAGGTTGCCACATTGGCAGACCATCCATCGGGTCATAGTAGTTATAGTCAAAGTTGTCTTTCATCAGAGTGTCTTCCTCTAATGAATTTGGCGGAGCACGACATCCTTCCGGATCACAATCTCCGTATATCATTTCGACATCTGACCATGGTATAAATCTCGGACTCTGTGCGGGATAGAAAAATGGTATAGGCACCTCTTCCTGAGACATATAACTGTCCTCGTTAAGGTAGGACTTTTATTCTTCATCTGTGTCAGAGGGATCTTCCTCATTGATAGCATGTACTGCTTGAGACACTGGGTGAAGGAAACCTCCACTATGGAAGAAGTTTTGAAGGGGATGAAGACTTTCATCGCTGGCAGCTGTCTAGGTACAGGTTGCAGAAAAACCAAGACCCTTATTTGTTTTATTGTCAGTAGGAATGACAAGCTGTCCCCATCCCGTTGTATCGGTACTCTCGACCGCTTTGATAGCATCCTTGTATGAGGAAATCGAGGTTCCTCCTTCGAATTGATTGTCTTTGCTCACCGACAGTGCTTGGAACTGAGTTCCAATAACCTCCTCAGGTTCTATACCAGTAGATGATGATAAACTACTCACGAGCAAGGCCTGTTCCCCACAGACTGTGACAAGTTGATCGTTCTTGACGAACTTTAGCTTTTGGTGGAGAGTTGAAGTAACCGCTCCAGCCTGATGTATCCAAGGTCTTCCTAATAAGCAACTGTATGTTGCCCGGATGTCCATGACCTGGAAAGTGTGAGGACCGATAGTTATGGGAAGACAACTTCGCCGATAACTGCTTTTCTGGATCCGTCGAATGCTTTGACGACGACCTCGCTGATTCTCATCGGAGGGCCTTTGAATGATAATTGCATCAAAGTGGACTTCGGCATAACATTCAGGGCTGACCCTGTGTCTACCAGTACGCTGGCTAAAGCATCGTCTTGGCAGTTAACTGTGATATTGAGCGCCATGTTATCACGGCGACCCTCTTCAAGTAATTCCTCATCACTAAATCCCAAATTATTGCAGGAAGTGATGTTAGAGACAATACTATCAAACTGTCTGATTGTTACATCCTGATCCACAAAGGCCTACTCTAAGACTTTCTGTAGAGCCTCCCTGTGGGCTTCTGAACTGAGTAACAGTGATAATACTGAGATCTTTGAAGGAGTCTGTAACAGTTGATCAACAATGTTGTATTCACTCCTTTGGATGAGCTTCAGCATCTCATCTTTATTCTTTGAAAGGTCGGGATTACTGGATTGACCGACTGGTGGATTAAGAACTTCTGTCTGAGGTTCCTTTTCTTTGTTAGGTTCTCCAACTCCTCGGTTGAAGATTCGACCGCTCCGTGTTACACGACTGATGTCTGCAATATTCACGACGGAGGGTAATGGAATTTCCTTTCCATTTTCAACTATTGTTGCACAGTATTTGTAAGGGATCGCCTTAGCTGATTCATATGGTAATGGTCCCGGTAGATAGATGACTATGGGAACCCTCTGATTTTTTTGACCATCATAAGTAATCTCGATCCGTTCCCGGTTGGGAACTTTAGATTCGTCAAGTAGAGGGATGATGGCAAAAACATCTCTGGTCTGGTGACGACCAGAGATTGTGACGACATCCTCAACTTGATCGGCAAGGTAGTCCGGCGACCAGCTGATGGGTCCAAAACCCGGATATAGACTAATCTCTCCACGATCCACCTGACCCTGAAGAGCTGCTCTCACAAGGTAACACCCTTGGTTACTTTCCGAACAGACGCTACAACGGTCATAATTGTGTGGGGGCACCTGGCCACGCCCACTTTGAATACAATGTAACCTTACTAGGTTAGCTTCCACAAATCGGACATCCTGACTTTGACGTCGAGTAGGATACCTGTTATTGATACTAATCTGCTGAGTATCTTCATCCATATAGATTGGCATCCACCAGTGATTTAACAAGTGCTGAAGTGCCTCCTGGACAAGGGTACAACCTCGATCGTTTTCGCAACCTGCTTTACAGCTTTGATAGTCGTGTGATATTAAGAATCCGAGTCGGACCTGCTCAGCATGTAACTCTACCAGGTTGGTATTCATCACGCGAATATCAAAGATCTGAACCATGTTGATCTGATAAGGGTTCCTATCATGGTAGTCTTGGATCCATCCAAGATCCATCTGACGCTGGAGGGCCTCTTGTATGAAAGAGCATCCCTGTTTGTTTACCGAGCAAGTCAGACAGGAACTGTAATCCTGCCGCGGCAGATTATGGCATTGGCTTTGCCTTGAGTGCATCGCCACCAAGTTGGCATTCATTGCACAAATATCGTTGTTTTGAATGACGTTGGAATTTGTGTAAACCATGTTAACTCCACGAACTCGGTGCTCTTGGATCCATCCGAGATCCATCTGTTCCTGTAGAGCTGCTTGCACTACCGAACATCCCTGATTGCTTTTAGAGCAGACATCACATTGATGATAATCATGAGGTGGCACATGGCCATATCCACTCTGTCTACAATGCATCTTGACCAGATTGGTCTTCAACAAGAGTACATCGTGAATTTGATAGACATTGTTAGATTCTTTCTCAATCAGGTTGACTGCAGCTTTCTCATGTTGAGGCAGTGGGTTCGTGAGAACATTAGGATTCGTATCTTTGAAAGATAAGAGCCCGCTCCTAACAAGCTTTTGCATGTCATATTTGAAATTGAGACAATTTTCTATGTTATGCCCCGATCCTCCTTGATAATAAGGGCAAGTCTGATCCGCTTTGAACCAAAAAGGCGAATTTTCTGGTACTGTAAGAGGAGACTTAGTCTGGATGTGCCCCTTAGCCAGTAGTAACGGAAATAGTTCCGCGTACGATACGGGTATAGGATCAAATCCTGGTGGCCGCGTTGTACGGTTATTATTGTATGGAGGACGAGCCTGCTGAAGAGGCTATTGTGTCCTTTGTTGGTTAGGTTGGCTCTGCGCAACCTGGGGTTGATACGTACGAATAGGCCCAGGGCCGATAGCAAGAGTTACAGCTGTTACTAGTTGATAACGTCGCCTTTGCTTTCCGAGAGAGATATTCCCAATATCTTTCTCTTTTTTCTTAGGGAGAGCACTACCGTATTTTTTAGTACCGCTCGTCGATCCAGCACCTTTTACCAAACGTCCTTCTCGGACGGCTTCCTCAAGACATACGCCCATTCCCACCATCTCGGTGAAATCACTGGGTGCACTGGCAACCATTCGGTCATAGTAAAATGAGCTTAAGGTTTTTAAGAAGATATTTGTCATCTCTTTTTCCTCAAGAGGTGGAAAAATCTGAGCGGCAATTTCGCGCCATCTCTGAGCGTACTCCTTAAAGGTTTCCTTGTCCTTTTGAGACATCGATCTGAGTTGATCTCTGTCGGGTGCCATGTCCAAATTGTATTTTTATTGTTGGACGAAGGCAGTGCCAAGATCTCTGAATATGCTAATCGTGGCATGGTTTAAACCCATGTACCATTTTAATGCGGCACCGGTTAAACTATCCTGGAAGTAGTGAATCAGTAGGTCCTGATTCTCCGTCTAAGCTAACATTCGTCGAGCGTACATCACCAGATGGCTTTGAGGGCAAGAGTTACCCTTGTACTTTTCAAAGTCGGGCACTTGGAATTTGTGTGGAACTTTCACATTGGGGACCAAGCAGAGGTCTGCGGCATCCTTTCCAAATAGATCCTCACCGCGAATGGCTTGCAGTTTCTTCTGCATTTCCAAGAACTGTTCTTGGAATTCATCCATTCGGTCAAACATAGTTTCCTTTTTACCAGAAGGTATTGGTGGAATCTGTCCTTCCGGGACAGTGTGCACCACAGGGGGTGGTACCGTGACTACGGCAGTGAATCTTGGCGTTTCCCGAAGTTTGTAACCTTCAAGAGTCTTCAGTATGCCTTCGCTTTCCCGAAGTCTGTAACCTTCAGGACCAGCGGCTTCCGTTGTGATTCCCTGATCTTCAGTGATCGGCGGAACATATCCTTCAGGGATATAGTTCGCAGGCATGCCCCAAGGACGATCTTTCGGAATTTGATACCTAGGATCAAACTTCTCTACTGTGGACGCTGAGGTGATCTCTGAGATCATAGTTCTTTGTAGCTGAGCTTCTGCCATGGCTTGCATGTCGTTACGAAGCTTTCTCATATCCTCTCTCAGAGCGTCGATATCTTCTTTCAACTCTCTGTTTTCTTCCTCAAGATCATCCATCTTTTTCTGACGATTGGCCCGAGTATTATACGAATGAGACAGTTTGACTCTAGAATCGAGATTCAAACGTGAGATTCGTAAGGAAGAAGAATACGCGATGTGAGAATGATGAATGCAATGATTATATTAATTGTTTTTTGGTTTAATCAAAATAAACTTCGACAATTAGATTGCAAATATCAAACAGTGGGGAAACCCCTTTTTATTGAAATTCAAGGATTACAGAAATGGAAATACAGTAGATTACAAGGTGCAGAAACAGAAACCTAAGCTAATGGGTCCCGAGTCCTCTCTGAAGAGAAATCGGGTGCTGATTCTGGTATCTTCCTTTTCTTTGATCGGGGCTCTTGAGCCGTTGTCAGGTCGTCATTCCTTTGCCAGGTGAAAGGAGTGAGCAAATTCCTTTGGTCATCTAGATTCTCTACAGCATGTTGCTCCAAAATTTCAATTAGAGCATCTTTCTCTTTCAGTAGTTGCTGCATTTGGATACACTCCACATTGAGGGTGCGGTACTTGTTCTTCCAAGACCTCCTCTCCCGTTGAACTTTGTTGAGAGTAACCTGAGGCTTTTCAGTTTCCGTCATGAAGTACATGATAGATTCCTTTGGAGGAAGAATTCCATAACGCGGATAAGGCATTTTTAGCTTGAGAGCTCTAGTTTGTACCCAATGGAGATAAGGCTCCACCGAGACACAGTCTGGTTTTCCCAGAGACTCTCGTCCTTTCTTATGAACATGCTTCCAAGCATGCACTATTTCCATCTTTAGTGCTCTATCACTTTCTCCTTCCTTGAAGAAAAGACCTTCCAGATGAGCATTACGCGGGACATGCCGCATTGGGTATCCAAATTGACGATAAACGAGAACTGTATGGTAGTTGATTCCTCCCTTAGTTCCTATAAGGAGTACATTGGGGAAGTTTCCACAATGATCAATGATCCTGATTCCATCATAGATCCTATTACACCAATCTATATCAGAGTTGGTAAGAGACATGATCTTCTGCGACCAACGTAAGGCACTATTGCAATCCCAAAAAGCAGCAGACTTAGGCAAATGGGAGATAAACCATTTGTAGAGCAAAGGTACACAACATGTGATCTCCCCTCCGCTGTACAAATTTCCCAAGTGTACAGAATGATACTCATCTGCGAGCAAAGTCAGCAAAGGGTTTCCAATGAGAAAAACCTTAATGGAGTTGATATCGATGAAGTTATTGATGTTGGGAAACAAAAATAACCCGTAGGTGAGCAAGATAAAGATGCTTTCAAAAGCAGTCACGTTCCCGATACTAGCGAAGTACAGGGCTTTCCTTGTCAAGAACTGGGCTGGCAAACCTCGGATGCCACCCTTGGTAGTCATGTGAGTCCTGACCTCAGACTCGTCCAAATGAATTACTCTTGCAGTGGTCTGATTCTTTGGAATTTCTTCCAGTCCAGAAAATGGAGCTCGATCAGTAATGTGTAGATCAATCAGATGAGAATACTCCTCCAGCGTTGGTGCTAGCTGGTAATCCGGGAATGTGAAACAGTGATAAACCGGATCGTAGAATTGAACGAGCGCGTCTATGATTCCCTCAATCACATGGACTCTTAATAGTGGTATCAGACCTTCGTACTTGGCACTGAAAGCCTCTTGGTTTGTTATCATCCTCGCCAAACCTCTTAAATACTCTAGTCTTGGAATCCTGAAGGTATACCTATGGGTTCTCCTTCTACCGAAATCCATGAGCGCAATCCTTTTCTCTGATATTTGCAATCTCAATATTAGTTTATTTTGAAAAACAGAGAGACTAGAAGAGAAATTCTTTTGTGTTTTAATGTTTTTTAAATGAATGTATGAATGCAGCACACAAAAACATAGAAAAAACATGGGGTCAGAGGGTCGTTGTCATGAAGTCAAGGCTCTACCCATCTCCAAAGGTTTATACTAGGGTGATTTTTGTACCTGTACTCATTATCATCAGCTCCTCCCAGGAAAGCAAAACAACAAGCGGATCGCCAGTGAGTTGTAAAGCAATCTTAGAGTAAGTGCCATTCACCGAGAATAGATCACCAGCCTCAAATGAGGGTAGTATCGCATGACAACTATTTCCGATAGTTTCCGCACTACAAAAGGGTTGGCTCCTCAGCTTCTTAGACATCGCAATCGGCCCATTGCCTAAGAGAGGGAATGGGTTGCATTGGTCAGCCTCCACTGAGGTTGATGGTCGACCTCGTCGCCATCACTTATCTTAAGTGTATACTCAATCTTTCCACATGCGGAATCACACGCATTCCCATTAGCAGAAAAATAAACACGTATAGCAATTAGGAAAAGCAGTATATATATTTGTCCTAATCATCCTAGACCTTTAAAGCTATGAATCTTAAGTTCCGGACAGAAAATGGGTTCCCCGGCGGAAGCCCCAATCTGCGGTATCGACACAAGAAAAAGAAATTGAAACGCCCCACGGTGGGCGCCACTTTTCTGTAGCGAGCGATTTTGGACACGGTTCTTAAGCGCTGGTCGCTCTCTGCAGTTGAGTTTACTACAGGTCGATTCATTTTTTATCCTATTGAAGCTGATGAAGGAAGGGAAATAGATGTCTCCAATTAACCCTGATTTGCATACTGAGTTTAAACAGCGGTCTGTTAGGTTACGAATGCTATCAATGTGGGGGGCCTTTGTACTGGTTATTTGTATTTTCGCCAATACTGCTTTCTTTCTTTCTGGGATTTTCCGGCGGGGAACAAGGATTAGGATGTTAGGACTGATGATTTTTTGATAGATATGTGAGAGTATGGGATTTTGGGTTTTTGTTTAGTATGCTCACTAAGATCTTTTATTTCGATCTTATGCCTACGTATTCCCGTTTACCGAAACAGGTAAATCAGAGCGTTCGTAGTTCCTCCTATTCTATGGGAGGAAATGGTGTTTTGGTGTCTTATTCAAAGCCCAAGACGTGAAGCGAAAGGTGGTTTGTATCTTGTTCAAAGCCCAAGATGTGAAGCTAAAAGGGTGTTGACCTTAGAGAGAATTTGTCACCTCTAAAGAGGGGGTTGTATGTCACAACTGTTTATAAAGGAGAATTAGTTTAACTAGGATATGTGAATCCGGCAATGCCATAATTTCCTTTAAAGGGGATTTTAACCTGAAGGAGAAGACATTAACTCAGTGTAGAGCAATGCCATCTTTCCTTAGGAATTTCTCATGCTAAAAGAGGAACAGTGGCATGGATGTAGATGATCCAGAGGCTTGCCGCTTACAGCGATTAGATGAAGGGGAAGGAGTTGTTGATGTTTGTGTACTGTGAACGAGGCACAGCTTTGATGCTAAAAGGTTGATTGGATCAACCAGTGGTTTTCTTATACAAAGCCTAAGAGGAGGCTAATATGTGTCTCGTACAAAGCCCGAGAGAGAGGCTAAAAGGTTTTGACTCAATGAGGGAATCCTTTGGTATCTCGTATAAAGCCCGAGATGGAAGCTATTTGACTCAACAAGAGAGTTTTTGTATCTCGTACAAAGCCCGAGATGGAGGCAAAAATTTGTTTGGCTCAATAAGAACCTTTTTGTATCTCGTATAAAGCCCGAGATGGAGGCGAAAAGGGTGATCGACTCAACGAGGGAGTCTCTTATGTGTCTCGTACAAAGCCCGAGAGAGAGGCTAAACGTTGTTTAACTCAATGAGGGAGTCCTTTGTATCTCGTACAAAGCCCGAGAGAGAGGCTGAAAGGTTTGCTATCTCAGTTAAGTGACAGGTCCAGTATACTGATTTTGAAAGAGAAAATCAGTTCTTATACGAGTAACACTGTACTCATGGATTTGATCTGAGGATCGGGATATTTCATGTTCTTTAAGGAAGTGGGAAATCCGAAGGGTATTGAGACTGTCCGAGTCTACAGGTTTCCTTCCTATTTAACGAAAGGGTCACTTGAGAATGTCTTTGAGACTCAAGGAAGTTAGACTGTCCAAGTCTAGAGTTTTATCTATTGTACTATGCTTTGATAAACAGTAGTAGACTCTTTGAAAGGACTGTTCTATGCAGATGACTAAGTTCTGTTCCTATACCTCTAGGAGGTCGTCGGGATAATTTGTACGAAGCCCAAGAGGAGGCTGGAAACTTTTAAGAAGCCGAGAGGTCCTTGTACGAAGCCCAAGAGGAGGCTATCATTCCCGGAGGAAGAGATCATTATACGAAGCCTAAGAGGAGGCTGTGAATACTTCTAAGAAGTCGGCGGGTCCTTGTACTAAGCCCAAGAGGAGGCGGAGATGCTTTTAGGAAGCCTGTGGGTCCTTGTACGATGCCCAAGAGGAGGCTGATGCTTTTAAGAAGCCCGTGGGTCCCCAAACCCCAAGAAATTCAAGGCAAGCTATTCACAAAGAATAGATCAAGTCAGGAAAGTTCGAGAATTTGGAAGAAACTCAAAGATGCCATTCATGGAGAATACATTCATCTCTGGGAGTAGAGTTTCTTGACAATTCCTAATGAGGACAGCTGAAGAGAAGACTGTATCTGGTGATCCTATTTGGGGATCTAGGTGTCTATTTCTACGAATGAAACGGCGTCACCTAGTTCTAGACGTAGTTGTCGGGGAAACTCTAAATATCTATACTATTATTACACAGTTGATATGAGTTTAGGAAAGAAGACTTACAGCGAAACAGCCCCACAATACAGTTATATGTATATGAAAGCGGTAAATGAAAGCGTATAAACACTTACTCGGTTGTAGAGCTTCCATGCTGTTTGGTTAGTTGTTCAACAAAGAAAGATTAAAAACAACAGTATATTCAAAATCAAAGGAGAAAGTGCTTTGAAAAAGAGAGATTTGGGGCTTACAGCTCAAGGAGAGGCCCAAGGTTTTATCAGTGAGCGCACTGTTTGAATTTGTACAGAGGGACTTATACAAGTGACTGTGGCCCCAAAAAGGTTTTCTGTACAAAGGGATGGGTCTTACACTCTCTCAAGAGGCCCAAAAGGTTTTAAAGAAAAAGAGTGGGGCTTATAACACGAGGGCAGGCCCAATTGATTTTTCGTTAAAAATGGCGATCGCGCCGGGTTTTCTTTTAACGCAGAGGGACTTATACAATATCTGAGGCCCAAAATTTGTTGTGGTTAAAAGGGGTTTGGGTCTTACACTCTATTAGAGGCCCAAAAGTTTTGAATGGGTCTTATAGCTCAAGGAGAGGCCCAAGGTTATTTTTCAAAAGGCGACGATCGCGCCGTTTGTTTTTGACGGTATCAGGACTTATACGATACTGAGGCCCAAAAAATGATTTGGTCAAAAAAAGATTGGGTCTTACACTCTATTAGAGGCCCAAAAGATGTTTTAAAAGAAAAGAAATGGATCTTACTACTCGAGGGTAGGCCCAAAGTTTGTTTTTCAACGGACGATGATCGCGTCGAACTTTTTGAAATACAATGGGACTTATACAATAAGTGAGGCCGAAAATAGGTTGTATTTACAAAGGGTTGGGTCTTACACTCTATTAGAGGCCCAAAAGTTTGGAAATGATTTATGAGGGTTGAATTAATCCAAGAACCCTAATTTATTTCCAAAATGTATTTTAATTGAATAAAAATTCAATTAAAATGATCAAAAATTGTTTAACATGTGGGAAACAAATTATGATCTTGGATTAATGCTTCAAAAATTAAGTATTGACCTACAAAATAATTAGAAAGCATTAAAAGTTGCAAAATCAAGAGGAAAAAAATATTTTAAATGTTAAAAACAATTAAAACATTAATTCTTTGCAAAAATATCAATTATATGAAATAAATAATATTTTTGGGATTTTTTGGTAAAATAAAATATTTTAACATTTTTGTGAATTATTAAAAAAAGAATCAACTCAAAATCATTAAAACTCAGAGAGAAATTAATTTTTGAATCAATTAAACAAAATCACAAAATTCAAATATTCAAATGTTGGAAAATGGCACCAAGAACAAAGGCAAGAACACGCGCGTTTTTCTGGGTTTCCCAGATTTGCATTTTCCATCCAATCTCACTGAATACGTAATCATAACATGCAATCCACATACCAATCAACTCGTTTCAACCTCACGATCATGTCTATAGCATTTAATTTCATTTAAATTAAACATAAAACAAGAAATCACGAAGAAACCTCAAGAACCCTAATTTCTGCATGAAGGCTAGGATTTTTTATACACGATTCAAACAATGCAATTAATTGAGGGGAAACATTCCATGCATGATTATGAACATATGGCCAAATTATTGTGCAGCAAAAATTGTGTGGATCATAGAGTTAGAAGAGCTCATGCATACCACTTGCAGCTGGTGATCGTGATTTGTGTAGGAGGTGTTACAGTTGTGTTGTGATGATCTGAACAGCTTCCCTACACCCTATGGAGTGTGTTTGAATGCTTGGATTTGATGGAAATTGGCTGGATCACTTCATGGCATCTCAACTGCACCTTGGTTAAAACCTTGAGCAATTGACTGGTGATTCTGAGAAATCGGTGTTCCAGTTGTTGTTTAAGTGTTTGATCAGCTCATATGTGATCTATATGAGGTGTGTGAGTGATTGGTTTGGTTGGAAAAGCTCTCAAACTCAAAACCCGATAGTTACCTTGCTAAGAAAGGCATTTTTGCCAAGAGAAAGAGATTTTGAGAAAGGCAAGTGTTGTAGGCCTTTGGTGTACTTAAACTGAACACAATTGAGCTCTATTTATAGTAGAGTAAGTTTGTTTTGCAAGGAATAGTGAATGGTAACTGCTGAGTAGGTTTGGCCAATGTTGGCAAATGAAAATCCAAGTCTCCTCTAGCCATTGACTAGGGGTTAGGGCACAGGGCTTTGGTCCCCTTGGTCTTGGATAAATCTTGACTGAATTCAGTTGAGAATGGCTCAGTCCATGCCACCTTGATGCTTCCATTGAATGCTCCAATCCAAAATTGGAGTCTTGTCCCTATTTTGGCCATTCTAGGTTCAACATGCTATTTCTTGTTCCATGGACTTTGGAGGCTTGGCTCAGTGATTGTCCCCTTTATATTTAATCCTCAGATGTGTCCAAGTGGATAGGAGCATTTGAATTTGGTTGATTTTGTCAAATCGAGCAAAAGTGCAAATTCTGCCTTGCCTTGACAGATTTCAACAAGGCAACTTGCCAATGTCATATCTCATGGTGTAAGTTGAATTTGGTAATGTTCTTGGCCATTTTGGAAAGCCCTTGCATGACACAACGACTGTTTGAACATGTTTGGTTTTGATCTCTTTTGAATCCAAGTAAAAAATCCCTCTACATTTGGCAAAAAGTGAAGTGAAATCTGACTTAGTGGAATTTTCACTAAGTGTTGGAACAAAGTGACTTTTCTCGATTTTGATCACTCCATAACTCAAAATCCATGAGGAATTTGGACATAGGTCAGTATGAAGCTTTTGTAGAGGGTAATGTGATCTACAAATTAAGCTTTGAATGGGGCACAATGGCCTTGTGGTTTAGGAGTTATGGTCCTCCAAAGTTGGTGCATTAGTGGTACTTTTTCCATAACTTAGAAAAATTTCTAAGTTTTTATGGTTACCCCTTTTACAAGTTATCCCACTTTCTTTGATTTTTCTTGATGAATGATGATTCAAATCATACATTAACATCATTTTAGGGTTAAAAATCCATTTTAGTGAAAAATCTCAAAAAGTCAAAGTTGACTTTTGTGCACAGTTGACTTTTTATCAGATGAATTCCAAACTGTGCAATTCCTCATGAAATCATGTCCTTGACCTAAATCAAGTTTGATGGACATGTTCCATGGGTGTCATAGGGTATATTAAATCATGTCTTAGGGCTTGGGAGCATGTCCTGGTCAAAAGTCAAAGCTACAGTTGACTTTTCCCACAAAACCCTAACTGTGGTCCAGATGGAATTGAGACTTGTTGCTCAAGCTTCTTGGATTAATCCATTGTTCCAAATGGATCAATTTGGTATATTAGAGACCCTCAAATCCTCTCTTGAGGTCCTGGCTTATGATTTGTCCCAAAAGTCAACTTAGGGGTGAATTAGGTCAAGAAACCCTAATTCCTGATTTTTTATGTATGCATCCCTTGAAGCAAAATTGACTTGATGATTGGGTCCATGAGGTTCCATGGAGTATATTAGGTTATGTTTTGGATCATTGGCTTGTGCCCAGATGAAAAATTTCATCTGGAGGCCCTGGTCGACCAAAACCCTAATTTGGTGACACTGTCGATCTTGAGACTTTATCCACCTAGAAGGGAGCAGCCTTGTGCTTAATCCTTGAAGTGGGAGTCCTCTTGATCCATTGTAGATTCTTGGGAGGTTAGACAAGTTGAAGATCAAGTCATTCCTTGATTGATCCTTTGTCTAAGGATCAAAGAGGGCTTGAAACCCTAAGTTCTGTTGTAGTAAATGCTCAACAACCCTTGAGGAGATTGATGAGGCATAAAGGTACATCCATATTGTGATAATGATTTGCACAATGATGGGAATCTTAGTGGTCAAAATTTAGGGTATGACAAGATGCACAAACATTTCATTAACCTTGCCAATTTAAAAGTACAACAAAGCTTATAAGCAAATACAAATTCAAAGTGCAGAGGAAATACAATAAAATTATTGAAACAGCCAAAAGATTGCCAGCTTTAGGGAATCAAATACAGAAAATCAAAGAGGGGCTCAATCACGGACCCCTAATCCAACTTTGTCTTGATACATCCTTTACTTATCTCGTGGGCGGGTAAGGATTGTTCTTAATATTAGGCTGGGAGCCATCGAAAGACAAAATGTTTCTCTCCACTAAGTCCTTCACAATGTGCTTCAGAGAAAAACAACCTTCTAAATTGTGGCCTGGTGCACCTTCATGGAATGCACAATGAGCATTGGGATTATAAGTAGGTGGAAGCGCATCTGGAGGTGGGCCTGATGACCTTGTAGTTTTTAATCTTTGTTGTACCAAAACAGGATACAATGCTGTGTACGTCATTGGAATGGGAGGAATCGGAGGCCTTCCACCCTTTCTTTTTCCTGGAATGTTCTGACGAGAAACTTGAGTCTGTTGGCGATAAGCAGGAGCGTTGGGCGCTCGTTGATACACTGGTGGTTGAGGAACTGGCTGATAACCAGAAGCTTGGTGGTTGAATGTTGGCGCGATGGCGGCCACATAAGGTTGCTGAACAGAATAACATTGTTGCTGCTGCTGACGCTTCCAGTACTGATTCTTCCTCTTTTTGTTTGTCATCACCACATTGGTATCTCCTTCCCTTTTGAAGGATTTCTTGGCATCATCGCTCGGACTACCAACTCTCTTGGTCATTTTTCCACTCTTTAGACCAAGCTCTACTTTAATCCCCACAGCCACAATATCAGAAAAATTGGCAGACACGCTACTGATCATCCTTTCGTAGAATTCCGGTCTCAACGTGTCGACAAACCAATCAGTTAACTCTTTTTCAGATAAAGGTGGCTCTACCTGTGAAGCCAGGTCCCTCCATCTCTGTGCATACTCTCTAAAAGACTCGGTATTACTCTGAGACATGCTCAATAATTGCCTACGATCTGGCGCGAGGTCCATGTTATATTTATAATGCTTTACAAAAGCATCAGATATATCTTGAAAACATCGGATCCTAGATTGGTCCAAAGTCATATACCACTTTGCAGCAGCTCCTTTCAAACTATCTTGGAAGCAGTGGATCATCAACTTATCATCATCCATATATGCAGCCATTCGTCGGTAATACATGACCAAATGCGACTTAGGACAGGTCGCACCAGAGTATAGGTCAAAATTAGGTAGTTTGAACTTGGGTGGAATTACCAAGCCTGAGACTAAGCACATGTCTTTAACGTTAGTATTAGATACATTTCTCCTCTCCATTACTTCCAATTTCCTCCGCATTGTCTTTACACTTTCCTCCAACCTTTCATGTCGATTATCCCCTTCTTCGGACCTATTGACATGATCATGAACCGGATGTGGATTCTGAAATACTGGGTGCATCTGGGCTTGCACTATTGCTGGAGTGAAGGTAGGAATAGCTTGAAAAGCCTCATTAACCAAGGGAACAGCTTGTTGAGTAGAAGTGACGGCCGGAACACGCATAAAGTTAAAAGGCATGCCCAAAGTGGGGTTCACAATAGTAACGGGAGGTTCTACAGTTGTAGCAACGACTTCTGAGACTACGGTGACCTGCGTATCCACCTTTGCTCGTATAACATTCAAAGCTTCCATGATCTGCCCCATTCCTCCTCGGAGCTCACTCAATTCATTGTTAACTCTGTCCATCTCGCAGTATTGTTTAGACATCCTTTGTCGAGTTTGGCTCGGGTGACGATTCTGAAGGGAAAACGGTGACATGAGACAAAGACAGAGAGGAAATGCACATGTTATGACATGATGCAAATGAGATGCTAATGCAAGCCAAATGGTTTCAATGAACTCAAAGGCAAGTTGCAAAGATTTTTGGGAAAATTGAAGAGTTTTTGTTTTTAAAATCCAAGCTCTATTGATCTTTTGAAAAGGAAACAAGTATTTGAGTTCCTCGAAACCAAAGGGCTAAGAATGCTTGAATGTAGAAATGCATAAAGCACGCGAGCACAAACATATGTACACACAACAAGACAAACAAACCCTAGGTTTATAGGTCTCATGAATGGAGCCAAGGTCTACCCATCCCAATAGGTATGTACTACTGTTTTCACCTGCCAGACAAGGTTCTAAAAAGTTCCCAGAGTCGACAACCCATCTTTCGGATTTTATCGACTTTCCAATTGCTTGGTGATCGATAAAATTCTCAAGAGAGTCTCATCTGAGTGTAGTATCGCGTGGCAACCATTTGGGATTGCTCTCTCACAGTCATCGCACTACGTCCTAAATAGGCCAAGTTGGGGTAAAATGGATAACTAAAGGTCATCAGTATCTCTGGCTCCTAGGTCAAAAGTAGTAACGCATTCACGATTTCTCGTTCAACATATACCAATTCCGAGAGGGCCTCAACTGAGTGTGGACTTCAAGTTCCCTCCTTTGGGATTTCTCCCTCGAAGTTCTCTTGACTATGTCCACGGTTACTAAACATATGTGTTCTCTCAAGTCCGGGTTAGGACTTATCTCACTCATAGATACCATGTCAACCCATAGAACAGATAATGAAGCAAGAACAAAGATACAAGTATATAAGCAAATATGACATACATAAGCATATACAAGTAAATAACATAAAAACAAGATAGGCTTAACCCTCTTAGGAAAGGACCAGCAATAGGTCTTTCTGTTTCCCCAGTGAAGTCGCCATTTCTGTTGCGGTGAAAATCAGATAACAAGCTATTAATTAACTTGCATCATTTTCTTTTACAACCGACTTTGATTTATCCAAAGGAAAGGTTCAAGATCGTTAGAAAAACCTAAGGGGGGAAGATCTAAGGTTCGGGGGTTGGTTACGCCTAGGGAAGGTATTAGCACCCTAAACGTTCGTAGTACTCTACGGGAACCTCTTGTTAAGTGTTATCTTATGTTTGCTAAAGGTTCTATGCTAAGGGTTGAAACCCTAGGGGTTAGTATCTAAGTATACTCGATAAGGCATCGCACCTTATGCCTACGTATCCTCGGGAGTAGAATCAGAGTATGCGTAGTTCTACTTCTACTGAATGATTGACTGTGGTCAATATTCAGGGGGAAATGAGTGTGAACTCATTGTAGAGTATAAGAACTCTCTAAGTCTAGTTGAGATGGACCTATGTTATGTTTTAGTCAGTAGGGAAAAGTGATGATTCATTATGATGAATATCACTAAGAGTTTAAGAACTCTCTCCTAAAGCTAGTTGTAATTTCTATGGCTCTGATGAGGCCAAGAAATGAAGTTTCTCCTAAGAGGTTACTTAGGTTAAGGTGGGAGGTCATGACTTTATGAGTCAACATGTTTAACCTTCCTTTGGAATGGGGGAAAGATAACAGATGTAATAATTACTAAAGGATAACAAGTTATAAAAGCACATATGATGAATATAGGATGATGAGATGAGATAAAATAGAAATAGTCTCGTCTTAATCAAGATTTAATCGACAACTCGATAATCAATGATTCTTGACTTTCATCGACTAAATAGGTGAATAAAATTGAAATAAAGATAAAGTGGTCTCGTGTTGATCAAAGTTTTGTCCACTCTATGAAATCAACCAAACCATAAGGTTTGTTATGTCATCGACCAAAATAAAGAAAGTGGAATCGAAATGAAAAATAAAATCGGTCTCGTCTAAATCAAGATTTAATCGAGAAATCGATAATCTTATATTTTAGACCTTCATTGACCAACAAAAAAAAATAAGAAGTAGCCTCACATTTATCAAGACTTTATTGATCTGAAATGATCAAAGTCACGATTTGTGTAACGTCATCGGCCTAAATAACGATTATGAAATAAAAACAAGGTTGATCTCATCTTAATCAAGATTTAAATCGGTAAATCGATAATCTTGACATTTGACTTTCATCGACCAACATAAAATCAGAATGAAAATGAAACTAGTCTCTTCTAAATCAAGATTTAATCGACAAATCGATAATCTTGGATTTTTGACTTTCATCGACCAAAATAAAGAAGAAAAAAAAATAGGAATAAAAAACAGGTTGGTCTCGTTTAAATCAATATTTAATCGACAAATCGATAATCTTGGATTTTTAACTTTCATCGACCAAAACGAAGATGAATAAAAGTGGCCTCCCACAAGTTTAGACTTTTAGTGATTTCATCGGCCTAAAAAAATAGAAAATGGAAAAAAAAAGTGGATTCTATTGAGGAAACTCAAAAATATAGACAAAAATCACATTAATTATTTTTTAAAACAAATGAAAAATAGAAAATAAAATGTTTTAAGAAAAAAATAATGAAAAAAACTTAAAACATTAAAAAAATACCTCCAAAAAAAGGAGGGGTGCACCGAACCAGATAGTGTGTGAATCACAATGGGCTTCAAGCCCATTCATCACACGATTAAGAGAAAAGGCAGGGTGAGAATGAAAAAAAGGGAGGCGTGGTGATCTGTAATAAACAACAAACGGGCTTCCAAGCCCATATCCAAAGAAATCTGAAAATTTAACCTTGAAAGAAAAGTCAAAACACCGTTTTCTTATCACTTCTCCTCAAACACGGCGATGGTGTAGGTTTCAGATGGAACAAAATTTCAACCTACTGTTGCAACGATTCTTTCACAATCCCTCTTTGCTCCTCGTCTCGAAGCGCGGTTTCTATTCTTCCTTCTTCTCCATTTTCTCTCTCGCGATTGTGGATGAACGGGTGGCAGAAACGACGGCAGTTCTTGGTTTAGGGGAGGAGGAAAAATGGAAGGATAATGGTTTGTTGGCGTTTCACTGCGTTGTATCGTTTTGGAACTACGACGTTTTGGGTTGAAGATGTGCAGGTCATTTATGGATTTGTGTGGGGTTGAGGTTTTGGAAACTGGGTTGAGGAGGTGAGGTTGAATTGAAGGCGTCTGGGTTTGTTTGGTCGTTGGGTGATGAAGGATGGAGGCGGGTTCTATTTGAAAGAGAGGAAGAGCCTGAAGGTTGTGGTTGAATGTTGTCAACGGGTCTGGTGGAGGGTTGTTGGTTTTGATTCGTGGGTGATTATGTTGTTGCTGTTTGGTTTGAAGACGGAAGGTTTGCGAACGGGTTACGGCCGAACAGAGACGAAGGAAGTTTTATTGAAGGTTGTGAGGATTGATAATGAACAATGAACGGAAGAAGATGTGTATGGGGTTCTGAAGCGTGTGGTGTTAGAAGGCGTGAGGAGTTGTGAGTTGTTTGGTTGTTTGGTGATGAGGGTTATGGAGAGAGTCCGGTAAGTTTTTCTTCCCCACTTCGAACCTCTCCCTCCACTCTCCAAACTCTCTGCTATTTAATCCCTCCAACGAAAGAATCCGTTTCCATTTCATTTTCAAAATTTTGACCGTTGTGACAAGTCTTTTTCACTAGCAGTCATGGCAGCGTGTGCAGACTTCGTACGGTTGAGCAGAGCAGGTCTGTGTAGCTTGGAGGAAAAACGGTTTGGCGAAGAGAGGACGTGCAGAAGTCGCAAGTTGGAGTGTAAACTTTGTTCTTTGTTTTTGTATAATTTGTTGTAACGTGGCCTAAGAAATGGGTTTAAAAGTCCACAAAAAAAAAGCTTGCATCCCATTGGTTGACAGCATCACCATAGCCTCCAATCAAAACACCCATAAAAACTTAAATGTACCAATAAGATCATGACAAGTGGCGCACGAAATAAACCCTTTCTTTCTCCTCTTTAAATTGGATTAATAAATGATTAATAGTAATAAATAACTAATTAACTTAAATACTAATTAAATAAATTAAGACAAATAAACTAAATTACAACTAATTTAGTTAATTAGACTAAAAATGCAAAATTAAGTTAAGTTAAAATGATGATTAATTAAAAATAAATAAAAATAAAGCAATCTAAATATATAAATAAAAGTTAGAAATAAATCATATTAAAATTAAATTAAAAATAAAACGAATAAAACTATTAAGATAAATTTTAAAATAAAGCAAATAAGATGGATATTAAAATAAAATACAGAGAAAATTCAGTCACACAACATTTAGCAAAAAATGAGGGTAAAATTTGGGGTACAACAGATATGAAGAAAAGAGAGGGCAAATTTTGGGGTATTACAGCTGCCCCTTTTCAATCACTGTAGACCTGAACGGATGATAGCGATTGTTGTCAGACTTTCAAGGTATGGAGGGATTGAATACCGAAAATAACCAGAAAATTTGCACTCTGTAGAGAAGAAGAAAAGGGATATAAACCCAACCAAATGAACTCTGCTTGAATAAAACTCTGATGGAAAGAAAAGCACTGAAGGGATGTCTTTTTGAACAACGCCAGACGACTACTGGCTTGCCACACTGCGGGTGGACTTTAACAACGTCTTTTGTACAACTCCAGACGACTACTGGCTTGCCACACTGCGGGTGAACTTTAACAATGTCTTTTGTACAACGCCAGACGACTACTGGCTTGCCACACTGCGGGTGGACTTTAACAACGTCTTTTGTACAATGCCAGATAACTACTGGCTTACCAAACTGCGGGTGGAATTTAACATCGTCTTTTGTACAACGCCAGACGACTACTGGCTTGCCACACTGCGGGTGGACTGTCTTTTAAATGGAGTCAGACGACTACTGACTTGCCACACTACGGGTGGACTTTTACAGCTGATTTGCCACCCTTGGATGGTCTTTTGCCAATCTACGGTTGGACTTTGCCTTGCTTTGCCACCCTTGGATGGTCTTTTGCCAATCTACGGTTGGACTTTGCTGCTTTGCCACCCTTGGATAGTCTTTTGCCAATCTACGGTTGGACTTTAAAACTTTGCCACCCTTTGATGGTCTTTTGCCAATCTACGGTTGGACTTTAAAATTTTGCCACCCTTGGATGGTCTTTTGCCAATCTACGGTTGGACTTTAAAACTTTGCCACCCTTGGATGGTCTTTTGCTAATCTATGATTGGACTTTGCTGCTTTGCCACCCTTGGATGGTCTTTTGCCAATCTACGGTTGGACTTTAAAACTTTGCCACCCTTGGATGGTCTTTTGCCAATCTACGGTTGGACTTTTGTAAAAGCATTCAACATTGGATTACGCTCTGCATACATATCAGACATCACTGCTGACTCTGCTGTGGAACAATGATCAATGATTCGATCTTAGAGACTCCTGAAAGGATAATATCTCTGCGGGAGACTGAATGAACAATCCGTCTGCTTCGAACTGTCAGGCTTGCCAAAAATAAATTAGACTTTGGGATACAAGGGAGCGATGACTCTGCCAGGAATTATTTCATCTGCTTAGGGATGAATTCTGATCATAGAAACTCCGCTGGGGATGAGAATTTTTGAATGACGTTCTGCTGGGGAAACAAGTCATTAAAACTTTTCTAGGGGATCTATCAAACCCGAGATCCTTTGCGGGGATCATCAACCTTCTAACCCGGTTAGGGAAAGAATGTATTAACACTCTGCTGAGGAAGAGATTCTGTTGATCTGATAAACCTCTGCGGGGAGAACAACAACTCAGCTGGGGAGTATTGTTGACAAGATTCAATGCTGAACTCTGTGGGGATACCACTGTCAGGGATACGGTCTTGCTGGGGATCAAGGCTACTCCGTCGGGGATATGCAAATCCTGGTTAGAAGACACTCCTAGAGATCTGCTGGGGAAACACAAAGCAACTCCACAGTAGTCTGCTGAGGAATAATACTGTCGAGCTTAGGATAAGTGTCATAATTCCCCATTTTAGGCAAACTTTCCGTTTGACGACCCCACTGGGGATGATGAGTTTATAACAAACTCTGCTGGAGAAAACTGCTTTAAAGCGTCTCGTGCTGGGGATGCCTTTTGAGAGGATTTTACAGAAGACCAAACGTCCTCAAACTCTACTGGGGGTAATAGATCTAGAACATCTTCTGCAGGGGAAATTAGATGCCCCATGCTTGGGAGGGTCAACAACTTGCTTTTTGCCCCATGATACAAGACTTATCTGAAGAAAACGTCATAAGAGGATTTTACAGAAGATTAAGCATCTTCAAACTCCTGGCGACTCACTGAGTCTTGAACATTAACTGCGAGGTCTGCGAAGTAACTCTACTGGTGAATTTGCAACCATTATCGACACAGAAAAGCTTGTAGCTATTGGAAGTATTGAGTGGGAGAATCGACTTAATAAGATCCAACGATACCCAGTTGAACTCAATTCACCGATATCGAAACGTCGTGACCGACCGCCGACCGAATGATGGACTCAATCAGTAAACGTTGTGACAAAAGGGTGACAAGTGAACCCTTCCTTGAACATGATTGCCCCAGTCTTCTGCATAGGAAATAAGTGATTACTCGTCTAGGAGAGATGTTTCTTGTGCTTGAAATCATCTGGATTTGTTACCTGCAACAAAAGAATACCCACACATGCCCCGGAATATTGCGTGGTTTGAATCCACCATCTAGGATTATTCAACATTCAAGGTAATTTTAAAAGTTTTTCTGCGCATGTTATTGTAAAGCCACCATGTTTTCAAATGCAATGTTTTATCAAAAATTTGGACGTTTTTGCAAACAAAGCAGTAAAACAAAATAAGAAGCTTTTTACTGAAATTCAATTTATTGAAGAAAAGCCTAGAATAGGCAATTACATCAGGAAGCAATCCCTGGAAAGAGGTGATCGCTGAAAATTGAGAAAAGAAACTAGCCTAATGGCAATGTGAAACGACATTCCACTGAGTTTCAATTCTGCTATGGCCCGACCTTGCCTTCTGAGGAATGATCAGACTGATTCCTACCCTTTGGAATGTCAGTTGTTGAAACGGTGATGGAGTATAGATAACTCAGACCGTAATCGTTCGCTTAAATCACTCTTTTGCGTGGACTGCCCTTTCGGGTTTTCAATCCACCGGGATACCCTTTTTTGCCTGAGTTGTCCTTGCGGATTTTCAACTCACCGGGTGTACAATTTTTTTTATTTATTATCCCTAATTTTTGCCTGAACCTTTTTATTCTGTTTTTGTGGTTCGCCGGGATGCCCTTTTTTGCCTGGACTTTTTTCTTCTTTTTTTTTTTTGTCCAGCGGGTCTATTCATGCGAAGTATTTTTTGACTACGTCTGATTTGACAGGGGATGAAAAGTCTTCGCCGTCCATGGTTGTAAGTAATAAGGCTCCGCCCGAGAAGACCTTCTTAACCACGAATGGACCTTCATAGTTGGGAGTCCATTTGCCCCTGTGATCTGTACTAGGAGGAAGGATCCTTTTGAGTACCACATCTCCCACTTTGTAAACCCGAGGACGCGCCTTTTGATCGAATGCTTGCTTCATCCTCCATTGGTATAACTGCCCATGACATACAGCTACCAATCGTTTCTCTTCAATAAGGCTCAATTGATTAAACCTGGCGCGCACCCACTCAGCTTCGTGTAACTTGACATCCACCATGACTCTGAGGGATGGAATCTCAACTTCAACTGGTAGTACTGCTTCCATACCGTATACAAATGAGAATGGTGTTGCCCCAGTGGACGTGCGTACTGACGTTCGGTACCCATGCAAAGCAAATGGTAACATCTCATGCCAATCTTTATATGTGACAACCATTTTCTGCATAATCTTCTTAATATTCTTGTTGGCCGCCTCCACAGCGCCATTCATCTTCGGGCGATACGGAGAAGAATTGTGGTGTTCGATTTTGAAGTCCTGGCACAGCTCAGCAATCATTTTGTTGTTCAAATTAGAACCATTATCAGTAATGATTCTCTCGGGCACTCCATAGCGACAAATGATATCCCGTTTCAAGAAACGAGCGACCACCTGCTTAGTGACGTTGGCATAAGATGCTGCTTCAACCCATTTAGTGAAATAATCAATGGCGACCAAGATGAAACGATGGCCGTTTGAAGCAGTAGGCTCAATCTTTCTGATCATGTCGATGCCCCACATTGCAAAGGGCCAAGGAGAGGACATGACACTCAATGGATTCGGAGGAACATGCACTTTGTCTGCATAAATCTGGCATTTGTGACACTTGCGGGCGTACTTGCAACAATCTGCCTCCATTGTCAACCAGTAATATCCCGACCTCAATAGTTTCTTTGCCATTGCATGTCCTCCGGCATGGGTACAGAAAGAGCCTTCATGCACTTCCTGCATTAACAGGTCTGCTTCGTGTCTATCCACGCATCTGAGCAGAACCATGTCAAAATTCCATTTGTACAGCACGTCATCTTGATTCAAGAAGAAGCTACCAGACAGCCTTCTCAACGTCTTCTTATCTTTAGTGGATGCCCCAGGAGGGTACTCTTGACTTTTCAAGAAACACTTGATGTCATGAAACCATGGTTTGTCATCAGACGTTGCATCAACAACAAACACAAATGCAGGTCTGTCAAGACGAGACACTTCAATCTTAGGTGCATGGTTCCATCTTTGCACTTTAATCATAGAAGACAAAGTAGCCAAGGCATCAGAAAACTTATTCTCATCTCGAGGAATATGGTACACCTTCACCGTTGTGAAAAATGTCAGCAATCTCTTCGTATAATCTCTATACGGAACCAGATTCGCTTGGTGCGTGTACCAACTCCCTTTCACTTGATTAATTACCAAAGCTGAATCACCGAAGATATCAAGGGTCTTAATTCGTAAATTAATCGCCTCTTTAATCCCCATTATACAAGCTTCATATTCTGCTTCATTGTTGGTGCATCCGAAAGTTATTCGGGCAGTGAAAGGCATATGAACACCTTCCGACGTGATAAGAACTGCTCCAACTCCGCATCCATTCATATTGACAGCCCCATCAAACATCAAACTCCATTTGGATTCAGGGTCTGGCCCCTCCTCTGGGAGTGGTTCCTCGCAGTCTTTTGCTTTGAGAAACATGATGTCCTCATCCGGGAAATCAAATTTCATGGGTTGGTAATCATCAATCGGCTGTTGCGCAAGATAGTCTGACAAGATACTTCCTTTGATGGCCTTTTGGTAAGTATACTGGATATCATACTCTGTCAAAACCGTTTGCCACCTTGCAACTCTGCCTGTTAGCGCTGGTTTCTCAAAAATGTATTTGATAGGATCCATTTTGGAAATCAACAAGGTTGTGTGCCTGATCATATACTGCCTCAATCGCTTAGCAGCCCATGCAAGTGCACAACATGTCTTTTCAAGCATTGAGTACCGGGACTCACAGTCATTGAACTTTTTGCTCAGGTAGTAGATAGCATGCTCCTTCCTACCTGTCTCGTCATGTTGACCGAGAACACAACCCATAGAACCTTCAAGTACTGTCAAATACATTATCAAAGGTCTTCTTGCAACTGGAGGCATGAGAATTGGAGGTTCCTGCAAGTATTCTTTTATTTTATCGAATGCCAATTGGCAATCGTCATTCCACCTGACCGTTTGATCTTTTCTTAGAAGTTTAAAAATTGGTTGGCATATGGCTGTTAGGTGAGATATGAACCTTGCAATGTAGTTCAATCTACCTAGAAAACCACAAACCTCTTTTTCTGTTCTCGGTTCAGGCATATCTTGTATTGCTTTCACTTTGGCAGGATCAACCTCAATCCCTTTTTCACTCACAATGAAACCCAACAACTTTCCAGAACGCACCCCAAAAGTGCACTTGTTCGGATTTAACCTTAAACGGAACTTTCTCAACCTTTCAAACAACTTTTTCAAGTTAATCAGATGTTCTTCTTCTGTTCTCGACTTGGCAATCATATCATCCACATAACATTCAATCTCTTTGTGAATCAAGTCATGAAA
Organism: Lathyrus tuberosus; assembly: GCA_022829125.1. Lineage (NCBI taxonomy): Eukaryota > Viridiplantae > Streptophyta > Magnoliopsida > Fabales > Fabaceae > Lathyrus > Lathyrus tuberosus. The sequence continues at coordinate 2,785,967 of JALAZF010000579.1, forward strand.
CAAAGTTACCATTGCTCGTTGGTACGTTGCCCCTGCGTTTTTCAACCCAAAAGGCATCACTTTATAACAGTATGTACCCCATGGAGTAATGAACGTGGTCTTCTCCATATCCTCAGGCGCCATCTTAATCTGGTTGTACCCGGAGAAACTATCCATGAACGAGAACACTGAAAACTGAGCTGTATTGTCGACCAGTACATCAATGTGGGGTAGTGGAAAATCATCTTTCGGACTAGCTTTGTTAAGATCTCGATAATCCACACACATTCTTACATTTTCGTCTTTCTTTGGTACCGGTACGATGTTGGCAACCCAGGGAGGATAGTTAGTCACAGCAAGAAACCCAGCGTCCCACTGCTTCTGAACTTCTTCTTTGATCTTTATGGCCATATCGGGATGAGTCCGACGAAGTTTCTGCTTGACTGGCGGGCATTCTTCTCTCAATGACAGCCTGTGCACAACAATATCAGTATCCAACCCTGGCGTGTCTTGATACGACCAGGCGAAGATATCAACATATTCACACAACATCTCAGTCAAAGCTTTCTTCACATCTGCTTGCAGGCTGGCGCCAATCTTGATCTCTTTCTTAGCATCCTCGATACCAATATTGATGATCTCTATGGTCTCTTGATGGGGCTGGATGACCTTTTCCTCTTGTTTTAACAATCTGGCCAGTTCCTCAGGGAGTTCACAGCCCTTCTCATCCCCTTCTTCGGCTTGATAAATCGGTTTGTCAAAGTCATACATGGCCATAGCAAAACCGTTATCAATGAAATCCGGCGGATCAAGTCTGCACGAACGGGTTCATGCTTTATTTTAGAATTTATTTTTAAATCAAAAAGAAACGAAACATTGCCATTTTATTATTTTTGCAAAAATAAAAAGAAAGACAAGGAACAAAATTTGAGTGCAAAACGTCCTTTATTGATGATTAAAATTGCAAATGCAAACAGGGTGGCCCTACAAATGAATCTATACGCCTTGGGCAGAGCGCAAGATTTTGGCATGCATTATGCTTAGAAAAACAAAGAAAATTACTCTATTTGAAGAGTAACTCGGATGACTTCTTCAACGGACCAGTTTTGCAATTGTTGTCCCGAGGAACGTGGGCGTACCCAGTTGTCCAAGTCACTGTCACTGTCAATGCCATCTTCTGTAGCTGCACAAGACTGATCTGGGTAAATGATTCCCCCACTGCTGAAAGTGATGGGTCCACTGTTCTCTGCAACTGAAGTCATAGAGGGACGATAGCCAATACCAAACTTGTCCTCCTTCATTGGTGTCTCTATCATCTTGCCCCAGCCTTGGGCATTGCCTGCTCTGATAACCTCGACAGCTTACTTATAGGACGAAATGGATCTACCGGCTCTATCTGGTGTAAGGGAAGATTCAGGCACGTTATCAATGTTCACGGCCTCAAACGACTGGCAAAGCATCTCGTGGATTTCCCCATCCATCTCAACATACTTAAATATGGACAAATGACTAACAAAGATGCCTTCTTCACCACACACTGTCACTACTTGTCCCTCGAACTCATACTTCAGCTTCTGGTGTAAGGTGGATGTAACAGCCCCGGCTGCATGAATCCAAGGGCGACCTAATAAGCAGCTATACGCAGGCTGTATATCCATCACATGGAATGTAGATTTGAACACTTGCGGCCCAATTTGCACTGGTAATTCCACTTCTCCAAATACAGATCTTTTCGTTCCATCGAACGCTCTGACAACCAACTCACTTGGCCTTAAAATCAAACCATCAACCTATAGCTTCATTAGCGCCTTCTTAGGCAAGACATTGAGCGAGGAACCAGTGTCTATCAACACGTGGGACAACACCGCACCCTTACACTTCATTGTGATGTGCAAAGCTTTATTGCGGTTTCTACCTTCAGACGTCAAATCTCTGCTTGTGAAACCCAATCCGTGGCTGACATTAACATTAGAGATTACACCCTCAAGCTGGTTGACAGTAATTTCTTGTGGAACATAGGCTCTCTTCAACACTTTCAGTAAAGCCTCTCGGTGCGCGTCAGAACACATCAACAGTGACAAAATTGAGATCTTCGAGGGCATTTGGTTCAATTGATCGACAATCTTGTAATCACTTTTCTTTATTATCCTCATGAACTCTTCTACCTCATTGTCAAAGCTAAACTTTGTCTCTGTTTCAGGAACAGGCACGCTCTCAACCACCTGTTTTCCTTTAGCTTTTGCTGCAACTTCAACTTCTTTATCACTTCGCAAAGTTTGGGGAGCAAACAACCTTCCGCTCCTAGTAAAACAACCTACGCCACCCACATTATCAATATTTGAACTGGCTGATGTCCCGACTTCTTGCTTTTTACCTTCGTAGTACACGTCTGCCCCATAGTGCCATGAGATTGCTTTCGTAGATGTAAACGGAACTGGTCCTGGCACCGTGATGGTAACAGGACTGGATCTTTCTTGCACAACACTTGCTACAGGAGCTGTACTTGTAGGCACCTGAATTTCCACATGAGTATAATAAATTGTCACGGTTAACACCTCATCAGTATCTTTCACAACCCGGTCAAACTGTAGACGACCATCATTGATCAGATTCTGCAAACCCACTTTCAACTTAACACAACCATTCTCTTGACTCATACACTCAGAACAATCTTGGTCACAACCTGGGAACACCTGTCCCTTCAACAGACGATCTTTTACAACCAAAAAGGAAGTCTTCACCTGATTGATATCTGCTACCAAGTTCAATCTCTTTCCGTCTTCAATAGCATGCACATCTGCCACACCATGATCAGGCATGGGGTTCTGGAGAACATTAGGAGGTAGAGAGAAATTGATTGCTTTAGCATCTATCAAGTCTTGCACCTTATGATGAAACGCCCAACATTTTTCAATGGTGTGCCTCGGAGCACCGGAATGGAACTCGCAGCGAGAATTGGCATCATAGTTAAGTGGCAAGTTTCCAGCAGCAGGTGGTCTCATTGTACGAAGTTCAACCAACTTTAACTTGAGTAACTGTGGCAACAGTGCTGAGTAAGTCATAGGGAGAGGGTCAATTTTATAGTCCCTCTGCCTAGACCTTTGCTATAAAGGAGGTTGCTGCTGTTGCTGAACCTGCTGTTGTGGTTGTTGCTGGACAGCTGGTACTGGAATCGTCACTGCACCTACTTGATGGTAAGCTTGAGAACGTCCTCTTCCCCGTCCTCTATACACAACGTTTGCATTACCTTCTCTCATTTTCTAACCACTAGCAAAAGGTTTCTTCGTTCCAGAAGAGCCAGCCCCACTTACATCTTGGATCTTCCCCAGTTTCAACAGACTCTCGATCCTTTCACCCGTAATCACGATGTCAGAAAATCCTGTTGAGGGACAGGCAGCCAATCTATCAAGGAATGCCCCTTGCAGGGTGCCCATAAACATATCTGCCATTTCTCTATCCAACAAAGGAGGTTGAACCTGGACAACCATTTCCCTCCACCTTTGAGCGTATTCCTTGAAACTTTCCTTAGCATTCTGTGACAACCCTTGCAATTGAGTGCAGTTGGGCGCCATGTCGATATTGTACTGATATTGCTTTAGGAATGCTTCTGCCAGATCCTTCCAACTTCTCACAGCAGCTCTGTTCAATTTCATATACCAGGTCAAAGAAGCTCCAGCCAAACTGTCCTGAAAATAATGCATCCATAGCTTCTCGTCATCAGTATGGGCTGAGATCTTCCCAAAATAAGCTTGAATATGTGTCTGGGGACACGTATTGCCATGGTATTTGTAAAAAGTGGACGACTTGAATTTGGGAGGAATTATGACCCCTGGTACTAGACCCAGACTGGTAACATCAATGCCCATAGAATTCTTGCATTCCATAGCCCATATCTTCTCAGCCAACTCATCGTACCTTTTATCATTAGGAGTACCCATCTCAGCATCCAGTAGGGTGAACTGATTTTCCTAAACATCTTCCTGAACAACACCAGCATTTTTGACATTTCCATTTCCCAGATTACTAACAGGAGGAGGATTGCCAACAGGAGGAGGAGTGCCATGAGTCTGTGAATTATCAACCTGATTACCTCCTGGCATAGTCTCTAGAAGCTCGACCAGAAGTCTCAATCTTTCTTGAATTTGTGCCATACCAGTCATGAGAGTCATGAACTGGTCCATACGTGCCCTCATTTCAGCCAAATCATTCTGCATTTGATCCATTATCCTTGCTTGATTTCTTCGAGTTGAGTATCGGTGTACGTGATTCTCAGCTATAATGCCTGAAACCAAATAAAGGTTAGAGATCTCCTGCAACAAGTACCTGCAAAGCAAACAACAACATGCAAAATGATATGCAATGCAATGCAAATGCCATGTTTATCACTGCAAGGGCGTTTTACACCCTGATTCCATTCTTAATCACAAGAATCTCAATGATAATCACACAATATTGAGAGAAAGATATGAAGAAATGCGCTGTGATAATGTGCTGGTGAATAACGTGATGCCGAAGAAACCCCTTTGAATAAACCATTCATTGAACAGAAAGCTAATAAGTGCCAAAACATTTTACAATGAGTTTGTAAATGGGAAGTACATCAAAGAAATGACTCCATCAACAAGCCTGATGGTAGTCAGCAATATGTAACACCCCAAAATTTGCCCTCTCATTCTTCATAGCATTTGGCATGAGCTTTCATTTCATTGCATTGCATTCAAGCATAGAAAAAACAAAACATCAAGCATTTAGCATTGCATCTTGCATAAGGGCATGTGATCAATTGTTTCTCAAAGGTGTTGATCATTCAAAGCAAGAGAATAAGAGCCAAGTGTCTCTCACAAGCCTCAGGGTGTCTTAAGGCATATGTCATCCCTACTTGATCCCAAGGCATGGGAATAGGAGAATTCATCAAGAAGATTGGACAGTGCATGATCTCCTACACAAGGCAGTCAAAAATTGGGATCTGGACCCTAAATGGGCAAGCTCTTTGAGCCTTTATCATCTCCAAATAGCATATCTCATCATTGTTTGAAAGGATGCACATCATATTCAGAGGAATTTGGATTTGGAGGATGTGCAATTTCCTCCTAACTAGAGGGGGCCAAAACTAGGGTTTGACCTAAAATCAGTTTATCTCTGATTTTTTGGGCCAAATTTGATTTCATGGTATTCCTCATGTTCTTAAGTGTATATGGATGGAAAATTGCTCATCAATTGGTTTCAGAAGGGTTTCAATTGGTCAGTTGTTTGATAGTCAAGAAATTGGGAAAAAGTCAACTATGCAGTGAAAAAAGTCAACTCTTGACTTTCTAAGGTCAAATTCATGAAATTCATGTTATATATGTTCAATGGGCACAATTTGATCAAGAAATGATGGAGGGATAATGAAAAATCAAGAAATCACAAAATTGCCAAAAATAGAAGCTTTGAGGTTTCTAAAAATAGTAAGTTTTGGCCATTTTAGCACCCCTCTTTGAGCCAGGCTTTCTCAATTTTAAAGCATCCAATCAAAAATCCACCAGGCCACAACAAAAGATCTTGTTTCAAGCTTCAAATCCATATAAAGAACATCTCTATTGGATAAAAATTGAGTGAGTTATGGATGATCAAAGTTTGAGAAAAGTAGGTCCAAAATCAGGTCATGACCAAGGATGCCCAGGCCCACGCGCCATCATTTTTACAAATACTTGGTGTACCAAATGTTCACCCATTTTTCTAAATGATAAAAGCTCCAAATGAAAAACTTTTCAACATCAAAGTTGTTCCTTGCAATGCCCTCTTCAATGTTGGTGTTGGACAAATTTTGATTTGACCAAGTTATGATGGAGATATATTGGTCCAAAGATGGTTGCTTCACACTGAAAATTTTCCAAGTCACATGGCCATGTCCGACCCAAGTTGCCACGCTATAGACCAGTCTTGGTTTCCAATGTTTTAAGTCACTTTTGAGTGTGTTCCAAGCTTCAATTCAATTCAATTTTCACACAAAACTTGTAGTGTTACACATCCTTAATCCATTGACCTCAAGAACTCATCAAATCATCCACTAATTAGAGAGAATATCATTTCCAAATATACATTGATACATTGAGTATGTTGTGGCTGAAAAACCAGAAAATAAATGTTGTTGCTGTTGTTAATGCAAAGCTTGCACGTGCATTGCTCACACCATCCAACCATTTCTTCATTTAACCAAACACATATCACATACACCATACACACTTGCCTTGACATACATGGAAATGGAAAAGAACCAAACTTGTGGAACAAGTTTTCTGCTGCACCTTTGATCTTGCACGAATTCATCACCACCATCCATGTCCAGCTTCACCATAACATATCATAAGCCACCATTACCCTATCACAGCCAACCTCACTCGCCCCTAACTAACTTGACTTAGTTAGTTAGGGTGGACTCACCTTAACCATCTTAACTCACTCTAACTCACTCATTTAACCACCTATGGTTCACTTCTAACTCAAATTATAAATAGAAACTTCACTCCAAAATTCATTTCAGCTCTCATTTTTTCCACATTCACCCCAAAGTTCTCTCACTTTCTCTCTCAGTTCCTCTCTATTTTCTCTCTGAGTTAGTACGAATTCATCATCATATTCCTCTAACTTCATCTTCAAGTTTCATCCTCGATCATCATTGAATTGGAAGTGGCATTGCATTGTTGAAGTAACTACACTGCAGATTCATATTCATCTCCATTCTTCATAGATTGCAAGCCTTTATTTGGCCAGATTAAGTTCAAGCTTCATTGGAAAGGACCTCTTGTTTTCTGAAGGTTCAAGTAACTTCAAATTTCAGGTTTCGATTCATACTCCTATTGCTTGATTTTCGTTGATGTTAAACATGTTTGAGCTCGATAGGAGCATTTGCTAACTCCGGCTAGTTGATAGGCCTCTTAGAGGCGTAGTTTCAAAACTTAGGGCATATATGTGTATGATTGTTATGTGAAAAATAATGATGGATTCTTGATGTATACAACGCCAGCTTCATTTTGATACCATGTTTGTGCGTTTCTGGAAATTTGAAGTTTGCAGGTGGTGGTTGTTGGCCGGAGAAGATGACCGGAGGTCCTTCTCCGGCCGGTGGTTGCAATATCTTAGGGTTTTCTCAGTTTGAATATAGGCCGTTGGATTTGTGAATTGTGCAGATAAGATTGTGCCAGCACATAAAAAAATCACATGTCTTGCACGTGTTTTCTTTTCTGATCTGAGTGGCGTGGGTGTGCGTGAGTATATGCTAGTTACCATGTATGTTTGATCATGAACCACATGTGTGAATTACTTTACGTGATTGACTTGATCCAATGCACCAAAGCTTTCCAACTCATTACTAAAACATGTGCATCTCACGTGGTATTATTGTGGACTCTGATGATTGTGTGTGTGTGCGTGTAAGAGAAATATCATGCGCTTTCATTTAGGATTGTTGGATGTGTGTACTTTAGTGATTAACTCATGTTGACTGAGATGTGTGGCCTTGATTGATTGAGTATATTAATTACATGCACATGCGTCACACACAATTGCACGTTTGGATTGGACTCTGATTCCTATGCGCACCCCCATTTTAAGCCCATTGTAACTCTGAACGTGGTATTTTACTAGCTGTACCCCTTACTTGTTTTCTTTTATTTCATTTTCTTTTTCATACATGTTTTATAATTGATTTTTAAAAATACCAAAACATCATGGAAAATTCTGAAAAAATTCATGTTGCATCTTGACATGTTAAAATAATTTTCTATTATTTTTAATTGTAATTTTGTGAATATTTTCATTTTAATCCATGATTTTCTTTTATTTCTTTTAAAACTTGTTTCTATTTTCACACCTTCATTTCAAAATTTTATTTCTCATAGTTCCTTGAACATTTTTGCATCATTCTTTTTGCATTAATCAGATAACATCCAAAAATTCATAAAAATGTTTTTTTTTTCATTTTTATAACTTTCTTTTATTGCATTTAGGTCCTCCATCTTTGCACTTTAGTGTATGATTCATAAGTGATTTTGTTTGATTGTATGAGGCCCTTTCCTTTTGAATGTTTGTGTGATTTTTTGGTATGATACTTACCTCTGGTTGAGGTCTCTTAAGACCTAATTTGGTGATTTTTAAATCATGTTTAATATTTGTTGGATGACCCTTGTGTGATGTCCCTTTTGGTGAACTTCCTTGATCACTTTTGTTTACTTGCTTGATAAGGCACTTGTGCCATTGTATGATTTCATTCTTCTTGACTTTTTGAGCCATTTTTAGAACATTATAGGTCTGTTGATTGAAATTATAGATCATTTGTTTGAAGTTGATGTGTCTTTGTGTACATGTTCAACACTTGTTTCACATGTTTCCTTTTGGCCTATTTCTTCTTTCTTTTGCATCTAAATTCCAACTTGAATTGTATTTGGTTTACTTATGCCATGCCATACTATCCATTTGCATTCCATATGATGTATGCCTCTGACCTTAAAGCATTACATTCCTTCCATATGATATTCATACTTTACTTTACATACTTGTACATGTTTCATCCAAATGCATGTTTCTTTTTCCTCTAACTTCTAAATGACTTGTAATTCCTTGAATGTGGTTGGTTTGTGCATTCTATCTTCACCTTAATATGTCATGTTACTTCTGACTTGGATACTTGAGTTTCATAGTGAATTTGTTTAAGTTTGACTTATTCCTTAAGTGCTTTTCTTTCCATGTTATATTCATGTTCATATCTTCTCAATTCTTCTCCTAATCACTTCTAATGCTTAGATACTTGTTGGTTTGCCTTATATGACATTTGTACATCATGTTTAGCCACATGTTTAGGTCATTCACATTCTAACTTTGACATTATTTGAAGCATTATTGCATGACCACTTTGCATATCCACTCATTCTTCATCTACTTCTTTCTTGATGCATTCCTTTGTGGTTTAAGACATTGTTTGTGTGCATTTGAGTTTTGCTTGCTCTTATAGCATTAGAGCACATTCATATGATGTGCATTCTGACTTTGTGCTTTCTTTAACTTTCAAATTGCTTTTACTTTGGTTATTGATTTGTTCAAGTCTTATTTGTTTATCTTAAATTGTTTCTTCGCTTGTGAATAATTGTACTAACCATTTCAGGGGCTAATGGTAAGTCATTTGAGTGTGGATATGCATCCACATTCTAATTTCTCCCTTCATCTTTTAATCATTCAATTTGTGTTGTTTAAGCATTTAATAATGCTTTGCTTTCATAATTTTCATTCTTCCCTCTTAGAAACAACTTAACTTCTATTTTGGAAGTAAGTTGTTTTCTTTCTCCTTCTTTTCCTTTCTTTTAGGATTAGATTTCTTAAACCTCATTAACTTTAGGATCTCCAAGCATGCTAACACTAGGGTGTGTCTTAGTCTCCTTGTAGTTTTCACCTTTGATCCCATTTGAGTCACTTTTTCTCATCTTAAAACAAAAAGTAAAAATACTTAATAAAGGCATAACAAATATTGTATTTAGGCCTTTCATGTGGGAATAAGAAAGTGAGGGATCTTCTCTCATTTTTTTAGAATGTTTAGCGTACGTCCCATCTCGGGTCGATATGCGAGGCATTCGATCCTACATGAGGGACTTAAATACAATACGCGTTACAAAACAAAACATTCAAAACACTTCTTTCTTAAAAGACAAAAACAAACACTAAAGTCTTTCCTTCGGGAATTCTTTTCTCATCTCACTCATTCTCGACGTACGAACGTGCTTCTCCTCATTCTCTTGCAAGATGGTAACGCACTCGGACCAGCGAGCCTGCAACACCTGAGCTAGAACGTTAGCCGTTCTCTAAAAAAACACAAACAATCCATCCCTAGTGAGGGGAACTACGTCGCTCTGATTCTCATGTTCCCGATGAGATACGTAGGCAGTGGGGTAGGGCCCATTCGAGCACTTCTTTTATTTTCCCTACATTTGTTTCTCTTTCTCTCTCCTTTCCTTTTCCAGTTCTCCAGTTAGCAGTTCCTTTTCCAGTATCTTTTCGTTACACCCTTTGATTAAAGCAGCAAGCGTGGATCCCATCGGGTACGATGGACGCGTGAGGGTGCTGATACCTTCCTCACGTCTAACCGACTCCCGAACCCAGTTCTCTTGGTCGCAAGACCATGCTCTTTCCTTTCTCTTCAGGTTTATGCGGTGTTTCCTTTCCCTCTCTTGGGATAAATACACATTGCTGGTGACTCTGTTTCGATGCCACTTTCGCGTTTGTACTAGGATGAAAATCCCGGGAGCGACACAATACATCAACAAAACTACATTAAAAAGAGGGGAAAGTAAGATCACACATCTAACTCCAAATCTTTCAATTTCTCGCTAGAATGCTTGATTTATTCAAAAAGGATTCTAGTGCGCTGATGACCCGGCTTTTCAATCAACTCTTTGATCAAAATGTCTCTCCTATTCAGAGCTTCGGTCAATGAATTTGCGTGCATCAGGAGAGCTTCATCAGTACTCATTTCCTTAAACCTTTTCACCCCATCTTGTATCTTGAGTCTTCCCATCTCCACCATGGCATCTTCAAGCTTTTTCTTGGACCTATTCAATTCATCATTAACAACCCCCAGTTGCTCTTGGCTCTTTGAAAAGTCTTCCCGATGCTTTCGTCGTTGTTCATGTGCTCTAAGAAGCTCGTCATCTTTGGCCTTTAACTGTTCCTGTAACTCTGCATTCTCGAGCCTGACCTCATCCCAGGCTTGCTGAAACTTGGCTAACTTCTCTTTGTTCTGCGCTAAGGCCTGTTTGGTCTTCTTGTGAGCTTGAGTAGCAGCATCAGCACCTTTACTAATCTTTTGGAAATGTTGGGCTCTTTCAGCAAAGTCTCTTTCTTTTGCTGCTAACATTTGTTCTGCGTCTTGGGCTCTCCGCTCCAGCTCTCTGTTGGCATGTAGAGCATTCTGAAGAAGACTACTCAAATCGGAATTTTCCACCCGAAGTTCATTCACTGTAGCTTGCAGTTTGTTAAACTCCTCCATGGGAACGGTGGTAGGTTGTTCCGGAATTGCTGGATATAGAGGTGGCTCTCTAGAAAAGGGCAAAAGAACTTCTTCAACCTTTCTTTGAATCCATTCCGTATACTGTGGATAGGCTCTACAATCACCTTTTCCAAAGACAGTCTTCCCAGTCTTGCGTAGGTGTCCCCAAGCATGCACAACCCTTCTTAACACCTCTGTATCTTCATCCCCATTGAAGAACAAAGACTCTTCTATATGGTGGTCTTCAGGAGGGTTCCTTGAGGTATACCCAAATTGTCTGATAGCCAAGATTGGGTTGTAGTTAATTCCCCCTTTCCTGCCTATCAGAGGCACATTCGGGAAGTTTCCGCAGCTGGTAATGATATCTCCTCCTTGCAACTGACGGTCAAACCAAACAATGTTATCAGCAGTCAACCCCATTATCCGTTTAGACCACTTTAGGGAATCTCTCGTGTCCACAAACGCACCAGATTGAGGTAAATGTTTCAGAAACCAATCAGACAAAAGTGGAGTACAGTAGTTGACAGGACCTCCTCTTCTTTTCTCATTTTTGAAATGCACCGAGTGGTAGAAATCACCTAACAAAGTGGGAATAGGATTTTTCCGGATCAAAACCCTCACAGCGTGCATATCCATAAAATGAGGTTGGTTAGGAAAAAGAACGATGTCGTAGATACACAAGGCCAGGATAAAGTTATAGACTGTCCAATTCTTGGCGGTGGCAAATTCTTGAGCTTGATCTGAAAGAAATTCCAAGTGAAAACCTTTGACTCCACTTTTACTGGCAACATTTCTCTTCAGCACTGACTGTTCCACCTGTAGAACCGTTGCAATTTCTTATATGCTAGGGTGATCTCCAGAAAAGAAAGGCACATTTGATTTGACTGAAATACCCAAGATGAATGAAAGCTCCTCCAGCGTAGGCATCAAGATATACCCCGGAAAGACAAAGCATCTTAGCGACGGCTCATAGAACTGCAGTAGAGTGTGGAGGGCATCATGCTTATACTTTGTAATGTTACGGACCATTTTCTCCAATCTCCCATATTTCTTCTAGAAAGTGATAAGAACACTCGGGTCAGCCATGGCTATCATTTTGTGAAGTAGATCTAAGGTTGGCTCTGGAAATTTGTAAGCAACATTATTCTTTCTTTTAGTATTTGTCTCTGTCGAACCCATTGACTGGAATCAGAGGTAAAATAAGCACCTGGAAATGACAAACATGAATGTTATGTTATGATAATGCAATGCAAAATGCATGGTATCAGTGCTCTGTGTCTGTGCTGGACTGTGTGCACGGTGTCTGTACAAGTATGAGAATAGTACTGCAGATAGAAACCCACTGACTGTAATAAGTTACATCATCTGTCTGTGAATATATCAGAGTATCAGGGTAAGTAGGAAGCATGGTTACCTGCAAACCTGTAAACACCCGCCCATACTCACATGTAGGTACTAGAACAGTGGTTCCTCAGTTTCGGATTCTCGAGTTGAGAAGCAATAGCACATTCAGCCCGTAGGATACAATGTTATCTCCAAACAAAGAGGTCGTCCACTGATTCCCCCAAAAAGGTCATCCTATAGCAAGTTCTCAGCATTGGGTCCTCGGATCGAGAATGTGCAATGGGTTTGCCACATAATGTGGTCTGCCACTGCCACATCTCGGGAGGAGTGCCGCAACTGAGTCCTCGGGAATGGTCACCAGAGTCGACAGCTTCATAGGTCAACACCCCGAAATGCACAAGACGCGCAAATAAGAACATCTCCCAAGAAAACCTCGTCTGGTTGTGGATTTCGTGTAAACCATACATAACAAGATGCTACATAGGCCACGCTACCGTCCACTCTAGTCCTATGTATGTACTCAAGCCTGTGTAATGGGCTTATCTCTCAGAATACCCATCCCGCCAAACAGAAAAACCAGTACAGCACAGTCCAGTATAGTATAATATAGCATATGAAATGAAAATGCTAAAATGCGGTAAATACAGTAATATACAGTAAAGCAGTAATAGTAAATAGAAATACAGTACAACAGTAAATACAGCAAAAGTAAACACCCAATGAAAGAAAAACAGACAAGCGCTAGGATTGACTCGCTAAGGAAACTAAAGATTCTAGGTTCGATCCCCAGCAGAGTCGCCAGCTGTCGCTCCCGGGATTTTCATCCTAGTACAAACGCGAAAGTGGCATGGAAACAGAGTCGCCAGCAATGTGTATTTATCCCAAGATAGGGAAAGGAAACACTGCATAAACCTGGGGGAAAGGAAAGAGCATGGTCTTGTGACCAAGAGAACTGGGTTCGGGAGTCGGTTACGCGAAGGGAAGGTATTAGCACCCCCACGCGTCCATCGTACCCGATGGGATCCACGCCTGCTGCTTCAGTCAAAGGGTGTAAGGAAAGGATACTGGAAAAAAACTAGAAAAGGAATGGAAAGAGAACGAGGAACAAATGTAGGGAAAATAAAAGAAGTGCTCGAATGGGCCCTACCCCACTGCCTACGTATCTCATCGGGAACATGAGAATCAGAGCGACGTAGTTCCCCTCACTAGGGATGGATTGTTTGTGTTTTTTGGGAACGGCTAACGTTCTAGATCAGGTGTTGCAGGCTCGCTGGACCGAGTGTGTTACCATCTTGCAAGAGAATGAGGAGGAGCACGTTCGTACGTTGAGAATGAGTGAGATGAGAGAAGAATTCCCAAAGGAAAGACGTTATTGTTTGTTTTTGTCTTTTAAGAAAGAAGTGTTTTTGATTATGTGTGTTTTGTAACACATATTGTATTTAAGTCCTTCATGTAGGATCAAATGCCTCGCATATCGACCCAAGACGGGGCGTATGCTAAACATTCTAAGAAAGTGAGAGAAGACCCCGCACTATCCCATTCTTACATGAAAGGCTCAAATACAATATTTATTATGTCTTTATTAAGTATTTTTGTTTTTGTTTTTAAGATGAGAAGAAGAGACTCAAAGGAAGGAGTAAAGGTGAAAACTAAAGAGGGAGACTAAGACTCAATCTTAATGTTATCATACATGGTGATCCTAAGGTTTAGTTAGGTTTAAGAAACCTAATCCTAAGAGAAAGGAAAAGAGAAAGAAAGAAAACAACTTACTTCCAAGATGGAAGTTAAGTTGTTTCTAAGAGGGAAGAAAGAAAATTATGAAAGCAAAACATCATTGAATGCTTAAACAACACAAACTGAATGATTAAAAGATGAAGGAAGAAATTAGAATGTGGATGCATATCCACACTCAAGTGACTTACCCTTGGCCCCTGAAATGGTTAGTGTAAACATTTACAAATGAAAAAAACCAATTAAGATGAATAAGTAAGGCTTCAACAAAGTCAATAACAGAAGTAAAAGCATCTTAAAGGTTAAGGGAAGCACAAGGTCAGAATGCACATCATAAGAATGTTCTCCAATAATATTAGAGCAAACACAAATCAAATGCACACGAACAATGCTTTAAACCACAAAGAAATGCATTATGAAAGAAGTAGATGAAGAATGAGTGGATATGCAAAGTGATCATGCAATAATGCTTCAAGTAATGTCAAATTCAGAATGTGGATGACCTAAACATGTACCTAAACATGATGTACAAATGTCATATGAGGCATACAATCAAGCATCCAAGCATTAAGAGTGATTAGGAGAAGAAGTGAGAAGATACGAACATGAATTTAATCATGGAAAGAATTTACTTAAGGCATAAGTCAAACCTAAAAAAGTTCAAGATGAAACTCAAGTATCAAAGTCAGAAGTGATATGACATGTTAGTATGAAGATAAGATGCACAAGCCAATCACATTCAAGCAATTACAAGTCATTTAGAAGCTTGAAGAAAAAGAAACACGCATTTGGATGAAACATGTTCAAGTATGCAAAGTAAGACATGAATGGCATATGGGATGAATGCAATGCTTTAAAGTCAGAGGCATACATCATATGAAATGCAAATGGATAGTATGGCATGGAATAAACAAACCAATTACAAGTCATGTTGGCACTTAGATGAAAAAGGATGAGGAATTAGGTCAAAAGGAGACATGTGAAACAAGTATTGAACATGTACACAAAGAAAGCAACAACTTCAAACCAATGACCTATAACTTCAATCAAAATACCTATAATGATCTAAACATGGCTCAAGAAGTCAAGAAGAATGATCTCATACAATGGCACAAGTGCCTTCTCAAGCAAGTAAACAAACATGATCAAAGAAGTTCACAAAAAGGGACCTCAGACAAGAGTCATCAAACAAATACCAAACATGATTGAAGAATCAACAAAATAGGTCTCAAGGGACCTTAACCAGAGGCAAACATCATACCAAAAACTCATGCAAAGAATCACAAATAAACTCAATCAAACAAGCATGGCAAAGTAATTAGGGTTTCACATGATCATGCACAAAGAAATGGCTCAAATAGGATTCAAATATGATCTTAAAACTATGGAAAAAAAGTTTTTAAATGCTTCAAAGTGTCCTCTGAAATATTCAAAAAGAATTAGGATCAAACTATGTACCAATGATGAGAAATAAAATCAGCAATGCAAAGTGTTCAAAAGTGAAACATTTCAAAAAGAAATTCAAGCAACAATTAATTCAGATGCAAAAAAAATATAAAAATGGAAAATAAAATTTGTAAAAATTTTATAAAACTATGAAGATGATTCTTGAATTTTTTCATAATTTTTATATGTGCTTTACTATTTTTAAAAATTAAAAATGAAAATGATATGCAAAATAAAAATAAGATGACATAGCATGGGCCAAGGGGTGCAGTCATAGTAATTTCCACGTTCAAAATCAAGAATGGGCTCAGTGTGGGGGTGTAAACAACAATTAAGTCCAATCCAATTAAAGATGTGGTTGAGTGTGGTAGCGCGTGTGTGCAGTCAATAATCAGGTGCAATCAGGGCCCTAGGATGATATTAATCTCAATCCATCATCAATCCAACGTCTCTCAAATCAAGAACATGGCAATTATCACGCACGCACCCACATGCATACATCTGAGAAAAAAAAATAAAACACATGCCATGGACCTTCACTCATTAATGCGTTGGCATGATGTCAAGCGTTAGATTAAAGTCAATGCAAGATGATCACACGAGTAATTAGATCATGCCAATCAACATGCAAGCACACGGTAATAATGATACACGCACGCATAGGTAATCAATCAGAGAGAAAAATGAAACACGTGATATGCACATGCTTTTTAATGTGTTGGCACAAAACTAACCATGAGATTAAACTGATCCAACGGCTACGTTATAAAGTTTAGAACCCTAGCACATTAAAACCACCGGCCGGAGAAGGACCTCCGGTCATCTTCTCCGGCGAGCAACCACCACCTGCAAACTTCAATTTTCATAGAAATGCACAACATGCACATAGAAATGAAGCTGAAGTTTAGTAGATCATGAATATGCAATTATTTCTCATAGATCGTGCACGTACACAATAAACCGAGCCAAAATATTTTGCCCTAAAATCACACCTAAGCTCCTAAAGAGCCTATCAACTAGCCAGGACTCACGCATAGCTTCTAGTACGCTCTAAACGCCATGAAACAAGTTTAAATCACATGAATACGAAGCATTAAGGTTGAGTAAATTAAAACCTGAAAATGTGGAGAAACTTGAAGTGTTGAGAAAACCAGAGAACTTCTTGATCTTCAACTTTGGAGCTTCAATCTAAGCAAAAAATATGCTATAGAATCTTGGAATGGAAGAGAAAATGAGGATGCACTTGAGAGTTTATCACTTGTTCTTGCTTAAAAGTTACTCTGATGAAGATGAATGATGAGGATACTTGATGAGAATGATGAAATCGTGCAATGAGATCAGAGAGAAAGAAGAGAAAATTGGAGAAGAATTTTGAAGTGAGAGTGGAAATGAAAGTTCAAAATGAATTTGATAGTGAAATTATGATTTATATGTGTGGTTTAATGTGTTAACCCATGGTCAAATGAGTGAGTTTAATGAGTTAATGTGAGGTTAACTGAGTTATCCCTAACTAACTGAGTCAAGTTAGTTAGGGCGGGTTATGGAGGTTATGCTATGGTGATGAAGATTCATGGTATTATGGTGAGGTAGAAATGAAATGAATGGTGGTGATGGCACGGATGGTGGTGATGTGAGATCAGTGGTGCAGAGGAAACTTGCTCAACAAGTTTTAATTCATTTCCTCCTTGGTGTATAATGAAGAGTATGGTATGTGCATGTAAGGAAAAGGTTTGGTTAAATGAGGCAATGATGGAAAGGGTGGAGGAGTGTGCGTGGGGTTGGTGTGAATTAACAACAACAACAACAATATCATTTTTCTGATTTTGTAGCAGCCCGTGGTTCAATGGAAATATGGGAGTTTGATGAGGAATTGCTCTCTTGTTAGTGAATGAAATAATGAGGTATTGATGGCATTAGAAAGATGGTGCATCATAGAACAATATTGGTGTGAGAATTGGATAGAATTGAGACCTCAAACACACCTAAAAATGGACATGAATTCAATGGTTCCAAAACTGACTTGGAGGCGTGGCAACTTGGCATGGCAAGGCAACATGGCACATGAAATTCAGCATGATCATACCTACTTGGGACCACCATAACTATCTCATAACTTGCTCAAATGAAAATTTGTCCAAAATTAAAGTTGAAGAGGACATTAAGATGAACAAATTTGATGTTCAACATTTTTTCATTTGTAGCTTCCATAATTGAGAAAAATGGGTGGAAATTTGGCACACCATGTGTTTGTCAAAATGATGGCCGGTGGGCTTGGTCACGCTTGGTCATGACTTGGTTTGTGACCTAGTTTTGCCAAACTTTGATTGATCATATCTCCCTCAATATTGATCCAATGGAGATGTTCTTTATATGGATTTGAAGCTTAGAACATGAACTTTAATTGGCTCAGCTTGGGCCTGAAGTTTGGAGCTTTTATCTTGGAGAAAGAGAGCCTCAAAGTAGGGTGCAAAATGGTCCAAACTTGCCATTTTTGGAAACCCTAAAGTTTCTATTTTTGGCAGTTTTGTGATTTCTTGATTTTTCATTATTCCTCCATCATTTCTTGATCAAATTTTGTCCATTGAACATATGTAACATGAATTTCATGAATTTGACCTTAAAAAGTCAGGAGTTGACTTTTTTCACTACACAGTTGACTTTTCCCCAATTTCTTTATTATCAAGCAACTGATCAATTGAGACCCTTCTGAAACCAATTGATGAGCCATTTTCCATTCATATACACATGAGATCAAGTTTTGTCCAAAAAATCAGAGATAAACTAATTTTAGGTCAAACACTAATTTTGGCACCCTCTGGTTAGGAGGAAATAACACACATCCTCCAAATCCAAATTCCTCTGAACATGATGTGTATCCTCTCAAACAATGATGAGATATGACATTTGGAGATGATAAAGACTCAAAGAGCCTGCCCATTTGAGGGTCAGATCCCAATTTTTGACTGCCTTGTGTAGAAGGTGGTGCACTGCCCAATCTTCTTGATGAATTCTCCTCTTCCAATGACTTGTAGGATCAATTGAGATGATATATGACATAAGAGACTCTTTAGGCTTGCTTGAAAACCCTTGGCTCTTGTTCCCTTGCTTTGGATGATCAACACATTTGAGAATCACTGATCCCATGCCCTTATGCAAGATGCCATGCAATGCTTTATGTTTTATTTTTCTATGCTTGAATGCAATGTAATGAAATGAAAGCTCATGCTAAATGATATGAAGAAAAGATAGGGCAAATTTTGGGGTATTACACATGTTCATCAATATCCATGGCCTGTCCGTTAGTCACTTCGGCCATGTTTATGTCAATTTCATCTTTTAAGCGTATTTTGGAGAAGTTGTCATCAAGGCCCTCAGCAGCCTCGTCCATCTGTCTGAATTGGTCAGCAGTCTCTTTCGTCACCATCTGCAACTTTGATGCTTCAGCTTCAGCATGGATCTCGACTGTAGCATCAGCGTCGAACCTTTGAACTTCAGAAGATGTCCTGAAATAGTGTTCAGCAGCCACGCATATCAAATGCACCAGCTGGCAGCCATCCACTTCCTCGACTTCTCTGATAAAAACAACATCATTAGTAAGGTCTTCAGTAACCTTCACCACTGTGGCATGTCTGCCAAGAGCTTCGTTGGTGTTAACACTATCTGAGCTACTGTCAGATTCCTCAACTAGTTCGACCATGTTAACCTCTTCGGGCCCTGTGTAATTTGCTTCAGCTATCTCAAGAGGGTTGGTATCAATTTTCATCTGGGTCTTAGTCTTCTCCCCAAATTTGAGCATGTCTTCCTGAATAGCATTCTGCACCAGATCCCTGAAAAGAAAACATTGAGAAGTTTTATGACCCAAATAATTATGGTATTTACAAAAGCCTCTCTTTTTTCTTTGCTCTAAAGGTGGTATTTTAGCCCCGGGAGGCACTAGTATTTGACCATCCGTAACTAACAAATCAAAAATTTCGTCACATTTAGTGATGTCGAAAGTGTATGTTTTCTTTGGGAACCTATCATTCTTTTCGGTTTCGACAGGGTTTTTCCCATTTGAAGGGACTAATAATTTACAAGAATAGGGAGGACCTTGCTTAAGTTCAGCAAGATCTATTTCACTTTCGTCGAACCTAACAGGCTCGTCATACAATTCTTCGATGCTCTCCTGGTATTCGACGTAAGCTACCTTCTTGTTTTTGTTCACCCTAGCCTTCTCATCTTTGAGATACTCTAGCTGTCGAACTCTGTCAGCTAACTGGGCCATATCCCTTAAATACTGGGTGTCCAGTTTTTTCCTGATAGAGTAATCAAGGCCACCAGCGGCCATTTCGACAAGCTCATGCTCAGGCACTTGTGTAAAGCACCTAGCCTTAAGTAGTCGAAACCTATTCAAGTAATCATCTATTGACTCATTGAATTTTTGTTTCACACTAGCCAATTCTTTCAAACTAATTTTAGTCTTCCCCATGTAAAATTGCTCATGGAACAAACGTTCTAACTAGGTCCAATTACAAATCGAACCAGATGGTAACGTAGTGAACCACGTGAATGCATTTTTAGTGAGGGAACTAGGGAAATACTTCCCCCTTAGACTCTCATCATTTACAATCTCACCAGCTTCGATCAGGTAGCGCGCCACATGTTCGACGGTGGATTCTGTGGTATCTCCTGAAAACTTAGTAAACTTTAGTACTTTTGTCCTGGGAGGCAATTCAGCTTGAAGTATATAGTCCACTATAGGTGAAGTAAAGTTTGGCCTGGAAAAACCCATATTCAGGTCATTTCGAGCCATTATTCTTTCGACCATGGCTGCCAAATTATTCTCTACTGCTACATTGTTGCGTCGAACCTGATTCACCACATGATCAGCGTTTTGATTTTTGTTTACTAGCACCATCCTTGGTTCTTCTTCAAGTATAGGTATTTGGTTCCTAGGAGGCTCTTCCCTAGGTGGTTCGACCAACTCTGGATTCACTTGTTGAGCATTTTCCCTTGTCTCGACTCCTTGATTCCGGTTCTGAACAGGAGCAGGCATTCCCATGAATTCTGCCATACGCGCCATCTGGGTTGTCATCATTTGATTTGTTTGAGTCGTATTCTGGATTAATGGCTGGAAAATCTCTCCCATGGTCTGAGACAAAGTGTGTACCATTTGCATGTTGCTCTCATCCATCTGTTGCCTCAAATATGCTGCAGATTCATTTGTTAAGTTGGGTCCTTGAGCAGAAAATCCCAAACCTATGGACTGGCTGTTTCGACCCATGTTAATCCCAGAGCCTGACTCCTGCAAAGGGGAAGATATCACATTTTTTGAAAATATTGGGGGTGCAGTACGCAAATTCTGCATCATTGTCGTTAGCATGCCATAGATTGGGTTCCTAGGCAAAGGCTGTTAAAATCCTGGGGGAGGAAACTGCCTATACGTCGAACTTCCTCCTGGTGGAGTCTGAGGATTTGTCACTTATGTGTATTTAGAATATTTCACGATTTGGTAAAGTATGCCTTTTGACAATGCACATAAATAAAAAGGGGTGTTTGAAGTGTAAAGGAAAGCAATAAAGATCAAAGAAATACCTAAGTCGAACAATACATCAAAGGAAAGAAAAAACTGAATGTAAAGGTTTGATAAAAAAAACTGGAGTTAAATGCTGGAAAGAAATGCATAAATATCTAAAAATTCAGAAATGTAAATGCTTGAAAGTAAAGGCTTTTTAATGTAAAACTGCAAAGTAAAGACTTGGTACTGTAAACGACTTGAAAGGTAAAAGTTTGTGAAAAGACTTCAAAGTAAAGAATCTAAAACAGAAACTTCAAAGTAAATTGCATTGCAATAAAGGATAATGGTGATTACAATCACGTACATTCTCACTTCACTTGTTTCTCGACACACTGGATACTTTGAGTGAATATAGAGTTACTTGTACAAATATGATTTTTTCACACTTATTCTAACTCTAGGACTAACCTATTTATAATATTCTAAAGTAACCACCATCTGACGGTTTTATTCATAGAATACGCCACTTGGCACTTCGCATGTCTTCACCTTCTGGATCTTCACCACTTGTCCTCTTTTCAAATTCAAATAGTAGAACTTCCCTCCACTATTCAGTTACAACTGCAGCGCATTATCCATAGCAGTTTTATCCAGTCGAATTGACTCTTTGAACTTAGAAATATTTGAAGTCTTGAAATCATTCTATTCAACTCAGGCTTTCCACAAACATGGTCGAAGGCCTTCTAGTCGAAGCCTTCTTCTTTAGCTTATTATTTTAAAGAATAACTTCCTTTAAAGCCAAATTGTTTGAAATCATGTAGCGTCGAAATTAGGAGCTAATAATAGGTAACTACCCAAACTAGCCGTTATGTCGGACAGGGTGCCCGAAACTAGCCGTTGTGTCGGGCACAGGCATGGTTTCAGGTACCCGCCCTTGACTGTTCGGGGAACGAGGAAGTCGTGCGTAACGGGCAGTAATTCCGGGGAGGAACGTTGTATTCCTTGCCCGGTTGGAGGGGTAGAAAGGTAACTTTTGCCCCTCTGTGGATTGGACTTAGGCAACTTGGGCCGCTCTGGAGCAGAGGCGGATTGGGCCAATTCTAGCCATTGGTCCAGTCCAGAACAGGAGCCCCCCAAGTCGTTGCTCCCGAGCATGGGAGTGATGACTTAAGGACTGCTCGTTGCTCCGGGGAGCCAGTATGGAGTCGTCGTTTGAAGACGAAGAGGATTGTCTCAAAGTGCTCGTGACCCTAGATGTTCGGGAGATTCATGGTCGTGACATTATTGCCCGGTGTTCGGGGAGACTAATGGTTAGACAGAATTGAAAACGTTGGGTTGCCACGTGTGCCTCAAGCTCCGTGTAGCCGTTAATAGGCAATGATGGCTAGTGGGTAGTCATTATGGCCTACGAGCGCGTGTTTGCACGTGACCCATTGTATAAAAGGGGGAAAATCGTTCCATTTGGAACTTTTCCTTTCTGATTTCTCTTCGCTCTCTTTAGCTTTTGCCCGACACCGTTTTCTGCTTCTCCGACCACCATTACAAGCTTCCGAGCAGCACTTTATTCTACTCAAAACAAGTAAGTGTTCCGATCCTTTGCTTGTTCTACTTTTGTTAGTTGTTAATGGTAGATTTCATGCGGTTAGGGTTAGCTTTAGAGGACAGAACGAGTGAGTCTCCGGCGATTGTTGGTGGTGGACGGTGGCTGTGCCATTTTCCTACTTCTAACATGTCACCAGAGTTGGTAGTATGTTTTGGTTAGGAGGGCGGTTGACGGTGTCGTTGCGATGGCGACGCTTGTGTAACCGTCGTGACTTTTTGTCTTCTGGGCGGATGATGAGTTTTCCGGTAGAACACTCCCGGATTCCAGTGAAGCTTTGCAATTTCCGGCGAAGCTTCAAATGGAAACTGGGTATGAGTGCGGGGAAGCTCCTCGTTAGGGGGTGATTTGTTTCGAGCGTCTCCTCGCAGGGAGGTTTCGACTCCGTACTTGATGTTAGGGCTTAGGCCGGGGACCTTGTCCTCAGCCCTTTGCGCGCTCTTTCACTTGACTTAGCGGTGGAAGGGTGGATTTGATTTGTTGTCGAATTCACTTTCTTCTCTGCTTTTTAGGTGATCGACATGGCGACGGGGCCGGATAGAGAAGTTATTTTAGACACCTCTGAGGATGAAACAGGATCCTCGAACGACAGTAGATCGACGGCTTCGAGCTCTCCAAGTGATATCGGGGAAGAAGAGGTTCGGGACGATATGGACGAGAATGTTGCTGATGATTCCACGGAGGAATGGGAGGTGGTCGAGCCTACTGAGCACGTGTCCAAGCTTGTGGGGGACATTTTTACTGAAGTCGGGCCGGAGGGAGAGTGGAAGGTGCACTTCCCTTCCGAGGACGAGCGGGTCTGCACAAACCTCGGGGACCGCTTTACGATGTACGAATATGCCTTCAAGGAGCTGGGCTTGAGGCTGCCGCTCATCGATTTTCAGCAGTCAGTGTTCGAGCATTTGAGGTTGGCCCCCACGCAGCTGCATCCGAACTCTCTGGCCTTTATCCGGGTGTTTGAGTTGGTGTGCGAGCACCTTGCTATAGAGACTACTCTCCCTCTGTTCTTCATTGTCTTCCATCTTCAGCGGCAGCTGTCGGGGAGGAAGTACGGTTGGGTTTCGTTGAAGCAGCCCCGTAAGCTGGTCAAGCCTTTTTCGGAGTCAATAAGGACGTTCAAGGAATGTTTTTATGTCGTTGAACCCTTGTCCGAAGCTGCCCAGGACAGCACATACGTCTGGGAGATAGAGGTTGACGAGGACGGGAACGACCTGCACGACGAGGAAGGGAGGTATATTGGGCGGAGACTTTACAAGTTCCCCATCCACTGGTCACCGGACCACTTCACCAAGGAGCCCAGTGATTATGTCTTTCAACCGAGCGAGCTGCTCGGGCAGGACGCCGCAGAGTATGAGGCACTGGTGAACTAGGTCAACTCGTTCTGGCTTGCTGAGTGCTGGACGAGCAAGGGCAGTCCGATCTTTGAGGAGGATGGGAGCCAGAGAGTCGAGCATAGATTCATCAATGTTAAGGCACTGCTGGTGTGCAAGACTCCCGTGGACGCTGAGTCGCTGCTTGGTAGTCTTAGTCGTTTAGATTTTGTTTATGTTAATTCTTTTCCTCGTATCTAACATGTTCGTGTTTTGTTTGTGCAGGTGAGATGCCTCAGGCTCATGATCGGGTTGTGAGGAATGCTTTGGCGAGGAACAAGACTGGGGCGGCTCCTCCGAAATCTCGGTTTGCTGGTGCTCGTTGTAGCACCCCAAAATTTTCCCTCCTTACTTTAGTACTAACTGGCTTATGTTTCATTGCATTTTACATTATCATGTGTGCATATCATTGGTTCTTAGCATGGGGTCAAGGTGCCTGAGGCAAGTTCAATAGGAGAAGATGCTCTTCAAAGGGGTCAAGCAAGAGAGTTCAAGTGGATCACTTTCTCCTAACTAGTGCAGGAATTAGGGTTTTGAGATTCTTGGGTTTATTGCTCCAATGGGCAAGCTCCTTGGGTTTTTATCATCACCAAATAACATATCTTATCTTTGTTGGAGAGGATACACATCATATTCAGAGGAATTTGGATTTGGAGACTGTGCTATTTCCTCCTAGACTGAGGGTACCAAGATTAGGGTTTGCTATAAAGTCAGTTTATTTCTGATTTTTTGGGAAAGACTTGGTTCCATGGTATTCCTTGGGTCCCTAAGTATCTAGGAATGGAAGATTGTCCATCAGTTTGGTTCAGGAGAGATTCAATTGGTCAATGGATTGGGAATCAGGAGAATTGGGAAAAGTCAACAGTGAGAGGGGAAGTCAACTGTGGAATTCTGAGGTTCTCTCCAAGGTTTTCAAGGTCTCACATCCTCAGATGGTCTTCAAGAGTCAAGTTTCATGCCATTTATCAGGAATCAGGAGTCGGTGCAAAAGTTACTAAATTTGGAAAGTGACCTATAATGAGAAATTTCCATTTTTGGCAAGTTTTTACACTACATTCAACTTGAATTTTCACCATCAAGGAAGCTTCAAATGAATTTTTCTTAAACATGAAAGTTGAATATCTTTTTCTCCTCTTTCCAACAAGTACTAGTGGGTCTCCATATCATTTGTGAAGCTCAGGTTATGATCAAAATAAGGCAAATGGGTTTTTAGGGTTCCATTTTCACAACTTTGGCATAGTGACCTATAATTAATTCCATTGCTTCATGTCACTTTCCAACATCAAAGTACAATCCCTAAGGAGCATTTTTGGCCCTTAAATCAAGTGAATCCATGGTGTATTTATCACTTATTCTCCATTATTCAAAATTGCCAAATCATTGAAAACCCATGAACCAAAGCATCTCAAGGCCCAATTCCAATTTAGGTGTGATTAGCAATTCAGATATAAGTGATCCATCATGAAATACTTGGATATCCATGCATGGAGGAGGGTGTATCTCACATTATGCAATTTTCCAAATTTGCCCAAAACTCTTTAACAAAAGAATTACCAAGGCCCAATTGATCATCAGTGGGTTAACCTAATGTATTTAAGCCAATTCATGCACTGGTTAGGGTTGGATTCACGTGCCTTTATGGAGAATTCAAGTGTGAGCCCTAAAAGATCATTCCTTCATATCTCTCAAGCAAGAAGAGTTTTTCAAGAACTTCTTCCACAAACTTCCTCCTTGTGATCAATAGAGTGCAAACCATCCCTCATTCGCAGCCAACAGCAAGGATTATGAGTGCATAGCTTCAGGTTAGTCATTTTTTTGATGATCATAAAACTCTTCTTTTTGATATGCATATTGACGTGTGATGCCCACTGATCATTCTGGTATGGTTATTTTTGAGATTGGACGTGCGGTTTGATTGCTACGTGTGTTTAAAGTTTTGAGCCCTAACCTTTCTCTCATTGTTTTTTATTGTACATTGGTTATTTGTAATTTTTGATTGCATATTTGGAATCCTCACATTTTTCTGGACAAAATAGTGTACTCGCATGAAATTTCTGGGCGAGTTTTGGTTGCAGGTGGCCGGAAGTGGTGGCCGGAACCTAGCTCCGGCGGCTGGTGGGGGTTCCGGCGAGATTAGGGTTTAGATGGGGAAGACGAAATCCCAGCCCTTCGTTTGGTTGATCCAACGGTCCACATAATGCCATGTGTTTTAATTTTTGTTTTTATTTTATTGGCTTGCGTGTGTGCCTTTCCACGATTGTTACCGTGCATCTCACATCTAACCCTTTCATCTTAATTACTAATGGTTTTTGTTGACTCATTATCACGCGTCTGATTCATCATGAGGCCATCACCTTGCCAACACATTAAAATGGGAGTGTGCCAGACACGTGGGGGGGGGGGGGGGGGGGGGGTAGGGTGGTCAAATTGCTTTAGTGGGCGTGTGTACATGTTTAGTATGGTGTGCCGTATGATCATGGCCGTTGATCACGTGTACTTGTTGTTTTGATTGACTTATTATCACGCGTTGGATTGATCTTGTGGTAAGTATGGAGTCAACCGTTTGACTAGGGCCCACGTGCTCCTTTCTTATTTTTTTCTGAGCAATTATTTGGACTGGGCTTCTATTCGCACCCCCACGTTTTAGCCCATTATCATTTTCAACATGTTTGGCTTGCTGTTCATACCCCCCATTCATTTTCTTTCTATTTTATTTATTTTTATTATCGCATTTTCATTTTTAATTTTTAAAAATACATAATTGCATTAAAAAATTCCAAAAAAAATCATGCATCATTTTAATAATTTTATAAAATTTTCACAAATTTTATTTTATTATTTTATTTTATTTTCATCATCGGATATAATTATTTTAATAATTTCTCTTTTAATTTATTTCATTATGCACACATTGCATTGTTTATTTTATTTCTCTGCATCCATAAAACATTTTGAATACATTCTTTTTGCATTCATTCACCAATACATTGAAGTGCATTAAAATATTTTTCTCTCATTTTTAAAATCATTTCATATTGCATTTTAGTCCTTTTCCTTTTGCATGTTGAACCATATTTCTCATCTGACTTTGGATAATTGTTTGAGTGACTTACATTTTGAATTTTTGCAGGAGTCTTTGATCTGTTGTTTGTCTCTGGTTGAGCAATGTTGATAATTAATTTGGCAATTTTAGAAGTTGTTTCTCTAATTATTTGATTGCTTTCATTTGAGGTTTTCTTGTATGCATATTTCTAATCATGCCTGAGTTTTTGTTTGAGAAGGCACTTGTGCCATTGTTTTGGGGTTGTTTATTTGAATTCATGGGCCATGTTTGGATTGTTATAGGTCACTTGACTGCCATTTTATGTCATTGCTTGGACTTCACTTGTCTCATTTCTTTTACGTATGTCTGTTTTATGCTAACCGTTTATGCAGGGGCTGAGGTAAGTTATTTAAGGGTGTGGATAAGTATCCATGTCCACTCTCACCCTTTCTTTCTCTCATCTTTTCCTTTCTTTAGGTTTAGGTTGTTGTCAAACCTCCCTTTAGGGCCACCTTTGCATGATAACATTAGGGTAGTTTTTTCCTCGTAGTGTTTTTTCTTTTGAGTCACTCTTCTCATCTCAAAACATCTCTAAGATACTTAATAAGGTCAACTTGCCTTGCACACAAGCCTTAAACATAGGAAATGAAGATTGAGGGGTCCCCCTTCTCTCTTCTAGGGTGTTGAGAATACGTTCCATTGGGGGCGACCATGCGACGCATTCGTTCCCGTGTCATAGACTTTAGTTCAAGTTGAGTTACGAACTAACTCAAGTCACTTCTGTCCTAAAAAATACAAACAAACTTCAAACCTTTTCATCCTGCGGGATTGTCAAACTAAAGGCTATTTTCAAAAAGGGCACGTTACTTTCCGTCTGAGTCGCAAACAGGCATCGACCCTAACTGCCGGACGCGAACTTAACGTCGCTCATAAAAATCACAAAAAGAACTTGGTCCGAACTACGTTGACTCTGAATTCCCCATTGCACAAAGGGGGTACGTAGGCCTAGGACGTCAACGTCCTACCGAGTCTGTCTTTGTTTTCCCCTTCCCCGTCTTAGTACATCCATAGATGATAGGATAACTCACCCTTAGAATAGACAACAAGCGTGGATCTCATCGAGTACGATGGACGCGTGGGGTGCTAGCACCTTCCCCTCGCATAACCGACTCCCGAACCCAGGCTATGGTTGCGATGACCATTCCTTTCCCTCTTCTTCAGGTTTATGCGGTGTTCCCTTTCCCTCTCTTGGGATAAATTTACACGGCTGGCGACTCTGTTTTTCCGCGCCACTCTCGCGTTTGTACCTGGATGAAAATCTTGGGAGCAACAGCTGGCGACTCTGCTGGGGATTCAGGTTGACCTATGTTGGTCCATCCCTAAGCGAGTCAATCCTAGGGCTTGCTTGTCTTTGTTCTCTTTGGATGTTTTTTTTTTGTTTTGCTT
The DNA here is from genome assembly GCA_022829125.1 of Lathyrus tuberosus. Lineage (NCBI taxonomy): Eukaryota > Viridiplantae > Streptophyta > Magnoliopsida > Fabales > Fabaceae > Lathyrus > Lathyrus tuberosus. Next base: position 2,814,437 of record JALAZF010000579.1, read on the forward strand.
TATTTGTTGTATTTTATTTTTACCGCATTTTCTGCATTGCATATTATTATCAGCTGTTACACTGTTTTTCTATTTGGCGGGTTGGGAGTTCTGAGCGATAAGCCCACTACCCAGGCTTGAGCGTACACGTAGGATTAGCGTGGCAAGTAGTGTGACTCGTGTGGCATTTGGCCAGACATAGTATACACGAAAACTCCACATCCAGACGAGGTTTTCTTTGGTAATGTTCTATCCTGCGCATTGGTGCAGATGATTGAATGTAACCTGGAAAGCTATCGACTCTGGCGACCATTCCCGAGGACTCAGTAACGGCACTCCTCTCGAGACGTGATAATGGCAGACCAGAAATGGCAAACCCATTGCACATGTCGATCCGAGGACCCAATACTGGCGATAGTACTGTACCCCGAGGGATGAATGTACTATTGCTTCTCGACCTCAGTGCCGAAGCTGAGGACTTGCCATGGGACTTTTTCTTTTTGAGGGGAATCAGTTAAGGCCTCCTCGATTGGTGATGATGCCAAACTAGAAATGGTGACCGTATCATCATTTCTCGACCTGAGAGCCCGTGATATTGAGGATCCTCGGCTTTCTAGTACCCACATGTGAGAGGGCAGGGTGTTTACAGGTTTGCAGGTAACCTTGACCTTCAACACACCCGGTTTTCTGATCAGCAGGTTTATCAGTGTGGTACTATGGTTATATTGGTATTCTGGGTATTTGGGCAGACCTTTGAGATTATACAGTGGTTCAGTGCAGCAGTTGTCCAGTCTGTGTGGCATCCTTGATCCCATGTGTGCATTTCCATCATCATTTTGCATCCTAACATGTTTTATTCATTTGCAGGGTTGCATCCTAACTTTGATTCCGGTTTTTAAAGATTATTAAGGATGAGTACTGAGAAGAAAAAGAACATCATAATGTACAAGTTCCCATCACTTATTCTGGATCCTGTTCACCAGATTGTGTCTATGGCAGAACATGGGGTGTTGGCAGACTTTAGAGGAGAGTATGAGAGAATTCTGGATTTTGCTCGTAACATCACTGAATACGAGTATAGGGCTTTGTACACTCTGGTGCAATTCTATGACCCTCGCCTGCGTTGTTTCCTGTTCACTAATTATCTTTTGGCTCCGACATTGGAGGAATTTGCTCTCATTCTGGATATTTCTATAAAAAAGGAGGCTCCTTTCTATCCTTCTAAAGAACTTCCTAATTTAGAAAAGGTTTCTGAGGCTCTGCATTTGGATTTGTCTTTGGTGAAAAATAATGTTGCCAGTAAGGGAGGGTGTAAAGGCTTCCATATGAAATTTTTGATAGAACAAGCTGTTGTGTATGCTAAAGCTAGATGTTGGTCAGTTTTCAACGCCATCTTGGCTATGTGTGTCTATGGAACGGTGTTGTTCCCAAGTATGAAGGATTTTGTGGACATGCACGCTGTCCGGATATTTACCATGAAGAATCTGGTACCTACTTTGCTTGGAGATCTATATTATTCAGTGCACTATAAGAACGAGAAGAGGAGGGGAGGACCCCTTTATTTTTGTGCACCAGTCTTCTACAAATGGTTTGCTGATCGTCTTCCTAAATCTGGGGCATTTGTAGATACTCAAGGAACATTGGATTGGTCCAAAAGATTAATGGGCTTGAGGGCAAATAATCTAGTTTGGGTTAACCGTGACTTGTTGGGCCAAGATATCATGATTAGTTGTGGAGGCCTCCCAAATGTGCCTCTAATAGGAAGGAAAGGGGGAATTAACTACAACCCTATTCTTGCTATTAGGCAATTCGGGTATGCCTTGAAGGAGCCACCAAGAGACGAGGAGGTCCGAGAATCTTTATATCTGAGTGGGGAAACCAATCTAGAACGGTTAAAAGAAGCTACAAATACTTGGGGAGATCGTCATAAGAAAGGGAAGACTTATTTTGGGAAGAGCAACAACAGAACATTTCCCGCGTATGAAGATTGGATCCAGAAAAGGGTAGAGGAGGAGCTTTTGCCGTTCTCCAAAGAACCACCATCTTACCCCTTGCTGATTGAGCCTCCTACCACAGTTGAGATAGAGAAATTTAACGATTTATGGGCTGAAAAAGAAAAGCTGCGAGAAGAAAACAGTGAGCTAAAAAGAGAGATTTACCAGTTGAAACATGAGCGGGGTGAAGCTGTTCATATCGCCAAGTTGAAGACAGAGCTTCTCGCTGAGGCAGAAAAGGAGCTAGCTGACAAGGTCGCATCCAGACAAAGGATGAAGCAAGCTCTAGACGGTATCAGTAAGGTTCTCGAGTCTAAGAAGGAGGAATTGGACAAGGCTTTGTTAAAAATTCACAGGTTCAATGCTCACCGAGAAACTGCAATGGCTGAGAATAAGAGAAAGGAAGACGATTACCTGGCTCAGATTGATCAATTGAAGTCGCAGCTCAAGAAGAAAGACGCTGAGATCTTATCAGGGGTATTCCAGAGACAAGCAGTCGAGGGTCGACTCAATGAAGCCATAGCCTCCATAGAGGAACTGAAGGTCCAAGCTGAAGTGAAGAGATCTAGACACAAGGGACCTAGCATGGATGGTGTTTCTGGAGAAGACGATTGGGAGTTACATTGCCGATACTTGGAAGGGATCCTGCATAGGAGAGACGTTCTCATTCAGGAGCTAATTCAGAGACCGAAGCATCCCGACACCAGAAAGCTGTTCAAGGAAATTCAAGACTCGAGCAAAAAGCATAATGGATGGGGGGATTGACACTTGTGGACTTTGATGACATGACGTAGTTTCCTATGTCTCTTTCATTGTATTTGGATCACCGCCAGGCTTGTTGGTTGGGTTCTATGATTATTGTGTTCAAACTCATTTATTTTGGGTTGTGATTGTTGACATTTGGTTTTCCTCTGGTTTTCTTAATATATGAGCAGAAGTTTCGTTCTATCTTGTTATTAAACTGGAATCAACCGGTGGATCACCCTGCGAATATTCAAACATGTTCATTTGCATTTGCATATTCATAATCATTTTGCATAACCATTTTGCATGACAGGTGTTTATCTCCGGTATTCTTATCTTGTTCTAATCTCAGGATTGCAGATCAGCACATTCATCGGTATTCTACCAGACAAAATCAGAAGAGATTTATGGATCAGCTACAAAATGAGATAACTGAGATGCGGACTCGCATGAACCAATTCATGGAATTAATGCAAGGTGTCGCTCAAGGCCAAGAGCAGTTGAGGACTCTCGTTCAGCCACTGATTGCAAGGGTTGATGAGGACGGTGTCGTTCATACTGGTGTTACTGGTAATAATGTTCAGAATGGCCCTCCGGGCGGAAGTATTCATGTTGCTGGTGTTGTCATTCCTCCGGGCGGAGAAGAAAATGTTGTGATTCCTAATGCTGGGGGAGGTGGTAACGGTGCTGGCGCAATTCATGGCCGTCAGTATGATGATGTTCAAGATGATGCATTTTCTCTGCCAGGTGGGGATGCTGGTCCCCAGACTGACAATGATCAGAGGATCAGGTTGATCGAGGAACAACTGAGGGGTGTTATGAATCAGGATTCTGTGGGTATGGATTTAGAGGATTTGGGGCTGGTTCCAGGCGTTGTTATCCCGCACAAGTTTCAGACTCCCACTTTCGAGAAATATAATGGTATGACTTGCCCGAGGACTCATGGCAGGGCATACGCAAGTAAGATGGCTGCGCATGCGAAGAATGAAAAATTGATGATGCATTGCTTCCAGGATAGCCTATCTGGGGCATCCCTGGAGTGGTACATGCAACTGGAAAGGAAAGATGTGCGTAGTTGGAGAGATCTGGCAGGGGCATTTATTAGACACTATCAATATAACACTGACATGGCTCCTAACAGAACACAGCTACAGAATTTGTCACAGAAGAACAATGAGAGTTTCAAGGAGTATGCCCAGAGGTGGCGTGAATTGGCAGCAAGGGTTCAGCCTCCAATGTTGGAACGAGAAATGATAACTATGTTTATGGCCACCTTGCAGGGTCATTACTATGAAAAGCTGGTACCGAGTATGACTGGAAAATTTGCTGACTTGATCTTAGTAGGAGAGATGGTGGAAAGCGGAATTAAGGCGGGAAAAATATCAGGCGGTGATGGGTCTTCATCTGGAGGGAGTAAGAAGCCTTATGCCAGTGGTTATAAGAAGAGGGAGGGAGATACAAACTCTGTGTCATCATATCGTGGTAGAGAAGGACCTCGTCAGAACTTCAATCAGCAGGTGGCTTCTGTAACCATCCCAGCAGTGTCTCAACAACAAAATCAGGCTCCTCGCCGATCGCAGTCTCTGAATAGGCGGGATAGGCATTTTGAAACTCCACCCCTTCCATACTCTCAGTTATTTCAGCACTTGTTAAAGCTATAATTAATTCAGACGAGAACATTGCCTCCACCTACTGGTAATCCACCTCCCGGCTATGACGTCAACGCCCATTGTGAGTTTCATTCTGGGGCCCCGGACATCAAATTGTGAACTGTAAAGCTTTTAAGAATAAGGTTCAAGATTTGGTGGATTCCAAAGCCATCAATTTCTCCAATGATGTTCCAAATGTGAACCAGAACCCGATGTCGAATCATGGTGAGTCGAGGGTCAACGCTATTAATAAAGACTGTGAAGACTTGAGTCTGATTTCAGATGTGAACGAAGTCCAAACTCCCTTGGGTGTGGTGAAGGAAAGACTGTTAAAGGGAGGGGTATTTCCAGGCTGTGATGAAGGTTGTGTAGGATGTGTGTCGCAGCCAGGCGGTTGTGATTCATTGAAAGCAGGTATTCAGAGAATGATCAGTGAAGGGGTATTACAGTTTGATAGAGGTTGTAGGTAGAGTAAAGTTACTAACAGAGAGACTGATGTTGCCACGATAACAATTCCATTCAAGACAATAACTATATCAGCGCCGACGAGACCAGCGTCGGTCATTATCACTGTTCCTGGACCAGTCCAGTATGAGAGTACCAAGGCCATCCCATGGAATTATGGGGCCGAGGTGTTTGTTGACGGTAAGAAGCAGGAATTGGTAGAGACATCAGCTGTGAATACAGGGGTTGAAAATCTTGTTGAAGCAGGGGCTATCACTAGGAGTGGTAGAGTCTTTATTCCGTCCGAGAATCAAGCTGGCAGTTCAAGACAAGACAAAGGTAAACAGATGATGGATGAGTCTGCACAGAGGCAGGAAGCAAATAATTCTATGACAAAGCCAGTTGGGGATACTTTCTCAGAAGACGTGGAAGAGTTTATGAGGTTGATTAGGAAGAGTGATTACAAGATTGTCGATCAACTTCACCAAACTCCGTCAAAGATTTCCATTCTATCCTTACTGTTGTGCTCGGAGGCACACCGAAATGCATTGCTGAAGGTTTTGAATATGGCCTATGTACCGCAGGAGATATCTATCAACTAGTTAGAAGGGGTTGTAGCTCATGTGAATGCTGGTAATGGTTTGGGTTTCACCTATTTAGATCTGACTCCGGCCGGGAGGAATCACAATAATGCTCTGCATATTTCAGTGGAATGTCGTGGTTCTTTAATGTCGTATGTGTTAGTTGATACTGGGTCATCTTTGAATGTGTTACCAAAGAAGGCTTTGATGAAATTGGATACTCGTGGATTAATATGTACACCAAGTGACTTGGTGCTACGTGCTTTTGATGGCTCCAAGAGGTCGGTTTTTGGAGAGTTAGTTCTGCTAATCAAGGTGGGTCCTGAGATTTTCAACACCACCTTTTACATAATGGATATTCAGCCTACCTATAGTTGTTTGCGTTGCACCAGAAGTTGAAGTATATGGTGGATGGCCACGTTGTGACTGTTTGTTGTGAAGAAGATATTATGGTGAGCCACCTATCGACCTTCAAGTATGTGGAGGTAGATGGTGAAGTACAGGAAACTTTGTGCCAAGCCTTTGAAGCTGTGAAAATTCTCGAGGAACCCCCAAAGGCAGCCAGTCAGCCTGAGGTGGTTGCCCAACCTGAAGTCATCAGACAACCAGAGGTTACAATGTCCTCTTTCAAAGAGGCGCGTGCTATAGTTGAAGCTAGTGGTTCTCAGAAGTGGGGCAGTGTTATTGATGTTCAAAGAAAGCAAGATACTCATGGGCTGGGTTACAAGCCACCTAGGCGTTATGAAGAGCCTCCCAAGTTCTATGGTCCGGTCCGTTTCACCAGTGTCGGTGTTTTCTTCGACAGAGTCAATGCTATTGGGGATGAAGGAGATAGTGACTGTGACATGGATGAATGGATCCGTCCCTGCACCCCTTGTCAGAGTTTAGGCAACTGGTCCTCCGAGAAAGTCATCCAAGTGACGCGCCCGGAGTAATTTACTTTTGTTTTTTGTCATGTTGAGTCCTACGTTCTGCCCAAGACGTAGTGATATTTATTTGTAGGGCTTGGATGTTTTATTTGCTATTTTTATCATCAATAAAGGACGATTTTTCATTCAAATGTTTTGATCCCTGTTTTTCTATTTTTACTTTTTGCATTAACCCACATCAAAATGGCAATGTGTTTTCTTGTTTGTTGCACTCATAATAAACATAAAACATCCATCATGCAGGTTCCTCTGTTCAGATTCCACCCATGACTTAGCTATGGCTCGATATGACTTTGACAATCCCATCTATCAAGCCGAAGAAGAGGCTGACGAAGACTGTGACTTGCCAGAAGAATTAGCCAGGCTACTGAAACAAGAGGAAAGGGTTATTCTACCTCATCAGGAGGAAGTTGAGACTGTTAATCTGGGAACCGAGGATGTTAAACGAGAAGTAAAGATTGGGGCAGCTTTGGAAGACACTGTTAAGGGAAGATTGGTTGAGTTGCTTCGAGAGTATGTGGATATCTTCGCCTGGTCTTACCAAGACATGCCCGGGCTTGACACTGACATCGTTTCACACAGACTGCCTCTTAAAGAGGGTTGTACTCCAGTCAAGCAGAAACTAAGAAGGAAGAAACCAGATATGGCTGTCAAGATCAAGGAAGAGGTTCAGAAACAGTTAGACGCTGGATTTCTCGCTGTGACAAATTATCCTCCGTGGGTGGCTAATATTGTACCTGTACCTAAGAAGGATGGGAAGGTCAGGATATGTGTTGATTACCGAGATTTAAACAGGGCGAGGCCGAAGGATGATTTCCCGCTCCCCCACATTGACGTGTTAGTAGACAATACGGCTCAATATTCTGTGTTTTCCTTCATGGATGGTTTCTCTGGGTATAACCAAATCAAAATGGCCCTAGAGGACATGGAGAAAACAACGTTCATAACACCGTGGGGAACATTTTGCTACAAGGTAGTGCCCTTTGGGTTGAAGAATGCTGGGGCCACCTATCAGTGGGCAATGGTGACTCTCTTTCATGATATGATTCACAAGGAGATCGAAGTTTATGATGATGACATGATTGCGAAGTCACAAACAGAGGAAGAGCACTTGGTAAACCTCCAGAAGTTGTTTGAAAGGTTGAGGAAGTTCATATTGAGATTGAATCCGAACAAGTGCACTTTCGGTGTGAGGTCTGGTAAATCGCTGGGGTTCATTGTTAGTGAAAGAGGCATATAGGTTGATCCTGCAAAAATAAGAGCCATACAGGAGATGCCTGAGCCAAGGACAGAGAAAGAGGTTTGTGGGTTCTTGGGAAGGTTGAATTACATTGCTAGGTTCATCTCTCATCTGACAGCCACGTGTGAACCAATTTTCAAGTTGCTAAGAAAGGATCAAGAGGTCAGGTGGAATGAAAATTGTCGAGAGGCGTTTGAAAGGATCAAGACGTATTTGCAGGAACCTCCAGTCCTTATGCCACCGGTGTCTGGGAGACTGTTGATTATGTACCTTACGGTTCTTGAGAATTCGATGGGTTGTGTACTCGGTCAACACGACGAGACAGGTAGGAAAGAGCACGCCATTTATTATCTGAGTAAGAAGTTCACTGATTGCGAATCAATATACTCTATGTTGGAAAAGACATGTTGTGCGCTCGCTTGGGCAGCCAAGCGCCTAAGGCAGTATATGTTAAACCACACGACCTTGTTGATTTCGAAGATGGATCCAATTAAGTACGTGTTTGAGAAGCAGGCACTTTCTGGAAGGATAACCCATTGGCAGATGGTTTTGACAGAGTAAGATATTCAGTATGTTTCTCAGAAGGCCATTAAAGGAAGTGTTATGTCAGAATATCTTGCTGAACAGCCGGTCGAGGATTGTCAGCCAATGAAGTTTGAGTTTCCGGACGAGCACGTTATGTTTCTGAAAATGAAAGATTATGAAGAGCCTCTTCCTGACGAAGGACCTAAAATTGGGTCTCAGTGGAAGATGATTTTTGATGGGGCTGTCAACTCATATGGCAATGGAATTGGGGCAATCATTACGACCCCGAAGGGTTCTCATATACCTTTCACTGCCCGGTTAGCATTCGTGTGTACCAACAACGAGGCAGAGTATGAAGCATGCATCATGGGGTTAGAAGAAGCAATTGATTTGAGAATTAAGAACCTTAATGTCTATGGTGATTCCGCGTTGGTAGTTAATCAGATTACAGGAGAATGGGAGACTCGTCAGGCGAATTTGGTGCCTTATAACAACTATGCCAGAAGGTTGTTACCTTTCTTTGATAGGGTGGATTTTCATCATGTGCCCCGAGCTGAGAATCAGATGGCTGATGTGTTGGCAACATTGGCATCCATGTATAAGGTGAACCGTTGGAATGAAACTCTGTCGATTAGAATCATGCGCCTGGACAGACCAGCTTTTGTGTTTGCAATTGAAGATGTGTCAGATGGCAAACTGTGGTATCATGATATTAAGGTCTTTCTGAAGAGACAGGAGTATCCAGAGGGTGCCTCCACCAAGGATAAGAAGACTCTGAGAAGGTTTCCAGGAAACTTCTTTCTGAACAAGGATGATGTGTTATATAAGAGGAACTTCGATATGGTTTTGCTTCGTTGTGTTGATGAACACGAGGCAGGCGTATTGATGGAGGAAGTTCACGAGGGTTCTTTTGGCACTCATTCCAGTGGACACACCATGGCTAGAAAGTTGTTGAGGGCAAGATATTACTGGATGACTATGGAGTCTGATTGTTTCAAGAACGCCCGAAAGTGCCATAAATGCCAGATTTATGCAGATAAGATGCATGTACCGCCTACGCTTCTAAATGTGTTGTCATCTCCCTGGCCTTTTGCAATGTGGGGCATAGATATGATTGGAAAGATTGAGCCCACTGCTTCCAATGGGCATCGTTTCATTTTGGTTGCCATTGACTATTTCACAAAGTGGGTGGAAGCAGCCTCGTATGCCAACGCCACCAAGCAAGTGGTAGCCCGGTTTATAAAGAAGGATATCATCTGTCGTTATTGGATCCCAGAGAGAATCATTACTGATAATGGCTCGAATTTGAACAACAAGATGATGAAGGAACTATGTCAGAGTTTTAAGATCGAGCATCATAATTCCTCTCCATATCGTCCGAAGATGAATGGTGCTGTTGAGGCAGCGAATAAAAATATTAAGAAGATTGTGCAGAAGATGGTGGTAACATATAAAGATTGGCTTGAGATGTTGCCTTATGCCCTACATGGTTACCGTACTTCGGCGCGTACGTCAACTGGGGCAACCCCTTTCTCATTGGTATATGGTATGGAAGCAGTTTTACCCTTGGAGGTCGAGATTCCGTCTTTGAGAGTTCTGGCAGATGTGAAGCTAGATGAAGCTGAATGGGTGCGTGCCAGGTTGGATCAGTTGAACCTTATTGAAGAAAAGAGATTGGCAGCCATCGCACATGGTCGGTTGTATCAGAGTAGGATGAAGCACGCCTTTGACCAGAAAGTGCGTCCTCGGAGTTTTCAAACAGGCGAATTGGTTTTGAAAAGGATCCTTCCTCCTCAGACAGATCACAGGGGCAAATGGACTCCAAACTACGAGGGGCCATATGTAGTCAGAAAGGTTTTCTCTGGTGGAGCCTTACTATTTTCAACTATGGATGGCGAAGATTTTACATCCCCTGTGAACGTAGACGTAGTCAAAAAATACTTCCCATAAAAGAGACTCGCTGGACATAAAAAGAAAGTCCAGGCAAAAAGGGGCATCCCGGCGAACCATAAAAAGGAAAAGGTTCGGGCAAAAGTTAGGGATAAAATGTAAAAAGAAACGTGTAAACCCGCAAAGTTGAAAACCTGAAAAGGCGACTTTGGCAAAAATGGGTATCCCGATGGATTGAAAACCCGAAAAGGGCAATCCAGGCAAAAGTTAGGGATCTATAAGAGAAAGGCTATGGTCTGCGTTCGATCTGTGAGTACTTTTAATACCTGGAAATTCTGAAAGAAAGGAATCGGTACAGTTAGTCTCTTCAAAGGTCAAGATATTTGTGGATAAGCAAGACATATGGGTCATAGCTGAGTCGAATCATGATGGATATATGTTCCCACATTGCCGACATGTGTATTTTCTTTTTGCTTTTGCGCAATTACCTCTTTTTAGGAATTGCTTCCTATTGTAAATGCCTATTTACAGGCCACTTTTCTCAATAAAATATTCATTTCACTCAAAGAGCTTTCCATTGTTTGTTTTACTTTTACTGTTTTGTTTGCAAAAACGTCCGATATTTTTGATAAACATTGCATATAAAACTTCGAGCTTTGCGGAGCATAACGAAAAGCAATAGAAATTACTTAAGCATTATCGGTGATAGTCTGGTTGTGGCATATTCTTTTGTTGTTATTCGACTTGCAGGGCAACAGGATCGTATTTCCCCAGCAGCTTGCTTTCCTCAGCATTGAGATTGCACCTTTCCCCAGCAGAGCAGACCTTCCCCAGCAGGAGACCTGGAAAGTATTTTCTCTGAACCAAGACGTTATCTCCCCACAGAATCAGTGTTTTCACTTTCCCCATCCAGTCAGGAAGCGTGCTTTCACCGAAGACGTCATGTTCTAATCCCCAGCAAGATGGGAGTAAAGGCATACTCCCCATCAGCAGGCTAAGTTCAGCAGTATCCCCAGGCAGGATTGTATTAGGGATTGTTATCCCCAAGTAGGATGATTATGGGCCGGCATCCCCCTGCAAGTTCTAAGCCCATTGGTTATTAGCAATCCTCAGCAACAGACTTCTGGTTCCGTTATTGGCGTTCATTCTCAACTCCCTCAGCAGAGGGGAAATCTCAGGTTTTGGGGATGTTACCTTCAATATAGGTCATGTGTAATCCCCAGTGGTGTGGATGTTCTTTTGGAATTTCATCCCCAGCAGAGGTTGCTGATCCAAAGAGTCGGTCTGTGTGATCCTTCTCAGCAGAGTTCCTAGATTCAGAGGACAATTTATTTTTGTCTTCCCCAGCTGAATTGGTCTTTTCTCTCCGGCATTTATTTTGCTAGAGGGGCCCTTTTCGCATATCATAAGCATTTGCATTGCATCCTCAAACGCGTAGCATTTCCACTTTGTGTGCAGCATTACGCCAAAATTCAAACATTTGCATTTGAAGCATAAGCCAGGTTTGATACTTTCTTTGCCAAATCTCTTTCTCAGCAGAGATGGTTTAACTCAGGAGATTTTTGGAGGGATGTGTTCCTCATACTTGTGTTCCCCGGCAGAGTCTTTTATTTAGACTTCTCCTTCCCCCAGCGGAGTCATCTTGCCTGTGGATTTTGAGTCGGTTAGGAGTTTGCCTTTGTTTGGCCTTTCTCTTTAGTGAAATCCCATTCTCACCTGTTAGTCAGTTCTTCCTTGACATATTTTTGCTGCCCAATTTCCCTTTATCAGCAGGGATGGCATTTATTTTGCTAGTTTCTCTTTATCAGCAGAGATAGCAATCTTTGGAAGATTTTCTTTTGTCAGTTTCCCTTTATCAGCAGGGATGGCATTTATTTTGCTAGTTTCTCTTTATCAGCAGAGATAGCAATCTTTTGACGATTTTCTTTTGTCAGTTTCCCTTTATCAGCAGGGATGGCATTTATTTTGCTAGTTTCTCTTTATCAGCAGAGATAACAATCTTTCGAAGATTTTCTTTCGGCAGTTCCCTTTATCAGCAGGGATGGCATTTATTTTGTCAGTTTCCCTTTATCAGCAGGGATGGCATTTATTTTGCTAGTTTCTCTTTATCAGCAGAGATAGCAATCTTTTGAAGATTTTCTTTTGTCAGTTTCCCTTTATCAGCAGGGATGGCATTTATTTTGCTAGTTTCTCTTTATCAGCAGAGATAGCAATCTTTTGAAGATTTTCTTTTGTCAGTTTCCCTTTATCAACAGGGATGGCATTTATTTTGCTAGTTTCGCTTTATCAGCAGAGATAGCAATCTTTTGAAGATTTCTTTCGTCAGTTTCCCTTTATCAGCAGGGTTGGCATTTATTTTGCTAGTTTCTCTTTATCAGCAGAGATAGCAATCTTTTGAAGATTTTCTTTCGTCAGTTTCCCTTTATCAGCAGGGATGGCATTTATTTTGCTAGTTTCTCTTTATCAGCAGAGATAACAATCTTTTGAAGATTTTCTTTTGTCATTTTCCCGTTATCAGCAGGGATGGCATTTATTTTGCTAGTTTCTCTTTATCAGCAAAGATAGCAATCTTTCGAAGATTTTCTTTCGGCAGTTCCCTTTATCTGCAGGGATGGCATTTATTTTGTCAGTTTCCCTTTATCAGCAGGGATGGCATTTATTTTGCTAGTTTCTCTTTATCAGCAGAAATAGCAATCTTTTGAAGATTTTCTTTTGTCAGTTTCCCTTTATCAGCAGGGATGGCATTTATTTTGCTAGTTTCTCTTTATCAGTAGAGATAGCAATCTTTTGAAGATTTTCTTTTGTCAGTTTTCCTTTATCAGCAGGGACGGCATTTATTTTGCTAGTTTCTCTTTATCAGCAGAGATAGCAATCTTTTGAAGATTTCTTTCGTTAGTTTCCCTTTATCAGCAGGGATGGCATTTACTTTGCTCGTTTCTCTTTATCAGCAGAGATAGCAATCTTTTAAAGATTTTCTTTCGTCAGTTTCCCTTTATCAGCAAGGATGGCATTTATTTTGCTAGTTTCTCTTTATCATCAGAGATAGCAATGTTTTGAAGATTTTCTTTTGTCAGTTTCCCTTTATCAGCAGGGATGGCATTTATTTTGCTAGTTTCTCTTTATCAGCAGAGATAGCAATCTTTCGAAGATTTTCTTTCGGCAGTTCCCTTTATCAGCAGGGATGGCATTTATTTTGTCAGTTTCCCTTTATCATCAGGGATGGCATTTATTTTGCTAGTTTCTCTTTATCAGCAGAGATAGCAATCTTTTGAAGATTTTCTTTTGTCAGTTTCCCTTTATCAGCAGGGATGGCATTTATTTTGCTAGTTTCTCTTTATCAGCAGAGATAGCAATCTTTTGAAGATTTTCTTTTGTCAGTTTCCCTTTATCAGCAGGGATGGCATTTATTTTGCTAGTTTCTCTTTATCAGCAGAGATAGCAATCTTTTGAAGATTTTCTTTTGTCAGTTTCCCTTTATCAGCAGGGACAGCATTTATTTTGCTAGTTTCTCTTTATCAGCAGAGATAGCAATCTTTCGAAGATTTTCTTTCGGCAGTTTCCTTTATCTGCAGGGATGGCATTTATTTTGTCAGTTTCCCTTTATCAGCTGGGATGGCATTTATTTTGCTAGTTTCTCTTTATCAGCAGAGATAGCAATCTTTTGAAGATTTTCTTTTGTCAGTTTCCCTTTATCAGCAGGGATGGCATTTATTTTGCTAGTTTCTCTTTATCAGTAGAGATAGCAATCTTTTGAAGATTTTCTTTTGTCAGTTTTCCTTTATCAGCAGGGACGACATTTATTTTGCTAGTTTCTCTTTATCAGCAGAGATAGCAATCTTTTGAAGATTTCTTTCGTCAGTTTCCCTTTATCAGCAGGGATGGCATTTATTTTGCTCGTTTCTCTTTATCAGCAGAGATAGCAATCTTTTAAAGATTTTCTTTCGTCAGTTTCCCTTTATCAGCAAGGATGGCATTTATTTTGCTAGTTTCTCTTTATCAGCAGAGATAGCAATGTTTTGAAGATTTTCTTTTGTCAGTTTCCCTTTATCAGCAGGGATGGCATTTATTTTGCTAGTTTCTCTTTATCAGCAGAGATAGCAATCTTTCGAAGATTTTCTTTCGGCAGTTCCCTTTATCAGCAGGGATGGCATTTATTTTGTCAGTTTCCCTTTATCATCAGGGATGGCATTTATTTTGCTAGTTTCTCTTTATCAGCAGAGATAGCAATCTTTTGAAGATTTTCTTTTGTCAGTTTCCCTTTATCAGCAGGGATGGCATTTATTTTGCTAGTTTCTCTTTATCAGCAGAGATAGCAATCTTTTGAAGATTTTCTTTTGTCAGTTTTCCTTTATCAGCAGGGACGGCATTTATTTTGCTAGTTTCTCTTTATCAGCAGAGATAGCAATCTTTTGAAGATTTCTTTCGTCAGTTTCCCTTTATCAGCAGGGGTGGCATTTATTTTGCTCGTTTCTCTTTATCAGCAGAGATAGCAATCTTTTAAAGATTTTCTTTCGTCAGTTTCCCTTTATCAGCAAGGATGGCATTTATTTTGCTAGTTTCTCTTTATCAGCAGAGATAGCAATGTTTTGAAGATTTTCTTTTGTCAGTTTCCCTTTATCAGCAGGGATGGCATTTATTTTGCTAGTTTCTCTTTATCAGCAGAGATAGCAATCTTTCGAAGATTTTCTTTCGGCAGTTCCCTTTATCAGCAGGGATGGTATTTATTTTGTCAGTTTCCCTTTATCATCAGGGATGGCATTTATTTTGCTAGTTTCTCTTTATCAGCAGAGATAGCAATCTTTTGAAGATTTCTTTCGTCAGTTTCCCTTTATCAGCAGGGATGGCATTTATTTTGCTCGTTTCTCTTTATCAGCAGAGATAGCAATCTTTTAAAGATTTTCTTTCGTCAGTTTCCCTTTATCAGCAAGGATGGCATTTATTTTGCTAGTTTCTCTTTATCAGCAGAGATAGCAATATTTTGAAGATTTTCTTTTGTCAGTTTCCCTTTATCAGCAGGGATGGCATTTATTTTGCTAGTTTCTCTTTATCAGCAGAGATAGCAATCTTTCGAAGATTTTCTTTCGGCAGTTCCCTTTATCAGCAGGGATGGCATTTATTTTGTCAGTTTCCCTTTATCAGCAGGGACGGCATTTATTTTGCTAGTTTCTCTTTATCAGCAGAGATAGCAATCTTTTGAAGATTTCTTTTGTCAGTTTCCCTTTATCAGCAGGGATGGCATTTATTTTGCTAGTTTCTCTTTATCAGCAGAGATGGCAATCTTTTGAAGATTTCTTTCGTCAGTTTCCCTTTATCAGCGGGGATGGCATTTATTTTGCTAGTTTCTCTTTATCTGCAGAGATAGCAATCTTTTGAAGATTTTCTTTTGTCAGTTTCCCTTTATCAGCAGGGATGGCATTGATTTTGCTAGTTTCTCTTTATCAGCAGAGATAGCAATCTTTTGAAGATTTCCTTTTGTCAGTTTCCCTTTATCAGCAGGGATGGCATTTATTTTGCTAGTTTCTCTTTATCAGCAGATATAGCAATCTTTTGAAGATTTTATTTTGTCAGTTACCCTTTATCAGTAGGGATGGCATTTATTTTGCTAGTTTCTCTTTATCAGCAGAGATAGCAATGTTTTGAAGATTTTCTTTTGTCAGTTTCCCTTTATCAGCAGGGATGGCATTTATTTTGCTAGTTTCTCTTTATCAGCAGAGATAGCAATCTTTCGAAGATTTTCTTTCGGCAGTTCCCTTTATCAGCAGGGATGGCATTTATTTTGTCAGTTTCCCTTTATCATCAGGGATGGCATTTATTTTGCTAGTTTCTCTTTATCAGCAGAGATAGCAATCTTTTGAAGATTTTCTTTTGTCAGTTTCCCTTTATCAGCAGGGATGGCATTTATTTTGCTAGTTTCTCTTTATCAGCAGAGATAGCAATCTTTTGAAGATTTTCTTTTGTCAGTTTTCCTTTATCAGCAGGGACGGCATTTATTTTGCTAGTTTCTCTTTATCAGCAGAGATAGCAATCTTTTGAAGATTTCTTTCGTCAGTTTCCCTTTATCAGCAGGGGTGGCATTTATTTTGCTCGTTTCTCTTTATCAGCAGAGATAGCAATCTTTTAAAGATTTTCTTTCGTCAGTTTCCCTTTATCAGCAAGGATGGCATTTATTTTGCTAGTTTCTCTTTATCAGCAGAGATAGCAATGTTTTGAAGATTTTCTTTTGTCAGTTTCCCTTTATCAGCAGGGATGGCATTTATTTTGCTAGTTTCTCTTTATCAGCAGAGATAGCAATCTTTCGAAGATTTTCTTTCGGCAGTTCCCTTTATCAGCAGGGATGGCATTTATTTTGTCAGTTTCCCTTTATCATCAGGGATGGCATTTATTTTGCTAGTTTCTCTTTATCAGCAGAGATAGCAATCTTTTGAAGATTTCTTTCGTCAGTTTCCCTTTATCAGCAGGGATGGCATTTATTTTGCTCGTTTCTCTTTATCAGCAGAGATAGCAATCTTTTAAAGATTTTCTTTCGTCAGTTTCCCTTTATCAGCAAGGATGGCATTTATTTTGCTAGTTTCTCTTTATCAGCAGAGATAGCAATATTTTGAAGATTTTCTTTTGTCAGTTTCCCTTTATCAGCAGGGATGGCATTTATTTTGCTAGTTTCTCTTTATCAGCAGAGATAGCAATCTTTCGAAGATTTTCTTTCGGCAGTTCCCTTTATCAGCAGGGATGGCATTTATTTTGTCAGTTTCCCTTTATCAGCAGGGACGGCATTTATTTTGCTAGTTTCTCTTTATCAGCAGAGATAGCAATCTTTTGAAGATTTCTTTTGTCAGTTTCCCTTTATCAGCAGGGATGGCATTTATTTTGCTAGTTTCTCTTTATCAGCAGAGATGGCAATCTTTTGAAGATTTCTTTCGTCAGTTTCCCTTTATCAGCGGGGATGGCATTTATTTTGCTAGTTTCTCTTTATCTGCAGAGATAGCAATCTTTTGAAGATTTTCTTTTGTCAGTTTCCCTTTATCAGCAGGGATGGCATTGATTTTGCTAGTTTCTCTTTATCAGCAGAGATAGCAATCTTTTGAAGATTTCCTTTTGTCAGTTTCCCTTTATCAGCAGGGATGGCATTTATTTTGCTAGTTTCTCTTTATCAGCAGATATAGCAATCTTTTGAAGATTTTATTTTGTCAGTTACCCTTTATCAGTAGGGATGGCATTTATTTTGCTAGTTTCTCTTTATCAGCAGAGATAGCAATGTTTTGAAGATTTTCTTTTGTCAGTTTCCCTTTATCAGCAGGGATGGCATTTATTTTGCTAGTTTCTCTTTATCAGCAGAGATAGCAATCTTTCGAAGATTTTCTTTCGGCAGTTCCCTTTATCAGCAGGGATGGCATTTATTTTGTCAGTTTCCCTTTATCATCAGGGATGGCATTTATTTTGCTAGTTTCTCTTTATCAGCAGAGATAGCAATCTTTTGAAGATTTTCTTTTGTCAGTTTCCCTTTATCAGCAGGGATGGCATTTATTTTGCTAGTTTCTCTTTATCAGCAGAGATAGCAATCTTTTGAAGATTTTCTTTTGTCAGTTTCCCTTTATCAGCAGGGATGGCATTTATTTTGCTAGATTCTCTTTATCAGCAGAGATAGCAATCTTTTGAAGATTTTCTTTTGTCAGTTTCCCTTTATCAGCAGGGACGGCATTTATTTTGCTAGTTTCTCTTTATCAGCAGAGATAGCAATCTTTTGAAGATTTCTTTTGTCAGTTTCCCTTTATCAGCAGGGATGGCATTTATTTTGCTAGTTTCTCTTTATCAGCAGAGATAGCAATCTTTTGAAGATTTTCTTTTGTCATTTTCCCTTTATCAACAGGGATGGCATTTATTTTGCTAGTTTCGCTTTATCAGCAGAGATAGCAATCTTTTGAAGATTTCTTTCGTCAGTTTCCCTTTATCAGCAGGGTTGGCATTTATTTTGCTAGTTTCTCTTTATCAGCAGAGATAGCAATCTTTTGAAGATTTTCTTTCGTCAGTTTCCCTTTATCAGCAGGGATGGCATTTATTTTGCTAGTTTCTCTTTATCAGCAGAGATAGCAATCTTTTGAAGATTTTCTTTTGTCATTTTCCCGTTATCAGCAGGGATGGCATTTATTTTGCTAGTTTCTCTTTATCAGCAGAGATAGCAATCTTTCGAAGATTTTCTTTCGGCAGTTCCCTTTATCTGCAGGGATGGCATTTATTTTGTCAGTTTCCCTTTATCAGCAGGGATGGCATTTATTTTGCCAGTTTCTCTTTATCAGCAGAGATAGCAATCTTTTGAAGATTTTCTTTTGTCAGTTTCCCTTTATCAGCAGGGATGGCATTTATTTTGCTAGTTTCTCTTTATCAGTAGAGATAGCAATCTTTTAAAGATTTTCTTTTGTCAGTTTTCCTTTATCAACAGGGACGGCATTTATTTTGCTAGTTTCTCTTTATCAGCAGAGATAGCAATCTTTTGAAGATTTCTTTCGTCAGTTTCCCTTTATCAGCAGGGATGGCATTTATTTTGCTCGTTTCTCTTTATCAGCAGAGATAGCAATCTTTTAAAGATTTTCTTTCGTCAGTTTCCCTTTATCAGCAAGGATGGCATTTATTTTGCTAGTTTCTCTTTATCAGCAGAGATAGCAATGTTTTGAAGATTTTCTTTTGTCAGTTTCCCTTTATCAGCAGGGATGGCATTTATTTTGCTAGTTTCTCTTTATTAGCAGAGATAGCAATCTTTCGAAGATTTTCTTTCGGCAGTTCCCTTTATCAGCAGGGATGGCATTTATTTTGTCAGTTTCCCTTTATCATCAGGGATGGCATTTATTTTGCTAGTTTCTCTTTATCAGCAGAGATAGCAATCTTTTGAAGATTTTCTTTTGTCAGTTTCCCTTTATCAGCAGGGATGGCATTTATTTTGCTAGTTTCTCTTTATCAGCAGAGATAGCAATCTTTTGAAGATTTTCTTTTGTCAGTTTCCCTTTATCAGCAGGGATGGCATTTATTTTGCTAGTTTCTCTTTATCAGCAGAGATAGCAATCTTTTGAAGATTTTCTTTTGTCAGTTTCCCTTTATCAGCAGGGACGGCATTTATTTTGCTAGTTTCTCTTTATCAGCAGAGATAGCAATCTTTTGAAGATTTCTTTTGTCAGTTTCCCTTTATCAGCAGGGATGGCATTTATTTTGCTAGTTTCTCTTTATCAGCAGAGATGGCAATCTTTTGAAGATTTCTTTCGTCAGTTTCCCTTTATCAGCGGGGATGGCATTTATTTTGCTAGTTTCTCTTTATCTGCAGAGATAGCAATCTTTTGAAGATTTTCTTTTGTCAGTTTCCCTTTATCAGCAGGGATGGCATTGATTTTGCTAGTTTCTCTTTATCAGCAGAGATAGCAATCTTTTGAAGATTTCCTTTTGTCAGTTTCCCTTTATCAGCAGGGATGGCATTTATTTTGCTAGTTTCTCTTTATCAGCAGATATAACAATCTTTTGAAGATTTTATTTTGTCAGTTACCCTTTATCAGTAGGGATGGCATTTATTTTGCTAGTTTCTCTTTATCAGCAGAGATAGCAATCTTTTGAAGATTTCTTTCGTCAGTTTTCCTTTATCAGCAGGGATGGCATTTATTTTGCTAGTTTCTCTTTATCAGCAGAGATAGCAATCTTTTGAAGATTTTCTTTCGTCAGTTTCCCTTTATCAGTAGGGATGGCATTTATTTTGCTAGTTTCTCTTTATCAGCAGAGATATCAATCTTTTGAAGATTTTCGTTTGTCAGTTTCCCTTTATCAGCATGGATGGCATTTATTTTGCTAGTTTCTCTTTATCAGCAGAGATAGCAATCTTTTGAAGATTTTCTTTTGTCAGTTTCCTTTATCAGCAGGGATGGCATTTATTTTGCTAGTTTCTCTTTATCAGCAGAGATAGCAATCTTTCAAAGATTTGCTTTTGTCAGTTTCCCTTTACCAGTAGGGATGGCATTTATTTTGCTAGTTTCTCTTTATCAGCAGAGATAGCAATCTTTTGAATATTTTCTTTTGTCAGTTTTCCTTTATCAGCAGGGATGGCATTTATTTTGCTAGTTTCTCTTCATCAGCAGAGATAGCAATCTTTTGAAGATTTCTTTCGTCAGTTTCCCTTTATCAGCAGGGATGGCATTTATTTTGCTAGTTTCTCTTTATCAGCAGAGATAGCAATCTTTTGAATATTTTCATTTGTCAGTTTCCCTTTATCAGCAGGGATGGCATTTATTTTGCTAGTTTCTCTTTATCAGCAGAGATAGCAATCTTTCGAAGATTTTCTTTCGGCAGTTCCCTTTATCAGCAGGGATGGCATTTATTTTGTCAGTTTCCCTTTATCAGCAGGGATGGCATTTATTTTGCTAGTTTCTCTTTATCAGCAGAGATAGCAATCTTTTGAAGATTTTCTTTTGTCAGTTTTCCTTTATCAGCAGGGACGGCATTTATTTTGCTAGTTTCTCTTTATCAGCAGAGATAGCAATCTTTTGAAGATTTCTTTCGTCAGTTTCCCTTTATCAGCAGGGATGGAATTTATTTTGCTCGTTTCTCTTTATCAGCAGAGATAGCAATCTTTTAAAGATTTTCTTTCATCAGTTTCCCTTTATCAGAAAGGACGGCATTTATTTTGCTAGTTTCTCTTTATCAGCAGAGATAGCAATCTTTTGAAGATTTCTTTCGTCAGTTTCCCTTTATCAGCAGGGATGGCATTTATTTTGCTCGTTTCTCTTTATCAGCAGAGATAGCAATCTTTTAAAGATTTTCTTTCATCAGTTTCCCTTTATCAGAAAGGATGGCATTTATTTTGCTAGTTTCTCTTTATCAGCAGAGATAGCAATGTTTTGAAGATTTTCTTTTGTCAGTTTCCCTTTATCAGCAGGGATGGCATTTATTTTGCTAGTTTCTCTTTATCAGCAGAGATAGCAATCTTTTGAAGATTTTCTTTCGGCAGTTCCCTTTATCAGCAGGGATGGCATTTATTTTGTCAGTTTTCCTTTATCATCCGGGATGGCATTTATTTTGCTAGTTTCTCTTTATCAGCAGAGATAGCAATCTTTTGAAGATTTTCTTTTGTCAGTTTCCCTTTATCAGCAGGGATGGCATTTATTTTGCTAGTTTCTCTTTATCAGCAGAGATAGCAATCTTTTGAAGATTTTCTTTTGTCAGTTTCCCTTTATCACCAGGGATGGAATTTATTTTGCTAGTTTCTCTTTATCAGCAGAGATAGCAATCTTTTGAAGATTTTCTTTTGTCAGTTTCCCTTTATCAGCAGGGACGGCATTTATTTTGCTAGTTTCTCTTTATCAGCAGAGATAGCAATCTTTTGAAGATTTCTTTTGTCAGTTTCCCTTTATCAGCAGGGATGGCATTTATTTTGCTAGTTTCTCTTTATCAGCAGAGATGGCAATCTTTTGAAGATTTCTTTCGTCAGTTTCCCTTTATCAACGGGGATGGCATTTATTTTGCTAGTTTCTCTTTATCTGCAGAGATAGCAATCTTTTGAAGATTTTCTTTTGTCAGTTTCCCTTTATCAGCAGGGATGGCATTGATTTTGCTAGTTTCTCTTTATCAGCAGAGATAGCAATCTTTTGAAGATTTCCTTTTGTCAGTTTCCCTTTATCAGCAGGGATGGCATTTATTTTGCTAGTTTCTCTTTATCAGCAGATATAACAATCTTTTGAAGATTTTATTTTGTCAGTTACCCTTTATCAGTAGGGATGGCATTTATTTTGCTAGTTTCTCTTTATCAGCAGAGATAGCAATCTTTTGAAGATTTCTTTCGTCAGTTTTCCTTTATCAGCAGGGATGGCATTTATTTTGCTAGTTTCTCTTTATCAGTAGAGATAGCAATCTTTTGAAGATTTTCTTTCGTCAGTTTCCCTTTATCAGTAGGGATGGCATTTATTTTGCTAGTTTCTCTTTATCAGCAGAGATATCAATCTTTTGAAGATTTTCGTTTGTCAGTTTCCCTTTATCAGCATGGATGGCATTTATTTTGCTAGTTTCTCTTTATCAGCAGAGATAGCAATCTTTTGAAGATTTTCTTTTGTCAGTTTCCTTTATCAGCAGGGATGGCATTTATTTTGCTAGTTTCTCTTTATCAGCAGAGATAGCAATCTTTCAAAGATTTGCTTTTGTCAGTTTCCCTTTATCAGTAGGGATGGCATTTATTTTGCTAGTTTCTCTTTATCAGCAGAGATAGCAATCTTTTGAATATTTTCTTTTGTCAGTTTTCCTTTATCAGCAGGGATGGCATTTATTTTGCTAGTTTCTCTTCATCAGCAGAGATAGCAATCTTTTGAAGATTTCTTTCGTCAGTTTCCCTTTATCAGCAGGGATGGCATTTATTTTGCTAGTTTCTCTTTATCAGCAGAGATAGCAATCTTTTGAATATTTTCTTTTGTCAGTTTCCCTTTATCAGCAGGGATGGCATTTATTTTGCTAGTTTCTCTTTATCAGCAGAGATAGCAATCTTTCGAAGATTTTCTTTCGGCAGTTCCCTTTATCAGCAGGGATGGCATTTATTTTGTCAGTTTCCCTTTATCAGCAAGGATGGCATTTATTTTGCTAGTTTCTCTTTATCAGCAGAGATAGCAATGTTTTGAAGATTTTCTTTTGTCAGTTTCCCTTTATCAGCAGGGATGGCATTTATTTTGCTAGTTTCTCTTTATCAGCAGAGATAGCAATATTTTGAAGATTTTCTTTTGTCAGTTTCCCTTTATCAGCAGGGACGGCATTTATTTTGCTAGTTTCTCTTTATCAGCAGAGATAGCAATCTTTTGAAGATTTTCTTTCGTCAGTTTCCCTTTATCAGTAGGGATGGCATTTATTTTGCTAGTTTCTCTTTATCAGCAGAGATATCAATCTTTTGAAGATTTTCGTTTGTCAGTTTCCCTTTATCAGCATGGATGGCATTTATTTTGCTAGTTTCTCTTTATCAGTAGAGATAGCAATCTTTTGAAGATTTTCTTTTGTCAGTTTCCTTTATCAGCAGGGATGGCATTTATTTTGCTAGATTCTCTTTATCAGCAGAGATAGCAATCTTTCAAAGATTTGCTTTTGTCAGTTTCCCTTTATCAGTAGGGATGGCATTTATTTTGCTAGTTTCTCTTTATCAGCAGAGATAGCAATCTTTTGAATATTTTCTTTTGTCAGTTTTCCTTTATCAGCAGGGATGGCATTTATTTTGCTAGTTTCTCTTCATCAGCAGAGATAGCAATCTTTTGAAGATTTCTTTCGTCAGTTTCCCTTTATCAGCAGGGATGGCATTTATTTTGCTAGTTTCTCTTTATCAGCAGAGATAGCAATCTTTTGAATATTTTCTTTTGTCAGTTTCCCTTTATCAGCAGGGATGGCATTTATTTTGCTAGTTTCTCTTTATCAGCAGAGATAGCAATCTTTCGAAGATTTTCTTTCGGCAGTTCCCTTTATCAGCAGGGATGGCATTTATTTTGTCAGTTTCCCTTTATCAGCAGGGATGGCATTTATTTTGCTAGTTTCTCTTTATCAGCAGAGATAGCAATGTTTTGAAGATTTTCTTTTGTCAGTTTCCCTTTATCAGCAGGGATGGCATTTATTTTGCTAGTTTCTCTTTATCAGCAGAGATAGCAATCTTTCGAAGATTTTCTTTCGGCAGTTCCCTTTATCAGCAGGGATGGCATTTATTTTGTCAGTTTTCCTTTATCATCCGGGATGGCATTTATTTTGCTAGTTTCTCTTTATCAGCAGAGATAGCAATCTTTTGAAGATTTTCTTTTGTCAGTTTCCCTTTATCAGCAGGGATGGCATTTATTTTGCTAGTTTCTCTTTATCAGCAGAGATAGCAATCTTTTGAAGATTTTCTTTTGTCAGTTTCCCTTTATCAGCAGGGATGGAATTTATTTTGCTAGTTTCTCTTTATCAGCAGAGATAGCAATCTTTTGAAGATTTTCTTTTGTCAGTTTCCCTTTATCAGCAGGGACGGCATTTATTTTGCTAGTTTCTCTTTATCAGCAGAGATAGCAATCTTTTGAAGATTTCTTTTGTCAGTTTCCCTTTATCAGCAGGGATGGCATTTATTTTGCTAGTTTCTCTTTATCAGCAGAGATGGCAATCTTTTGAAGATTTCTTTCGTCAGTTTCCCTTTATCAGCGGGGATGGCATTTATTTTGCTAGTTTCTCTTTATCTGCAGAGATAGCAATCTTTTGAAGATTTTCTTTTGTCAGTTTCCCTTTATCAGCAGGGATGGCATTTATTTTGCTAGTTTCTCTTTATCAGCAGAGATAGCAATCTTTCGAAGATTTTCTTTCGGCAGTTCCCTTTATCAGCAGGGATGGCATTTATTTTGTCAGTTTCCCTTTATCAGCAGGGATGGCATTTATTTTGCTAGTTTCTCTTTATCAGCAGAGATAGCAATCTTTTGAAGATTTTCTTTTGTCAGTTTCCCTTTATCAGCAGGGATGGCATTTATTTTGCTAGTTTCTCTTTATCAGCAGAGATAGCAATCTTTCGAAGATTTTCTTTCGGCAATTCCCTTTATCAGCAGGGATGGCATTTATTTTGTCAGTTTTCCTTTATCATCCGGGATGGCATTTATTTTGCTAGTTTCTCTTTATCAGCAGAGATAGCAATGTTTCAAAGATTTGCTTTTGTCAGTTTCCCTTTATCAGTAGGGATGGCATTTATTTTGCTAGTTTCTCTTTATCAGCAGAGATAGCAATCTTTTGAATATTTTCTTTTGTCAGTTTTCCTTTATCAGCAGGGATGGCATTTATTTTGCTAGTTTCTCTTCATCAGCAGAGATAGCAATCTTTTGAAGATTTCTTTCGTCAGTTTCCCTTTATCAGCAGGGATGGCATTTATTTTGCTAGTTTCTCTTTATCAGCAGAGATAGCAATCTTTTGAATATTTTCTTTTGTCAGTTTCCCTTTATCAGCAGGGATGGCATTTATTTTGCTAGTTTCTCTTTATCAGCAGAGATAGCAATCTTTCGAAGATTTTCTTTCGGCAGTTCCCTTTATCAGCAGGGATGGCATTTATTTTGTCAGTTTCCCTTTATCAGCAGGGATGGCATTTATTTTGCTAGTTTCTCTTTATCAGTAGAGATAGCAATGTTTTGAAGATTTTCTTTTGTCAGTTTCCCTTTATCAGCAGGGATGGCATTTATTTTGCTAGTTTCTCTTTATCAGCAGAGATAGCAATATTTTGAAGATTTTCTTTTGTCAGTTTCCCTTTATCAGCAGGGACGGCATTTATTTTGCTAGTTTCTCTTTATCAGCAGAGATAGCAATCTTTTGAAGATTTTCTTTCGTCAGTTTCCCTTTATCAGTAGGGATGGCATTTATTTTGCTAGTTTCTCTTTATCAGCAGAGATATCAATCTTTTGAAGATTTTCGTTTGTCAGTTTCCCTTTATCAGCATGGATGGCATTTATTTTGCTAGTTTCTCTTTATCAGCAGAGATAGCAATCTTTTGAAGATTTTCTTTTGTCAGTTTCCTTTATCAGCAGGGATGGCATTTATTTTGCTAGTTTCTCTTTATCAGCAGAGATAGCAATCTTTCAAAGATTTGCTTTTGTCAGTTTCCCTTTATCAGTAGGGATGGCATTTATTTTGCTAGTTTCTCTTTATCAGCAGAGATAGCAATCTTTTGAATATTTTCTTTTGTCAGTTTTCCTTTATCAGCAGGGATGGCATTTATTTTGCTAGTTTCTCTTCATCAGCAGAGATAGTAATCTTTTGAAGATTTCTTTCGTCAGTTTCCCTTTATCAGCAGGGATGGCATTTATTTTGCTAGTTTCTCTTTATCAGCAGAGATAGCAATCTTTTGAATATTTTCTTTTGTCAGTTTCCCTTTATCAGCAGGGATGGCATTTATTTTGCTAGTTTCTCTTTATCAGCAGAGATAGCAATCTTTCGAAGATTTTCTTTCGGCAGTTCCCTTTATCAGCAGGGATGGCATTTATTTTGTCAGTTTCCCTTTATCAGCAGGGATGGCATTTATTTTGCTAGTTTCTCTTTATCAGCAGAGATAGCAATGTTTTGAAGATTTTCTTTTGTCAGTTTCCCTTTATCAGCAGGGATGGCATTTATTTTGCTAGTTTCTCTTTATCAGCAGAGATAGCAATCTTTCGAAGATTTTCTTTCGGCAGTTCCCTTTATCAGCAGGGATGGCATTTATTTTGTCAGTTTTCCTTTATCATCCGGGATGGCATTTATTTTGCTAGTTTCTCTTTATCAGCAGAGATAGCAATCTTTTGAAGATTTTCTTTTGTCAGTTTCCCTTTATCAGCAGGGATGGCATTTATTTTGCTAGTTTCTCTTTATCAGCAGAGATAGCAATCTTTTGAAGATTTTCTTTTGTCAGTTTCCCTTTATCAGCAGGGATGGAATTTATTTTGCTAGTTTCTCTTTATCAGCAGAGATAGCAATCTTTTGAAGATTTTCTTTTGTCAGTTTCCCTTTATCAGCAGGGACGGCATTTATTTTGCTAGTTTCTCTTTATCAGCAGAGATAGCAATCTTTTGAAGATTTCTTTTGTCAGTTTCCCTTTATCAGCAGGGATGGCATTTATTTTGCTAGTTTCTCTTTATCAGCAGAGATGGCAATCTTTTGAAGATTTCTTTCGTCAGTTTCCCTTTATCAGCGGGGATGGCATTTATTTTGCTAGTTTCTCTTTATCTGCAGAGATAGCAATCTTTTGAAGATTTTCTTTTGTCAGTTTCCCTTTATCAGCAGGGATGGCATTTATTTTGCTAGTTTCTCTTTATCAGCAGAGATAGCAATCTTTCGAAGATTTTCTTTCGGTAGTTCCCTTTATCAGCAGGGATGGCATTTATTTTGTCAGTTTCCCTTTATCAGCAGGGATGGCATTTATTTTGCTAGTTTCTCTTTATCAGCAGAGATAGCAATCTTTTGAAGATTTTCTTTTGTCAGTTTCCCTTTATCAGCAGGGATGGCATTTATTTTGCTAGTTTCTCTTTATCAGCAGAGATAGCAATCTTTTGAAGATTTCTTTCGTCAGTTTCCCTTTATCAACAGGGATGGCATTTATTTTGCTAGTTTCTCTTTATCAGCAGAGATAGCAATCTTTCAAAGATTTGCTTTTGTCAGTTTCCCTTTATCAGTAGGGATGGCATTTATTTTGCTAGTTTCTCTTTATCAGCAGAGATAGCAATCTTTTGAATATTTTCTTTTGTCAGTTTTCCTTTATCAGCAGGGATGGCATTTATTTTGCTAGTTTCTCTTCATCAGCAGAGATAGCAATCTTTTGAAGATTTCTTTCGTCAGTTTCCCTTTATCAGCAGGGATGGCATTTATTTTGCTAGTTTCTCTTTATCAGCAGAGATAGCAATCTTTTGAATATTTTCTTTTGTCAGTTTCCCTTTATCAGCAGGGATGGCATTTATTTTGCTAGTTTCTCTTTATCAGCAGAGATAGCAATCTTTTGAAGATTTCTTTCGTCAGTTTCCCTTTATCAACAGGGATGGCATTTATTTTGCTAGTTTCTCTTTATCAGCAGAGATAGCAATCTTTCAAAGATTTGCTTTTGTCAGTTTCCCTTTATCAGTAGGGATGGCATTTATTTTGCTAGTTTCTCTTTATCAGCAGAGATAGCAATCTTTTGAATATTTTCTTTTGTCAGTTTTCCTTTATCAGCAGGGATGGCATTTATTTTGCTAGTTTCTCTTCATCAGCAGAGATAGCAATCTTTTGAAGATTTCTTTCGTCAGTTTCCCTTTATCAGCAGGGATGGCATTTATTTTGCTAGTTTCTCTTTATCAGCAGAGATAGCAATCTTTTGAATATTTTCTTTTGTCAGTTTCCCTTTATCAGCAGGGATGGCATTTATTTTGCTAGTTTCTCTTTATCAGCAGAGATAGCAATCTTTCGAAGATTTTCTTTCGGCAGTTCCCTTTATCAGCAGGGATGGCATTTATTTTGTCAGTTTTCCTTTATCATCCGGGATGGCATTTATTTTGCTAGTTTCTCTTTATCAGCAGAGATAGCAATCTTTCAAAGATTTGCTTTTGTCAGTTTCCCTTTATCAGTAGGGATGGCATTTATTTTGCTAGTTTCTCTTTATCAGCAGAGATAGCAATCTTTTGAATATTTTCTTTTGTCAGTTTTCCTTTATCAGCAGGGATGGCATTTATTTTGCTAGTTTCTCTTCATCAGCAGAGATAGCAATCTTTTGAAGATTTCTTTCGTCAGTTTCCCTTTATCAGCAGGGATGGCATTTATTTTGCTAGTTTCTCTTTATCAGCAGAGATAGCAATCTTTTGAATATTTTCTTTTGTCAGTTTCCCTTTATCAGCAGGGATGGCATTTATTTTGCTAGTTTCTCTTTATCAGCAGAGATAGCAATCTTTCGTTGATTTTCTTTCGGCAGTTCCCTTTATCAGCAGGGATGGCATTTATTTTGTCAGTTTCCCTTTATCAGCAGGGATGGCATTTATTTTGCTAGTTTCTCTTTATCAGCAGAGATAGCAATGTTTTGAAGATTTTCTTTTGTCAGTTTCCCTTTATCAGCAGGGATGGCATTTATTTTGCTAGTTTCTCTTTATCAGCAGAGATAGCAATCTTTCGAAGATTTTCTTTCGGCAGTTCCCTTTATCAGCAGGGATGGCATTTATTTTGTCAGTTTTCCTTTATCATCCGGGATGGCATTTATTTTGCTAGTTTCTCTTTATCAGCAGAGATAGCAATCTTTTGAAGATTTTCTTTTGTCAGTTTCCCTTTATCAGCAGGGATGGCATTTATTTTGCTAGTTTCTCTTTATCAGCAGAGATAGCAATCTTTTGAAGATTTTCTTTTGTCAGTTTCCCTTTATCAGCAGGGATGGAATTTATTTTGCTAGTTTCTCTTTATCAGCAGAGATAGCAATCTTTTGAAGATTTTCTTTTGTCAGTTTCCCTTTATCAGCAGGGACGGCATTTATTTTGCTAGTTTCTCTTTATCAGCAGAGATAGCAATCTTTTGAAGATTTCTTTTGTCAGTTTCCCTTTATCAGCAGGGATGGCATTTATTTTGCTAGTTTCTCTTTATCAGCAGAGATGGCAATCTTTTGAAGATTTCTTTCGTCAGTTTCCCTTTATCAGCGGGGATGGCATTTATTTTGCTAGTTTCTCTTTATCTGCAGAGATAGCAATCTTTTGAAGATTTTCTTTTGTCAGTTTCCCTTTATCAGCAGGGATGGCATTGATTTTGCTAGTTTCTCTTTATCAGCAGAGATAGCAATCTTTTGAAGATTTCCTTTTGTCAGTTTCCCTTTATCAGCAGGGATGGCATTTATTTTGCTAGTTTCTCTTTATCAGCAGATATAACAATCTTTTGAAGATTTTATTTTATCAGTTACCCTTTATCAGTAGGGATGGCATTTATTTTGCTAGTTTCTCTTTATCAGCAGAGATAGCAATCTTTTGAAGATTTCTTTCGTCAGTTTTCCTTTATCAGCAGGGATGGCATTTATTTTGCTAGTTTCTCTTTATCAGCAGAGATAGCAATCTTTTGAAGATTTTCTTTCGTCAGTTTCCCTTTATCAGTAGGGATGGCATTTATTTTGCTAGTTTCTCTTTATCAGCAGAGATATCAATCTTTTGAAGATTTTCGTTTGTCAGTTTCCCTTTATCAGCATGGATGGCATTTATTTTGCTAGTTTTTCTTTATCAGCAGAGATAGCAATCTTTTGAAGATTTTCTTTTGTCAGTTTCCTTTATCAGCAGGGATGGCATTTATTTTGCTAGTTTCTCTTTATCAGCAGAGATAGCAATCTTTCAAAGATTTGCTTTTGTCAGTTTCCCTTTATCAGTAGGGATGGCATTTATTTTGCTAGTTTCTCTTTATCAGCAGAGATAGCAATCTTTTGAATATTTTCTTTTGTCAGTTTTCCTTTATCAACAGGGATGGCATTTATTTTGCTAGTTTCTCTTCATCAGCAGAGATAGCAATCTTTTGAAGATTTCTTTCGTCAGTTTCCCTTTATCAGCAGGGATGGTATTTATTTTGCTAGTTTCTCTTTATCAGCAGAGATAGCAATCTTTTGAATATTTTCTTTTGTCAGTTTCCCTTTATCAGCAGGGATGGCATTTATTTTGCTAGTTTCTCTTTATCAGCAGAGATAGCAATCTTTCGAAGATTTTCTTTCGGCAGTTCCCTTTATCAGCAGGGATGGCATTTATTTTGTCAGTTTCCCTTTATCAGCAGGGATGGCATTTATTTTGCTAGTTTCTCTTTATCAGCAGAGATAGCAATCTTTTGAAGATTTTCTTTTGTCAGTTTCCCTTTATCAGCAGGGATGGCATTTATTTTGCTAGTTTCTCTTTATCAGTAGAGATAGCAATCTTTTGAAGATTTTCTTTTGTCAGTTTTCCTTTATCAGCAGGGACGGCATTTATTTTGCTAGTTTCTCTTTATCAGCAGAGATAGCAATCTTTTGAAGATTTCTTTCGTCAGTTTCCCTTTATCAGCAGGGATGGCATTTATTTTGCTCGTTTCTCTTTATCAGCAGAGATAGCAATCTTTTAAAGATTTTCTTTCGTCAGTTTCCCTTTATCAGAAAGGATGGCATTTATTTTGCTAGTTTCTCTTTATCAGCAGAGATAGCAATGTTTTGAAGATTTTCTTTTGTCAGTTTCCCTTTATCAGCAGGGATGGCATTTATTTTGCTAGTTTCTCTTTATCAGCAGAGATAGCAATCTTTCGAAGATTTTCTTTCGGCAGTTCCCTTTATCAGCAGGGATGGCATTTATTTTGTCAGTTTTCCTTTATCATCCGGGATGGCATTTATTTTGCTAGTTTCTCTTTATCAGCAGAGATAGCAATCTTTTGAAGATTTTCTTTTGTCAGTTTCCCTTTATCAGCAGGGATGGCATTTATTTTGCTAGTTTCTCTTTATCAGCAGAGATAGCAATCTTTTGAAGATTTTCTTTTGTCAGTTTCCCTTTATCAGCAGGGATGGAATTTATTTTGCTAGTTTCTCTTTATCAGCAGAGATAGCAATCTTTTGAAGATTTTCTTTTGTCAGTTTCCCATTATCAGCAGGGACGGCATTTATTTTGCTAGTTTCTCTTTATCAGCAGAGATAGCAATCTTTTGAAGATTTCTTTTGTCAGTTTCCCTTTATCAGCAGGGATGGCATTTATTTTGCTAGTTTCTCTTTATCAGCAGAGATAGCAATCTTTTGAAGATTTCCTTTTGTCAGTTTCCCTTTATCAGCAGGGATGGCATTTATTTTGCTAGTTTCTCTTTATCAGCAGATATAGCAATCTTTTGAAGATTTTATTTTGTCAGTTACCCTTTATCAGTAGGGATGGCATTTATTTTGCTAGTTTCTCTTTATCAGCAGAGATAGCAATGTTTTGAAGATTTTCTTTTGTCAGTTTCCCTTTATCAGCAGGGATGGCATTTATTTTGCTAGTTTCTCTTTATCAGCAGAGATAGCAATCTTTCGAAGATTTTCTTTCGGCAGTTCCCTTTATCAGCAGGGATGGCATTTATTTTGTCAGTTTCCCTTTATCATCAGGGACGGCATTTATTTTGCTAGTTTCTCTTTATCAGCAGATATAGCAATCTTTTGAAGATTTTATTTTGTCAGTTACCCTTTATCAGTAGGGATGGCATTTATTTTGCTAGTTTCTCTTTATCAGCAGAGATAGCAATGTTTTGAAGATTTTCTTTTGTCAGTTTCCCTTTATCAGCAGGGATGGCATTTATTTTGCTAGTTTCTCTTTATCAGCAGAGATAGCAATCTTTCGAAGATTTTCTTTCGGCAGTTCCCTTTATCAGCAGGGATGGCATTTATTTTGTCAGTTTCCCTTTATCATCAGGGATGGCATTTATTTTGCTAGTTTCTCTTTATCAGCAGAGATAGCAATCTTTTGAAGATTTTCTTTTGTCAGTTTCCCTTTATCAGCAGGGATGGCATTTATTTTGCTAGTTTCTCTTTATCAGCAGAGATAGCAATCTTTTGAAGATTTTCTTTTGTCAGTTTCCCTTTATTAGCAGGGATGGCATTTATTTTGCTAGTTTCTCTTTATCAGCAGAGATAGCAATCTTTTGAAGATTTTCTTTTGTCAGTTTCCCTTTATCAGCAGGGACGGCATTTATTTTGCTAGTTTCTCTTTATCAGCAGAGATAGCAATCTTTTGAAGATTTCTTTTGTCAGTTTCCCTTTATCAGCAGGGATGGCATTTATTTTGCTAGTTTCTCTTTATCAGCAGAGATAGCAATCTTTTGAAGATTTTCTTTTGTCATTTTCCCTTTATCAACAGGGATGGCATTTATTTTGCTAGTTTCGCTTTATCAGCAGAGATAGCAATCTTTTGAAGATTTCTTTCGTCAGTTTCCCTTTATCAGCAGGGTTGGCATTTATTTTGCTAGTTTCTCTTTATCAGCAGAGATAGCAATCTTTTGAAGATTTTCTTTCGTCAGTTTCCCTTTATCAGCAGGGATGGCATTTATTTTGCTAGTTTCTCTTTATCAGCAGAGATAGCAATCTTTTGAAGATTTTCTTTTGTCATTTTCCCGTTATCAGCAGGGATGGCATTTATTTTGCTAGTTTCTCTTTATCAGCAGAGATAGCAATCTTTCGAAGATTTTCTTTCGGCAGTTCCCTTTATCTGCAGGGATGGCATTTATTTTGTCAGTTTCCCTTTATCAGCAGGGATGGCATTTATTTTACCAGTTTCTCTTTATCAGCAGAGATAGCAATCTTTTGAAGATTTTCTTTTGTCAGTTTCCCTTTATCAGCAGGGATGGCATTTATTTTGCTAGTTTCTCTTTATCAGTAGAGATAGCAATCTTTTAAAGATTTTCTTTTGTCAGTTTTCCTTTATCAACAGGGACGGCATTTATTTTGCTAGTTTCTCTTTATCAGCAGAGATAGCAATCTTTTGAAGATTTCTTTCGTCAGTTTCCCTTTATCAGCAGGGATGGCATTTATTTTGCTCGTTTCTCTTTATCAGCAGAGATAGCAATCTTTTAAAGATTTTCTTTCGTCAGTTTCCCTTTATCAGCAAGGATGGCATTTATTTTGCTAGTTTCTCTTTATCAGCAGAGATAGCAATGTTTTGAAGATTTTCTTTTGTCAGTTTCCCTTTATCAGCAGGGATGGCATTTATTTTGCTAGTTTCTCTTTATTAGCAGAGATAGCAATCTTTCGAAGATTTTCTTTCGGCAGTTCCCTTTATCAGCAGGGATGGCATTTATTTTGTCAGTTTCCCTTTATCATCAGGGATGGCATTTATTTTGCTAGTTTCTCTTTATCAGCAGAGATAGCAATCTTTTGAAGATTTTCTTTTGTCAGTTTTCCTTTATCAGCAGGGACGGCATTTATTTTGCTAGTTTCTCTTTATCAGCAGAGATAGCAATCTTTTGAAGATTTCTTTCGTCAGTTTCCCTTTATCAGCAGGGATGGCATTTATTTTGCTCGTTTCTCTTTATCAACAGAGATAGCAATCTTTTAAAGATTTTCTTTCATCAGTTTCCCTTTATCAGAAAGGATGGCATTTATTTTGCTAGTTTCTCTTTATCAGCAGAGATAGCAATGTTTTGAAGATTTTCTTTTGTCAGTTTCCCTTTATCAGCAGGGATGGCATTTATTTTGCTAGTTTCTCTTTATCAGCAGAGATAGCAATCTTTCGAAGATTTTCTTTCGGCAGTTCCCTTTATCAGCAGGGATGGCATTTATTTTGTCAGTTTTCCTTTATCATCCGGGATGGCATTTATTTTGCTAGTTTCTCTTTATCAGCAGAGATAGCAATCTTTTGAAGATTTTCTTTTGTCAGTTTCCCTTTATCAGCAGGGATGGCATTTATTTTGCTAGTTTCTCTTTATCAGCAGAGATAGCAATCTTTTGAAGATTTTCTTTTGTCAGTTTCCCTTTATCAGCAGGGATGGAATTTATTTTGCTAGTTTCTCTTTATCAGCAGAGATAGCAATCTTTTGAAGATTTTCTTTTGTCAGTTTCCCTTTATCAGCAGGGACGGCATTTATTTTGCTAGTTTCTCTTTATCAGCAGAGATAGCAATCTTTTGAAGATTTCTTTTGTCAGTTTCCCTTTATCAGCAGGGATGGCATTTATTTTGCTAGTTTCTCTTTATCAGCAGAGATGGCAATCTTTTGAAGATTTCTTTCGTCAGTTTCCCTTTATCAGCGGGGATGGCATTTATTTTGCTAGTTTCTCTTTATCTGCAGAGATAGCAATCTTTTGAAGATTTTCTTTTGTCAGTTTCCCTTTATCAGCAGGGATGGCATTGATTTTGCTAGTTTCTCTTTATCAGCAGAGATAGCAATCTTTTGAAGATTTCCTTTTGTCAGTTTCCCTTTATCAGCAGGGATGGCATTTATTTTGCTAGTTTCTCTTTATCAGCAGATATAACAATCTTTTGAAGATTTTATTTTGTCAGTTACCCTTTATCAGTAGGGATGGCATTTATTTTGCTAGTTTCTCTTTATCAGCAGAGATAGCAATCTTTTGAAGATTTCTTTCGTCAGTTTTCCTTTATCAGCAGGGATGGCATTTATTTTGCTAGTTTCTCTTTATCAACAGAGATAGCAATCTTTTGAAGATTTTCTTTCGTCAGTTTCCCTTTATCAGTAGGGATGGCCTTTATTTTGCTAGTTTCTCTTTATCAGCAGAGATATCAATCTTTTGAAGATTTTCGTTTGTCAGTTTCCCTTTATCAGCATGGATGGCATTTATTTTGCTAGTTTCTCTTTATCAGTAGAGATAGCAATCTTTTGAAGATTTTCTTTTGTCAGTTTCCTTTATCAGCAGGGATGGCATTTATTTTGCTAGTTTCTCTTTATCAGCAGAGATAGCAATCTTTCAAAGATTTGCTTTTGTCAGTTTCCCTTTATCAGTAGGGATGGCATTTATTTTGCTAGTTTCTCTTTATCAGCAGAGATAGCAATCTTTTGAATATTTTCTTTTGTCAGTTTTCCTTTATCAGCAGGGATGGCATTTAGTTTGCTAGTTTCTCTTCATCAGCAGAGATAGCAATCTTTTGAAGATTTCTTTCGTCAGTTTCCCTTTATCAGCAGGGATGGCATTTATTTTGCTAGTTTCTCTTTATCAGCAGAGATAGCAATCTTTTGAATATTTTCTTTTGTCAGTTTCCCTTTATCAGCAGGGATGGCATTTATTTTGCTAGTTTCTCTTTATCAGCAGAGATAGCAATCTTTCGAAGATTTTCTTTCGGCAGTTCCCTTTATCAGCAGGGATGGCATTTATTTTGTCAGTTTCCCTTTATCAGCAGGGATGGCATTTATTTTGCTAGTTTCTCTTTATCAGCAGAGATAGCAATCTTTTGAAGATTTTCTTTTGTCAGTTTCCCTTTATCAGCAGGGATGGCATTTATTTTGCTAGTTTCTCTTTATCAGCAGAGATAACAATCTTTCGAAGATTTTCTTTCGGCAGTTCCCTTTATCAGCAGGGATGGCATTTATTTTGTCAGTTTTCCTTTATCATCCGGGATGGCATTTATTTTGCTAGTTTCTCTTTATCAGCAGAGATAGCAATCTTTCAAAGATTTGCTTTTGTCAGTTTCCCTTTATCAGTAGGGATGGCATTTATTTTGCTAGTTTCTCTTTATCAGCAGAGATAGCAATCTTTTGAATATTTTCTTTTGTCAGTTTTCCTTTATCAGCAGGGATGGCATTTATTTTGCTAGTTTCTCTTCATCAGCAGAGATAGCAATCTTTTGAAGATTTCTTTCGTCAGTTTCCCTTTATCAGCAGGGATGGCATTTATTTTGCTAGTTTCTCTTTATCAGCAGAGATAGCAATCTTTTGAATATTTTCTTTTGTCAGTTTCCCTTTATCAGCAGGGATGGCATTTATTTTGCTAGTTTCTCTTTATCAGCAGAGATAGCAATCTTTCGAAGATTTTCTTTCGGCAGTTCCCTTTATCAGCAGGGATGGCATTTATTTTGTCAGTTTCCCTTTATCAGCAGGGATGGCATTTATTTTGCTAGTTTCTCTTTATCAGCAGAGATAGCAATGTTTTGAAGATTTTCTTTTGTCAGTTTCCCTTTATCAGCAGGGATGGCATTTATTTTGCTAGTTTCTCTTTATCAGCAGAGATAGCAATCTTTCGAAGATTTTCTTTCGGCAGTTCCCTTTATCAGCAGGGATGGCATTTATTTTGTCAGTTTTCCTTTATCATCCGGGATGGCATTTATTTTGCTAGTTTCTCTTTATCAGCAGAGATAGCAATCTTTTGAAGATTTTCTTTTGTCAGTTTCCCTTTATCAGCAGGGATGGCATTTATTTTGCTAGTTTCTCTTTATCAGCAGAGATAACAATCTTTCGAAGATTTTCTTTCGGCAGTTCCCTTTATCAGCAGGGATGGCATTTATTTTGTCAGTTTTCCTTTATCATCCGGGATGGCATTTATTTTGCTAGTTTCTCTTTATCAGCAGAGATAGCAATCTTTCAAAGATTTGCTTTTGTCAGTTTCCCTTTATCAGTAGGGATGGCATTTATTTTGCTAGTTTCTCTTTATCAGCAGAGATAGCAATCTTTTGAATATTTTCTTTTGTCAGTTTTCCTTTATCAGCAGGGATGGCATTTATTTTGCTAGTTTCTCTTCATCAGCAGAGATAGCAATCTTTTGAAGATTTCTTTCGTCAGTTTCCCTTTATCAGCAGGGATGGCATTTATTTTGCTAGTTTCTCTTTATCAGCAGAGATAGCAATCTTTTGAATATTTTCTTTTGTCAGTTTCCCTTTATCAGCAGGGATGGCATTTATTTTGCTAGTTTCTCTTTATCAGCAGAGATAGCAGTCTTTCGAAGATTTTCTTTCGGCAGTTCCCTTTATCAGCAGGGATGGCATTTATTTTGTCAGTTTCCCTTTATCAGCAGGGATGGCATTTATTTTGCTAGTTTCTCTTTATCAGCAGAGATAGCAATGTTTTGAAGATTTTCTTTTGTCAGTTTCCCTTTATCAGCAGGGATGGCATTTATTTTGCTAGTTTCTCTTTATCAGCAGAGATAGCAATCTTTCGAAGATTTTCTTTCGGCAGTTCCCTTTATCAGCAGGGATGGCATTTATTTTGTCAGTTTTCCTTTATCATCCGGGATGGCATTTATTTTGCTAGTTTCTCTTTATCAGCAGAGATAGCAATCTTTTGAAGATTTTCTTTTGTCAGTTTCCCTTTATCAGCAGGGATGGCATTTATTTTGCTAGTTTCTCTTTATCAGCAGAGATAGCAATCTTTTGAAGATTTTCTTTTGTCAGTTTCCCTTTATCAGCAGGGATGGAATTTATTTTGCTAGTTTCTCTTTATCAGCAGAGATAGCAATCTTTTGAAGATTTTCTTTTGTCAGTTTCCCTTTATCAGCAGGGACGGCATTTATTTTGCTAGTTTCTCTTTATCAGCAGAGATAGCAATCTTTTGAAGATTTCTTTTGTCAGTTTCCCTTTATCAGCAGGGATGGCATTTATTTTGCTAGTTTCTCTTTATCAGCAGAGATGGCAATCTTTTGAAGATTTCTTTCGTCAGTTTCCCTTTATCAGCGGGGATGGCATTTATTTTGCTAGTTTCTCTTTATCTGCAGAGATAGCAATCTCTTGAAGATTTTCTTTTGTCAGTTTCCCTTTATCAGCAGGGATGGCATTGATTTTGCTAGTTTCTCTTTATCAGCAGAGATAGCAATCTTTTGAAGATTTCCTTTTGTCAGTTTCCCTTTATCAGCAGGGATGGCATTTATTTTGCTAGTTTCTCTTTATCAGCAGATATAACAATCTTTTGAAGATTTTATTTTGTCAGTTACCCTTTATCAGTAGGGATGGCATTTATTTTGCTAGTTTCTCTTTATCAGCAGAGATAGCAATCTTTTGAAGATTTCTTTCGTCAGTTTTCCTTTATCAGCAGGGATGGCATTTATTTTGCTAGTTTCTCTTTATCAGCAGAGATAGCAATCTTTTGAAGATTTTCTTTCGTCAGTTTCCCTTTATCAGTAGGGATGGCATTTATTTTGCTAGTTTCTCTTTATCAGCAGAGATATCAATCTTTTGAAGATTTTCGTTTGTCAGTTTCCCTTTATCAGCATGGATGGCATTTATTTTGCTAGTTTCTCTTTATCAGCAGAGATAGCAATCTTTTGAAGATTTTCTTTTGTCAGTTT
Source organism: Lathyrus tuberosus (assembly GCA_022829125.1). Taxonomy (NCBI): domain Eukaryota; kingdom Viridiplantae; phylum Streptophyta; class Magnoliopsida; order Fabales; family Fabaceae; genus Lathyrus; species Lathyrus tuberosus. The sequence continues at coordinate 2,852,547 of JALAZF010000579.1, forward strand.
CCTTTATCAGCAGGGATGGCATTTATTTTGCTAGTTTCTCTTTATCAGCAGAGATAGCAATCTTTCAAAGATTTGCTTTTGTCAGTTTCCCTTTATCAGTAGGGATGGCATTTATTTTGCTAGTTTCTCTTTATCAGCAGAGATAGCAATCTTTTGAATATTTTCTTTTGTCAGTTTTCCTTTATCAGCAGGGATGGCATTTATTTTGCTAGTTTCTCTTCATCAGCAGAGATAGCAATCTTTTGAAGATTTCTTTCGTCAGTTTCCCTTTATCAGCAGGGATGGCATTTATTTTGCTAGTTTCTCTTTATCAGCAGAGATAGCAATCTTTTGAATATTTTCTTTTGTCAGTTTCCCTTTATCAGCAGGGATGGCATTTATTTTGCTAGTTTCTCTTTATCAGCAGAGATAGCAATCTTTCGAAGATTTTCTTTCGGCAGTTCCCTTTATCAGCAGGGATGGCATTTATTTTGTCAGTTTCCCTTTATCAGCAGGGATGGCATTTATTTTGCTAGTTTCTCTTTATCAGCAGAGATAGCAATCTTTTGAAGATTTTCTTTTGTCAGTTTCCCTTTATCAGCAGGGATGGCATTTATTTTGCTAGTTTCTCTTTATCAGTAGAGATAGCAATCTTTTGAAGATTTTCTTTTGTCAGTTTTCCTTTATCAGCAGGGACGGCATTTATTTTGCTAGTTTCTCTTTATCAGCAGAGATAGCAATCTTTTGAAGATTTCTTTCGTCAGTTTCCCTTTATCAGCAGGGATGGCATTTATTTTGCTCGTTTCTCTTTATCAGCAGAGATAGCAATCTTTTAAAGATTTTCTTTCGTCAGTTTCCCTTTATCAGAAAGGATGGCATTTATTTTGCTAGTTTCTCTTTATCAGCAGAGATAGCAATGTTTTGAAGATTTTCTTTTGTCAGTTTCCCTTTATCAGCAGGGATGGCATTTATTTTGCTAGTTTCTCTTTATCAGCAGAGATAGCAATCTTTCGAAGATTTTCTTTCGGCAGTTCCCTTTATCAGCAGGGATGGCATTTATTTTGTCAGTTTTCCTTTATCATCCGGGATGGCATTTATTTTGCTAGTTTCTCTTTATCAGCAGAGATAGCAATCTTTTGAAGATTTTCTTTTGTCAGTTTCCCTTTATCAGCAGGGATGGCATTTATTTTGCTAGTTTCTCTTTATCAGCAGAGATAGCAATCTTTTGAAGATTTTCTTTTGTCAGTTTCCCTTTATCAGCAGGGATGGAATTTATTTTGCTAGTTTCTCTTTATCAGCAGAGATAGCAATCTTTTGAAGATTTTCTTTTGTCAGTTTCCCTTTATCAGCAGGGACGGCATTTATTTTGCTAGTTTCTCTTTATCAGCAGAGATAGCAATCTTTTGAAGATTTCTTTTGTCAGTTTCCCTTTATCAGCAGGGATGGCATTTATTTTGCTAGTTTCTCTTTATCAGCAGAGATAGCAATCTTTTGAAGATTTCTTTCGTCAGTTTCCCTTTATCAGCGGGGATGGCATTTATTTTGCTAGTTTCTCTTTATCTGCAGAGATAGCAATCTTTTGAAGATTTTCTTTTGTCAGTTTCCCTTTATCAGCAGGGATGGCATTGATTTTGCTAGTTTCTCTTTATCAGCAGAGATAGCAATCTTTTGAAGATTTTCTTTTGTCAGTTTCCCTTTATCAGCAGGGATGGCATTTATTTTGCTAGTTTCTCTTTATCAGTAGAGATAGCAATCTTTTGAAGATTTCCTTTTGTCAGTTTCCCTTTATCAGCAGGGATGGCATTTATTTTGCTAGTTTCTCTTTATCAGCAGATATAGCAATCTTTTGAAGATTTTATTTTGTCAGTTACCCTTTATCAGTAGGGATGGCATTTATTTTGCTAGTTTCTCTTTATCAGCAGAGATAGCAATCTTTTGAAGATTTCTATCGTCAGTTTTCCTTTATCAGCAGGGATGGCATTTATTTTGCTAGTTTCTCTTTATCAGCAGAGATATCAATCTTTTGAAGATTTTCTTTCGTCAGTTTCCCTTTATCAGCAGGGATGACATTTATTTTGCTAGTTTCTCTTTATCAGCAGAGATATCAATCTTTTGAAGATTTTCGTTTGTCAGTTTCCCTTTATCAGCATGGATGGCATTTATTTTGCTAGTTTCTCTTTATCAGCAGAGATAGCAATCTTTTGAAGATTTTCTTTTGTCAGTTTCCCTTTATCAGCAGGGATGGCATTTATTTTGCTAGTTTCTCTTTATCAGCAGAGATAGCAATCTTTCAAAGATTTGCTTTTGTCAGTTTCCCTTTATCAGTAGGGATGGCATTTATTTTGCTAGTTTCTCTTTATCAGCAGAGATAGCAATCTTTTGAATATTTTCATTTGTCAGTTTCCCTTTATCAGCAGGGATGGCATTTATTTTGCTAGTTTCTCTTCATCAGCAGAGATAGCAATCTTTTGAAGATTTCTTTCGTCAGTTTCCCTTTATCAGCATGGATGGCATTTATTTTGCTAGTTTCTCTTTATCAGCAGAGATAGCAATCTTTCGAAGATTTTCTTTCGGCAGTTCCCTTTATCAGCAGGGATGGCATTTATTTTGTCAGTTTCCCTTTATCATCAGGGATGGTATTTATTTTGCTAGTTTCTCTTTATCAGCAGAGATAGCAATCTTTTGAAGATTTGCTTTTGTCAGTTTCCCTTTATCAGTAGGGATGGCATTTATTTTGCTAGTTTCTCTTTATCAGCAGAGATAGCAATCTTTTGAAGATTTTCTTTTGTCAGTTTCCCTTTATGAGCAGGGATGGCATTTATTTTGCTAGTTTCTCTTTATCAGCAGAGATAGCAATCTTTTGAAGATTTTCTTTTGTCAGTTTCCCTTTATCAGCAGGGACGACATTTATTTTGCTAGTTTCTCTTTATCAGCAGAGATAGCAATATTTTGAAGATTTCTTTTGTCAGTTTCCCTTTATCAGCAGGGATGGCATTTATTTTGCTAGTTTCTCTTTATCAGCAGAGATAGCAATCTTTTGAAGATTTCTTTCGTCAGTTTCCCTTTATCAGCGGTGATGGCATTTATTTTGCTAGTTTCTCTTTATCTGCAGAGATAGCAATCTTTTGAAGATTTTCTTTTGTCAGTTTCCCTTTATCAGCAGGGATGGCATTGATTTTGCTAGTTTCTCTATATCAGCAGAGATAGCAATCTTTTGAAGATTTCCTTTTGTCAGTTTCCCTTTATCAGCAGGGATGGCATTTATTTTGCTAGTTTCTCTTTATCAGCAGATATAGCAATCTTTTGAAGATTTTATTTTGTCAGTTACCCTTTATCAGTAGGGATGGCATTTATTTTGCTAGTTTCTCTTTATCAGCAGAGATAGCAATCTTTTGAAGATTTCTATCGTCAGTTTTCCTTTATCAGCAGGGATGGCATTTATTTTGCTAGTTTCTCTTTATCAGCAGAGATATCAATCTTTTGAAGATTTTCTTTCGTCAGTTTCCCTTTATCAGCAGGGATGACATTTATTTTGCTAGTTTCTCTTTATCAGCAGAGATATCAATCTTTTGAATATTTTCGTTTGTCAGTTTCCCTTTATCAGCATGGATGGCATTTATTTTGCTAGTTTCTCTTTATCAGCAGAGATAGCAATCTTTTGAAGATTTTCTTTTGTCAGTTTCCCTTTATCAGCAGGGATGGCATTTATTTTGCTAGTTTCTCTTTATCAGCAGAGATAGCAATCTTTCAAAGATTTGCTTTTGTCAGTTTCCCTTTATCAGTAGGGATGGCATTTATTTTGCTAGTTTCTCTTTATCAGCAGAGATAGCAATCTTTTGAATATTTTCTTTTGTCAGTTTCCCTTTATCAGCAGGGATGGCATTTATTTTGCTAGTTTCTCTTCATCAGCAGAGATAGCAATCTTTTGAAGATTTCTTTCGTCAGTTTCCCTTTATCAGCATGGATGGCATTTATTTTGCTAGTTTCTCTTTATCAGCAGAGATAGCAATCTTTCGAAGATTTTCTTTCGGCAGTTCCCTTTATCAGCAGGGATGGCATTTATTTTGTCAGTTTCCCTTTATCATCAGGGATGGTATTTATTTTGCTAGTTTCTCTTTATCAGCAGAGATAGCAATCTTTCAAAGATTTGCTTTTGTCAGTTTCCCTTTATCAGTAGGGATGGCATTTATTTTGCTAGTTTCTCTTTATCAGCAGAGATAGCAATCTTTTGAATATTTTCTTTTGTCAGTTTCCCTTTATCAGCAGGGATGGCATTTATTTTGCTAGTTTCTCTTTATCAGCAGAGATAGCAATCTTTCAAAGATTTGCTTTTGTCAGTTTCCCTTTATCAGTAGGGATGGCATTTATTTTGCTAGTTTCTCTTTATCAGCAGAGATAGCAATCTTTTGAAGATTTTCTTTTGTCAATTTCCCTTTATGAGCAGGGATGGCATTTATTTTGCTAGTTTCTCTTTATCAGCAGAGATAGCAATCTTTTGAAGATTTTCTTTTGTCAGTTTCCCTTTATCAGCAGGGACGGCATTTATTTTGCTAGTTTCTCTTTATCAGCAGAGATAGCAATATTTTGAAGATTTCTTTTGTCAGTTTCCCTTTATCAGCAGGGATGGCATTTATTTTGCTAGTTTCTCTTTATCAGCAGAGATAGCAATCTTTTGAAGATTTCTTTCGTCAGTTTCCCTTTATCAGCGGTGATGGCATTTATTTTGCTAGTTTCTCTTTATCTGCAGAGATAGCAATCTTTTGAAGATTTTCTTTTGTCAGTTTCCCTTTATCAGTAGGGATGGCATTGATTTTGCTAGTTTCTCTTTATCAGCAGAGATAGCAATCTTTTGAAGATTTCCTTTTGTCAGTTTCCCTTTATCAGCAGGGATGCCATTTATTTTGCTAGTTTCTCTTTATCAGCAGATATAGAAATCTTTTGAAGATTTTATTTTGTCAGTTACCCTTTATCAGTAGGGATGGCATTTATTTTGCTAGTTTCTCTTTATCAGCAGAGATAGCAATCTTTTGAAGATTTCTTTCGTCTGTTTCCCTTTATCAGCGGGGATGGCATTTATTTTGCTAGTTTCTCTTTATCAGCAGAGATAGCAAACTTTTGAAGATTTTCTTTCGTCAGTTTCCCTTTATCAGCAGGGATGGCATTTATTTTGCTAGTTTCTCTTTATCAGCAGAGATAGCAATCTTTTGAAGATTTTCTTTTGTCAGTTTCCCTTTATCAGCAGGGATGGCATTTATTTTGCTAGTTTCTCTTTATCAGCAGAGATAGCAATCTTTTGAAGATTTTCTTTTGTCAGTTTACCTTTATCAGCAGGGATGGCATTTATTTTGCTAGTTTCTCTTTATCAGCAGAGATAGCAATATTTTGAATATTTTCTTTTGTCAGTTTCCCTTTATCAGCAGGGACGGCATTTATTTTGCTAGTTTCTCTTTATCAGCAGAGATAGCAATCTTTTGAAGATTTTCTTTTGTCAGTTTCCCTTTATCAGCAGGGATGGCATTTATTTTGCTAGTTTCTCTTTATCAGCAGAGATAGCAATCTTTCAAAGATTTGCTTTTGTCAGTTTCCCTTTATCAGTAGGGATGGCATTTATTTTGCTAGTTTCTCTTTATCAGCAGAGATAGCAATCTTTTGAATATTTTCTTTTGTCAGTTTCCCTTTATTTTGCTAGTTTCTCTTCATCAGCAGAGATAGCAATCTTTTGAAGATTTTCTTTTGTCAGTTTACCTTTATCAGCAGGGATGGCATTTATTTTGCTAGTTTCTCTTTATCAGCAGAGATAACAATCTTTTGAAGATTTTCTTTTGTCAGTTTCGCTTTATCAGCAGGGATGGCATTTATTTTGCTAGTTTCTCTTTATCAGCAGAGATAGCAATCTTTTGAAGATTTCTTTCGTCAGTTTCCCTTTATCAGCGGGGATGCCATTTATTTTGCTAGTTTCTCTTTATCAGCAGAGATAGCAAACTTTTGAAGATTTTCTTTCGTCAGTTTCCCTTTATCAGCAGGGATGGCATTTATTTTGCTAGTTTCTCTTTATCAGCAGAGATAGCAATCTTTTGAAGATTTTCTTTTGTCAGTTTACCTTTATCAGCAGGGATGGCATTTATTTTGCTAGTTTCTCTTTATCAGCAGAGATAGCAATATTTTGAAGATTTTCTTTTGTCAGTTTCCCTTTATCAGCAGGGATGGCATTTATTTTGCTAGTTTCTCTTTATCAGCAAAGATAGCAATATTTTGAAGATTTTCTTTTGTCAGTTTACCTTTATCAGCAGGGATGGCATTTATTTTGCTAGTTTCTCTTTATCAGCAGAGATAGCAATATTTTGAAGATTTTCTTTTGTCAGTTTCCCTTTATCAGCAGGGATGGCATTTATTTTGCTAGTTTCTCTTTATCAGCAGAGATAACAATCGTTTGAAGATTTTCTTTTGTCAGTTTCCCTTTATCAGCAGGGATGGCATTTATTTTGCTAGTTTCTCTTTATCAGCAGAGATAGCAATCTTTTGAAGATTTCTTTCGTCAGTTTCCCTTTATCAACAGGGATGGCATTTATTTTGCTAGTTTCTCTTTATCAGCAGAGATAGCAATCTTTTGAAGATTTTATTTCGTCAGTTTCCCTTTATCAGCAGGGATGGCATTTATTTTGCTAGTTTCTCTTTATCAGCAGAGATAGCAATCTTTTGAAGATTTTCTTTTGTCAGTTTCCCTTTATCAGCATGGATGGCATTTATTTTGCTAGTTTCTCTTTATCAGCAGAGATAGCAATCTTTTGAAGATTTTCTTTTGTCAGTTTCCCTTTATCAGCAGGGATGGCATTTATTTTGCTAGTTTCTCTTTATCAGCAGAGATAGCAATCTTTCGAAGATTTTCTTTTGTCAGTTTCCCTTTATCAGTAGGGATGGCATTTATTTTGCTAGTTTCTCTTTATCAGCAGAGATAGCAATCTTTTGAATATTTTCTTTTGTCAGTTTCCCTTTATCAGCAGGGATGGCATTTATTTTGCTAGTTTCTCTTCATCAGCAGAGATAGCAATCTTTTGAAGATTTCTTTCGTCAGTTTCCCTTTATCAGCAGGGATGGCATTTATTTTGCTAGTTTTTCTTTATCAGCAGAGATAGCAATCTTTTGAAGATTTTCTTTCGTCAGTTTCCCTTTATCAGCAGGGATGGCATTTATTTTGCTAGTTTCTCTTTATCAGCAGAGATAGCAATCTTTTGAAGATTTTCTTTTGTCAGTTTCCCTTTATCAGCAGGGATGACATTTATTTTGCTAGTTTCTCTTTATCAGCAGAGATAGCAAACTTTCAAAGATTTTCTTTCGGCAGTTCCCTTTATCAGCAGGGATGACATTTATTTTGTCAGTTTCCCTTTATCAGCAGGGATGGCATTTATTTTGCTAGTTTCTCTTTATAAGCAGAGATAGCAATCTTTTGAAGATTTTCTTTTGTCAGTTTCCCTTTATCAGCAGGGATGGCATTTATTTTGCTAGTTTCTCTTTATCAGCAGAGATAGCAATCTTTTGAATATTTTCTTTTGTCAGTTTCCCTTTATCAGCAGGGATGGCATTTATTTTGCTAGTTTCTCTTTATCAGCAGAGATAGCAATCTTTTGAAGATTTTCTTTCGTCAGTTTCCCTTTATCAACAGGGATGGCATTTATTTTGCTAGTTTCTCTTTATCAGCAGAGATAGCAATCTTTTGAAGATTTTCTTTTGTCAGTTTACCTTTATCAGCAGGGATGGCATTTATTTTGCTAGTTTCTCTTTATCAGCAGAGATAGCAATATTTTGAAGATTTTCTTTTGTCAGTTTCCCTTTATCAGCAGGGATGGCATTTATTTTGCTAGTTTCTCTTTATCAGCAGAGATAGCAATCTTTTGAAGATTTCTTTCGTCAGTTTCCCTTTATCAACAGGGATGGCATTTATTTTGCTAGTTTCTCTTTATCAGCAGAGATAGCAATCTTTTGAAGATTTTATTTCGTCAGTTTCCCTTTATCAGCAGGGATGGCATTTATTTTGCTAGTTTCTCTTTATCAGCAGAGATAGCAATCTTTTGAAGATTTTCTTTTGTCAGTTTCCCTTTATCAGCATGGATGGCATTTATTTTGCTAGTTTCTCTTTATCAGCAGAGATAGCAATCTTTTGAAGATTTTCTTGTGTCAGTTTCCCTTTATCAGCAGGGATGGCATTTATTTTGCTAGTTTCTCTTTATCAGCAGAGATAGCAATCTTTCGAAGATTTTCTTTTGTCAGTTTCCCTTTATCAGTAGGGATGGCATTTATTTTGCTAGTTTCTCTTTATCAGCAGAGATAGCAATCTTTTGAATATTTTCTTTTGTCAGTTTCCCTTTATCAGCAGGGATGGCATTTATTTTGCTAGTTTCTCTTCATCAGCAGAGATAGCAATCTTTTGAAGATTTCTTTCGTCAGTTTCCCTTTATCAGCAGGGATGGCATTTATTTTGCTAGTTTTTCTTTATCAGCAGAGATAGCAATCTTTTGAAGATTTTCTTTCGTCAGTTTCCCTTTATCAGCAGGGATGGCATTTATTTTGCTAGTTTCTCTTTATCAGCAGAGATAGCAATCTTTTGAAGATTTTCTTTTGTCAGTTTCCCTTTATCAGCAGGGATGACATTTATTTTGCTAGTTTCTCTTTATCAGCAGAGATAGCAAACTTTCAAAGATTTTCTTTCGGCAGCTCCCTTTATCAGCAGGGATGACATTTATTTTGTCAGTTTCCCTTTATCAGCAGGGATGGCATTTATTTTGCTAGTTTCTCTTTATAAGCAGAGATAGCAATCTTTTGAAGATTTTCTTTTGTCAGTTTCCCTTTATCAGCAGGGATGGCATTTATTTTGCTAGTTTCTCTTTATCAGCAGAGATAGCAATCTTTTGAATATTTTCTTTTGTCAGTTTCCCTTTATCAGCAGGGATGGCATTTATTTTGCTAGTTTCTCTTTATCAGCAGAGATAGCAATCTTTTGAAGATTTTCTTTCGTCAGTTTCCCTTTATCAACAGGGATGGCATTTATTTTGCTAGTTTCTCTTTATCAGCAGAGATAGCAATCTTTTGAAGATTTTCTTTTGTCAGTTTACCTTTATCAGCAGGGATGGCATTTATTTTGCTAGTTTCTCTTTATCAGCAGAGATAGCAATATTTTGAAGATTTTCTTTTGTCAGTTTCCCTTTATCAGCAGGGATGGCATTTATTTTGCTAGTTTCTCTTTATCAGCAGAGATAACAATCTTTTGAAGATTTTCTTTTGTCAGTTTCCCTTTATCAGCAGGGATGGCATTTATTTTGCTAGTTTCTCTTTATCAGCAGAGATAGCAATCTTTTGAAGATTTCTTTCGTCAGTTTCCCTTTATCAACAGGGATGGCATTTATTTTGCTAGTTTCTCTTTATCATCAGAGATAGCAATCTTTTGAAGATTTTATTTCGTCAGTTTCCCTTTATCAGCAGGGATGTGTCGCTCCCGGGATTTTCATCCAAGTACAAACGCGAAAGTGGCACCGAAACAGAGTCGCCAGCAATGTGTATTTATCCCAAGAGAGGGAAAGGAAACACCGCGTAAACCTGAGAGAAAGGAAAAGCATGGTCTTACGACCAAGAGAACTGGGTTCGGGAGTCGGTTACGCGAGAGGAAGGTATTAGCACCCTCTCGCGTCCATCGTACCCGATGGGATCCACGCTTGCTTGCTCGATCAAAGGGTGTAAAGGAAAGAATACTGGAAAAGGAACTGATAGAAAGAAAGGAGAAAGAATGGAAGAGGAACGAGAAACAAATGTAGGGAAAATAAAAGAAGTGCTCGCATGGGCCCTACCCCACTGCCTACGTATCTCATCGGGAGCATGAGAATCAGAGGGGCGTAGTTCCCCTCACTAGGGATGGATTGTTTGCATTTTTTAGAGAACGGCTTACGTTCTAGCTCAGGTGTTGCAGGCTCGCTGGTCCGAGTGCGTTACCTTCTTGCAAGAGAACGAGTAGAAGCGCGTTCGTGCGTTGAGAAAGAATGAGATGAGAAAAGAATTCCCGAAGGAAAGACGTTATTGTTTGTTTTTGTCTTTTAGAAGTTTTTTCCATTTATTTGCATATGACAGTGTATCTGGATCTTAGTCATTGGAATGTGTACATTCTCACATTCCAAGATGGAATGGGTAAGAATGCACACTAAGAGTGAAGAAGACCCCCCACACTTAGTTCCAATTGTCAAGGTTCAAACACACTAGCATACTTGTGTTTATTAAGTGTTTTGTTGATTATGAAGTGAAGAAGTGTTTTTTATTATTTGCACCTTCAACAAGTATTGCATTTAAGTCCCTCATACAAGATCAAATGTTTAACACATCGACCCAAGATGGGCTATATGCTATACATTCTAAGATTATAAGAGAAGACCCCTTATAATCTTTTCTTTATATGAAAGGCCTAAATGCAATAAATGCCTACCTTTATTATATGTTTTGAATTTTCTTTGAGATGAGAAAAGAGACTCAAGGGAGAGGTAAAGGTGAAAACTAAGGGGAGACTAAGACACAATCCTAATTGATTAGTTAAGGGAGTGATCCTAAGGTTTGTGAGGTTTCAACCTAAAGTCTAAAGAAAGAATGAATTAAACAATTCACTTCTAAAGTAGAAGATGAATTGTAATTCACAAAGGGAAAGTGATGAGTTATTAAAAGAAAGCACATAAGTGCTTAACAAAACATAGAATGGAATTGTAAAAGAGAAAGGATAAAAGTTGAATGTGGATTCCTTATCCACACTCAAATTGAAACTTGCCAAAGCCCCTACATGGTTAGCAAACATGTATAAGAAGTATAAGAAGTAAAAGAACATGTAGTGCATCATAAAACTCAAAAGAATTAGATGAGAAACCAAATCCTAGAGCCACAACCAGAATGGGCATCATATGGACAACAAGTGAATATCATCCTACAATTGCAAGTGAATAAGCAATAATCATCACCCATTAGCATTTAAACATGTTACAAGAAGAAGGGGTAGATGAAAGATGGAAAGAAATGAAGAGGACATGCATAAACGGAACATGTAAATCAACAACCAGAATTGAAACTAAATGGAAAATGGTTTATAAACATCTCAAAAGTATTTATGAATCAACTTCAAGACATTCAAGAAGTAATATAAGAAGAATTGAAATGAAAGTTCAAAAAGAAAGTGCAAACAATACATGTTAATGATGCACAAAGTTCAAATTGAAATGAACATGTAAAGATGACCTATAATGTGTATCAAAGACCTATAATATCATATGAATGGCTCATAACATATGCAAATGCTCATACAAATGTGCACAAAAGAATTCATGTAAACATGCACTAAAGTTGTAATGACATGCCATGGATTATACTTCCAATGTAATGCATCAAACAAAGACCAAATGGATTCATGAAAATTATGCCAGCATATTATTGGAATGCCTAGGTCAGAAATGCATCATACATCAAGATAGCATGTAAAAATTCAGAGCAAAATGACTTCAAACAAAGCAATTAGGTCAAATTGAAACATCATGCAAAGTGGTGCAAATATAGGCATCAAAACATGTAATAAAGTGACCTAAAAAATCAAACAAAAATCATCTAACATGCTTCAATGTATTAGTGAATCAATGCAAAAAGAATCATGTCAAAACAGTTGGTAATGAGCAAGAACAAAATTAAACAAATTCATGTATCATGCTTAGAATGCATCTAAATGGAAATTCAAAGAAAATTATGGACCAGGGGTAAAAAGGTCATAAAATCAAGAAATAAAATCATGGAAAATTTCCTAAATGTTTTAGTGATACTCATGAATTTTTGTGGAATTTTATGATGATATTTGGTATTTTTAAAAATTAAAAATCAAATGTGTAGAAAAAAATGAAAATAAAAATGGAATGCAAAGGGAAGGGGAGGTGTGAACATAGCAATCATGCAGTTCAAATTAATTGGGCTTGAAAACATGGGGGTGTGGGTAGCAATCTGATTAGGTCCAATAACACGCACAACACACTAACTACCATGCTCTTTCAGTCAAACTAAGTCAAATCATTCACAACCATCAGATTAAGTCAAGTCAAACACAAAGGTCAAGGTAAGCAAATCTAACACACGCGCATGAGGGCACATACTCACTATCATACACCACACCACACAATGCTTACTCTGATTAAAAACAAAACATGTGCAACGCATGTGCCAATTTTATGTGTTGTCACATTATGGACCACGCGATGAAGAAAAACGAGCGGACAGGATTAAAACATATTAAACCCTAACCATCAAAGCTGCCGGCCGGAGAAGGACCTCCGGTCACCTTCTCCGGCGAGAAACCACCACCTGCAACCTCACAATTTTCCAGAAATGCATAACACATACATCAATCGAAAGCTAAACTTATGCAGATCATGAATGTGCTTATGAAATCCACAAAACACACACACATAGCAAGAACAGAGGAGATTACATTAAGCCCTAGATTTTGCAACTAAGCCTCTAAGAGGCCTATCAACTAGCCGGTTTGAGCAGAGCTTCTAGCAAGCTTAAAACACAAAAAAAACAAGTAAAAATAGACAGAGATCATGTAAGGTAATTTCAAGAGTTCAAACCTGAATGATGATGCAACTTGGAATGCACAAGAATACCAGAAGGAGATGCTTCTTCCTTGAGCTTCACTTGGCCAAATAAAGGCTTGAGAGCTTGAATTCGTGCAAAGAATCAACCAGAATTTCAACTCTCTTGATCCTGAACTTCCTTAACTGAACCTATGCACTTTTGTTCTTAATCTCCAAAGTAGAATCAAGATGGAGATGGAGATGAAATGTAGGAGATGATGATGAAATTCGTGTACAGAGAGCGAGAAAAATCAGAGAATGTTGAAAGAATTTGAAGTGTTTTTGAGAGAATGTGGCTGACAATCAAGTTGTGAGGTGAGATTTCGTTTTATAGTGTGAGTTAACCAAGGTTAAACTGAGTGAGGTTAACTGAGTCACAATGGTTTGAGTGAGTCATCCCTAACTAACTGAGTCAAGTTAGTTAGGGAGAGCCATGATATGGTGTGGCTGGTTCATAACAAACTATGGTGGAGGTGAAATGTGAAGCTGCAGCAAGCAAAACTTGTTATACAAGTTTCCACTCCTTTCCCTTTTTATGATCATGTATAGCACGTGATATGGTGACTGAGGTACATGTTTGGCTAAATGAAGCAATTGTTGGGAGAGTGAGCAATACATGGGCAAGCTGATACAATCAACAATAACCTTCACTTGTTTTTTTTTGGTTTTATGTGACAGTGAGAACAATAGAGATAGGGTGATTTGAGGATGAATTATTCCATGTAATGTGAATGATTTGGTGAGCTCATGGGTTCATTTGAAAGAGAGTACATTGGAGCACAATGCTGATGTGAAAATTGAAGTGAAATGAGGTTGGAATAAGTTGCAAAATGACTTAAAATACACAAGTTTGGGAACTGGTTATGGGGCGTGGCAAGCAAGTCATGGCATGGCAACTTGGCACACAAAATTTCAGCACAATCAACATGACTTTGAACCAATATATCTCCACTATAACTTGATCAAATGGAATTTTGTCCAACATGAGTATTGAAGATGACACTACAAGAAACAACTTTGATGTTGAAAAGTTTTTCATTTGAGGCCTTTAACCATGAGAAAAATGAGTGGACATTTGGCCCACCACATGTTTGTTAAAATGACTGCGCGCGTGACCTGAAAATCTTGGTCATGACCTAGTTTTGAACCTACTTTGCCCAAACTTTGATCAGTCATATCTCCCTCAATTTTTATCCAATGGAGATGTTCTACACATGGATTTGAAGCTTAAAGCAATACCTTTTGTTGTGGCCTGGTGGAATTTTCATTTGGTGCTTCAATTTTAAATGGCCTTGGTTCAAACTCTGATGCAAAATGGCCAAAACTTGCTCTTTTTAGTAACCCTACTTCACCCAAAAATGGCAACTTTCCACATCTTGATTTTTTCATGATTCCTTTGGAATTTCTTGACCAAATTTTGTACATTGGACATATGTAACATGAATTTCATGATTTTGGGCTCAAAAAGTCAAGAGTTGACTTTTTCCTCTGATTATTTGACTTTGCCCCAATTTCTCTGATTCTTGATCTTTCTTCCAATTGAACCACTTCTAAAACCAATTGAGATGCAATTTTCCACATACATACACTTAAGGACATATGGAATACCATGACATCAAGTTTTGTTCAAAAAATCAAAGATTCCCTGATTTAATGGGAAACCCTAGTTTTGGTGCCCACCTCCTAGGAGAAAAATGTGCAGTCTTCAATTTCAAATTCCTCAGAGTATATTGTGTACCTTCTTAAAGGATGATGATATATGCCTTTTGAGGATGATTTTGGATCAATGAGCTATCTCTTTTGAGGGTTTTCCTTCAGTTTTTGAACCTCTTGCATAGTGAAAGATGTAATGCTTCAATCTCCCATTGTATCTCTTATCCTTGAGGTTGTGGATGATCAATTGAGATGGTATGAGACATGAAAGACCTCTTGGCTTGCCTTGAGGGAACTTGATTGACCTTTTGTGCTTTGAATGATTCCTTGATTGTCCACCTTCCACCTGATCACATGCCCTGATGGTAAGAAGGATGCCATGCTTCATTTTTCTATGTTAAATGCAATGTAATGTTAATGAGATGGATATGATATGATAAATGATAATGCCATGCTATGATGCCAAAAGGGGAGAGCAAATTTTGGGGTATTACAGCTGCCCCTATTCAAGCGCTGTAGACCTGAATGCCTGAAAGCAATTGCTTTCGGACTTTCAAGGTATATAGTGATTGACTTTAATAATGTCTTTTATGCAACTCCAGACGACTACTGGCCTGCCACACTACTGGTGGACTTTGCAGCTTCGTGCCACCCGAAGACGGACTTTTGCCAATCCACTGTTGGACTTTTGGAATATGCCACCCTTAGATGGACCTTTCGCCAATCCACTGTTGGACTTTTGCCACCCGAAGACGGACTTTTGCCAATCCACTGTTGGACTTTTGGAATATGCCACCGTTAGATGGACCTTTCGCCAATCCACTGTTGGACTTTTAGCTGCTTTGCCACCCGAAGATGGACTTTTGCCAATCCACTGTTGGACTTTTAGAATATGCCACCCTTAGATGGACTTTTGCCAATCCACTGTTGGACTTTTGCCACCCGAAGACGGACTTTTGCCAATCCACTGTTGGACTTTGCTAACGTCTTTTAACAATGCCAGACGACTACTGGCTTGCCACACTACGGGTGGACTTTCGCAAAATTCCAATACTGGATTACACTCTGCATCCGTGTCAGACATCTCTGCCGACTTTGCTGAGGAACAAAGACCAATGATTTGACTTTGGAGACTCCTGAAAGGATAACCTCTCCACTGGAGAATGAATGAATAATCCGTCTGCTTCGAATTGTCAAGCTTGCCAAAAATAAATTGGACTTGAAGAATAATAAATCTGCCAGGAATCACTTCATCTGTTGGGGGAATGAATTCTGGTCACAGCGATTCCGCTGGGGATGAGAATTTCTTTGTATGGCGTCTTTCTAGGGGAGAGAAGTCATAAAAACTCTGCTTGGGGATCTGTCCAAACCAAGACCCTTTGTAGGGGTTATCCACCTTCTGACCCGGCTGGGGAAAGGCTGTACCATCCTCCTTGAGGAATAGATTCTGTCGATCTGATAAACCTCTGCGAGAAGAACAACAACTCAGCTGGGAGTTGCTGACAAGATTCGATGCTGACCTCTGTGGGGATACCATGACCAGAGATACGATCTTGCTGGGTATCAGGGCTACTCTGCCAGGGATATGCAAATCCTGGTTAGAACATTCCACTGCAACTTGCTAGGAAAGAGTCCTTAGAGATCTGTTGGGGAAACCCAAAGCAAATCCACAGTATTCTGTTGAAGAATATGACTGTCAAGCTTAGGATAAGTACCACAATGCCCCATGTTAGGCGAGCTTCCCTTTAGACAATTCCGTTAGGGATGACGAGTTTATAACAAACTCTGCTGGCGGAAACTGCTTTAAAACGTCTCGTGCTGGGGAATGCCTTTTGAGAGGATTTTATAGAAGACCAACTGTCCTCAAACTCTACTGGGGATGATCAACACTTCATGCTGGGGAAACAAACATGCCCCATGCTTGGACAACACAATAATTCGTCCCCGAAGAGGATGTCATAAGAGGATTTTACAGAAGATCTAGCCTCTTCAAACTCTTGTGACTTCGCTGGGGATAATGACCATCAGTTTCGGTGTCGACGAGACCACTCTTTTGGGGAACCTGTGACCGTTATCGACATAGAAAAGCTTGTAGCTGTTGGAAAGACTGAATAAGAGAATCGACTTAATAAGATGCAACGGTACCCAGTTGAACTTAATTCACTGATATCGACCCGTTATGAACAATCGTCGACCGAACGATGAACGCCGATCTCCTTACCCATAATTGCCCCAGTCTTTTGCGTGGGGTGATTTATTGCTGGTCTTGTGCTTAAAATCATCTGCACCTGCTACCTGCAACAAAAGAATATGCCCACATGCCCCGAATATTGCGTGGCTAGAATCCACCATCCGGGAGTATTCAACATTCAAGGTAATTTCAAATGTTTTTTTTTCGCATGTTATTGCAAGGCCGCCATGTTTTCAAATGCAATGTTTTATCAAAATTAGGACGTTTTTGCAAACAAAGCAATAAAACAAAAATAGAAAGCTTTTTATTGAGATTCAATTTATTGACTGAGAGCCCAGAATAGGCAATTACATCCGGAAGCAATCCCTGGAAAGAGGTGATCGCTGAAAATTGAGAAAAGAAACTATCCTAATGGCAATGTGAAAACGGACTTCCACTGAGTTTCCATTCTGTTATGACCAGTATGTCTTCAAAACTCCCCGACCTTGCCTTCTGAGGAATGATCAGACCGATTCCTATCCTTCAGAACGTCAGTTGTTCAAACGGTAATGGGGGATAGATAACTCAGACCATAGTCATTCGCTTAAATCCCTCTTTTGTGTGGACCGCCCTTTCAGGTTTTCGATCCACCAGGATACCCTTTTTTGCCTAAGTTGCCCTTTCGGGTTTTCAACTTACCGGGTGTACAAATTTTTTCAATTATATCCCTAATTTTTGCCCGAACCTTATTCTGTTTTTGGTTCGCCGGGATGCCCTTTTTTGCCTGGATTTTTTTTTCTTATTATCCAGCGGGTCTATTCATGCGAAGTATTTTTTGACTACGTCCGAGTTGACAGGGGATGAAAAGTCTTCGCCATCCATGGTTGTAAGCAATAAAGCTCCGCCCGAAAAGACCTTTTTAACCACGAATGGACCTTCATAATTAGGAGTCCATTTGCCCCTGTGATCTGTATTGGGAGGAAGGATCCTTTTGAGTACCACATCTCCGACTTTGTAAACCCGAGGACGCACCTTTTGGTCAAATGCCTGCTTCATTCTGCGCTGATATAGTTGCCCATGACATACAGCCGCCAATCGCTTTTCCTCAATAAGGCTCAGCTGATCAAATCTGGCTCGTACCCATTCAGCTTCATCTAGCTTAACATCCATCATAACTCTGAGGGACGGAATTTCTACTTCAACCGGTAGCACTGCCTCCATACCATATGCAAGTGAGAATGGGGTTGCCCCAGTGGACGTGCGTACCGACGTTCGATACCCATGCAAAGCAAATGGTAACATCTCATGCCAATCTTTGTACGTGACAACCATCTTCTGCACAATCTTCTTGATATTTTTGTTGGCCGCTTCGACCGCGCCATTCATCTTTGGGCGGTACGGAGAAGAATTGTGATGTTCGATTTTGAAGTCCCGGCATAACTCAGCCATCATCTTATTGTTCAAATTAGAACCATTATCAGTAATGATTCTTTCGGGAACTCCATATCGGCAAATGATATCCCGTTTTAAGAAACGAGCGACCACTTGTTTTGTAACATTGGCATAGGATGCGGCTTCAACCCATTTGGTGAAGTAATCAATTGCCACCAAGATGAAACGATGACCATTGGAAGCTGTAGGCTCAATCTTTCCGATCATATCAATGCCCCACATGGCAAACGGCCAAGGCGACGACATGATACTCAACGGATTTGGAGGCACATGCACCTTGTCTGCATAGATCTGGCATTTATGGCATTTGCGGGCATATTTGCAACAATCTGACTCCATAGTCAACCAATAATATCCCGATCTTAACAACTTTTTAGCCATTGCATGCCCTCCGGCATGGGTACCGAAAGAGCCTTCGTGCACTTCAATCATCAACAAGTCTGCTTCATGTCTATCCACACATCTAAGCAGGACCGTGTCAAAATTTCTTTTATACAGCACGCCATCTTTGTTCAAGAAGAAACTACCGGCTAACCTTCTCAACGTCTTCCTGTCTTTGGACGATGCCCCGGGCGGGTACTCTTGACTTTTCAAGAAACACTTAATGTCATAAAACCATGGCTTGTCATCAGACGCTGCATCGACCGCAAACACAAATGCTGGTCTGTCAAGGCGGGATACCTCAATCTTAGGTACATGGTTCCATCCTTGCACTTTGATCATGGAAGACAAAGTGGCCAAGGCATCAGCGAACCTATTCTCATCTCGAGGAATATGGTACAGTTTCACTGTTGTGAAAAATGTCAGCAATCTCCTTGTATAATCTCTATACGGCACTAGATTTGCTTGGTGCGTGTACCAACTCCCTTTCACTTGATTGATTACCAAAGCTGAATCACCAAATATATCAAGGGTCTTAATCCGTAGATTAATCGCCTCCTCGATCCCCATTATACAAGCTTCGTACTCTGCTTCATTGTTGGTGCATCCGAAAGTTATTCGGGCAGTGAAAGGCATATGAACACCTTCCGGCGTGATAAGAACCGCTCCAACTCCACACCCATTCATATTGACAGCCCCATCAAACATCAGACTCCATTTGGATTCAGGGTCTGGCCCCTCCTCCGGAAGTGGTTCCTCGCAGTCTTTAGCTTTGAGAAACATGATGTCCTCATCAGGGAAGTCAAATTTCATGGGTTGGTAATCATCAATCGGCTGTTGCGCAAGATAGTCAGACAAGATACTTCCTTTGATGGCCTTTTGTGAAGTGTACTGAATGTCATACTCTGTCAAGACCATTTGCCACCGTGCAACTCTGCCTGTCAATGCTGGTTTCTCGAAAATGTACTTGATAGGATCCATTTTTGAAATCAACAAGGTCGTGTGCCTAACCATATATTGCCTCAATCGCTTAGCGGCCCATGCAAGCGCACAGCATGTCTTTTCAAGCATTGAGTATCGGGACTCACAATCATTGAACTTTTTGCTCAGGTAGTAAATAGCATGCTCCTTCCTACCTGTCTCGTCATGTTGACCGAGAACACAACCCATGGAACCTTCAAGCACTGTCAGATACATTATCAGCGGTGTCCCTTCAACTGGAGGCATTAGAATCGGAGGTTCCTGCAAGTATTCTTTTATCTTATCGAATGCCAATTGGCAATCGTCATTCCACCTGACCGTTTGATCTTTCCTTAACAATTTAAATATTGGCTCACACGTGGCTGTTAGGTGAGATATGAACCTTGCAATGTAGTTCAATCTACCCAAGAAACCACGAACCTCTTTTTCTGTTCTCGGTTCAGGCATTTCTTGTATTGCTTTCACCTTGGCAGGATCAACCTCGATTCCTCTTTCACTCACAATGAAACCCAGTAACTTTCCAGAACGCACCCCAAACGTGCACTTGTTTGGATTTAATCTCAGACGGAACTTTCTCAACCTTTCAAACAGCTTTTTCAGGTTAATCAGATGTTCCTCTTCTGTTCTCGACTTGGCAATCATATCATCTACATAACATTCGATCTCCTTATGAATCAAGTCATGAAACAATGTCACCATCGCCCGCTGGTACGTTGCCCCTGCGTTTTTCAATCCAAAAGGCATTACTTTATAACAATATGTACCCCACGGAGTAATGAACGTGGTCTTCTCCATATCTTCAGGTGCCATCTTGATCTGGTTGTACCCGGAGAAACCGTCCATAAATGAGAACACTGAAAACTGAGCTGTATTATCGACCAGCACATCAATATGAGGTAGTGGAAAATCATCTTTCGGGCTAGCTTTATTAAGATCTCGATAATCCACACACATTCTCACTTTTCCATCTTTCTTCGGTACTGGCACGATGTTGGCTACCCATGGAGGATACTTTGTCACAGCAAGAAAACCAGCATCCCACTGCTTCTGGACTTCCTCCTTAATCTTTAAAGCCATGTCGGGGTGAGTCCGACGAAGTTTCTGCTTGACTGGCGGACATTCTTCTCTCAACGGTAGCCTGTGCACGACAATATCCGTATCCAACCCCGGCATGTCTTGATACGACCAGGCGAAGATGTCAACATACTCGCGCAACATTTCCGTCAAAGTTTGCTTCACATCTGCTTGCAAGCTGGCACCAATCCTGATCTCTTTCTTGGCGTCCTTGGTACCAATATTGATGATTTCTACAGTCTCCTGATGAGGCTGGATGACCCTTTCCTCTTGTTTCAACAATCTGGCCAGTTCTTCAGAAAGTTCACAATCTTTCTCATCCCCTTCTTCGGCTTGATAAATCGGATTGTCAAAGTCATACATGGCCATATCAAAATCGTTATCAGTGGTATCCGGAGGATCAAGTCTGCATGAACGGGTTCATGCCTTATTTTAGAATTTATTTTTAAGCAACACAAAAGAAAATGAAACATTGCCATTTTATTTTTTTTTTTTGTGCAAAAATAAAAACTGAAAGACAGAGAACAAAATTTGATTGCAAAACGTCCTTTATTAATGATTAAACATTGCAAATGCAACCATGGTGGCCCTACAAATGAATCTATACGCCTTGGGCAGAGCGCAAGATTTTGACATGCATTATGGTTAGAAAAAACAAAGAAAAATTACTTTGTCTGAAGAGTAACCCGGATGACTTCTTCAACGAACCAGTTCTGCACTTGTTGTCCCGGAACATGAGGGCGTACCCAGTTGTCCAGGTCACAATCACTGTCAACACTATCCTCTGTGGCTGCACAAGACTGGTCCGTGTAGATAATTCCCCCACTATTGAAAGTAATGGGTCCCCTGCTCCCCGCATCTGAAGTTGTAGAGGGATGATAACCAATACCAAATTTGTCTTCCTTCATTGGGGTCTCTATCAACCTGCCCCAACCTTGGGCGTTGCCTGCCCTGACGACTTCGACAGCTTGTTTGTAAGATGAAATGGAGGTACCAGCCCCAACTGGTACAGAAGAAGACTCAGGTGCATCGTCAATATTGACTGCTTCAAATGATTGGCACAGCATCTCATGAATTTCCCCATCCATTTCAATGTACTTGAACGTGGACAAGTGACTCACAAAGATGTCTTCTTCCCCACACACTGTCACAACCTGCCCTTCAAACTCATACTTCAGCTTTTGATGTAGAGTAGAAGTAACAGCCCCGGCTCCGTGAATCCAAGGGCGTCCCAATAGGCAGCTATATGCAGGTTGTATGTCCATTACATGGAACGTGGATTTGAATACCTGTGGTCCAATTTGTACGGGTAATTCCACCTCACCAAACACAGATCGTCTAGTTCCATCGAATGCTCTGACCACCAATTCACTAGGCCTTAAGATCAAACCGTCAACTTCCAGCTTCATTAATGCCTTCTTGGGCAAGACATTGAGTGATGAACCAGTGTCTACCAGTACATGAGATAACACTGCGCCCTTACACTCCATCGTGATATGCAAAGCCTTATTATGGTTTCTTCCTTCAACAGTCAAATCTCTACTTGTAAAGCCCAAGCCATGGCTAACATTAACATTGGAGATTACGCCCTCGAGCTGATTAACAGTAATTTCTTGTGGCACGTATGCACTCTTCAACACTTTCAACAACGCCTGCCGGTGCGCATCAGAGCACATCAATAGTGACAAGATTGAAATCTTTGAAGGGGTCTGATTCAGTTGGTCCACAATCTTATAATCGCTTTTCTTGATTATCTTCATAAATTCTTCCATTTCCTTATCAAAAGTAATCTTTGTCTCTGCTTCAGGTGTAGGCGCACTTTCAACCACCTGTTTACCCTTAGCCTTTGCTGCAGCTTCTACCTCCTTATCACTTCTCAAGGTTTGGGGAGCGAACAACCTTCCACTCCTTGTAAAGCCCCCTACACCCCCTACGTTATCAATATTTGGGCTGACTGATGACTCAACTTCCTGCTTTTTACCTTCGTAATATACATCTGCCCCATAGTGCCATGGGATAGCTTTCGTAGATGTGAACGGAATTGGTCCTGGCACCGTGATAGTGACAGGACTGGGCCCTTCTGGCGCAACACTCGCCACGGGAACTGCATTGACCGGCATTTGAATCTCAGCGGGGGTGTAATAGATGGTCACGGTTGATATCTCATCAGTGTCTTTCACGACTCTGTCGAACTGTAGACATCCTTCATCGATCAGATTCTGTAAACCCATCTTCAACTTATCACAGCCGTTCTCCTGATTCATACACTCAGAGCAATCTTGATTACAGCCCGGGAACACCTGTCCCTTCAATAAACGATCTTTTACAACCAACAAAGAAGTTTTCACTTGATGAACGTCTAACACCAAATTCAATCTCCTCCCATCTTCAATAGCGTACACATTTGCTGCACTATGATCAGGCATGGGATGCTGAGTAATATTAGGAGCGGGAGAGAAATTGATGGCTTTAGCATCAATCAAATCTTGTACTTTATGATGGAAAGCCCAGCATTTTTCAATGGAGTGTCCCTGAGCACCTGAGTGGAACTCACAACGAGCATTAGCATCGAAGTTAGGTGGCAGGTTTCCAGCAACCGGAGCTTTCATAGTACGGAGTTCTACCAACTTTAACTCGAGTAGCCGGGGCAACAGCGCGGCATAAGTCATAGGGAGAGGATCCATCTTACGATCCCTCTGTCTAGACCTTTGCTGGAAAAAAGGTTGTTGCTGTTGAACTTGTTATTGGGATTGTTGTTTCTGAACAGACGGTGTGGGGATTGTTACAGCATCTACCTGATAATAAGCTTGAGAACGCCCTCTGCCTCGTCCTCTAAACACAGCATTCGTATCACCTTCTCTTCTTTTCTGGTTACTAGCAAACGGTTTCTTCGTCCCCGAAGAGCCAGCCCCACTCACATCCTGGATCTTTCCAAGCTTTAACAGACTTTCTATTCTTTCTCCCGCAATCACAATATCAGCAAATCCAGTTGACGGACAAGCAGCTAATCTATCAAGATAGGCCCCTTGCAAGGTGCCCATGAACATATCTGCCATTTCTCTGTCTGACAAGGGAGGTTGAACCTGGGCAGCCATTTCCCTCCACCTCTGTGCATATTCTTTGAAACTCTCCTTGGCATTTTGTGACAACCCCTGCAATTGAGTGCGGTTGGGCGCCATGTCAATATTATACTGGTATTGCTTCAGGAACGCTTCTGCCAGATCTTTCCAATTCTTCACAGCAGCTCTATTCAACTTCATATACCAGGTCAAGGACGCCCCAGCCAGACTGTCCTGAAAATAGTGCATCCATAGCTTCTCGTCATCCGTATGGGCTGAAATCTTCCCAAAGTAAGCTTGAAGATGCGTTTGGGGACACGCATTGCCGTAATACTTATCAAAAGTGGGAGGCTTGAATTTAGGGGGAATTCTGACTCCTGAGACCAGCCCCAAGCTGGTAACATCAATACCCATAGAGTTCTTGCATTCTATGGCCCTGATCTTCTCTGCTAACTCATCATACCTTCGATCCCCTTGATTACCCACATCAGCATCCAGCAGAGTAAATTGGTCTTCCAGAGTATCTTCAAGAGTAACACCAGCATGCCTACCATTTCCATTACCCCGATTGTTACCACCAGGAGGAGGGTTGCCACCGGGAGGAGGAATGCCATGTCCCTGTGAATTGTCATGCTGATCACCTTCGGGCCCATTGTCTGGACGCTCTACCAGAAGCCTCAATCTCTCCTGATTTTGCGCCATGCCAGTCATGAGGGTCATGAACTGGTCCATACGCGCCCTCATTTCAGCCAAATCACTTTGCACTTGATCCATGATTCTTACTTGATTCCTTCGCATCGAATATCGGTGAATATGACTCTCCGCTATACTGCCTGAAACCAAATAAAGGTTAGAGTCCCTGCAACGAGTACCTGAAAAGCAAGTAACAAAAATGCAAAATGATATGCAATGCCATGTTTGTCATTTCCGAGGTGCTTTATACCCTGATTCCAATCCAACCACAGAAATCTGGAGACCAGAAATTGTGATATAAAGAGACGTGTCGTGGTCATGTGCTTGTGTGCAGCTATCTGATAAGGAATAATTCTGAATAAAACTGCTCATACTCATTCAACGAAGTATTCAAGTACATTTAAGAAAGGTTCAACCGCAAATGCAATACAAGGAAAAATGGATCCATCAACAAGCCTGATGGTAACCATTAACAACAAAATATAAGGAAAAGAACATCAGTCTGACAATTCCACACCCTTCAGCTTATCACTTGAGTATTTGATCTCCTCAAAAAGTATACGGGTACGCTGGTGATTCGGCTTTTCAATCATTTCTTTGATCAAGACATCCCTTTTCTCAAGAGCTTCAGTTAAAGAACCCATATGCAGCATCAGAGCCTCGTCATCACACACTCCTTTGTGTCTCTCTATGCCAGCTTGCGTCTTGAGTATCTCCCTTTCTATCATGACTTCTTCAAGCTCTTTCTTGGTATTCCTCAGCTCACCTCTAGCTTCTTCTAGCTGTTCTTGACTCTTACCGAGGCTTTCCCGATACTTTCTCCTCTGCTCATGCGCCTTTTCAAGCTCTTCGTCCTTAATCTGCAACTGTTCCTGTAATTCAGCATTCTCTATCCTAACTTCGTCCCAAGCGTGCTGAAACTTTGTTAACTTTTCTTTGGTCTGTGCTAACGCCTGTTTGGTTTGCTTGTGGGCTTGAGTAGCATCATCAGCACCTTTACTAATCTTCCGGAAATGTTGGGCTCTTCCAGCAAAGTCTTTTTCTTTTGCAGTTAGGATTTGTTCAGCATCTTGGGCTTTCCGCTCCAGCTCTTTGTTGGCATGTAGAGCATTCTGAAGACGGCTACTCAACTCGGAATTCTCTCCTTGGAGCTTTTTCACCAAGGCTTGCAACTTGTCAACTTCTTCCACAGTAGCAGTGCTTCTTGCTTTCTCATTCTCCGGATACAAAAGGGGTGCCTTACCAAAAGGCAAGAGAAAATCTTCAACTCTTTTCTTCACCCACTCTTCATATGCTGGATAAACCCGGTTGTTAGGCTTTCCTAGAGTAACTTTCCCCTTTTTCAGTATGCTACCCCAGCTTTCAGAAGCTTTCTGTGCTGCTTCCCACCCATCTGATGTATGAAAATAGAGGGACTCCTCCACATCTCTCTTAATAGGCGGACCTGTCAGGGCATACCCAAATTGTCGAATGGCCAAAGAAGGATTGTAGTTAATCCCACCCAGTCTTCCTATCAGTGGAACGTTAGGGAACTTACCACAGCTGTGGATAATATTCTTGCCAATCAGCCCATGATCTACCCATACGATGTCCTTGGCCACCAATCCCATTAAACGCTGTTTCCACTCTAGAGAATCTTTGGAATCCACAAAAGCCCCTGATTGTGGTAAACGGCCTACAAACCACTTATAGAACAAAGGTGCACAACAACGAATTATCCCTCCTCTTTTCTTTTCGTTTCGGTTGTACAACGAGTAGTGAAGATCTCCCAGTAGCGTTGGCACCGGGTTCTTCATCAGGAATATTCGTATAGCGTCCGTATCAATGAAATCCGGCTCGTTGGGAAACAACACTATGCCGTATATGCAAAGGGCTAGCAAAGCATTAAAAACAAGCCAATTCTCGCCTTTAGCTGCTTCCTGGGCCTTCTTAATCAGATATTCCAGCTTGTAACCACGAATCTTTCCTTTGTTGGAGACATTGTCGCTTAACTCTGATTTGCTCAAATAAAGAGCACTAGCCACCTTTCCAAAGTCAAGATCCCCCACTGATCCAAAGAAAGGGGGCTCCTCCTTGATAGCAATCCCCAACATGTTGGAATACTCCTCCAAGGTAGGAACCAACACATAGTCTGGAAATACAAAACACCTCAGGGGCGGATCATAGAACTGCATCAACGTATGGAGACCTCTGGCTTCATAATCACTGACATTACGGACCATAGATAAAATCCACCCATATTTCTCTTTAAAAGCTTCTCGTACTGCAGGGTTCGCCATTCCCTTCAGCATAACAATAGGGCCCAAAGTAGGCGTAAGGAACTTATAGCTGATGATATTCTTCCTCTCTTTAGTGTTCATCTTTGCATGGACCTGATGACTGGAATCAAGGGTAATATATGCACCTGGAAATGAATAAACATGTATGTTAGGATATGATAATGCAATGCAAAGGGCAATGTGATCAGGTAATCAGGTGTCTGTGCTGAACTGTGAACGGTGTCAGTGTAGCTCTGAGACTAATATAGAACCATAGATAAGAACCATCTGAATACAATAGGATGAAACTTCCTTTTTGTGCAATGATGATAGAAAACCGGGTATGTAGGAGGTCATGGTTACCTGCAAACCTGTAAACAACCCGCCCTTCTCACATGTGGGTACTAGGATGTTCAGTATCCCGGGCTCTCAGGTCGAGAAATGATGATACGTTCACCATTTCTGGTTTGGCATCATCATCAATCGAGGAGGCCTCAACTGATTCTCCAAAACAAAAAGGTCCTCAGCTTCTGGCACTGAGGTCGAGAAGCAATAGTACATTCATCCCTCAGGGTACAGTACTATCGCCAATCGAGGAGTGCCTCCGCTGATTCTCTTTCAAAAAGGGATGTCCTATAGCAAGTTCCCAACATTGGGTCCTCGGATCGAGAATGTGCAATGGGTTTGCCACGGAATGTGGTCTGCCACTGTCACATCTCGGGAGGAGTGCCGTAACTGAGTCCTCGGGAATGGTCACCAGAGTCGACAGTCCCTCAAGAGAATAACCACTGGCCTGCATAACATGCAGTAGCAGAAAGCTCCTGATAAAACCTCGTCTGGTTGTGGGTCTCATGAACAACAATACGTGGTCACCACCACGCAAGCGTCATGACTATCCACTCTAATACCTATGTATGTACTCAAGCCTTGGTAGTGAGCTTATCTCTCAGAACACCCATCCCGCCAAACAGACAAAACAGTGCAACACAATATAATATATGATATGTAATGCTAAAATGCGGTAAATACAGTAAAATAAATAAACAACAACATATAGCACAACAGTAAACACCCAATGAAAGAAAAGCAGACAAGCGCTAGGATTGACTCGCTAAGGAAACCAGAGATTCTGAGTTTTATTCCCCAGCAGAGTCGCCAGCTGTCGCTCCCGGGATTTTCATCCAAGTACAAACGCGAAAGTGGCACCGAAACAGAGTCGCCAGCAATGTGTATTTATCCCAAGAGAGGGAAAGGAAACACCGCGTAAACCTGAGAGAAAGGAAAAGCATGGTCTTACGACCAAAAGAACTGGGTTCGGGAGTCGGTTACGCGAGAGGAAGGTATTAGCACCCTCTCGCGTCCATCGTACCCGATGGGATCCACGCTTGCTTGCTCGATCAAAGGGTGTAAAGGAAAGAATACTGGAAAAGGAACTGAAAGAAAGAAAGGAGAAAGAATGGAAGAGAAACGAGAAACAAATGTAGGGAAAATAAAAGAAGTGCTCGCATGGGCCCTACCCCACTGCCTACGTATCTCATCGGGAGCATGAGAATCAGAGCGGCGTAGTTCCCCTCACTAGGGATGGATTGTTTGCATTTTTTAGAGAACGGCTTACGTTCTAGCTCAGGTGTTGCAGGCTCGCTGGTTCGAGTGCGTTACCGTCTTGCAAGAGAACGAGTAGAAGCGCGTTCGTGCGTTGAGAAAGAATGAGATGAGAAAAGAATTCCCGAAGGAAAGACGTTATTGTTTGTTTTTGTCTTTTAGAAGTTTTTTCCATTTATTTGCATATGACAGTGTATCTGGATCTTAGTCATTGGAATGTGTACATTCTCACATTCCAAGATGGAATGGGTAAGAATGCACACTAAGAGTGAAGAAGACCCCCACACTTAGTTCCAATTGTCAAGGTTCAAACACACTAGCATACTTGTGTTTATTAAGTGTTTTGTTGATTATGAAGTGAAGAAGTGTTTTTTATTATTTGCACCTTCAACAAGTATTGCATTTAAGTCCCTCATACAAGATCAAATGTTTAACACATCGACCCAAGATGGGCTATATGCTATACATTCTAAGATTATAAGAGAAGACCCCTTATAATCTTTTCTTTATATGAAAGGCCTAAATGCAATAAATGCCTACCTTTATTATATGTTTTGAATTTTCTTTGAGATGAGAAAAGAGACTCAAGGGAGAGGTAAAGGTGAAAACTAAGGGGAGACTAAGACACAATCCTAATTGATTAGTTAAGGGAGTGATCCTAAGGTTTGTGAGGTTTCAACCTAAAGTCTAAAGAAAGAATGAATTAAACAATTCACTTCTAAAGTAGAAGATGAATTGTAATTCACAAAGGGAAAATGATGAGTTATAAAAAGAAAGCACATAAGTGCTTAACAAAACATAGAATGGAATTGTAAAAGAGAAAGGATAGAAGTTGAATGTGGATTCCTTATCCACACTCAAATTGAAACTTGCCAAAGCCCCTACATGGTTAGCAAACATGTATAAGAAGTATAAGAAGTAAAAGAACATGTAGTGCATCATAAAACTCAAAAGAATTAGATGAGAAACCAAATCCTAGAGCCACAACCAGAATGGGCATCATATGGACAACAAGTGAATATCATCATACAATTGCAAGTGAATAAGCAATAATCATCACCCATTAGCATTTAAACATGTTACAAGAAGAAGGGGTAGATGAAAGATGGAAAGAAATGAAGAGGACATGCATAAACGGAACATGTAAATCAACAACCAGAATTGAAACTAAATGGAAAATGGTTTATAAACATCTCAAAAGTATTTATGAATCAACTTCAAGACATTCAAGAAGTAATATAAGAAGAATTGAAATGAAAGTTCAAAAAGAAAGTGCAAACAATACATGTTAATGATGCACAAAGTTCAAATTGAAACGAACATGTAAAGATGACCTATAATGTGTATCAAAGACCTATAATATCATATGAATGGCTCATAACATATGCAAATGCTCATACAAATGTGCACAAAAGAATTCATGTAAACATGCACTAAAGTTGTAATGACATGCCATGGATTATACTTCCAATGTAATGCATCAAACAAAGACCAAATGGATTCATGAAAATTATGCCAGCATATTATTGGAATGCCTAGGTCAGAAATGCATCATACATCAAGATAGCATGTAAAAATTCAGAGCAAAATGACTTCAAACAAAGCAATTAGGTCAAATTGAAACATCATGCAAAGTGGTGCAAATATAGGCATCAAAACATGTAATAAAGTGACCTAAAAAATCAAACAAAAATCATCTAACATGCTTCAATGTATTAGTGAATCAATGCAAAAAGAATCATGTCAAAACAGTTGGTAATGAGCAAGAACAAAATTAAACAAATTCATGTATCATGCTTAGAATGCATCTAAATGGAAATTCAAAGAAAATTATGGACCAGGGGTGAAAAGGTCATAAAATCAAGAAATAAAATCATGGAAAATTTCCTAAATGTTTTAGTGATACTCATGAATTTTTGTGGAATTTTATGATGATATTTGGTATTTTTAAAAATTAAAAATCAAATGTGTAGAAAAAAATGAAAATAAAAATGGAATGCAAAGGGAAGGGGAGGTGTGAACATAGCAATCATGCAGTTCAAATTAATTGGGCTTGAAAACATGGGGGTGTGGGTAGCAATCTGATTAGGTCCAATAACGCGCACAACACACTAACTACCATGCTCTTTCAGTCAAACTAAGTCAAATCATTCACAACCATCAGATTAAGTCAAGTCAAACACAAAGGTCAAGGTAAGCAAATCTAACACACGCGCATGAGGGCACATACTCACTATCATACACCACACCACACAATTCTTACTCTGATTAAAAACAAAACATGTGCAACGCATGTGCCAATTTTATGTGTTGTCACATTATGGACCACGCGATGAAGAAAAACGAGCGGACAGGATTAAAACATATTAAACCCTAACCATCAAAGCTGCCGGCCGGAGAAGGACCTCCGGTCACCTTCTCCGGCGAGAAACCACCACCTGCAACCTCACAATTTTCCAGAAATGCATAACACATACATCAATCGAAAGCTAAACTTATGCAGATCATGAATGTGCTTATGAAATCCACAAAACACACACACATAGCAAGAACAGAGGAGATTACATTAAGCCCTAGATTTTGCAACTAAGCCTCTAAGAGGCCTATCAACTAGCCAGTTTGAGCAGAGCTTCTAGCAAGCTTAAAACACAAAAAAAACAAGTAAAAATAGACAGAGATCATGTAAGGTAATTTCAAGAGTTCAAACCTGAATGATGATGCAACTTGGAATGCACAAGAATACCAGAAGGAGATGCTTCTTCCTTGAGCTTCACTTGGCCAAATAAAGGCTTGAGAGCTTGAATTCGTGCAAAGAATCAACCAGAATTTCAACTCTCTTGATCCTGAACTTCCTTAACTGAACCTATGCACTTTTGTTCTTAATCTCCAAAGTAGAATCAAGATGGAGATGGAGATGAAATGTAGGAGATGATGATGAAATTCGTGTATAGAGAGCGAGAAAAATCAGAGAATGTGGAAAGAATTTGAAGTGTTTTTGAGAGAATGTGGCTGACAATCAAGTTGTGAGGTGAGATTTCGTTTTATAGTGTGAGTTAACCAAGGTTAAACTGAGTGAGGTTAACTGAGTCACAATGGTTTGAGTGAGTCATCCCTAACTAACTGAGTCAAGTTAGTTAGGGAGAGCCATGATATGGTGTGGCTGGTTCATAACAAACTATGGTGGAGGTGAAATGTGAAGCTGCAGCAAGCAAAACTTGTTATACAAGTTTCCACTCCTTTCCCTTTTTATGATCATGTATAGCACGTGATATGGTGACTGAGGTACATGTTTGGCTAAATGAAGCAATTGTTGGGAGAGTGAGCAATACATGGGCAAGTTGATACAATCAACAATAACCTTCACTTGTTTTTTTTTTGGTTTTATGTGACAGTGAGAACAATAGAGATAGGGTGATTTGAGGATGAATTATTCCATGTAATGTGAATGATTTGGTGAGCTCATGGGTTCATTTGAAAGAGAGTACATTGGAGCACAATGCTGATGTGAAAATTGAAGTGAAATGAGGTTGGAATAAGTTGCAAAATGACTTAAAATACACAAGTTTGGGAACTGGTTATGGGGCGTGGCAAGCAAGTCATGGCATGGCAACTTGGCACACAAAATTTCAGCACAATCAACATGACTTTGAACCAATATATCTCCACTATAACTTGATCAAATGGAATTTTGTCCAACATGAGTATTGAAGATGACACTACAAGGAACAACTTTGATGTTGAAAAGTTTTTCATTTGAGGCCTTTAACCATGAGAAAAATGAGTGGACATTTGGCCCACCACATGTTTGTTAAAATGACTGCGCGCGTGACCTGAAAATCTTGGTCATGACCTAGTTTTGAACCTACTTTGCCCAAACTTTGATCAGTCATATCTCCCTCAATTTTTATCCAATGGAGATGTTCTACACATGGATTTGAAGCTTAAAGCAAGACCTTTTGTTGTGGCCTGGTGGAATTTTCATTTGGTGCTTCAATTTTAAATGGCCTTGGTTCAAACTCTGATGCAAAATGGCCAAAACTTGCTCTTTTTAGTAACCCTACTTCACCCAAAAATGGCAACTTTCCACATCTTGATTTTTTCATGATTCCTTTGGAATTTCTTGACCAAATTTTGTACATTGGACATATGTAACATGAATTTCATGATTTTGGGCTCAAAAAGTCAAGAGTTGACTTTTTCCTCTGATTATTTGACTTTGCCCCAATTTCTCTGATTCTTGATCTTTCTTCCAATTGAACCACTTCTAAAACCAATTGAGATGCAATTTTCCACATACATACACTTAAGGACATATGGAATACCATGACATCAAGTTTTGTTCAAAAAATCAAAGATTCCCTGATTTAATGGGAAACCCTAGTTTTGGTGCCCACCTCCTAGGAGAAAAATGTGCAGTCTTCAATTTCAAATTCCTCAGAGTATGTTGTGTACCTTCTTAAAGGATGATGATATATGCCTTTTGAGGATGATTTTGGATCAATGAGCTATCTCTTTTGAGGGTTATCCTTCAGTTTTTGAACCTCTTGCATAGTGAAAGATGTAATGCTTCAATCTCCCATTGTATCTCTTATCCTTGAGGTTGTGGATGATCAATTGAGATGGTATGAGACATGAAAGACCTCTTGGCTTGCCTTGAGGGCACTTGATTGACCTTTTGTGCTTTGAATGATTCCTTGATTGTCCACCTTCCACCTGATCACATGCCCTGATGGTAAGAAGGATGCCATGCTTCATTTTTCTATGTTAAATGCAATGTAATGTTAATGAGATGGATATGATATGATAAATGATAATGCCATGCTATGATGCCAAAAGGGGAGAGCAAATTTTGGGGTATTACAGGATGGCATTTATTTTGCTAGTTTCTCTTTATCAGCAGAGATAGTAATCTTTTGAAGATTTTCTTTTGTAAGTTTCCCTTTAGCAGCATGGATGGCATTTATTTTGCTAGTTTCTCTTTATCAGCAGAGAAAGCAATCTTTTGAAGATTTTCTTTTGTCAGTTTCCCTTTATCAGCAGGGATGGCATTTATTTTGCTAGTTTCTCTTTATCAGCAGAGATAGCAATCTTTCGAAGATTTTCTTTTGTCAGTTTCCCTTTATCAGTAGGGATGGCATTTATTTTGCTAGTTTCTCTTTATCAGTAGAGATAGCAATCTTTTGAATATTTTCTTTTGTCAGTTTCCCTTTATCAGCAGGGATGGCATTTATTTTGCTAGTTTATCTTTATCAGCAGAGATAGCAATCTTTTGAAGATTTTCTTTTGTCAGTTTCCCTTTATCAGCAGGGATGGCATTGATTTTGCTAGTTTCTCTTTATCAGCAGAGATAGCAATCTTTTGAAGATTTCCTTTTGTCAGTTTCCCTTTATCAGCAGGGATGGCATTTATTTTGCTAGTTTCTCTTTATCAGCAGATACAGCAATCTTTTGAAGATTTTATTTTGTCAGTTACCCTTTATCAGTAGGGATGGCATTTATTTTGCTAGTTTCTCTTTATCAGCAGAGATAGCAATCTTTTGAAGATTTCTTTCGTCTGTTTTCCTTTATCAGCAGGGATGGCATTTATTTTGCTAGTTTCTCTTTATCAGCAGAGATAGCAATCTTTTTAAGATTTTCTTTCGTCAGTTTCCCTTTATCAGCAGGGATGGCATTTATTTTGCTAGTTTCTCTTTATCAGCAGAGATATCAATCTTTTGAAGATTTTCGTTTGTCAGTTTCCCTTTATCAGCATGGATGGCATTTTTTTTGCTAGTTTCTCTTTATCAGTAGAGATAGCAATCTTTTGAAGATTTTCTTTTGTCAGTTTCCCTTTATCAGCAGGGATGGCATTTATTTTGCTAGTTTCTCTTTATCAGCAGAGATAGCAATCTTTCAAAGATTTGCTTTTGTCAGTTTCCCTTTATCAGTAGGGATGGCATTTATTTTGCTAGTTTCTCTTTATCAGCAGAGATAGCAATCTTTTGAATATTTTCTTTTGTCAGTTTCCCTTTATCAGCAGGGATGGCATTTATTTTGCTAGTTTCTCTTCATCAGCAGAGATAGCAATCTTTTGAAGATTTCTTTCGTCAGTTTCCCTTTATCAGCAGGGATGGCATTTATTTTGCTAGTTTCTCTTTATCAGTAGAGATAGCAATCTTTTGAAGATTTTCTTTCGTCAGTTTCCCTTTATCAGCAGGGATGGCATTTATTTTGCTAGTTTCTCTTTATCAGCAGAGATAGCAATCTTTTGAAGATTTTCTTTTGGCAGTTTCCCTTTATCAGCAGGGATGACATTTATTTTGCTAGTTTCTCTTTATCAGCAGAGATAGCAATCTTTCAAAGATTTTCTTTCGGCAGTTCCCATTATCAGCAGGGATGACATT
Source organism: Lathyrus tuberosus (assembly GCA_022829125.1). NCBI lineage: Eukaryota > Viridiplantae > Streptophyta > Magnoliopsida > Fabales > Fabaceae > Lathyrus > Lathyrus tuberosus. Next base: position 2,886,866 of record JALAZF010000579.1, read on the forward strand.
TATTTTGTCAGTTTCCCTTTATCAGCAGGGATGGCATTTATTTTGCTAGTTTCTCTTTATAAGCAGAGATAGCAATCTTTTGAAGATTTTCTTTTGTCAGTTTCCCTTTATCAGCAGGGATGGCATTTATTTTGCTAGTTTCTCTTTATCAGCAGAGATAGCAATCTTTTGAAGATTTTCTTTTGTCAGTTTCGCTTTATCAGCAGGGATGGCATTTATTTTGCTAGTTTCTCTTTTATCAGCAGAGATAGCAATCTTTTGAAGATTTCTTTCGTCAGTTTCCCTTTATCAGCGGGGATGGCATTTATTTTGCTAGTTTCTCTTTATCAGCAGAGATAGCAAACTTTTGAAGATTTTCTTTCGTCAGTTTCCCTTTATCAGCAGGGATGGCATTTATTTTGCTAGTTTCTCTTTATCAGCAGAGATAGCAATCTTTTGAAGATTTTCTTTTGTCAGTTTACCTTTATCAGCAGGGATGGCATTTATTTTGCTAGTTTCTCTTTATCAGCAGAGATAGCAATATTTTGAAGATTTTCTTTTGTCAGTTTCCCTTTATCAGCAGGGATGGCATTTATTTTGCTAGTTTCTCTTTATCAGCAGAGATAACAATCTTTTGAAGATTTTCTTTTGTCAGTTTCCCTTTATCAGCAGGGATGGCATTTATTTTGCTAGTTTCTCTTTATCAGCAGAGATAGCAATCTTTTGAAGATTTCTTTCGTCAGTTTCCCTTTATCAACAGGGATGGCTTTTATTTTGCTAGTTTCTCTTTATCAGCAGAGATAGCAATCTTTTGAAGATTTTATTTCGTCAGTTTCCCTTTATCAGCAGGGATGGCATTTATTTTGCTAGTTTCTCTTTATCAGCAGAGATAGCAATCTTTTGAAGATTTTCTTTTGTCAGTTTCCCTTTATCAGCATGGATGGCATTTATTTTGCTAGTTTCTCTTTATCAGCAGAGATAGCAATCTTTTGAAGATTTTCTTTTGTCAGTTTCCCTTTATCAGCAGGGATGGCATTTATTTTGCTAGTTTCTCTTTATCAGCAGAGATAGCAATCTTTCAAAGATTTTCTTTTGTCAGTTTCCCTTTATCAGTAGGGATGGCATTTATTTTGCTAGTTTCTCTTTATCAGCAGAGATAGCAATCTTTTGAATATTTTCTTTTGTCAGTTTCCCTTTATCAGCAGGGATGGCATTTATTTTGCTAGTTTCTCTTCATCAGCAGAGATAGCAATCTTTTGAAGATTTCTTTCGTCAGTTTCCCTTTATCAGCAGGGATGGCATTTATTTTGCTAGTTTCTCTTTATCAGCAGAGATAGCGATCTTTTGAAGATTTTCTTTCGTCAGTTTCCCTTTATCAGCAGGGATGGCATTTATTTTGCTAGTTTCTCTTTATCAGCAGAGATAGCAATCTTTTGAAGATTTTCTTTTGTCAGTTTCCCTTAATCAGCAGGGATGACATTTATTTTGCTAGTTTCTCTTTATCAGCAGAGATAGCAATCTTTCAAAGATTTTCTTTCGGCAGTTCCCTTTATCAGCAGGGATGACATTTATTTTGTCAGTTTCCCTTTATCAGCAGGGATGGCATTTATTTTGCTAGTTTCTCTTTATAAGCAGAGATAGCAATCTTTTGAAGATTTTCTTTGTCAGTTTCCCTTTATCAGCAGGGATGGCATTTATTTTGCTAGTTTCTCTTTATCAGCAGAGATAGCAATCTTTTGAAGATTTTCTTTTGTCAGTTTCGCTTTATCAGCAGGGATGGCATTTATTTTGCTAGTTTCTCTTTATCAGCAGAGATAGCAAACTTTTGAAGATTTTCTTTCGTCAGTTTCCCTTTATCAGCAGGGATGGCATTTTTTTTGCTAGTTTCTCTTTATCAGCAGAGATAGCAATCTTTTGAAGATTTTCTTTTGTCAGTTTACCTTTATCAGCAGGGATGGCATTTATTTTGCTAGTTTCTCTTTATCAGCAGAGATAGCAATATTTTGAAGATTTTCTTTTGTCAGTTTCCCTTTATCAGCAGGGATGGCATTTATTTTGCTAGTTTCTCTTTATCAGCAGAGATAACAATCTTTTGAAGATTTTCTTTTGTCAGTTTCCCTTTATCAGCAGGGATGGCATTTATTTTGCTAGTTTCTCTTTATCAGCAGAGATAGCAATCTTTTGAAGATTTCTTTCGTCAGTTTCCCTTTATCAACAGGGATGGCATTTATTTTGCTAGTTTCTCTTTATCATCAGAGATAGCAATCTTTTGAAGATTTTATTTCGTCAGTTTCCCTTTATCAGCAGGGATGGCATTTATTTTGCTAGTTTCTCTTTATCAACAGAGATAGCAATCTTTTGAAGATTTTCTTTTGTCAGTTTCCCTTAATCAGCAGGGATGACATTTATTTTGCTAGTTTCTCTTTATCAGCAGAGATAGCAATCTTTCAAAGATTTTCTTTCGGCAGTTCCCTTTATCAGCAGGGATGACATTTATTTTGTCAGTTTCCCTTTATCAGCAGGGATGGCATTTATTTTGCTAGTTTCTCTTTATAAGCAGAGATAGCAATCTTTTGAAGATTTTCTTTGTCAGTTTCCCTTTATCAGCAGGGATGGCATTTATTTTGCTAGTTTCTCTTTATCAGCAGAGATAGCAATCTTTTGAAGATTTTCTTTTGTCAGTTTCGCTTTATCAGCAGGGATGGCATTTATTTTGCTAGTTTCTCTTTATCAGCAGAGATAGCAAACTTTTGAAGATTTTCTTTCGTCAGTTTCCCTTTATCAGCAGGGATGGCATTTTTTTTGCTAGTTTCTCTTTATCAGCAGAGATAGCAATCTTTTGAAGATTTTCTTTTGTCAGTTTACCTTTATCAGCAGGGATGGCATTTATTTTGCTAGTTTCTCTTTATCAGCAGAGATAGCAATATTTTGAAGATTTTCTTTTGTCAGTTTCCCTTTATCAGCAGGGATGGCATTTATTTTGCTAGTTTCTCTTTATCAGCAGAGATAACAATCTTTTGAAGATTTTCTTTTGTCAGTTTCCCTTTATCAGCAGGGATGGCATTTATTTTGCTAGTTTCTCTTTATCAGCAGAGATAGCAATCTTTTGAAGATTTCTTTCGTCAGTTTCCCTTTATCAACAGGGATGGCATTTATTTTGCTAGTTTCTCTTTATCATCAGAGATAGCAATCTTTTGAAGATTTTATTTCGTCAGTTTCCCTTTATCAGCAGGGATGGCATTTATTTTGCTAGTTTCTCTTTATCAACAGAGATAGCAATCTTTTGAAGATTTTCTTTTGTCAGTTTCCCTTTAGCAGCATGGATGGCATTTATTTTGCTAGTTTCTCTTTATCAGCAGAGATAGCAATCTTTTGAAGATTTTCTTTTGTCAGTTTCCCTTTATCAGCAGGGATGGCATTTATTTTGCTAGTTTCTCTTTATCAGCAGAGATAGCAATCTTTCGAAGATTTTCTTTTGTCAGTTTCCCTTTATCAGTAGGGATGGCATTTATTTTGCTAGTTTCTCTTTATCAGTAGAGATAGCAATCTTTTGAATATTTTCTTTTGTCAGTTTCCCTTTATCAGCAGGGATGGCATTTATTTTGCTAGTTTCTCTTCATCAGCAGAGATAGCAATCTTTTGAATATTTCTTTCGTCAGTTTCCCTTTATCAGCAGGGATGGCATTTATTTTGCTAGTTTCTCTTTATCAGCAGAGATAGCAATCTTTTGAAGATTTTCTTTCGTCAGTTTCCCTTTATCAGCAGGGATGGCATTTATTTTGCTAGTTTCTCTTTATCAGAAGAGATAGCAATCTTTTGAAGATTCTCTTTTGTCAGTTTCCCTTTATCAGCAGGGATGGCATTTATGTCGCTAGTTCTCTTTATCAGCATAGATAGCAATCTTTTGGTTAGTTTCTTTCGTCAGTTCCCTTTATCAGCAGGGATGGCATTTATGTTGTTTTGCCAGCAGGGATAGCAATCTTTTGAAGATTTATTTTGTCAGTTCTCTTTGTCAGCAGAGATGACATAACCTGGGAGAGTTTGTTTCACTTTATACCCAGCATACCTGGCACTCGACCGTGTTGTGACAGTACAGCATTTATGGCTGATTCTCCAGTGGAATCGTCCCTCCTTTGAGGATTGCTAATTTCTGGGTTCTTTGGTATTCAATCTCCTTGCTTCCCGATTGTCTGAAAGTCGTCGCTATCATACCCTCAGGACCAAGTCGATTGAATAGGGGCAGCTGTAGCACCCCAAAATTTGCCCTCCTTACTTTAGTACTTACTGGCTTATGTTTCATTGCATTTTGCATTATCATGTGTGCATATCATTGGTTCTTAGCATGGGGTCAAGGTGCCTAAGGCAAGTTCAATAGGAGAAGATGTTCTTCAAAGGGGTCAAGCAAGAGAGTTCAAGTGGATCACTTTCTCCTAACCAGTGCAGGAATTAGGGTTTTGAGATTCTTGGGTTTATTGCTCCAATGGGCAAGCTCCTTAGGTTTTTATCATCACCAAATGGCATATCCTATCTTTGTTAGAGAGGATACACATCATATTCAGAGGAATTTGGATTTGGAGACTGTGTTATTTCCTCCTAGACTGAGGGTACCAAGATTAGGGTTTGCTATAAAGTCAGTTTATTTCTGATTTTTTGGGCAAGACTTGGTTCCATGGTATTACTTAGGTCCCTAAGTATCTAGGAATGGAAGATTGTCCATCAGTTTGGTTCAGGAGAGATTCAATTGGTCAATGGATTGGGAATCAGGAGAATTGGGAAAAGTCAACAGTGAGAGGGGAAGTCAACTGTGGAATTCTGAGGTTCTCTCCAAGGTTTTCAAGGTCTCACATCCTCAGATGGTCTTCAAGAGTCAAGTTTCATGCCATTTATCAGGAATCAGGAGTCGGTGCAAAAGTTACTAAATTTGGAAAGTGACCTATAATGAGAAGTTTCCATTTTTGGCAAGTTTTTACACTACATTCAACTTGACTTTTCACTATCAAGGATGCTTCAGATGAATTTTTCTTAAACATAAAAGTTGAAGATCTTTTTCTCCTCTTTCCAACAAGTACTAGTGGGTCTCCATATCATTTGCGAAGCTCAGGTTATGATCAAAAGAAGCCAAAGGGGTTTTTAGGGTTCCATTTTCACAACTTTGGCATAGTGACCTATAATTAATTCCATTGCTTCATGTCATTTTCCAACATCAAAGTACAATCCTTAAGGAGTATTTTGGGCCCTTAAATCAAGTGAATCCATGGTGTATTTATCACTTATTCTCCATTATTCAAAATTGCCAAATCATTGAAAACCCATGAACCAAAGCATCTCAAGGTCCAATTCCAATTTAGGTGTGATTAGCAATTCAGATATAAGTTATCCATCATGAAATACTTGGATATCCATGCATGGAGGAGGGTGTATCTCACATTATGCAATTTTCCAAATTTGCCCAAAACTCTTTAACAAAAGAATTACCAAGGCCCAATTGATCATCAGTGGGTTAACCTAATGTATTTAAGCCAATTCATGCACTGGTTAGGGTTGGATTCACGTGCCTTGGTGGAGAATTCAAGTGTGAGCCCTAAAAGATCATTCCTTCATATCTCTCAAGCAAGAAGAGTTTTTCAAGAACTTCTTCCACAAACTTCCTCCTTGTGATCAATAGAGTGCAAACCATCCCCCATTCGCAGCCAATAGCAAGGATTAGGAGTGCATGGCTTCAGGTTAGTCATTTTTTTGATGATCATAAAACTCTTCTTTTTGATATGCATATTGACGTGTGATGCCCACTGATAATTCTGGTATGGTTATTTTTGAGATTGGACGTGTGGTTTGATTGCTACGTGTGTTTAAAGTTTTGAGCCCTAAACTTTCTCTCATCGTTTTTTATTGTACATTGGTTATTTGTAATTTTTGATTGCATATTTGGAATCCTCACATTTTTCTGGACAAAATAATGTACTCGCATGAAATTTCTGGGCGAGTTTTGGTTGCAGGTGGCCGGAAGTGGTGGCCGGAACCCTAGCTCCGGCGGCTGGTGGGGGTTCCGGCGAGATTAGGGTTTTGATGGGGAAGACGAAATCCCAGCCCTTCGTTTGGTTGATCCAGCGGTCCACATAATGCCATGTGTTTTAATTTTTGTTTTTATTATATTGGCTTGCGTGTGTGCCTTTCCACGATTGTTACCGTGCATCTCTCATCTAACCCTTTCATCTTAATTACTAATGGTTTTTGTTGACTCATTATCACGCGTCTGATTCATCATGAGGCCATCACCTTGCCAACACATTAAAATGGGAGTGTGCCAGTCACGTGGGGGGGGGGGGGGGGGGGGGGGGTAGGGTGGTCAGATTGCTTTGGTGGGCGTGTGTACATGTTTAGTATGGTGTGTCGTATGATCATGGTCGTTGATCACGTGTACTTGTTGTTTTGATTGACTTATTATCACGCGTTGGATTGATCTTGTGGTAAGTATGGAGTCAACCGTTTGACTAGGGCCAACGTGCTCCTTTTTTATTTTTTTCTGAGTAATTATTTGGACTGGGCTTCTATTCGCACCCCCACGTTTTAGCCCATTATCATTTTCAACATGTTTGGCTTGCTGTTCATACCCCCCATTCATTTTCTTTCTATTTTATTTATTTTTATTATCGCATTTTCATTTTTAATTTTTAAAAATACATAATTGCATTAAAAAATTCCAAAAAAATTCATGCATCATTTTAATAATTTTATAAAATTTTCACAAATTTTATTTTATTATTTTATTTTATTTTCATCATCTGAAATAATTATTTTAATAATTTCTCTTTGAATTTATTTCATTATGCACACATTGCATTGTTTATTTTATTTCTCTGCATCCATAAAACATTTTGAATCCATTCTTTTTGCATTCATTCACCAATACATTGAAGTGCATTAAAATATTTTTCTCTCATTTTTAAAATCATTTCATATTGCATTTTAGTCCTTTTCCTTTTGCATGTTGAACCATATTTCTCATCTGACTTTGCATAATTGTTTGAATGACTTACATTTTGAATTTTTACAGGAGTCTTTGATTTGTTGTTTGTCTCTGGTTGAGCAATGTTGATAATTAATTTGGAAATTTTAGAAGTTATTTCTCTAATTATTTGATTGCTTTCATTTGAGGTTTTCTTGTATGCATATTTCTGATCATGCCTGAGTTTTTGTTTGAGAAGGCACTTGTGCCATTGTTTTGGGGTTGTTTATTTGAATTCATGGCCCATGTTTGGATTGTTATAGGTCACTTGACTGCCATTTTATGTCATTGCTTGGACTTCACTTGTCTCATTTCTTTTACGTATGTCTGTTTTATGCTAACCGTTTATGCAAGGGCTGAGGTAAGTTATTTAAGGGTGTGGATAAGTATCCATGTCCACTCTCACCCTTTATTTCTCTCATATTTTCCTTTCTTTAGGTTTAGGTTGTTGTCAAACCTCCCTTTAGGGCCACCTTTGCATGATAACATTAGGGTAGTTTTTTCCCCGTAGTGTTTTTTCTTTTGAGTCACTCTTCTCATCTCAAAACATCTCTAAGATACTTAATAAGGTCAACTTGCCTTGCACACAAGCCTTAAACATAGGAAATGAAGATTGAGGGGTCCCCCTTCTCTCTTCTAGGGTGTTGAGCATACGTTCCATTGGGGGAGACCATGCGACGCATTCGTTCCCGCGTCATAGACTTTGGTTCAAGTTGAGTTACGAACTAACTCAAGTCAATTCTGTCCTAAAAAATACAAACAAACTTCAAACCTTTTCATCCTGCGGGATTGTCAAACTAAAGGCTGTTTTCAAAAAGGGCACGTTACTTTCCGTATGAGTCGCAAACAGGCATAAACCCTAACTGCCGGACGCGAACTTAACGTCGCTCATAAAAAACACAAAAAGAACTTGGTCCGAACTACGTTGACTCTGAATTCCCCATTGCACAAAGGGGGTACGTAAGCCTAGGACGTCGACGTCCTACCGAGTCTGTCTTTCTTTTCCCCTTCCCCGTCTTAGTACAGCGATAGATGATAGGATAACTCACCCTTAGAATAGACAACAAGCGTGGATCCCATCGAGTATGATGGACGCGTGGGGTGCTAGCACCTTCCCCTCGCGTAACCGACTCCCGAACCCAGGCTATGGTTGCGATGACCATTCCTTTCCCTCTTCCTCAGGTTTATGCGGTGTTCCCTTTCCCTCTCTTGGGATAAATTTACACGGCTGGCGACTCTGTTTTTCCGCGCCACTCTCGCATTTGTACCTGGATGAAAATCCTGGGAGCGACACTCGTGTTCCTCCTCTGGCGCAATCTGCTGCGGGGACCTCCACTTCTCCTACTCCTGCTTCCCGGGGATCTCCCCTGTCTTTAGTCGGGCGTCCCAAGCGGCCAAGGATCACTATTGTCGTGGACCTTACTCGGGTAGCGGAGAAAGGGAAGTTCGAGCTTCCTCCCTGCATCCTCGATAGGAGGTTTTTCGAAGGAAACTCTTTAGTCGTTCCCCGGGAGGAATCTCTTCGCTTGGAAGATATGGATCGCCCGAGCAAGAGGGCGCTGGTGGCCCAGGATGCTTCTGCCTTGGTGAGGATGTTGGAGATGGCAGTTGTGTATGCCGAAGGGGATTCGGCAACTGAGGCCGAACTTACGGCTGCTCGTGCTACCATGGCGTCCCTCAAGGAAGAAGCTAAGGGTGCCGACGATGCCCGGAAGAAAGCTGAGGAGGAGGTGGTCAGGCTGAAGGAGGAGAACTCTACGCTGGCGGCGGAGAAAAAAGTTATCGAGGAGCTGATCAGGGAGCTGAGGGCGGTCAATGCCCCGGGTACCGACGAGCCGGACGACGTGAGAAATTTGAAGACTAGATCCGAGCTGGTTGCTCGTATACTGTAGGCCGAAGATGATGGCATCGCCGTTGCGGAGGAGTCCTTCGGAAACGCCGTGGCTCAGCTGCGGGTGGTGAACCCCGAGCTCGATTTTTCTGCCGAGGGTACTCACTATCTGGCGCATGTTGAGGATGGTCGAATTGTCATGCCTGCCACTCTCCTTGAAGGGATCCCTGAGGATCAGCCCGTAGAGGACCAGGGACCTCAGCCCGAGTCAGCCGTGCATGTGGACGAGTGAGGAGTTTGTTATTTTGATGTTGTTGTATTTTGTCCGGCCTGCGTGCCGTGGAATTGTTGTAATTTATTTTCTTTTCGGGGGGACTTGGCCCCCGTTTGATGTAATTAAGCACAATGGTGGCCCTCGTGGTCGCCCATTATGTTAACTTATCATATTTCTGGCTTTGTCCTCTGCATGATTTTACTTGCGTTTATTTTTGCTAAGTGTTGTATGCATGCTCGCTGTGAATGTATGTCCGCCCGTGATAGGTGGTTTTTGACTGGTGCGCATATTTTTGGGGGGATTGCTTGTAATAGATGTGTTCGGCAGTGTGGGGAACTGGTCGAACGGCTGGGGAGCGGAGCTCAGGTCGCGTTTGAGGCCTGAGTTCGCGGCGTGAACGTCCCATCGCGAGCTGGGGTTCTGCCAATCATGGTACTTTGACGACGGCGATGCTCGATAGAGGACCGCTGTCGAGCAGTTATCCGGCTCGTTATTGAGCGGGGTTCTGCTTTAATCGTATGTAACGCTTGTACCTAGACGCGCATAGTGGTCGGTAGCTGACTTTCGTCGTTGCGACGGGTCGAACCGAGGATTTAGCTGTAATATTGTTTTAGCTTTTCAGCGTTCCATGGTCGAGCAAGTTCTTCCCCAGTGAGATGTTCTAGGTAATAGACCCCATTTTCCGTCTTTGCCCGGACGTGATAGGGTCCCTCCCAATTGGCTGCTAGTTTGCCTTCGCGAGAGTCTTTGTGGTTTCTTCTTAGAACGGGGCTTCCCACGTCGAACTCTCGCCATATCACCTTGGCGTTGTGCCTGATGGTAATTTTTTGTTTTAGTGAGGCTTCGCGGAGGGCTGGCCCGATTCTAATTTCCTCGACGAGGTCGAGCTTTTCTCTTAAAGATTCGTCATTCATCTCCTCGTCTAGGGGCGACTCTGTCCGCCTAGAGGGCACGTGAACTTCGACGGGAATTACAGCCTCGGTCTCGTATACTAAACGGAAAGGTGTTTCCCTGGTCGTCGAGTGCGGAGTTGTGCGGTACGCCCACAGTACGCTGTGCAGTTCCTCGACCCATGCCTTCTTTGTTTCGTCTAGCCTTCGCTTGAGGCCTCGAAGGATGACCCGGTTAGCTGCCTCAGCTTGCCTGTTTTTTTGGGGGTTCTCGACGGATGCGAAGTATTACTTCGTGCCCAGTTGGGCGACGAAGTCCTGAAACTTCCTGTCCGTGAATTACGTCCCGTTGTTCGTTACTATCGCTTGGGGAATAACGAAACGTGCGAGGATGTTTCGTTTGTAGAAACGCAGGATGTTGAGGGCGGTTATTTTGGCTAGAGCTTCTGCTTCTATCCATTTTGTGAAATAGTCCACGCCCACTATGAGATATTTGTTCTGACTTGATCCTACCACGAAGGGTCCTAGGATGTCTAGGCCCCACCAGGCGAATGGCCACGGGGAGGACATAGCCTTGAGCTCGTTAGGTGGAGCCAGGTGCATGTCCCCGTGCCGTTGGCATTTGTCGCACTTCTTCACGTGTTCTTTCGCGTCGTTTTGCATAATCGGCCAGTAGTATCCTGCTCTGAGGGCCTTTCGAGCAAGGGACCTTCCGCTGAGATATTGGGCGTTGATTCCTTCGTGGATTTCACGCAGGATGTGTGCGACCATTTCCTCCTCGACACATTTGAGCAGCGGAATGGAGAATCCCCGTCTGTATAGTTTGTCTTCGACCAGGACATAAGAGTAGGCTCTTCGCCTGACTATGCTGGTCTCCTTCAGGTCAGATGGGAGCTCGTCTTTGGCGAGATAATTGTAGACTGGGGTCATCCAGCAGTTGCTGTCGCCGATCACTTGCACGTCGAGTGTCAGGGAGGCCTTCTCGATGCTGGGTCGAGGAAGCACTTCCTGTATGACGGACTTGTTTCCGCCTTTCTTCTTCGTGCTGGCTAGTTTGGATAGCACGTCTGCTCGCACGTTATGTTCGCGGGGAACGTGTTTCACTTCCACTGTCGTGAACTTCGCCATTTCCTTCTTTACCAGGGCCAAGTATTCGGTCAAGTTGTCATTTTTGGCTTGGTATTCTCCCCGGACCTGGAGGGCCTCGAGTTGTGAATCCGTGCAAATGACGACTTCTTGTGCGCCCAAGTCCTCGGCAAGGCGTAGCCCAGCGAGGAAGGCTTCGTATTCCACGTGGTTATTGGAGGCTGGGAAAGACAGTGTGAGTGATACCTCGACGATGATTCCTTCGTCGCTCTCCAGTATGATGCCTGCGCCGCTTCCTGCCGAGCTTGAGGCACCATCGACAAAGATGGTCCATTTACGTGCTTCGCTCGCGGGGGAGTCTGTGAATGTCATCTCTGCGACGAAGTCGGCCAGAGCTTGGGCCTTGAGGGCTTTCCTGCCTTCGTATTGGATTTCAAATTCGGACAGCTCCAGCGACCATTTGAGCATTCGGTCGGCCATATCTGGTCGTCCGAGCAGCTCCTTTATGGGCTGATCTGTTCGAACCACGATCGTGTGAGCCAGGAAGTAATGTCTTAACCTTCTGGCTACGTTGATGAGGGCCAGTGCCACCTTCTCTATCTGTTGGTATCTTAACTCTGGTCCTTGCAGCGCTTTGCTCGTGAAATAAATGGGCTTCTGCCCGTCAGGTGTCTCGCGGATGAGAGCGACACTCACTGCTTCGGTTGCTACGGCCAGGTACAGGTACAAAATTTCGCCATTGTCCGGGAGGGAGAGGACCGGTGGCTCTGAGAGTGCTCGTTTCAGATGGAGAAGAGCCTTGTCGTACTCCTCGGTCCATTCGAATCCTGCCTCTTTGCGGAGGAGTTTGAAGAATGGAAGGGCGTGCTGGGCGGACTTGGCCACGAAATGAGATAGTGATGTGAGCATCCCGTTGAGGGACTGGATGGATTTTTTGGACTTGGGCGTAGGAAATTCGGAGAATGCCCGGCATTTGTCGGGATTGGCCTCGATTCCTCGTTCCGTTAAGTAGAAGTCGAGGAATTTACCTGCTCGGACCCCGAACGTGCACTTCTCCGGATTAAAACGCATTTTGTATTTCCTAGCCTGTTCGAAGACCTTTCGTAAATGGGCAGTATGATCGGTTTCCTCGTGGGATTTTACGATCATGTCGTCCATGTAGACTTCGAGCATGTCGCCTATTTCTCCCCGAAACACTTTGTTCATCATTCTTTGGTACGTTGCTCCGGCGTTCTTCAGGACGAAGGGCATTACGTTGTAGTAATAGTTGCCCGATTCGGTCATGAAGGCCGTGTATTTTTTGTCGGACATTGCCATTGGGATTTGATTGTAGCCCGAGTAGGCGTCCATGAACGATAAAAGTTTAAAACCAGCGGAATTATCAACAAGTTTATCAATATTGGGGAGGGGGTAGGCATCCTTCGGGAATGCCTTATTGAGATCGGTATAATCAATGCACATGCGCCATTTTCTATTAGATTTTTTAACTAATACAACGTTAGACAGCCTAGTGGTGTACTTGGCTTCCGAAATAAATTTGGCCTCGAGGAGGTCCTTTACAGCTTTTTCAGCAGCCTCCGTTTTCTCCGGAGACTGCTTCCTCCTACGTTGTGCTACGGCCTTGATGGCCGGGTCGATGGTCAGCTGGTGACAAGCGACGGATGGATCCAAGCCGGTCATTTCCACGGCGCTCCATTCGAAGAGGTCGGCATTCTCTCTGAGGCATGCTTTGAGCTGCTTCCTCACAATATCGGGCAGGTCTGCTCCAATCTTCACTCCCCGTTGGGGGTCTTCGCCGAACAGAACTATCTTGAAGTTACCATCCGGGATTGGGCGCATCGGATGGGAGCTGCTGCTGGATGACGTGGATGGGCCGGCTGAAGGTGCTCGATCCTCCTGCTGGTCCTCGGGGAAGCGACTATCGAGGCCGATAGAGTCGACCTGGGGCAGAGGCTTGGTCTCCTCGGAGCTGCTTGGCAGTGCTGGCTTGCTCGACACCTTTGGCTTGGGCGCAATGGTGTTGAGTCCCTTTGTAGCTGCTTCGAAACATCGTCGGGCAGCTTCTATATCGCCGTGGAGGGTGGCGACCATCCCTTTCGAAGTGTAGTACTTCATCTTCAGGTGGACGGTTGAGGGCACTGCTACCAACTCGGCTAGAGTTGTCCTTCCGAAAATGCATTGGTAGAGCGACGAGCAGTCGATTACCAGAAATTGCACCTTGATGGATCTGGCCGTTTCAGCTGAGCCGAAGGTCACGATCAGCTCAACGTATCCCCACGGTTTGGTTACGGATCCGTTGAATCCCTGTAAATCGGACCCTACGTAGGGGGTAAGGTGCGATTCGTCCAGCTGAAGTGTTGAAAATAGCAGGGAGTACATGATGTCGACCGAGCTGCCCTGGTCGACGAGTATCCTGCGAACGTCGAAGTTCGCCATCCGGGTTCTAACGAGCAATCGTATGCTTGAGTTCGGGGAGCCGCCGAGGAGTTCCTCCCTGTAGAAGGAGATGGGGACGGAGCCCTTCTGTGCCCGATCAAGCGTGGTCACTTTGTTTGAGCTTGTGTTGATCAGGTGGTCGAACTTCCGTTTCATGGAGCCCACAGTGATTTTGTTAAATCCCCCGCCAAAAATGACCATGGCGGAGGGAAACGTCTCCCACGGGTTGTGGGCCGCGAAATATGCAGTGGCGCTGAGCCCGTCAGGGACGTTGAAGTCCTCGGGTCGCGATATGGACATAGCGACCTGTATGTTGGCGTCTTCCGAGGAGGGTACCTCCTCCTTGACCTTCTTGGACTCCTGGGCGTCCTGCCGAGGAGTGTCCTTCTTCTTCGCGAACTGCTTCAGGTGGCCGTCCCTGATCAGTATTTCAATGGCATCCTTCAGATGGATGCAGTCCTCTGTAGTATGGCCGTGACTTTTGTGGAAATGGCAGTATTTTGACTTGTCCACGTTTGGTCTGTTCGGCAGCTGTTTGGGGAAGCGGACCCCAGCCTGTTTGAACTCTGAATTGGCACATTCGTACAAGATCTTTTCCCTGGAAACGGTCAGGGGAGTGTAGTCATGGAACCGTCCAGAGGGGCCCTTGCTGTCACGGGAATCACGAGGACGGTCCTCGCGCCTTCGTTCACCTCGACGAGATGTCGAAGCTTCTTCTCCTTTGGACGCCCGAGCATTCTCCTGATGGCGCGATGCTCGGACGTTGTTGGCCGCAACCTTCTCTTCATACTGAATATGTGATTGGGCTTTGAGGAGGAGGTCATCTAAGTTCCTCGGTGGCGCGAGGCCAATGGCTTTAGAAAATTTGAAGCCTGGGCGGAGCCCCTGCTCGAGCAAAAACTTCTTCATTTCGTCCGTCGTCGGGACCTGCACTGCTTCTTTGTTGAACCTCTCGATATATGTGCGGAGAGGTTCGTCTTTACCCTGGATTATGGCTCCAAGAGAGGCCTCAGTTTTAGGGTGGCGGCGAGATGATGTGAAGTTCCGCGAGAACATCCTGCCTAGCTGTCTCCACGAGGTAATGGACTCCTCGGGCAGTTGCTTATACCATGTCATTGCTCCCTTCCGAAGCGTGGTCGGGAATAGTCTGCATTTGACGGCACCCCGTACGCCGCGGTAGTCTAATAGCGCATCGATGTTCTCGATGTGCTCGTCTGGGTCGGTGGTCCCGTCGTATGTGCTAAGTGACAGGGGTTTCTCCAAGCCTTTTGGGAGACGGGTGGCCAAGATCTCCTAGGACAACGGGCTGCGAGGCTCATCATCGCTGCTAGAACTGGTGTATGATGGGGACCGGACGGGATGCTAGCGTCGGCGGTTCCTTCGCGGAGAAGGTGAACAGTTCCTTCGAGGATAAGGTGAACGGTTCCTTCGAGGAGAAGGTGAACGGTTCCTTTGCGGAGAAGGTGAGCGGGCCCGTCCTTTGGACTTGATCGGAGGAGATTGCTCGTTCCTCCGAGTCCTCTTGTGGTCATGAGCATGCTGGTCACGTGGGGAGATCTGGTCGCGCTTTCGGGCTACGCGAGGATCAGGCTCTTGGCGCAGTCTTCGGTCGATTTCTCTCCGGGGCTTCGGGCTTCTTGATCGTCACTAGTTCCTCCGCGTAGGAGAGGATCTTGGATGGCGAGACTCTTCCAGTGCCCCGATCCTCTCGTTTTGCTGCAGGATCAGGGTGTTAGTTTTTTTTATCGCCTCCAGGAGCGCTGCTACGGCAGGGTCGGCGTTGGGCGAAACAGGAACAAGTTGTACGTCGAGTGATGGTTGATTGTTGTTGCGATCAGCAGGGGTAGGGGAAGGAGAAGCAGTGGCTCCATCCCTGAGGAAACAGGCATCTCGGAGGAGAGATGACTGGCCATCAACGTCAGATTTGTTGACGGGGAGGATGGTGGTTTGGAGAGCATTCTTGGAGCGATCTTGGGAGGCCATGATCGTGATGATGTTTGAGAACTGTTTTGATCTTCGATTTCTGAGGAAAGAAAGATGGGGAGAACAAAGTTTCCCACAGACGGTGCCACTGATCGTGAAGGCTGGATCAGATCCCGTAGAATCAGGCTGCCAAGTGCGTCAGGGATGCTGGTCGTATGGAGAGGAGGGGGTGTACCTGCAAGGTACTCCGACGCTCAAGTAAGAAAGGGTCAGAGAAAAGGAGCAAGTACAAAGTATGAATTCTTAGGGTGAATATTGGATATCTGACCCTCTCAAGCGAGAGGGTTTATATAGAGCCCCCAACGCGTGGCCAACGGTCCTATTTTCGGGGCGAAATAACCGTTTCCCCCAAAGAATAGGTAACTACCCAAACTAGCCGTTATGTCGGGCAGGGTGCCCGAAACTAGCCGTTGTGTCGGGCACAGGCATGGTTTCGGGTACCCGCCCTTGACTGTTCGGGGAGCGAGGAAGCCGTGCGTAACGAGCAGTAATTCCGGGGAGGAACGTTGTGTTCCTTGCCCGGTTGGAGGGGCAGAAAGGTAACTTTTACCCCTATGTGGATTGGACTTAGGCAACTTGGGCCGCTCTGGAGCAGAGGCGGATTGGGTCAATTCTAGCCATTGGTCCAGTCCAGAACAACTACAATGATACCAAAAACAGTGGTGCTATTGTCATTATTCTCACTCATGCAATGATTAAGGATTTACAAGGTTTGTGATCATACATTTTTTACATATCTATATAAATTGGAAAACTTCAATGTTGATTGGATTTAGTTGTTTGTCATTTTCAGTTTCAAATGGATGGAGTGGTTCTAAGTTGCTAATCAATGAGGAAATTCCAGAGATTACAGAGTATTTGTCTAAGTAATATAGTTATTCTTTCTGACATTTGAATTTTACATCTCTTCATTTGTAGCTTATTAAAACTAATGGATGAATATGGTTGTAGGTTACCTGCTAATGAGCATACTGAAAAGCCCACTCAATCATCAAAGTCTATGTCTCTTTGGTCTGGAACATCGTAGTTCACAACAGTTGAAAAATTTATCAGTAGGCCAAGTGTATATCTTTAAGTGAGCTATGAAAACTCAAAAAGGTATACTCCAAACTGTAATTCCTAAACCAAATCATTTAAGTTAAAATAATCTGACATATCTGATATATTAAAACAATTATCTTTAGGAGATACTATGTGTCACTGTAGCGACAACCCTGAAATTTTCTGTATCAAAGAATGGTTGGTTCTATTATGGATGTACAAAATGTTCTTTAAAGGCATTTGATGTTAACAATCCATATCAGTGTTCATGTGGAGAAAAAGTTCAAAAAGCAATACCAAGGTTTATTCTCATATTCTGATTGTTTATTTTTAAGACATCTAAATTTGTGCCAAGAGTTGTTTCTAATATTCTGATTCTTGATTTTTACTTATTGTTTTGCATTTCATTGACATAAAAAAGCTACAAAGTTGATATATATGTCGTTGATGGTGATTCCAAGTTTCGCTTTGTCTTTAGGGATAATGATTGTGCTAAGATAATTGGAAAATCTGCTGAAGATATGTATATGTCTATGATGCAGGTATTAACTTTTACTTTACCAATTTCAATCATACTTAATTGATGTTTGATTAATTCTTTTGTATTCTAATATGTCATCTTTAGGAAGGTGAAGATGACCCTATGGTGTATCTTGATGACCTTGATTTGCTATTGGGTACAAAAATGGCTTTCAGAGTAAAAGTTCAGCCATCATTTGGACAGGGTTCTGTGTGGAAACTATGTTATGACGAAGAATTTGTCAAGCAGATTGAAAAAGATTTCATTCCCGATGAGGTATAAATATGTTGTGTCATCTCATGAAACTTAATGTATTATTTTCTTAAATTAGTTTATTAATGTAAAGTTGCAATATGTAGGCTGAAAGTGTACCCGTAACGGATGATAAAGTTCAAAATCCTGTCGAAACCTATGTGGTTTGTTGATTCATATTTACATATTTAATAAATTGTTTGTGATTTCTCTGACACGTTCTAACTATAATTTCCTATATTTGAAGTAATCAACATCTGCATTCAGAGAAAATGATCCTGATAAGCTCTGTACAAATACCCCATCAAAGGATGACTCTGTCGATCGTAATGTTGAAGTTGTTGACCGTGAAGCTTATGTGGATACGCAATTTTCAGGAACCAAGTTGTTGAAGAAAGTGAAAATGGAACCAAAAGCTTGATTTGGCTATCAAAGGATCAGCAATTTAATTTATATTTTGGTTTTCGTTGTTTGTTTTTTAGTTTCATTTTTAGTTTGGAAACTTTGTATTGCTTTTTTAATTGTTAACAAAAATTATTGCAGTGTAAGCACTTAATTATTCACCAGTTGGTTATGAATGAATTATTTTGTTTGCAATGTTTACATGAATTTTCATTTATCGATTACTGTTTTGCAACTTTTAAAATCTATTCATTAAATGAGTATCCATATTTTAATAAGTTATGTTAACTACATTATTTCATAATATGTCAACCAAACATTATATACCAGCATATTCTAGAAAGTTATGTTAAATACCTTATTTCAAAACTACATTATTTCATGACTACCTTTTTTTCATAATACTCAACCAAACATTATATACCCGCAAATGATGTAGAAGTTGTGTTAACTACCTTATTTAAAAACTACATTATATCATAACTACCATATTTAATAATACTCAACAAAACTTAATACCTTATTTCATAACACATCTACTATTAGTAATAGATTATTCGTTAAAACCAAAACCAATTATACACCAGCATGTGAAAATGACACAAGTTAATATATCATTTTGTTAAAAACAATATAATTGCAGCATGTTAACATCATTTATCGCAGTTTCCAAAGACTTTATATTTATTAAATAGATCTCATAGCAATGAACTATTGATATATATGTGGTTTATAATCGCATTTATTATATCACGATTTACCACATAAGCTCAATTACTATTTATCTCTTTGAATTCTCCACCTATCCATAAGAGTAGCAATGCATGTATTTTATAGCTTTTCATACTCTTTGATAACTGCACATATTCAATCATTAATAAACATGTTGTAAAGAATATGTAAGGCTCATTTTTAATGGTATATATAATGTTTCCTTCAAATATTACTTCCATTAACAAGTAACCATATGAATTTGTGAGAGGCAATGGATAAACAAAAGGAATCTGAAAATGATTTTTTTAATATACTGCTAAGAAGGAAAAGATCAGCAAATGCTAGAAATCATAGGAAGGTTGTACTTGATCCGAAAAGAGCTAAGAGATTGAGGTATATGAATAAAGAGAATATTGAACAAACTCATGTAACAACTCAGGATGATGTTTCACGTATCAGACGTCCACTATCCACAATTTCTCCAAATATCCCAGCTTCCATATTAACTACAAGTAATTCAAGTCAGAAAACTCTTCCTACCTCAGTGTTGACTAGCTTGCCAAAAACCACAAATATTCTCAGGTCAAAAGGGGTGTCTCGCGCCAACATTAGTAAGTTAGGAGTGAATTTGGCAAGGAGATTTGATAGTGTTTTTAGTCAAGGAGCTTCTACATCTTCAAACCCTCCACCACACCAAGATACACAAATCAATCAACTTTTTCAAGATGACAGTGGCGACACTATTACGAATTCAGAATGTGAAGATATGTTACTTTGTTCAATGGTATTTATAAAACGCTTATGAATGTCAAGTTCCTAATATATTAAGTAATAATATTTGTCTTCGTAGGTTATAGTTCAGATACCCTATCTGATATGGGCGTGGATGAGGATATTTTTTACTGTGAAGATGTTCATATGGATGTACTTACTTCAGGTAATTTTCTAACCAATTGACACAAATGAAAAAAATAGTATCATATGTATTTTTATCTTAACTTTTCTGTTTGCATTTAGGAGAGTATTATGATATAGGAGATCCAGTAATGGAGTGTCAATACTGTGGTGCATGCATGTGGTATTATGCGAGGAAGTCCAAATACCGAAATTCATCTAATCCTAAATTTTTGATGTGTTGCGGAGAAGGAAAGGTTCAAATTCCTTTGTTAAAGGCACCGCCACCGGTATTACAAAAATTATTGTTTGATCAGAACTCAAGTGAATCAAAGCATTTTCAACAACAAATACGTCTTTACAACATGATGTTCGCATTTACATCTCTAGGAGCTAAATTGGACAATCGGTTTAACAACGGCAGGGGACCTCCAAATTATCGAATTCAAGGTTAATCATGTCATCGTATAGGTAGCATGTTACCGTTGCCAGGGCAAAACCCCCGTTTTGAACAGCTATATATATTTGATACCTAACATGAGATTCAGAACAGAGTGGATGGAATCAGGTCTGAAACTTTCTTTTGAATCTAATAATAGTTCTTTGATATGTAGCATATTATAAATAATTATACATCAATTTTCTTTACACTGTAGGACAAAAAACGGAGTTGACGTTAATACAGTAAGAAAACTATCTGAGATGTTATACGAACATAATGTTCATGCTCAGTCTTTTAGAATGGCAAGAGATAGACTTTCCGAAGGAAATGTTTCTGACCTGAAACTCCGTTTAATTTTTGAGAGAACTACAGATAGAAGGATATATAACCAGCCAACTGTTTCCGAAGTAGCCGCTCTTATTGTTGGAGATGTTGATACTGCAGAGAAGAGAGATATTATAATGCATAAACAATGTGTAGAGCTTCAAAGAATAGGTGAGTATCATACATCATATTTGGGATATCAATATCCACTTCTTTTCCCTTATGGTGAGGATGGTTACAGGCCTAATGTCAGGTATAGGAATAAAAGTTCTAACAAGGATACTAATTTGGAACAAACACAATCAGATGTGGTAGCTGAAGATATACCATGGGAGCAAGCTACAAAAAGGAATTGTCTAACCATTAGAGAGTGGTTCGCCTTCAGGATACAAGCAAGAAAAAATGAAGCACAGATAATTCTCAGATCACGTAGGCTTTTCCAACAATTTTTTGTTGATGGCTTCACCATGATGGAGTCAGAGAGACTTCAGTGGCTCCGAAAGAATCAGTCAAAACTCAGAGTTGGAAAATATCATCATCTCACCGATGCTAGAACAAATGGCCAGACTCAAGGTTCAAATACAGGAAAGAGGGTTGTCTTACCTTCCTCATATGTTGGTAGTCGTAGATACATAGATCAGTTGTACTTTGACGGAATGACGATTTGTAGTTATGTTGGTTTTCCTGATCTGTTCATCACGTTCACATGTAACCCAAACTGGCCTGAACTACAACGTTTACTTGGTTCTTTGAATCTAAAAGCAGCTGATCGTCCAGACCTGATTTCAAGAGTTTTTAAACTGAAATGTGATGAATTAATATCTGATTTGATGAAAAAAAGTTTGATGGGGAAAGTTCTTGCATGTAAGTAATTTATCATAACATTGTACCAAATATAATATTATACATTTTGTGTTATTAGTTATTCTAGGTTTGTACTTAACTAATTGTTATATGTAACATGCAAATTGTGTAGATATGTATACCATTTAGTTTCAGAAGAGAGGCCTACCCCATGCTCACATATTAATTTTCCTTCATCCATCCAATAAATATCAAACTCCAAATGACATTGATCAGATAATATCAGCTGAAATACCAAACAAGGACACTGATGAAAACTTATATAACTTGGTCAAAACTCACATGATTCACGGTCCTTGCGGAAGATTAAATAGGCCTTCACCATGTATGAAGGAGGGTAAGTGTTCTAAATACTTCCCCAAAGACTTTCAGAGTTAAACAATTGTTGACCAAGATGGATATCCGGTTTATAGAAGAAGGGATCACGGTCACACAATCATTAAGAATGGAATGGAGATTGATAATAGATTTGTTGTTCCATACAATTCAAAGTTGTTGCTGAAGTATAGAGCTCATATTAACATGGAATGGTGTAATCAAAGTTCATCAATTAAATATTTGTTCAAGTACATCAACAAAGGATATGATAGAATAACTGTTGCCATTGTAAATTCTCAAGATGAAACATCGGTTGAACATCAAAATATTGATGAGATCAAGCAGTACATTGACTGTAGGTATATTTCTCTGAGTGAGGCATCTTGGAGAATTTATGCTTTCCCAATTAATGGAAGGAACCGGCAGTAGAAAGACTTCATTTTCACTGTGAAGGTGAAAATTCAGTTTTCTACACCGACATCGATCGTATTACCTCCATTCTTGAAAAATCGAGTGTCACCGAGTCGATGTTTACATCATGGTTTGCAACAATTCAGAAGTATGAAGAAGGACGACAGCTAACATACAACAATTTTGTTTCGAAGTTTGTCTATGTTAAAAAGAAAAGAGAGTGGAAACCCCGTCAAAAAGGTTATACAATTGGCAGGCTAATATGGGTTCCTCCAACAACCGGTGAATTGTACTTTCTTCTAATGATGCTAACTCATGTGAAAGGTCCACGTAGTTATGAGGAAATAAAGATTGTGAATAATGTCAAATACGATACATTTCAGGATGCATGTTTTGCTATGGGGTTTCTTGGCGATGATCGAGAATTCATATATGCTATTTTAGAGGCTTATCATTGGGGTTCTGGTCATTATTTAAGGTTACTTTTTGTTCATATGTTATTGTCAAGTAGCACTAATAGGCCAAAGCATGTGTGGAGTAAGACACGGCATCTTTTGTCTGATGGCATTCTTTATTCTTAGCAGATTATTGCAAACAACAGAGGTAATCCTTGTATGATTTATTATTTCTCCGAATTCGTATAGTTCACAACTTTCCTTTAATTGTACGAGTTAGTAATCATTTGTTTTAAAATAGGTTTGCGGTTATCTGATCAAGAAATTATGAATTTAACATTGATTGAAATTGAAAAACTCCTACAACAAAACCGCAAGAGTTTAGCTGACTTTACTGGTATGCCTAAACCACATGGTTATGTCGTCGAGGAGCTAGGAAACAAGCTTATTTATGAAGAGCGCAACTACAATGTAGTTGAGCAGCTTCAAGAATACAACATGCTATATCAAAATCTCACAGGTCATAACCGTATTATCATTGTAGCTAATTTAAATCATTTCTTTTAAGCAATGTTAGTTTTACATTTTTTTTTATTTTATATTGTATAACTATGTTTGTGTCTATATTGATGTTAAATACATTATAGATGAGCAAAGAGATGTGTTCAAGCAGATCATAGAAGTAGTGAACAACCAGAAAGGAGGCGTATTTTTTTGTATGGATATGGCGGCACGGGTAAAACGCATATGTGGAGAACTTTAGCATCTTACATCAGATCACGTAAACAAATATGCCTGACAGTTACTTCATCTGGTATTGCATGACTTTTACTTCCTGGTGGTCGAACGACACATTCGAAATTCAAGATTCCAATTCCCACACTAGAGTCTTCCACCTGCGATATCAGCAAAGGAAGTGACCGAGGTGGCCTATTAAAATTATCAAAATTGATAATTTGGGATTAGGCTCCAATGGCTAGCAAATTTTGTTTCGAAGCATTGGATAAAACCCTCAGAGACATCAAGAGTGGATCCAAATCATCTGACATAATTTTTGGAGATAAGGTAACTGTTTTTGGCGGCAATTTCCGGCAGATTCTACCAGTTATTCCAAGAGGAAGTCGTTTAGATATAATTCATGCCACAATCAATTCATCATACATATAGGATCATTGTGTTGTTTTGAGGCTTACAAAGAATATGAGACTTCAACAGTATGGGATAAACACAAGTCCTTCTGAGTTGGAAGAGTTTTCGAACTGGATTTTGAAAGTCGGAGATGGAAAGTTAGCGGAACCTAATGATGGTTATGCAGAGATTGATATTTCTTCCGAATTGTTGATAACAGATTATGCTGATCCACTTGAAGCCATATTTCAAAGCATGTATCCAAAGTTTGCTGCTAATTACAATAATGAAACATTCTTGCAATCAACGGCAGTCTTGGCTGGAACCATTGAGACTGTTGATCTAATAAACCAGTATGTATTGGACTTTGTTCCAGGTAATTGCAGTTCAGAAAGTATAAACTTTGTTAGTCATTTACATTATTTTTTATGCAACTTATAATGAAACACTTAACAAATTTCAGGTGAACAAAAAGAATATTTATCATTTGATTCCGTTGATACACTTAAGGATGACGGCAACGAATCCTTTGATGTTTTAAGTCCTAAATTTTTTAATACACTTAGAACTTCTGGTCTTCCCAATCACAAGATTACATTGAAGATTGGAACTCCAGTAATGCTTCTTAGAAATATTGATCAATCAGAAGGTTTGTTCAATGGAACACGACTCATTGTTACAAGATTGGCAGATCACTTAATCGAAGCAAAAATTATTTCTGGGGAAAATATTGGAGGTGTTGTCTATATCGCAAGAATGGATATTACTCCTACTCATTCCCCATGGCCCTTCAAAATTACTAGAAGGCAATTTCCTATAACTGTATGTTATGATATAACGATTAACAAGTCTCAAGGCCAGTCATTGGATTATGTCGGTATCTATTTGCCCAGGAGCGTCTTCAGCCATGGTCAATTTTATGTTGCAGTATCAAGGGTAAAAAGCAAAAAAGGTCTCAAGATAATAATCCACGACAAAGATAACAAACCATTGTCGAGTACAACAAATGTTGTTTTTAAAGAGCTTTTTATAGAATGTGAGTTTTATTCATTTTAAGGTTTCATACATTTTAAACATGATCATTCTTGGTTACAACCTTTATACACATTCAGTTACAAATTTGATTTGTTCATTTTGTTGTTTTTTTGTTAATTTCAGTTAGACTCAGATGCACAGGTTATGTCTGGCGCTAGATTTCGAAGGTTTTAAACATGCATTGATATATAATTTTTGGTCTGCATTTTATGATATGTATGCTTCTTAGAAACACACTCATAATTTCGAAGGTTTGTACTTTTAAATTGGAAGATTTGTATTTTTACATTAGTGACAAGAATTCTGAAATTTTCAACAAACTGATATGTTCATGAACATATCAGTTACTATTCAGTTTCGACTTAAACATACAACATCATGATAGGCTGTCATGTTACAGCTGCATTTTAGTTTCATTATTTGTTTACCATCATTTTGGTCTTTTCCTTTAAGGAACTTATCAGTTTGTTTTTTATGGTCCTGCATGTTAAACTGATATAAAATGCATACTTATATGCTGTTGTATTAGACAAAATAGGTTATTATACAATCACCTCATATATGTAAACAAGATAAATTCAACATAACAATACATATGCATTCATTGTATGCAAAAGTACATATGCATAAAGCAAGTACGGAATTACAAAGCGCTTAAACAAATTACGGAATCGTACTTCGACAAATACAACATCAATACAAACTTCATTACAAACAACAACTTGATTGCATGCTAATATCCCTCTTATCAGCTGTAACATCAACAGTTTAGTAGATTAACATAAATGAGATCTGAAAAAGGAATCATGGAAAACAGCAGCGCATCTCCTTCTTGAAGTTTTTTGTCTTTCACAAATTTCTTTCATCCTTGCACAACATGTATCTCATAGTCATCATCCTTGCGAACTCTTTTAATCGCACAGTAATATCCTTTTGCATCAGTAAAATTTACCATCCTTATTGCAGTCTGCGTTTTATCAAAACACGTCTTGGATATCTCAATCGGAACACACTGCAATTTGTTATACAGCTCATTAATTCATTATTTTTAAAACATAAAGATCTATAAAATGATAACTAAGTTTTCAAGTGTTTTATATAGATACCAATTCATTTTGCTCAAACATCTCTGCGTTGGTTACATTCAATTTCCACGACACCTCATCGTCACATGCAATTGTTCTGTCAGTTTGAGTAAGAAACCCATCTCTTATAAGAGTTTCATAGATCTATTGTTGCTCTTCCTCGAATTCGGTTGTGGTCTTTCTCGCAAATTCAAGCATGTCTCTCTCAGGATCGCTGAAACAGCAGTAACAAAATAATCATTGTGGTTAAAAACTAATTAGAGATTATAAGCATCTCTTTCCCAGATCTGTTAAATCTTTTTATTCACTTGCATGCATGTACAATAATATATCTTATATAGTGTTGATAAAAATTTTAATCCAAGATCTGAAGTTTATTAGCATCTCTCTCTCACATTTTATTATGAAGTTTTAAAAAACCACTTGCTTACATGAATGACATACCTGCTAGAAGGAGAAGGAACAAAGGGTACCCCAAACTTTACCATCTTCTTAGTTTAATTGAAAGGGTGTATTGCTATGCAATATGAAAAGGAGATAATAAGCATATATATATATATATATATAAGTAGTAAAGCATATGGATATTGGGTAGACCCATTTATTTTTGGGCCTCTAACTCATTTGATGCAATAATAGCAGAATATAAATAATTAAATTATTTATAAATTACTTTTGTTTTATATACAAATATTCAGTAAAACATATTTTATATCAATTTAAACAGCAAAAAGAATAAACATCTTCCCTAAAACAGCATCCATAAAACCTGCATACAAACCACCACTACATGCCATATTATCTTAGATTCTCACCACAGGTCAATAAAACATCATCCCTGAAATCTGCATACAAACCACCCACCATCTCAGCACCTGAACCATGGTACAACAAGTCAGAAAACAATACAAATCTTGCGAACAGAACATGAAGTATCGTGATGCAGACAACGAAATCGGCGTACACAAACATATGCAGACGCAACAAAATAGGTGCACTATACACAAAGGTCAAACAATTTGGACTTAATATTAGAAAACTATAATAGAATGAATATAGAAGTATTAATTGATCATGAACACTCCCATGTTAGATGCAGTAACCATAAACCTTATATTAGATAACTAATTAACATTATAACAAACTTTACATAGGAGAATGATAGGAATGGATCAGACCCCACAAGTGATGATGGGGATGTGTTGGTTAACAGAGATAATTTTGGGCCTAAACAGTGGAGGGTATATGTGAGAAAGAATAGGAATACTCCCCAAATAAATAGGAGTGTATTCAGTCAATAAATTAGTTAGTATTTCCCAAATAAATAGGAGTTAAAGTAGGTAGTATTCCTCATATAAATAGGAGTATATGGGGCAGTAGCTGGGGGGTTATTATTATTCTGTTTTTTCATATTAGGGTTGGGCAGTGAGAGAATAATTTTCTCTGACTGAGGAGCAACAGCTCTGGAATTAATTTCGTTTTCGTATTCATTAATAAAATAATTTTCTCCATCATATTCTATCTTACCTCTGTTCTATCAATTGGTCTGACCTGCCGTTGTTGATGCCCAAAGCTCCTAAGATGGCTGACCATGTTTCTGCAGTGGAAGAACGGTTGGAAGGTGTTGAGGCTAGCATTGTTGCGTTACGAGAGTTCATTGGTGCTGAAATTCAACGTGCAATGGCTCATCGTGAAGTGTCGCAGCCAAGCTGTGCGACAGTTACCTCACCGCTGGATGAGTTTCGTTTATCTGCGAAGAAGGTGGAGTTACCAGCATTTACCGGTGACGATCCTGTTGCATGGATCACTCGGGCAGAGACGTACTTTGAGGTACAACAAATTTCACAGGATGTTCGTATTCAGTTGACAAAATTAAGCATGGAAGGCCCTATTATCCATTGGTTTAACCTATGGCATGATTCAATAGAGGAACTGTCATGGGAGAACCTCCGTGAAGCGATGATGGTTCGATTTAGAGGTGGGCGTTTGGAGAACCCGTTTGAGGAACTGAAGGAACTAAAACAATCAGGATCAATAGAGGAATACATTGCCGAATTCGAACTGTATTCTTCACAGTGCGGTCGTTTGCCAGAGCAACAGTTTCTTGGTTATTTCATTGGTGGTTTACGTCATGATATTCGCTCTCGTGTGCGTACCTTCAGCCTCGTAACCGTTACCTAGCAATGCAATTGGCTCGTGATGTTGAAAGGGAATTTGCAGTGGCTTCTGGTCAGGATTCTGGAGCACGTTACAAACCGGGTCATGGCTCTTGGACAAAATCTCAAAAACCTAATTGGGCTGTTCGTGAAGGGGAAGGGAACGGATCTGCAATTCAGACCCAGACTAATAACAATGTGAGCAAAACGCGTACTGTTTCGGGTTCTGGATCTCAAACCGGGTCAACACGTCCTACCAATTCTACAGCATCTTCTCGCCCAAATTTAGGTGACAATTAGCGCCGTCAATCTCGTGGTGTTCGCCATTGTAATACCCCAAATTTTGACCACTTAGATTTCCCATCATTGTGAAAATCATCATCACAATATGGATGAACCATCATGCTTCATCAGTCTCCCCAAAGATGGGTGAGCATCCAATACAATCAAAATTAGGGTTTCAAGCCCTCTCTGAGCTTTAGACAAAGGATCAATCAAGAAATGACATGATCTTCAACTTGTCTAATCTCTCAAACATCCTCAAAGGATCAAAAGGACTCCTACTTCAAGGATTAAGCACAAGGCTGCTCCCTTCTAGGTGGATCAAGTCTCAAGATCGACAGTGTCACCAAATTAGGGTTTTGGTCGACCAGGGCCTCCAGATGGAAATTTTCATCTGGGCACAAGGCAATAATCCAAAACATAACCTAATATACTTCATGGAACCTCATGAACCCATGCATCAAGTCAATTTTGCCTCAGGGGATGCATTCATCAAAAATCAGGAATTAGGGTTTCTTGACCTAATTCACCCCTAAGTTGACTTTTGGGACAAACCATGAG
Source organism: Lathyrus tuberosus (assembly GCA_022829125.1). Classification (NCBI taxonomy): domain Eukaryota; kingdom Viridiplantae; phylum Streptophyta; class Magnoliopsida; order Fabales; family Fabaceae; genus Lathyrus; species Lathyrus tuberosus. The sequence continues at coordinate 2,915,175 of JALAZF010000579.1, forward strand.
CCAAGACCTCAAGACATGATTTGAGGGTCTCTAATATACCATATTGATCCATTTGGAACAATGGATTAATCCAAGAAGCTTGAGCAACAAGTCTCAATTTCATCTGCACCACAATTAGGGTTTTAAGAGAAAAGTCAACTGTAACTTTGACTTTTGACCAGGACATGCTCCCAAACCCTAACACATGATTGAATATACCCTATGACACCCATGGAACATGTCCATCAAGTTTGATTTAGGTCAAGGACATGATTTCCTGAAGAATTGCACAGTTTGGAATTCATCTGATAAAAAGTCAACTGTGCACAAAAGTCAACTTTGACTTTTTGAGATTTTTCACCAAAATGGATTTTTAACCCTAAAATGATGTTAATGTATGATTTGAATCATCATTCATCAAGAAAAATCAAGAAAAGTGAGATAACTTGTAAAAGGGGTAACCATAAAACATAGAAATTTCTCTAAGTTAAAAATAAAGTGGCAAGGGTACCAACTTTGAAGGACCATAACTCCTAAACCACAAGGCCATTTTTTCTCATCCAAAGATGGATTTGTAGCCCTCATTATCACCTACAAAAACTTCAACTACAAGTCATTCCAATTCATTAAGGATTTTGAGTTATGGAGTGATCAAAGTGGCTGAAAAGTGAAAATGTCTCTTTTTCCAACACTTAGTGAAATTTTCACTAAGTCAGATTCTGCCTCACTTTTTGCCAAATGTAGGGGGATTTTTCACTTGGAATCAAAAGAGATCAAAACCAAACTTGTTCAAAGAGTTGTTGTATCATGTAAGAGCTTTCCAAAATGGCCAAGAACATTGCCAAATTCAACCTACACCATGAGATACAACATTGCCAAGTTGCCTTGCTGAAATCTGTCAAGGCAAGGCAGAATTTGCAACTTTGGTCGATTTACCAAAATCAGCCAAATTCAATTGCTCCTATCCACTTGGACACCTCAGAGGATTGAATCTAAAGGGGACAATCACTGAGCCAAGCCTCCAAAGTCCATGGAACAAGAAATAGCATGTTGAACCTAGAATGGCCAAAATAGGGACAAGACTTCAAATTTGGAATAAGGCATTCAATGGAACCATCAAGGTGGCATGGACTGAGCCATTCTCATCTGAAATCAGTCAAGACTTATCCAAGACCAAGGGAACCAAAGCTCTGTGCCCTAACCTCTAGTCAATGGCTAGAGGAGACTTGGATTTTCATTTGCCAACATTGGCCAAACCTACTTACCAGCTGCCATGCACTATTCCTTGCAAAACAAACTTGCTCTACTATAAATAGAGCTCAATTATGGTCAGTTTGAGTACACCAAAGCCATCAAACATATGCTTTCCTCAAAATCTCTTCTTTCACTCCAATTTTGCCTTCTAAGGCAAGTCACTATCGGGTTTTGAGTTTGAGAGCAATTCCAATCAAACCAATCACTCACACACCTCACATACATCACATATGAGCTGATCAAACACTTAGATTACTTCTGAAACATCAATTTCACAAAATCACCAGCTGGTTGCTCAAGGTTTTAACCAAAGTGCAGCTGAGGTACCACAAAATGATCCAGCCAATTTCAATCAAGTCCAACCATCCAAACACAATCCATAGGGTGTAGGGAAGCTGTTCAGATCATCACAACTCATCTGTAACACCTCCAAATCAAAAATCAATTTTAACTTGCTGTCACGGCTTGGAGGTAAGCACATGCTTGGTCATCTCTCAATCTATGCATATTTCCTCGCACAATAATTTGGCCATATGTTCATAATCATGCATGGAATGTTTTCCCTCAATTAATTGCATTGTTTGAATCGTGTATCAAAAATCCTAGCCTTCATGCAGAAATTAGGGTTCTTGAGGTCTCTTCGTGATTTCTTGTTGTATGTTTAATTTAAATGAAATTAAACTACATAGACATGATCGTGAGATTGAGACGAGCATAATGATATGTGGATTGCATGATATGATTACGTATTCATGGAGATTGGATAGAAAATGCAAATCTGAGAAACCAAGAACACGCGCGTGTTCTTCAGCTTGTTCTTGGCGCCATTTTTATAAATTCAAATATTTGAATTTTGTGATTTTGTTTAATTGATTCAAAAATTAATTTCTCTCTGAGTTTTAATGATTTTGAGTTGATTCTTTTTTTAATAATTCACAAAAATGTTAAAATATTTTATTTTCCCAAAAAATCCCAAAAATATTATTTATTTCATATAATTGATATTTTTGTAAAGAATTAATATTTTGATTGTTTTTGGCTTTTTAAATATTTTTTCTACATTGATTTTGCAACTTTTAATGCTTTTTAATTATTTTGTAGGTCAATACTTAATTTTTGAAGCATTAATTCAAGATCACAATTTGTTTTCCATGTGTTAAACAATTTTTGATCATTTTAATTGAATTTTTATTCAATTAAATACATTTTGAAAACAAATTAGGGTTTTGGATTAATTCAACCCTCATAAATCATTTTCAAAACTCTTTGGGCCTCTTGAGAGAGTGTAAGACCCATCCCCCCTTGTACAAAAACTTTTTGGGCCTCACTCATTGTATAAGTCCCTCTGTACAAGTAAACGGCGCGATCGTCGCCCGTTTAAAAATAAAAATCATCTGGGGGTCTCCTTGAGCTATAAGACCCATTCAAAACACTTTGGGCCTCTATTAGAGTGTAAGACCCAATCCCCCTTTTAACCAAAACAATTTTGGGCCTCACTTATTGTATAAGTCCCTCTGCGTTAAAAGAAAACCTCGGCGTGATCGCCATTTTAAACGAAAAAATCATTTGGGCCTACCCTCGTGTTATAAGCCCCACTCTTTTTCTTTAAACCTTTTTGGGCCTCTTGAGAGAGTGTAAGACCCATCCCTTTGTACAGAAAACCTTTTTTGGCCTCAGTCACTTGTATAAGTCCCGCTGTACAAAGTCAAACAGTGCGCTCACTGATAAAACCCTGGGCCTCTCCTTGAGCTGTAAGCCCCAAATCTTTCTTTTTCAAAGCACTTTCTCCTTTAATTTTGAATATACTGTTGTTTTCAATCTTTCTTTGTTGAACAACTAACCAAACAGCATGGAAGCACTCCAACCGAGTAAGTGGTTATCGCTTTCATTTACTGCTTTCATATATATATATATAAACTGTATTGTGGGGCTGCTCACTGTAAGTCTCCTTTCATAAACTCATATCTACTGTGTAATAATAGTATAGATATTTCGAGTTTCCCCGGCTACTACGTCTAGAACTAGGTGACGCTGTTTCATTTATTCGTAGAAATAGACGCCTAGATCCCCAATAGGAGCACCAGATACAGTCTTCTCTTCGGCTGTCCTCCTTAGGAATCGTCAAGAAGCTCTACTCCCCAAGATGAATGTATTCTCCGTGAATGGCATCTTTGAGTTTCTTCCAAATTCTCGAACTTTCCTGACTTGATCTATTCCTTGTGGATAGCATGCCTTGAATGTCTCGGGGTTTGGGTACCCACTACGGTCATAATCTTGGACCTTAACTAAGGAACCCTCTTTAAAAGCTAAAAGTCGCTGGATAGTAAACCTCGCACGTTTACCAGTGGTTTTTATCTTTAAAAGAGTTATCTCTCCTAATGGAAAGGAGTTGATAGACCCACGGGCTTCTTAAAAGCATCAGCCTCCTCTTGGGCATTATTCAAGGACCCTACGGCTTCTTAGAAGTATTCATCAGCCTCCTCTTAGGCTTCGTATAATGATCTCTTCCTCCGAGAATGATAGCCTCCTCTTGGGCTTCGTACAAGGACCCGTCGGCTTCTTAAAAGTTTCCAGCCTCCTCTTGGGCTTCGTACAAATTGTCCCGACGACCTCCTAGAGGTATAGGAACAGAACTTAGTCATCTCCATAAAACAGTCCTTTCTTAGAGTCTACTACTGTTTCTCATAGCGTAGTACAAAAGATAAAACTCTAGACACGGACAGTCTAACTTCCTTGAGTATCAAAGACATTCTCAAGTGACCCCTTCGTTAAATAGGAAGGAAACCCGCAGACTCGGACAGTCTCAATACCCTTTGGATTTCCAGTTTCCCCAAAGAAAAGGAAACAACCCCGATCCTCAAATCAAATCCCCGAGTACAGTGATGCTCATATAAGAACTGATTTTCTCTTTCAAAATCAGTATACTGGACCTGTCACTTAACTGACATAGCCTCCATCTCGGGCTTTGTACGAGATACAAAGACTCTCTTGTTGAGTCAAAACTTTTAGCCTCTCTCTCGGGCTTTGTACGGGACACAAAATAGCCTCCTCTTAGGCTTTGTATAATGATTTTCCTAGCGGAAATTAGCCTCCTCTTAGGCTTTGTATAAGAAAACCACTGGTTGATCCAATTAACCTTTTAGCATCAAAGTTGTGCCTCGTTCACAGTACACAAACATCAACAACTCCTTTCCCTTCATCTAATCTCTGTAAGCGGCAAGCCTCTGGATCATCTATATCCACGCCACTGTCCCTCTTTTAGCATGAGAAATTCCTAAGGAAAGATGGCATTGCTCTACACTGAGTTAAAGTCTTCTCCTTCAGGTTAAAACCCTTTCTTCGGAAATTATGGCATTGCTCGGATCCGCGTATCCCAGTTAAAGTAATTCTCCTTCTCCCCTCTTTAGAGATGACGAATTCTCTCTAAAGTCGAGGTCTTTCAGCTTCACGTCTTGGGCTTTGAACAAGACACAAATAGACCTTTCAGCTTCACATCTTGGGCTTTAAACAAGATACAAATCACCTTTCGCTTCACGTCTTGGGCTTTGAACAAGACACCAAAAACCAATTTCCTCCCATAGAATAGGAGGAACTACGAACGCTCTGATTTCCTTGTTTCGGTAAACGGGAATACGTAGGCATAAGATCGAAAGAAAAGATCTTAGCGAGCGCAATCAACAAAAAACCCAAATCCCATATCTCCATTAATCAAAAGCAGTATTTCAAAAGCATCAGTCCTAACATCCTAATCCTTGTTCCCCGCCAGAAACCTTCTGCCTAGATAAAAAGAAAGAAAACCGTATTGGCGAAAATACAAATAACCAGTACAAAGACCCCCCACATTGATAGCATCTGTAACCTAACAGCCCGCTGTTTAAACTCAGTATGCAAAGCAGGGTTAATTGGAGACATCTATTTCCCTTCCTTATTCAGCTCACAATAGGATAAAAAATGAATCGACCTGTAGTTTTAAGCTCAACTGCAGAGAGCGACCAGCGCTTAAGAACCGCGTCCAAAATCGCTCGCTACAGAAAAGTGGCGCCCACCGTGGAGCCGATCAAAGTTAGATCTAGGCACGGTCTTCCTTCTCTTCACTTATGTGAAAACCACAGATTGGGGCTTCCGCCAGGGAACCCATTTTCTGTCAGGAACTTAGGAATCATAGCTTTATAAGTCTAGGATGATTAGGACAAATATATATACTGCTTTTCCTAATTGCTATATGTGTTTATTTTTCTGCTAATGGGAATGCGTGTGATGCCGCATGTGGTGAGAATGAGTATACACTTAAGATAAGTGATGGCGACGGGGTCGACCATCAACCTCAGTGGAGGCTGACCAACGCAACCCATTCACTCTTCTAGCCAATGGGCCGGTTGTTAAGTCTGAGAAGTTGAGGAGCCAAACCCTTTCGTAGTGCAGAAACTATCGGAAATAGTTGTTACGCGATACTACCCTCATTTGAGGCTGGTGATCTATTCTCGGTGAATGGCACTTACTCTAAGATTGCTTTACAACTCGCTGGCGATCCGCTTGTTGTTTTGCTTTCCTGGGAGGAGCTGATGATAATGAGTACAGGTACAAAAATCACCCTAGTATAAACCTTTGGGGATGGGTAGAGCCTTGACTTCATGACAACGACCCTTTGACCCCATGTTTTTTCTATGTTTTTGTGTGCTGCATTCATGCATTCGTTTAATAAAACATTAAAACATTCAAAAAAAAAAACTTTCTCTTCTAGTCTCTCTGTTTTTCAAATTAAACTAAGACTGTGATTGCAAATATCAGAGAAAAAGATTGCATTAATGGATTTCGGTAGAAGGAGAACTCACCAGTATACCTTCAAGGTTCCAAAGCTAGAGGATTTGAGAAGGTTAGCAAGGATGATCGTTAACCCAGAGGCTTTCAGAGCCAAGCACGGTGGTTTGCTACCACTGTTAAGAGTCCATGTGATTAAGGGGGTCATGGACGCACTCATTCAGTTCTACGATCCGGTTTATCACTGTTTCACGTTCCCGGATTACCAGCTATCACCAACGCTGGAGGAGTATTCTCATCTGACTGATTTACATATCACTGATCGAGCTCCATTTTCTGGACTGGAAGAAATTCCAAAGAATCAGACTATTGCAATAGCAATTCATTTGGACGGGTCTGAGGTCAGGACTCACATGACCACTAAGGGTGGCATCCAAGGTTTGCCAGCCCAGTTCTTGACAAAGAAAGCTCTGTACTTTGCTAGTATAGGGAACGGGACTGCTTTTGAAAGCATCTTTGTCTTGCTCACCTACGGGTTATTTTTGTTTCCCAACATCAATAACTTCGTCGATATCAACGCTATTAAGGTTTTTCTCATTGGAAACCCTGTGCCAACTTTGCTTGCAGATGCGTATCATTCTGTACACTTAGGAAATTTGTACAGCGGAGGAGAGATCACATGTTGTGTACCTTTGCTCTACAAATGGTTTATCTCTCACTTGCCCAAGTCTGCTGCTTTTTGGGATTACAAGAGTGTCTTACGTTGGTCGCAGAAGATCATGTCCCTCACCAACTCTGATATAGATTGGTGTAATAGGATTTATGAGGGAATCAGAATCATTGACCGTTGTGGAAACTTCCCCAGCGTGCCCCTCATAGGAACTAAGGGAGGAATCAACTATCATCCGATATTAGTTCTTCGTCAATTTGGATACCCGATGAGACACATCCCACTGGGTGTTCATCTGGAAGGTCTTTTCTTCAAAGAAGGAGAAAACGACAGAGCACTAAAGATGGAAATAGTGCAAGCTTGGAAACATGTTCATAAGAAAGGACGAGAGTCTCTGGGAAAACCGAACTGTGTCTCGGTGGAGCCTTATCTCCATTGGGTACAAACTAGAGCTCTCAAGCTAAAGATGCCTTATCCTCGTTACGGAATTCTTCCACCGAGGGAAACTGTCATGTACTTCATGACGGAAACTAAAAGGCTTCGGTTACTCTCAACAAAGTTCAAAAGGAAAGAAGATCTTGGAAGAACAAGTACCGCACCCTCGACGTAGAGTGTATCCAAATACAGCAACTACTAAAAGAGAAAGATGCTCTGATTGAAATTTTGGAGCAACATGCTGTAGCGAATCAAGACGACCAAAGGAATTTGCTCACTCCTTTCACTTGGCAAAGGAATGACAACACGACAACGGCCCAAATGCCCCGGTCAAAGAAGAGGACTCAGGACCCATTAGTTTAGGTTTCTGTTTCTGCACTTTGTAATCTACTGTATTTCCATTTCTGTAATCCTTTGGAATTCAATAAAAAGGGGTTTCCCCAGTGTTTGATATTTGCAATCTAATTGTCGAAGTTTATTTTGATTAAACCAAAAAAACAACAATTAATATAATCATTGCATTCATCATTCTCACATCGCGTATTCTCCTTACCTACGAATCTCGCGTTTGTGTCTCGATTCTAGAGTCAAACTGTCTCATTCATACAATACTCGGACCAATCGTCAGAAAAAGATGGATGATCTTGAGGAAGAAAACAGAGAGTTGAAAGAAGAGATCGACGCTCTGAGAGAGGATATGAGAAAGCTTCGTAACGACATGCAAGCCATGGCAGAAGCTCAGCTACAAAGAACTGTGATCTCAGAGATCACCTCAACGCCCATCATAGAAAAGTATGATCCTAGGTATCAGATGCCGAAAGATCGTCCTTGGGGCATGCCTGTTAACTATATCCCGGAAGGATATGTCCCGCCGATCACTGAAGATCAGGGAATCGCAACAGAAGCCGTTGGGCCTGAAGGTTACAAACTTCAGGAAAGCGAAGATGCCAGGGGCATACTCAAGACTCCTGAAGGTTACAAACTTCGGGAGGCGCCAAGACTTACTGCCGTAGTCACGGTACCACCCCCTGTGGTGCACACTGTCCCGGAAGGACAGATTCCACAGACACCTTCTGGTAAGAAGGAAACTATGTTTGACAGAATGGAGGAATTCCAGGAACAGTTTTTGGAAATACAGAAAGAACTACAAGCCATTCACGGTCAGGATCTATTTGGAAAAGATGCCGCAGACCTCTGCTTGGTCCCAAATGTGAAAGTCCCGCACAAGTTCCAAGTGCCCGACTTTGAAAAATACAAGGGTAACTCTTGCCCTCAAAGCCATCTGGTGATGTACGCTCGGCGGATGTCAGCTCAGACGGAGAATCAGGACCTGCTGATTCACTACTTCCAGGATAGTTTAACCGGTGCCGCACTCAAATGGTACATGGGTTTAAACCATACTACGATCAGTACATTCAGAGATCTTGGTATTGCCTTCGTCCAATAATACAAGTACAATTTGGACATGGCACCCGACAGAGATCAACTCAGATCAATGTCACAAAAGGACAAGGAAACCTTTAAGGAGTATGCTCAAAGGTGGCGTGAAATTGCCGCTCAAATTTGTCCACCTCTTGAGGAAAAAGAGATGACAAAAATCTTCTTAAAGACCTTAAGCTCATTTTACTATGACCGAATGGTTGCCAGTGCGCCCAGTGATTTCACCGAAATGGTCGGCATGGGTGTACGTCTTGAGGAAGCCGTCCGAGAAGGACGTTTGGTAAAAGACACTGGATCAACGAGCAGTACTAAAAAATACGGTAGTGCTTTCCCTAAGAAAAAAGAGCAAGATATTGGGAATATCTCTCTCGGAAAGCAAAGGTGACGTTATCAGCCAGTAGCAGCTGTTACTCCTGCTATCGGCCCCGCGCCTGTTCCTATGTATCAACCTCAGGTTGCGCAGAGCCAACCTGACCAACAAAGGACACAACAGCCTCTTCAGCAGGCTCGTCCTCCATATAACAACAACCGTACAACACGGCCACCAGCATTTGATCCTATACCCGTAACGTACGCAGAGTTGTTTTCGTTACTGCTGGCTAAGGGGCACATTCAGACTAAGTCTCCCCTTTCAGTTCCAGAAAATCTGCCTTTTTGGTTTAAAGCGGATCAGACATGCCCTTATCATCAAGGAGGTTCAGGGCATAACATTGAGACTTGTCTCAATTTCAAATCCGACGTGCAAAAGCTTATTAGGAGCGGGCACTTATCTTTCAAAGATACAAATCCCAATGTTCTCACGAACCCGCTGCCTCAACATGAGAAAGCTGCAGTCAATCTGATTGAGAAAGAGACTAACAATGTCTATCAAATTCACGATGTACTCTTATTGGAGACCAATCTGGTCAAGATGCATTGTAGACAGAGTGGATATGGCTATGTGCCACCTCATAATTATCACCAGTGTGATATCTGCTCTAAAGACAACCAGGGATGTTCTGTGGTGCAAACAGCTCTACAGGAACAAATGGATCTTGGACGGATCCAAGAGCACCGAGTTCGTGGAGTTAACATGGTTTACAGGAATTCCAACGTCATTCAAAACCATGACATCCGTGCGATGAATGTCAACTTGGTGGCGATGCACTCAAGGCAAAGCCAGTATCATAATCTGCCGCGGCACGATTACAGTTCCTGTCTGATTTGCTCGGTAAACAAACAGGGATGCTCTTTCATACAAGAGGCCCTCCAGCGTCAGATGGATCTTGGATGGATCCAAGACTACCATGATAGGAACTCCTATCAAATCAATATGGTTCAGATCTTCGATATCCGCGTAATGAATACCAACCTGGTAGAGTTACATGCTGAGCAGGTCCGACTCGGATTCTTAATATCACATGATTACCGAAGCTGTAAAGCGGGTTGCGAAAACGATCGAGGTTGTACCCTTGTCCAGGAGGCACTTCAGTACTTGTTAAATCATTGGTGGATGCCAATCTATATGGACGAAGATACTCAGTAAATTAGTATCAGTCACAGGAATCCTACTCGTCGTCAAAGTCAGGATGTCCGATCAATGGAAGATAACCTAGTGAGGTTACATTGCATTCAAAGTGGGCGTGGCCAGGTGCCACCACACAACTATGACAGTTGTAGCGTCTGTTCGGAAAGTAACCAAGGGTGTTACCTTGTGAGAGCAGCTCTTCAGGGTCAGATCGATCATGGAGAAATTCATCCATATCCAGGTTCAGGACCCATCATTTGGTCGCCGAACTACCTTGACGAGCAAGTTGAGGATGTTGTCACGATCTCTGGTCATCACAGGACCAGGGATGTTTTTGCCATCATCCCTCTACTTGACGAATCTAGAGTTCCCAACCGGGAACGGATCAAGGTTACTTATGATAGTCAGAAAAATCTGAAGGTTCCCATAGTCATCTATCTACCGGGGCCACTACCGTATGAATCAACTAAGGCAATCCCTTACAAATACGGTGCAACAATAATCGAGAATGGAAAGGAAATTCCATTACCCTCCGTCGTGAATATTGCAGACATCAGTCGTGTAACACGGAGCGGTCGAGTCTTCAACCGAGGGGTTAGAGAATCCAACAAAGAAAAGGAACTTCAGGCAGAAATTCCTGATCCGCCAGTCGGTCAATCCAGTAATCCCGATTTTTCAAAAGACAAAGATGAGATGCTAAAACTCATCCAAAGGAGTGAATATAACATTGTTTATCAACTGTTACAGACTCCTTCGAAGATCTCAGTATTATCACTGTTACTCAGTTCAGAAGCCCACAGGGAGGCTCTACAGAAAGTCTTGGAGCAAGCCTTTGTGGAACAGGATGTAACAATCAGACAGTTTGATAGTATTGTCTCTAACATCACTTCCTGCAACAATTTGGGATTTAGTGATGATGAATTACCCGAAGAGGGTCGTCGTCATAACATGGCGCTCAACATTACAGTCAACTGCCAGGACGATGCTTTAGCCAACGTACTGGTAGACACAGGGTCAGCCCTGAATGTTATGCCGAAGTCCACTTTGATGCAATTATCATTTAAGGGCCCTCCGATGAGAACCAGCGAGGTCGTCGTCAAAGCATTCGACGGGTCCAGAAAAACAGTTATCGGCGAAGTTAATCTTCCCATAACTATTGGTCCTCACACTTTCCAAATCAATTTCCAGGTCATGGACATCCGGGCAACATACAGTTGTTTATTAGGAAGACCTTGGATACATCAGGCTGGAGCGGTTACTTCAACCCTCCACCAAAAGCTAAAGTTCGTCAAGAACGATCAACTTATCGCGGTTTGTGGGGAACAAGCCTTGCTTGTGAGTAACCTATCATCATCTACTTGTGTGGAACCCGGGGAGGTTATTGGAACTCAGTTCCAAGCACTATCGGTGAGCAAAGACGATCAGTTTAAAGGAGGAACCTCGATTTCCTCATACAAAGATGTTATCAAAGTGGTCGAGAGTACCGATACAAACGGATGGGGACAGCTTGTCATTCCTATTGACAATAAAACAAAGAAGGGTCTTGGTTTTTCTGCGACCTGTACCCAGACAGCCGCCAACGATGAAAGTCTTCATCCCCTTCAAAACTTCTTCCACAGTGGAGGTTTTCTTCACCCAGTGTCTCAGACAGTTCATGCTATCAATGAGGAAGATTCCTCTGACACAGATGAAGAATGGAAGTCCTACCTTAACAAGGACAGTTATATGTCTCAGGAAGAGGTGCCTATGCCTTTTTGCTTTCCTACAGAAAGTCCGAGATTTATACCAAGATCAGATGTCGAAATGATCTATAGAGATTGTGATCCGGAAGGATGTCGTGCTCCGCCAAAATCATTAGAGGAAGACACTCTAATGAAAGACAACTTTGACTCTACCTACTATGGCCCGATGGATGGTCTGCCAATGTGGCAACCTTACCCAGGAGACTTGGGGCAAGAGAGTCAGCCGAACAATGAACCTCAGCTGAGCGTCATTGAACAGAATACCTATGTCCCCGCCATGTCATGGGATCAACATTCAGGTCATTCGGAAATTACTCAACATGAAGATGAATTCGCAACGTTTGCAGGACTAGAATTCATCAACTATGCTTTTCCTGAGGTCAACGTCATCGAGAGGGATGATTTCTCCAATTCCAAAGAAGTTTGGGACACTTTGGGACAACCAAGTGGAAATCAAGTACACCGCTCCTGAAAACTCTCGTATCAGGCTCGAAGATATCCAGTCAACTGGATGGGGAGATACAGCTGAGAGCACCAATGCTATGCAAAATGCAACAGAGGAATCCTCCTACGACAATTCTGCCTGGGAAACGGATTCCAATGATCCTGCTCCACCAGAAATCAGCGTTATTTCTGAAGACAAATCAAGGAAGGTGCCAGACTTTGAGATTCACCGAGGAGTTCGCCGCCAATGAGTTGCCGTCGAGGTTCCGAAGATCGTTCATCAGTCAAAGTAATTGCCATCTTTAACCTTTCACCCTGCCCAGGTGAAACGGATATTTTGATAGGGCTCGTTTTCTGTAAATTTCCCTCTTCGCTTTGCCCAAAGCGATAGAGTTTTGTTTTATAGGGCTGTAGTTTCAAGATTAGACTTGTTCATTAATAAAATAACGTCGTTCTGTAATTTCCGCATTAATTGTTGTTTTCTCTTTTTGCTTTTTCAGAAAATGGTAATCCTAAAAAACAAAACTATAAAAAACAAGCAGTAAAATAAAACACTGCACACACTTACATTTTCTCTATCTCTTCTAAACACGAATCATCACGTCATGCAGATTGCTTGTTTTAAACCTCGTTGAAACATACGATCCGATGCCTTCTCCGAACTTTGAGTTCCCGGTATTCGAGGCTGAAGAAGAAGTTGACAACGAAATTCCAGAAGAGATCTCCCGACTACTCAGACAAGAGGAAAGGTCCATTGAACCTCACAAAGAACCGTTAGAAACAGTAAACCTGGGTTCAGAGCAAGAGAGAAAAGAAATCAGGATTGGGGCACTGCTCAGTCCAACTACCAGAGAGGGTTTGATAAAGCTTCTCAAAGATTTCCCCGATGTGTTCGCTTGGTCCTATCAGGATATGCCAAGGTTGGATACCAGCATCGTGGAACATCATTTACCGTTAAGATCGGAATGTCCGCCAGTAAAGCAAAGGTTGAAACGCACTCACCCGGACATGGCCATCAAAATCAAAGAGGAGGTACAAAAACAGATTGACGCGGGTTTCCTTGCCACATCTGAATATCCTCAATGGTTAGCCAACATCGTACCCATTCCCAAAAAGGGTGGAAAGGTTAAAATGTGTGTCGATTACAGAGATCTGAACAAGGCAAGTCCAAAGGACGACTTTCCTTTACCACACATTGACATGTTGGTTGACAGCACATCAAAATTCAAAGCATTCTCCTTCATGGATGGATTCTCGGGCTATAACCAGATCAAAATGGCGCCGAAAGACATGGAGAAAACTTCGTTCATTACCCCATGGGGTACCTTTTGTTACAAGGTAATGTCGTTCGGTTTGAAGAACGCCGGGGCAACCTATCAAGGGGCCATGACTACTCTGTTTCATGACATGATACACAAGGAAATCGAAGTGTATGTCGATGATATGATTGCAAAATCAAGAATAGAGGATGAGCACGTTGAACATCTGTCAAAATTGTTCGAACGTCTAAGAAAATTCAAGCTCCGTTTGAATCCTAACAAGTGCACCTTCGGTGTCCGTTCAGGGAAACTACTAGGGTTCATCGTCATCCAGAAAGGAATTGAAGTTGATCCTGACAAGGTCAAGGCCATTCAAGAAATGCCTTCTCCGAAAACTGAAAAACAAGTCAGAGGATTCTTGGGACGTTTGAACTACATCTCCAGATTCATATTCCTTATGACCGCGACATGCGCGCCGATTTTCAAATTACTCAAAAAGAACCAGGATTGCGTTTGGTCAGAAGAATTCCAAACCACCTTCGACAGTATCAAGGAATATCTGTTGAATCCTCTGATTCTATCACCTCCAGTGGAAGGAAGGCCACTGATCATTTACCTCACAGTCCTAGAGGACTCAATGGGATGTTTACTTGGCCAACAAGACGAAACTAAACGGAAAGAGTCTGCCATTTACTATCTAAGCAAGAAATTCACCGACTGCGAGACTCGGTACACAATGCTTGAGAAAACTTGTTGCGCTTTGGCTTGGGCAGCCAAACGTCTTCGCCAGTACATGATTCGTCATACTACTTGGTTGGTCTCCGAAATGGATCCAATCAAGTACGTTTTCGAAAAACCTGCTCTCACGGGAAGGATTGCCCGTTGGCAGATGCTGTTATCAGAATATGACATAGAGTACCACGCTTAGAAAGTCGTTAAAGGAAGTATTTTAGCCGATCATTTGGCTCATCAACCGATTGACGATCAAGAATCAATCGGGTTTGACTTCCCAGACGAAGATGTCATGTATCTAAAGATGAAAGATTGCGATGAACCGCTACCCAGTGAAGGGCCATAACCAGGTTCCCAATGGGGACAGATCTTTGACGGAGCAGTTAATCATTATGGAAACGGAATTGGGGCAATCATTGTTACCCCTCAGGGTTCCCACATTCCTTTCACTGCCAGACTTACGTTCAAATGTACGAACAACGAGGCCGAATACGAAGCATGTATCATGGGTCTCGAAGAAGCGATTGATTTAAGGATCAAAAACTTGGACGTATACGGTGATTCAGCCCTGGTTATTAACCAGATAAAAGGAGATTGGAACACATACCAATCAGGATTGATTCCTTACAAAGACTATGCAAGGAGGTTGTTACCCTTCTTCAACAGAGTCGACTTTCATCACATCCCTCGTGATGAGAATCACATGGCTGATGCATTAGCCACTCTCTCTTCCATGATTAGTGTAGGTCGATGGAACGACATACCTAAGATCGACATCATGCGCCTTGAACGGCCCGCTTACATCTTCGCGATTGAAGCAATCATAGACGACGGACCTTGGTATCACAATATCAAATGCTTCCTTCAGAAACAAGAGTACCCATCTGGGGCACTCAGAAAAGACAGGAAAACCCTCAGAAGATTGGCTGGAAACTTCTTCCTGAGCGGTGACACTCTTTATAAGAGAAATTTTGACATGGTCTTGCTCCGATGCGTCGACAGACCAGAAGCAGACATGCTCATGAAAGAAATTCATGAAGGATCCTTTGGCACTCATGCCAACGGACACACAATGGCGAGAAAAATTCTCAGGGCCGGGTATTATTGGTTGACAATGGAATCCGACTGCTACAAGTACATGAGGAGGTGTCACAAGTGTCAGATATACTCCGACAAAATTCATGTACCGCCATCACATCTCAAGGTTCTTTCTTCCCCGTGGCCATTTTCCATATGGGGAATCGACATGATTGGCATGATTGAACCTAAGGCTTCAAACGGACATCGGTTCATTCTGGTGGCCATTGACTATTTCACCAAGTGGGTCGAAGCAGCGTCATTCGCCAATGTAACCCGACAAGTGGTGGTCCGATTTATCAAAAACAATATCATCTTCCGTTATGGTGTTCCAAGCGAGATCATTACTGATAATGGATCTAACTTGAACAATAAGATGATGAAAGAGTTGTGCACAGAGTTCAAGATCGAACACCATAACTCATCTCCCTACCGACCCAAGATGAACGGAGCGGTAGAAGCGGCTAACAAGAATATCAAGAAGATTGTTCAAAACATGGTTGTAACCTATAAAGATTGGCACGAAATGCTACCCTTTGCTCTTCATGGTTATCGCACATCTGTTCGTACTTCAACAGGGGCAACCCCTTTCTCTCTAGTATATGGCATAGAGGCAGTTCTCCCCATAGAAGTAGAGATCCCATCAATCCGGGTATTGATGGAAGCTAAGCTCACCGAAGCTGAATGGTGTCAAAGTCGACACGACGAACTGAACCTGATCGAAGAGAAGCGAATCACGGCACTATGCCACAGTCAGTTGTATCAACATAGAATGAAAAGGGCGTTCGACAAAAAGGCCCGACCGCGTATCTTCAGAAAAGGAGACCTTGTGCTCAAGAAGATACAATCATTTCTCACTGATTCTCGGGGCAAATGGACCCCAAATTATGATGGCCCCTATGTGGTCACAAAAGCTTTCTCAGGCGGCGCCTTGAGACTTGCAACCATGGACGAAGAGGAATTTGCCTACCCCACGAATGTTGATGTAGTCAAGAAATACTTCGCCTAAACTAAAAAAAAACGTCTCGGTGGATTGAAAACCCGAAAGGGCGGTCCAGGCAAAAGTTAGAGACATGAAAAAAATCATCCCGATGGATTGGAAACATCATAGTACAATCTAGGCAAAAATTAGGGATAACGGCAAGTAACTATGTTCAACAGAGGCAAGTCCCTCAGCAGCAGTTACAGCATTCATCTGTCAGAAAACTCCAGTCAAGGTCATCTTCGACAGAAGCTCAGGATGTCCCGAATTCAAAGTTGATGGAAGGATAGTGGTCGTTATGTTTCAACGTAGCCTTTTTCCCTGTAAATTACCATTTTCAAACTTTGTAAATACTCTTTGGAATCACGCGTTTGGCTGATCTCCATCTTATCAATAAAACTTGAGCCCTTGTGCTTTTGTTTGTAATTCTTTACTTGTTTTAGCTTTACAGAACGACGTTGTTTAAACTTAATCAGCGATTCTTGAAATAAAACAAAAATAAATTTAATTGTTAAACTTTTTCTGCTTTTAAATTAAAGATGGAATTTCTTTTGACTGTTGAACATCAGAAGAACATCGATCGCTTCTCCCGAAGTAAGCGGACTTCAAAGTGCAGAATCAAAGTACTCCTTCTAAGCCAGTATGCCTGAATGAAGGGATCAACTGTGCCAGAGACCTTGTTTCGTCTGACACGCCTCGGCCGAGTTCTCATCTCCTAAGCCCGATCAACATAGCTCCCAACAGGACTATATCTCCTAAGCAAGGTGGAATTGCTATTTTGAACCAACGGTACTTCTTCGCCCCGCGATGGCCGAGTATCCAATTGTGTTCATCCATTAGTCTGTATGTCGCGTCTGTTTTGTCAGCATATACATACGTACTTCATGCATTTTTTATTTGCATTTACATTTCATATTGCATCGTTATCACTCTAGTCGATCTTGTCCCCTAGTGATAAACAGTTTTCTCAATCGAGTTTGTCAGTTCTTTCCTCGTCAGGAAGTGTTGCGTCTGCACAATCTCGTTTCCAGTGAATCTCTAAGATCAGAGTCGGCAATTGGCCACTTTGATAATTTGAACCTCTGAATGACCAGAGAAACCTTCAACAGATGTCACTCTTTGCCATCAAAGATGATATCCTTGCTTTCCCGGATTAAGGAAAATCCACAGAGAAAGCCTCGTGATCAGAGATTCGGCAGCACGCCAGTTTTGCTCCGAAAAAACCACTGATGAAAAGGTCATCGGCACCTCAAAATTGGATCCCATCATATGGCATTTCTCTGGGAAGATCCCCAAGAAAAGTATGATGTAATATCCCCCAATCAGAAGCAGTTTCTCAAGAAACTCGCTTTCCCCAGTAAAAACAAATGGCGTCTCCAACGGAGAAGTTTGTACAACTCTACAACTCAGACGACTGGGTTCCCCAGCAAGTCTGACATCGAAACTTTTTCCACTCAAATGGCATCTCCCCAGGAAAATTCGGCGAGAAGTTTGAGGAAAACCGCTACTAATAGCGTCCCTTGTCAATAAAGTTTATTGACAAAAGAAACTTAGACCAGTTCCTTGGTAGAAAACCAGGATCGAGGGGAAGTTTATATCAGAAACTAAGACCAGTTCCTTGGTAGGAAACCAGGATCGAGGGGAAGTTGACAAAAGAAACTAAGACCAGTTCCTTGGTAGGAAACCAGGATCGAGGGGAAGTTGACAAAAGAAACTAAGACCAGTTCCTTGGTAGGAAACCAAGAACGAGGGGAAGTTCATTTCAGAGACTGAGACCAGTTCCTTGGTAGGAAACTAGGATCGAGGGGAAGTTGACAAAAGAAACTAAGACCAGTTCCTTGGTAGGAAACCAGGATCGAGGGGAAGTTTATTTCAAAAGAAACTAAGACCAGTTCCTTGGTTGGAGACCAGGATCGAGGGGAAGTTTAAATCAGAAACTAAGACCAGTTCCTTGGTAGGAGACCAGGATCGAGGGGGAGTTTACCTTTTCTAAGCATCATTGCTCAGCAAAAGAAGATGAATGCGATCCGCCATTCATAGACACCATCAAAATTTCGGATATTCCGATATTTAATCCTCTTGCACCCCGAATGCCCGAATCCCTTCGTCATTCACACCTTCGGGTCCAAGAAGATTAAATAGGGGCATCTGTAATACCCCAAATTTTGACCACTTAGATTTCCCATCATTGTGAAAATCATCATCACAATATGGATGAACCATCATGCTTCATCAGTCTCCCCAAAGATGGGTGAGCATCCAATACAATCAAAATTAGGGTTTCAAGCCCTCTCTGAGCTTTAGACAAAGGGTCAATCAAGAAATGACATGATCTTCAACTTTTCTAATCTCTCAAACATCCTCAAAGGATCAAAAGGACTCCTACTTCAAGGATTAAGCACAAGGCTGCTCCCTTCTAGGTGGATCAAGTCTCAAGATCGACAGTGTCACCAAATTAGGGTTTTGGTCGACCAGGGCCTCCAGATGGAAATTTTCATCTGGGCACAAGGCAATAATCCAAAACATAACCTAATATACTTCATGGAACCTCATGAACCCATGCATCAAGTCAATTTTGCCTCAGGGGATGCATTCATCAAAAATCAGGAATTAGGGTTTCTTGACCTAATTCACCCCTAAGTTGACTTTTGGGACAAACCATGAGCCAAGACCTCAAGACATGATTTGAGGGTCTCTAATATACCATATTGATCCATTTGGAACAATGGATTAATCCAAGAAGCTTGAGCAACAAGTCTCAATTTCATCTGCACCACAATTAGGGTTTTAAGAGAAAAGTCAACTGTAACTTTGACTTTTGACCAGGACATGCTCCCAAACCCTAATACATGATTGAATATACCCTATGACACCCATGGAACATGTCCATCAAGTTTGATTTAGGTCAAGGACATGATTTCCTGAAGAATTGCACAGTTTGGAATTCATCTGATAAAAAGTCAACTGTGCACAAAAGTCACCTTTAACTTTTTGAGATTTTTCACCAAAATGGATTTTTAACCCTAAAATGATGTTAATGAATGATTTGAATCATCATTCATCAAGAAAAATCAAGAAAAGTGAGATAACTTGTAAAAGGGGTAACCATAAAACTTAGAAATTTTTCTAAGTTAAAAATAAAGTGGCAAGGGTACCAACTTTGAAGGACCATAACTCCTAAACCACAAGGCCATTTTTTCTCATCCAAAGATGGATTTGTAGCCCTCATTATCACCTACAAAAACTTCAACTACAAGTCATTCCAATTCATTAAGGATTTTGAGTTATGGAGTGATCAAAGTGGCTGAAAAGTGAAAATGTCACTTTTTCCAACACTTAGTGAAATTTTCACTAAGTCAGATTCTGCCTCACTTTTTGCCAAATGTAGGGGGATTTTTCACTTGGAATCAAAAGAGATCAAAACCAAACTTGTTCAAACAGTTGTTGTATCATGTAAGAGCTTTCCAAAATGGCCAAGAACATTGCCAAATTCAACCTACACCATGAGATACAACATTGCCAAGTTGCCTTGCTGAAATCTGTCAAGGCAAGGCAGAATTTGCAACTTTGGTCGATTTTCCAAAATCAGCCAAATTCAATTGCTCTTATCCACTTGGACACCTCAGAGGATTGAATCTAAAGGGGACAATCACTGAGCCAAGCCTCCAAAGTCCATGGAACAAGAAATAGCATGTTGAACCTAGAATGGCCAAAATAGGGACAAGACTTCAAATTTGGAATGAGGCATTCAATGGAACCATCAAGGTGGCATGGACTGAGCCATTCTCATCTGAAATCAGTCAAGACTTATCCAAGACCAATGGAACCAAAGCTCTGTGCCCTAACCTCTAGTCAATGGCTAGAGGAGACTTGCATTTTCATTTGCCAACATTGGCCAAACCTACTTACCAGCTGCCATGCACTATTCCTTGCAAAACAAACTTGCTCTACTATAAATAGAGCTCAATTGTGGTCAGTTTGAGTACACCAAAGCCATCAAACAGATGCTTTCCTCAAAATCTCTTCTTTCACTCCAATTTTGCCTTCTAAGGCAAGTCACTATCGGGTTTTGAGTTTGAGAGCAATTCCAATCAAACCAATCACTCACACACCTCACATACATCACATATGAGCTGATCAAACACTTAGATTACTTCTGAAACATCAATTTCACAAAATCACCAGCTGGTTGCTCAAGGTTTTAACCAAAGTGCAGCTGAGGTACCACAAAATGATCCAGCCAATTTCAATCAAGTCCAACCATCCAAACACAATCCATAGGGTGTAGGGAAGCTGTTCAGATCATCACAACTCATCTGTAACACCTCCAAATCAAAAATCACTTTGAACTTGCTGTCACGGCTTGGAGGTAAGCACATGCTTGGTCATCTCTCAATCTATGCATATTTCCTTGCACAATAATTTGGCCATATGTTCATAATCATGCATGGAATGTTTTCCCTCAATTAATTGCATTGTTTGAATCGTGTATCAAAAATCCTAGCCTTCATGCAGAAATTAGGGTTCTTGAGGTCTCTTCGTGATTTCTTGTTGTATGTTTAATTTAAATGAAATTAAAGTACATAGACATGATCGTGAGGTTGAGACGAGCATAATGATATGTGGATTGCATGATATGATTACGTATTCATGGAGATTGGATAGAAAATGAAAATCTGAGAAACCAAGAACACGCGCGTGTTCTTCAGCTTGTTCTTGGCGCCATTTTTATAAATTCAAATATTTGAATTTTGTGATTTTGTTTAATTGATTCAAAAATTAATTTCTCTCTGAGTTTTAATGATTTTGAGTTGATTCTTTTTTTAATAATTCACAAAAATGTTAAAATATTTTATTTTCCCAAAAAATCCCAAAAATATTATTTATTTCATATAATTGATATTTTTGTAAAGAATTAATATTTTGATTGTTTTTGGCATTTTAAATATTTTTTCTACATTGATTTTGCAACTTTTAATGCTTTTTAATTATTTTGTTGGTCAATACTTGATTTTTGAAGCATTAATCCAAGATCACAATTTGTTTTCCATGTGTTAAACAATTTTTGATCATTTTAATTGAATTTTTATTCAATTAAATACATTTTGAAAACAAATTAGGGTTTTGGATTAATTCAACCCTCATAAATCATTTTCAAAACTCTTTGGGCCTCTTGAGAGAGTGTGAGACCCATCCCCCCTTGTACAAAAACTTTTTGGGCCTCACTCATTGTATAAGTCCCTCTGTACAAGTAAACGGTGCGATCGTCGCCCGTTTAAAAATAAAAATCATCTGGGCCTCTCCTTGAGCTATAAGACCCATTCAAAACACTTTGGGCCTCTATTAGAGTGTAAGATCCAATCCCCCTTTTAACCAAAACAATTTTGGGCCTCACTTATTGTATAAGTCCCTCTGCGTTAAAAGAAAACTTCGGCGCGATCGCCATTTTAAACGAAAAAATCATTTGGGCCTACCCTCGTGTTATAAGCCCCAGTCTTTTTCTTTAAACCTTTTTGGGCCTCTTGAGAGAGTGTAAGACCCATCCCTTTGTACAGAAAACCTTTTTGGGCCTCAGTCACTTGTATAAGTCCCGCTGTACAAAGTCAAACAGTGCGCTCAATGATAAAACCCTGGGCCTCTCCTTGAGCTGTAAGCCCCAAATCTTTCTTTTTCAAAGCACTTTCTCCTTTGATTTTGAATATACTGTTGTTTTCAATCTTTCTTTGTTGAACAACTAACCAAACAGCATGGAAGCACTCCAACCAAGTAAGTGGTTATCGCTTTCATTTACTGCTTTCATATATATATATATATAAACTGTATTGTGGGGCTGCTCACTGTAAGTCTCCTTTCATAAACTCATATCTACTGTGTAATAATAGTATAGATATTTCGAGTTTCCCCGGCTACTACGTCTAGAACTAGGTGACGCCGTTTCATTTATTCGTAGAAATAGACGCCTAGATCCCCAATAAGAGCACCAGATACAGTCTTCTCTTCGGCTGTCCTCCTTAGGAATCGTCAAGAAGCTCTACTCCCCAAGATGAATGTATTCTCCGTGAATGGCATCTTTGAGTTTCTTCCAAATTCTCGAACTTTCCTGACTTGATCTATTCCTTGTGGATAGCATGCCTTGAATGTCTCGGGGTTTGGGTACCCACTACGGTCATAATCTTGGACCTTAACTAAGGAACCCTCTTTAAAAGCTAAAAGTCATTGGATAGTAAACCTCGCACGTTTACCAGTGGTTTTTATCTTTAAAAGAGTTATCTCTCCTAATGGAAAGGAGATGATAGACCCACGGGCTTCTTAAAAGCATCGGCCTCCTCTTGGGCATTATTCAAGGACCCTACGGCTTCTTAGAAGTATTCATCAGCCTCCTCTTAGGCTTCGTATAATGATCTCTTCCTCCGGGAATGATAGCCTCCTCTTGGGCTTCGTACAAGGACCCGTCGGCTTCTTAAAAGTTTCCAGCCTCCTCTTGGGCTTCGTACAAATTGTCCCGACGACCTCCTAGAGGTATAGGAACAGAACTTAGTCATCTCCATAGAACAGTCCTTTCTTAGAGTCTACTACTGTTTCTCATAGCGTAGTACAAAAGATAAAACTCTAGACACGGACAGTCTAACTTCCTTGAGTATCAAAGACATTCTCAAGTGACCCCTTCGTTAAATAGGAAGGAAACCCGCAGACTCGGACAGTCTCAATACCCTTTGGATTTCCAGTTTCCCCAAAGAAAAGGAAACAACCCCGATCCTCAAATCAAATCCCCGAGTACAGTGATGCTCATATAAGAACTGATTTTCTCTTTCAAAATCAGTATACTGGACCTGTCACTTAACTGACATAGCCTCCATCTCGGGCTTTGTACGAGATACAAAGACTCTCTTGTTGAGTCAAAACTTTTAGCCTCTCTCTCGGGCTTTGTACGGGACACAAAATAGCCTCCTCTTAGGCTTTGTATAATAATTTTCCTAGCGGAAATTAGCCTCCTCTTAGGCTTTGTATAAGAAAACCACTGGTTGATCCAATTAACCTTTTAACATCAAAGTTGTGCCTCGTTCACAGTACACAAACATCAACAACTCCTTCCCCTTAATCTAATCGCTGTAAGCGGCAAGCCTCTGGATCATCTATATCCACGCCACTGTCCCTCTTTTAGCATGAGAAATTCCTAAGGAAAGATGGCATTGCTCTACACTGAGTTAAAGTCTTCTCCTTCATGTTAAAACCCTTTCTTCGGAAATTATGGCATTGCTCGGATCCGCGTATCCCAGTTAAAGTAATTCTCCTTCTCCCCTCTTTAGAGATGACGAATTCTCTCTAAAGTCGAGGTCTTTCAGCTTCACGTCTTGGGCTTTGAACAAGACACAAATAGACCTTTCAGCTTCACATCTTGGGCTTTAAACAAGATACAAATCACCTTTCGCTTCACGTCTTGGGCTTTGAACAAGACACCAAAAACCAATTTCCTCCCATAGAATAGGAGGAACTACGAACGCTCTGATTTCCCTGTTTCGGTAAACGGGAATACGTAGGCATAAGATCGAAAGAAAAGATATTAGCGAGCGCAATCAACAAAAAACCCAAATCCCATATCTCCATCAATCAAAAGCAGTATTTCAAAAGCATCAGTCCTAACATCCTAATCCTTGTTCCCCGCCAGAAACCTTCTGCCTAGATAAAAAGAAAGAAAACCGTATTGGCGAAAATACAAATAACCAGTACAAAGGCCCCTCACATTGATAGCATCTGTAACCTAACAGACCGCTGTTTAAACTCAGTATGCAAAGCAGGGTTAATTGGAGACATCTATTTCCCTTCCTTATTCAGCTCACAATAGGATAAAAAATGAATCGACCTGTAGTTTTAAGCTCAACCGCAGAGAGCGACCAGCGCTTAAGAACCGCGTCCAAAATTGCTCGCTACAGCCATCTACCAAGTGCAGAGGTTAATGAGCATCGGGCGAAAGGACTCTGTTTTCGTTGCAACGAACGATAGGATCCTCTCCATCAATGTGCAACAAAACAGTTACGATTGATTATCTTGGGGGATGATGAAATTGTCAACGATGAAGGAGAGATTGTGGTGTTAGCGGCTGAGTCGGAAGAAGAACTCACACAAGAGGAATTAGAATGTAAAACCATGGGACTATTTGGTGTATCCACTAATTCAAACCAAGTCCGGACGATGAAATTGGAAGGATGTTTACAAGGTGCATCTATTTTGGTTCTTATTGACAGTGGAGCCACACATAATTTTATATCCCCTAAGGTGGTTGAAGCCCTTGGATTGCCTATGGTGCCTTCTAATCCTTTGGGTGTTAAGTTAGGAGATGGTCATCGTGTCCTAACTAAGGGTAAATGCAATGGAGTTCAGCTGAACGTGGGAGCGGTGCAGATTTACTTTGATGCTTATGTGCTGGAGTTAGGAGGTGTGGATTTGATTTTAGGAGTTGTGTGGCTGGAAACTTTGGGGAAGGTGACCATGGATTGGAAAGAAATGTCTATGGTGTTCAACCATAAGGGCAGTATGGTGAAGTTACTTGGTCAGGCTGTAGAAGATAAGATGGCTACTTTCCAAAGCATTATCACTCCTTCTCGGATGATAGCAGGCTGTGAATGGCCTACCTTGATGGAGGTGCTAGGGTCACAGGTGTCGCATGTCTCCGATCAACAGACTAAGGAGTTGGAAGGATTGTTGGACCGTTTTATTATTGTGTTTAAAGAAATTCAAGGCCTTCCTCCGCCAAGAAACACTAGTCATTCAATTGAACTTTTACAGGGTGCTGGTCCGGTAAGTGTGCGACCTTACAGATATCCTCATTTACACAAGGATGAAATTGAAAAACAGATTCAGAGCCTATTGCAGCAAGGGGTGGTTCGAAACAGCACCAGCGCTTTCTCGAGTCCCGTCATTTTGGTCAAGAAGAAGGATCAATCTTGGCGTATGTGTGTAGATTACCGTGCACTCAACAAGGTAACAATTCAGGACAAGTACCCTATTCCGGTTGTAGATGAATTGCTAGATGAGTTACATGGTTGTAGTTATTTCTCTAAGCGTTATCTTAAATCGGGTTATCATCAAATTCGTATGAAGGAATAAGATATTCATAAAATGGCTTTTCGGACTCACGAGGGTCACTACGAGTTTTTGGTAATGCCGTTTGGCCTCACCAATGCTCCTGCAACCTTTCAATCGGTGATGAATGCAATTTTCAAGCCCTTTCTAAGGAAGTTTGTCCTGGTTTTTTTTTATGATATCCTAGTATACAGTAGTAGTTGGGCTGAACATTTGCAGCACTTGGAGGTGGTCCTTAATATTCTGAAGCAGCATCAGTTTGTGGCAAATCGGAAGAAATGTACCTTCGGTCAGCACCAAGTGGAATATTTGGGCCATGTCATTTCCAAAGCAGGGGTTGCTGTTGATCCTGCCAAGGATAGCAGTGTGTTACAATGGCCGATCCCTAAGAATGGTAAAGGAGTGCGAGGCTATTTGGGGTTGACCGGTTATTACAGAAAGTTTATAGCGAACTATGGAAAAATTGCTAAACCCTTGACAGAATTGACAAAAAAGGATGGTTTTAGCTGGAATGCGGAAGCTGCGGAAGCTTTTGAGAAATTGAAAGTAGCTGTTACAACAGCCCCAGTTTTAGCCTTGCCTAATTTCAAGATTCCATTTGAAATTGAATGTGATGCCTCAGGTAAAGGAGTTGGTGCAGTATTGTTGCAATCGAAGCATCCCATTGCATATTTTAGCAAGGCCTTTGAATCATCTAGGTTATCCAAATCTGTCTATGATAAAGAGTTGATGGCTTTAGTACTAGCTATTCAACACTGGCGACATTACTTGTTAGGAAGAAGGTTTGTGGTTTATTCTGATCAAAAGAGCCTAAAACACTTGCTGCAACAACGTATTACCACAGCAAATCAGCAAGAATGGATGGCTAAGTTGTTGGGTTTTGACTTTGAGGTAGTGTACAAGGTGGGAGTGGAAAATAAAGTGGCTGATGCTTTATCTAGACAACACGAGGATGCTGAGTTGCAAGCGATTAAATCTTACCCTATTTGGCAGCAGAGCAGCCAATTGCAACAAGAAGTATCAAATGATCCTTTGCTTAAAAAGATTGTGGAAGCTATTCAAAAGGATCCTAATGCTAAACCTGGTTTTGCTTTAAAAGGTGGCATCTTATTCTACAAAAATAGGTTAGTTATACCTGCTAGCTCACCACTTATTGAGGAATTACTCAAAGATTTTCATTCTTCTCCGAGTGGTGGTCACTCCGGCTACCTACGCACTTATAGGAGAATGGCTGGAACTTTATATTGGCAATGGATGATGCGGAGGGTGCAAGATTTTGTGAAAGCTTGTGATACTTGTCAACGACAAAAATATGCGGCAACTACTCCTAATGGATTACTACAACCTCTTCCTATTCCGGTTTTGGTGTGGAGTGAGATATCTATGGATTTCATTACTTGTTTGCCAAAAAGTAATGGATTTGAAGCTATCTTGGTTGTTGTCGACCGTCTCTCCAAGTACAGCCATTTCATTCCTCTTAAACATCCATTTACCGCTCGCTCAATAGCTGCTATTTTTGTTAAGGAAGTGGTTAGATTACATGGAATTCCGGAGTCTATTCTTAGTGATCGTGACCCCTTGTTTGTGAGTATCTTTTGGAAAGAGTTGTTCAAGTTAGTAGGTACGGTGCTTAAAATGTCCTCGGCATACCATCCCCAAACGGATGGCCAAACAGAAGTGATTAATCGTTGTTTAGAGGCCTATCTACGTTGCTTTATTGCAGATCAACCTAAGACATGGGCACACTGGATTCCGTGGGCAGAATTGTGGTACAATACCACATTCCATGTGTCAACAAGGTTCACCCCTTTCGAGGTGGTGTACGGCCGAAAGCCTCCAGTGTTGGTGCATTTTTTGGAAGGTGAAACCAGAGTGGAAGCTGTAGCGCAGCAGTTAAGGGACAGAGATGAGGCGTTGCGTCAATTGAAAACTAATTTACTCAAAGCCCAGGAGGACATGAAATACCAAGCTGACAAGAGACGCAAGGCAGTGCAATTTGAGGTTGGTGATTGGGTTTTTCTCAAATTACGTCCTCATCGACAACAATCGGTTGTGCAAAGAATCCATCAAAAATTGGGCCCTAGATTTTTCGGACCTTATCAAATCATGAAGAAGATAGGGCAGGTTGCTTATAAGTTGAAGTTGCCACCTACATCTAAAATACATCGTACCTTTCATGTGTCGCAATTGAAGAAAGCGGTGGGCAACTATACTGCTACAACTCAGTTACCTATCAGTTTAGAGTCCGAAAAAGGGGACATTACTCCGGCTAAGGTTTTGTCATAGAGGGACAAGTTTGATGGTGGACAGCATAAGAGAAAATGGTTGATTCAATGGGAAGGGATGGATGTTGGAGATGCTACCTGGGAAGAGGAACTGCTGTTGAAGAGTCAATTCCCTGATTTACGCCTTGAGGACAAGGCTAATGTTGCAGGTGGGGGTGATGATAGGAATGGATCAGACCCCACAAGTGATGATGGGGATGTGTTGGTTAACAGAGATAATTTTGGGCCTAAACAGTGGAGGGTATATGTGAGAAAGAATAGGAATACTCCCCAAATAAATAGGAGTGTATTCAGTCAATAAATTAGTTAGTATTTCCCAAATAAATAGAAGTTAAAGTAGGTAGTATTCCTCATATAAATAGGAGTATATGGGGCAGTAGCTGGGGGGTTATTATTATTCTGTTTTTTCATATTAGGGTTGGGCAGTGAGAGAATAATTTTCTCTGACTGAGCAGCAGCAGCTCTGGAATTAATTTCGTTTTCGTATTCATTAATAAAATAATTTTCCCCATCATATTCTATCTTACCTCTGTTCTATCAGAGAAGGTATTTTGTCATTGTCAATAGACATAACCCTTAAACAAACAATAACATCACAAAATTATATTGTAAACAAGTTCTAAACAAAATACATTAAAACCAATTCCACAAAGCTTATAAACTTTAGTCCATTTTCAACACTTTATGTTTTCGATCACTTCTTCTGCAATGCAACGTACATGCGGCGAGTAAAACGACCCATTTGACAGAGCAATGTGTCTCCATTTCTAAGATCTTTGGTTTTGATGAGGTCATACCATCCTTCAGTCATGTACTTCTCATATATGCTTGGAATGTTATTTCGTGTTGCAGTATTAATCTTGCACTTGAAAGTTTTATGCTGGTCAACATCAGCAATTGTTATCTCCTTTTGATTCCTTCTTAAGCATTTTTTTGATATTTCACGCGGAAAATGCTGCAACAATACAAACATGAATTAGCTAATGGATTAGTTTTGTAAAACAACATTCTATAATATAACAGAACTACTTATATTGACTTACCTGAACATTTGTTGCCTTTGTTTTGACATTCTCCACTGCGACAAATAGCACAAACAATATTACAAACAACAACAATGCAATAGTAACCTTTCCATTATTTTTTATACAACAAAAACAAACCGACAATTACATATTAGCCTATGTAGACATTATATCAACAACACAATGATAACTTTCCACTATCTTTGACTCCTCTTCAATAACACTCAGCCAATCAGCTTCATCTCTATCTTTTATAAATACTATCCTTTTAAACCTAACACAAATTAAGACAAGCCAAAAATGCTGTGAGTAAGCGACGACGGGCGAACTACAATGAAGATAGAATATCCAACATATTTGAAAATAATTCCATATCTTCCATCTATTCTCATTCTCCTTCACCATTGATAACAGACGATGTATCTACACCATCAACTAACTTTGATCATGTGGGAAACATACATCCAATAGTTTGTATCCATAAAACCAAATGAAAGATAGATGATAACAAGTCCACTATACTCGCAATCTTAGGCAGAACCAACTCTTGCTTTCTTCTGCTGCTAGTTAGATCATCACTATTATGTTTCATCCCTTTGACATAATAGTTTGTATCCAGACGAGGATATAGAACCCGTTTTTAAATTACACTATAATCAGCAGATATGATTAATTGAAATGAAACTCTTACTAGTTCAGAACAGCAAGGAGACTAGAGTTCAAAAACGTGTTATAAATATAAGTATACAAAGTAAACATCAATTTTGTTTTAAGAATACTACTTGGAGCCACCAGCTAGAATAGCCATCATACACCTATATTGAAGCAGGTCTCAACTTCAATTTGCAATATTAATGTATACATCATTTCTTCAACCTCCTTTTATAAATCAGAAACAAAAATGATAAATAATAAGAATTTCAATCTCTATATTTTACCCAAACTAAGATAATGATATTAAATCTATGCACTTTAAACACAGAGGCTAACTTACAACTTATCTCTGCCCATGTATTTTACCCAAACTAAGATAATGATATTAAATCTACGCACTTTAAACACAGAGGCTAACTTACAACTTGTTTCTACCCATGTTTTAATATGGTCTGTCAGTCATACGTATAGAAAGTTGTAACTAACACCAAAGAACTTGCATGGAAGAAATTCTGAAGGTGATCCCAATATTAATAATTGTACAATCAATGGGAAATAAAAACTAAAGAAATCACCTGATAGTCTTGAAGGATTTTCCTCATCTCCACTTGGAGCTTTAAATGGAAGCAACTTAACTTTGGGTTTTGTTTTTAAAGAAAATACAGGGATGCCACTTTCAATACCATGATCTTTCGTCTATGTCATTTGGACAATGCTTTCTTACCCACAAATAAATGCATATTTTACATGTAATGATTTTGCACTGTGAACAAAATGATGGAGTAAATAACAATTATCCTACAATTTGACAAAACCATTGAAACCCAACCACTGAAGTTAAGTGTAGGCATTTTATATTCGTTGACCACACACACTAAATACAGGTCTTCCAATGTTTAAAGAACACCAATCTTTTTCAGATTGTCTTCCAATGGTCGAGAATCTTTTTCAACAACCTCAAAATCCCAGAGTTATTAATAGTATCCTTGAGCGGGGCTATCCGGGGATTCCCTCCTGGCGCGGCAACCCTTCGTTAAAGAGGAGCGGCGCGTGTCTCAGTTTGAGATCACGGCCGCGATTGAAGGGTAAACGAATCGCAGAAGCGCTTCCCGGCCTGGGCAGGGTTTGACCCTGTGTTGGGTTTTTTTAGTCCAAAATGACAACAAAAAAAAAATAGAAAGCTATTTCAGATCGCAGCTTCTCTCTTCTCTCTTCGTGTTTCCCCTTTCTTCTGCTTGCCTTAAACCAACCTGCTCCGCTTTCCGTTCAACTGCTCCGCCTCTTCACTGCTTCAAGTTATTTTTCTCTATTCGTCTTCTCTACTTCTCTATTCTGATGAGAATGTCAACGAGGAAGTGGGTCTTTTGGGAAGAGTTTGAATGATGTAATGGTTTCGATGGATTTTCTACTAGAAAACTCTATAAAAAACACTTGACACAAAATTGCGCACTCACTAAGAACATCATGATTAGGAGATATAACAGTAGTAACTTATTAGAAAGGAACCTTAAGTTGATATATTTGAATTTGATGTGAAATACAAACACACGTCTAAGGAAGTTAGTGAGTGACACCTCAAATGGTGCAAAAATGTTTGATTATTATAACGAAGAAGCTAAAGGCACCTCTAAAATCACAAGATACAAAGGCATACATCTAAATCATACTTATAATCTTTAAAAATATAATTACAGTGAATTGTATAAATGTAATACAAGATGAGGGACTAAACAACAATGACAAAAAATGAAAATTACAATTTGTTAACAATAATCCATGAAGTAGCCGGTAATGATAACTAGCAAGTAGAAAATAAAAACATAAATTAACATATATGCTCAAGTGGCATAGCATTGCATCTACAAACATGCCTCCTAACATTAAGAACAAGGTGAAATCAAACTTTCAAGACAGACGTATAGGGAGTTTTTAAACAAAGTAACCTTAAAAGTATCATTCTTTGGATCGTAAACAACAAACTTCCTTTTACCATCCTCTAGAGTGTTCAGAAGCAGTCGGTCATCGTCAAAAATATACAATGCAAAGGACAAGATATAACACTTACTAGGATCTTGCATGAATGAAACGGAGAACAATTTAGTCCAAGAATCATGAATTCCATATTCCTTCATGACCCAAATATGGTTACCAGAAATTAAGCACAAGCAGTCCCTCAAGACAGACAATTTCAAGTAACGCCCACGGATCTCAGCATGATCAGGAGGCAAAAGCTTCTGATAAGACTCCTTTCCCAAATCAAAAGAAACAATGAAGCGGGGACCATTCCAACGCCATTCAGTATAGGCAATCCGATTAATTGTTCCTCTTATGTATATTGCAGATTGCTCATCATGGACAGCACCAAAAGGAAAGCTCTCAATGGTTTTCCAACAATTGGTGCCCAAAGTATGAACTTTTACTTTAGTTCTGTCAAACAAGTTAGTTTCGGAGTAGTAAAAAACAACCACTTTATAATTCTCAGAAACGTGATCGTAGCCGAAGCCGAAGGCCGGAAAAACCTTGCTAAGAATTTCATTGTTTTCAAAAGGGGGAGATTCCTTGAACTTTTTAAAACAAGGATTCCACACTACAACTAAACCTTTAGATTTATCGGAAACACAAAGGATACCGTCACAGGAACCAACAATACTGTTGAACTGAACGCGACGTTCTGTGAATTTAGTGGGTTTATTGGTTAAAACCGATTCGAGTGGGTAAGAATCATGAATTAACTCGTGTGGTTCATATTTGTAATTGGCATAATGGAGGCGGCGAGTGGTTGAGAGGCTAAGATGCTTTCTGGTGAAATTGCGATCGGATATTAGAGAATTCCATGCCTTGCACATGCATCGGAGCTGTAGGAGGAGTTTCACAGGTAGCCTGCAGAAGATTTCACCAACCAGATCGATAGGAAGACTGGGAACTGAATCATTGTTGATTTCAGAGACGAGATCGATACCAAGACTGGGAAGTGAATCATTGTTGATTTCCTCCGCCGTCGCCATCTCTGATGCTAACTCCGGCGACCAACCAAACACAAAATTAGGGTTTCTTCTTAAACGCAGCCGTTTTTGGCGGTTTTTTTGTTTAGATAGATACGTAGACATGATTTCAGTTTACTCCACTTATCATCTCTATTTCGTATTTATAACAATTTTTTCAAATTACTTCTAGTTTATATCTATAGAATATATAAAGGCAAAACATCTTTTTGGTGTAGCCTATTTTCTTTCCTTTTTTGCTCTTTAAAACTACCTAAAAGTTACACAAAAAAAAAAAACTACTCCCCCCATTTTATATTTGAATTTTATACATAATTAAAAGTAATTAGTTATTTGAAAAAAAAAAACTGATTTTAACTTCCGATTAAAAATTATATTTAAATACACATATCACAAATTTAAATACACATAATTTTAATTAAAATCAAAATTAAAAAAATCATCATATATATTTTTATGTGTATGTATATCTATAACTATATATAATGGAGATATACTATTTTGGTCTGACCTATTTTTATTCTATTTTTGCCCGTCATCTTCATTTTTGTGGTTCATTTTTTTTATTGCCAAAGAAATTAAAAATAATATTGTTAATTTCTAATGTGCAGTTATTAACTGCATGACAATATATAATGTCTTAACTTAGACCCCTTCAAATCAATCAGTTATAAATTGCAATAATTTCTTGATAGATGTGTTCTATAATTTTTTTACTCTCTTCATTTTGAAATCTTTCTTTGAAATTAATGCAACCAAACATTATTTGAAGGTGTACATCTGCATATAGAAAGAAAGGAGAATGAAGAACCATGGAAAAAAAGAGATGTCCCCACTTTGACATAGCAACTCCATCCCACTTTGGCGTAGCAACTCCATCGCCTTCTACAAAATGAAAAAGAAAATGAGGTATTGGATGAAAGAGAGCAAATCTTGAAGAAATTTAATAAGCCTCCCTATGTTCTCCTTCTAATTCTTCTGTTTTCTTTTTTATTACTTTATATTTTTTTAGTGGATAAAACACAAACTATCTATTTTAAAAAGATGCACACATTGGTCACACAAAGTAAGATTGATTTATTGAAACATATTTGTTTCAGTTTTATTTTTTATATTCATATTTATTAGATTATTTGTTTAAATATCTTCTCTTAATTTTGAATGACTATTTTTATTGTTATCTATTTATTGTTGAATGAATATTTTTATTGTTATCTATTTATTGTTTGAAAGAATAAAGTATGTATTTTAAATTGAATATCAATTATTTTAATGTTATTCTCTTATTAATTGTTGGTTTTTAAATCAATTATTTTAATGATTATGAATACAAAGTTTGATGTGCTGTTTTTTATTTGGAGTCCGGTTGATTTCCATATTCTATACTCTCTATGTAGTTTTCAATTTGTAAAATATAATATGTTTTAAGAAATATATATTCATATTTAATTCTATTAAATCTTTATAGTGAACAATATAATGTTTAAATCT
Source organism: Lathyrus tuberosus (assembly GCA_022829125.1). NCBI lineage: Eukaryota > Viridiplantae > Streptophyta > Magnoliopsida > Fabales > Fabaceae > Lathyrus > Lathyrus tuberosus. The sequence continues at coordinate 2,948,992 of JALAZF010000579.1, forward strand.
TTAGATTAAAATTTAAGTTAAATAAAAAATATTCATTTATATTATAACTCATTAGATAGGAAGTTAATAGTAGAAGTTGTTGTGTAAGTTATATTTATAACCCGTTAACTTAATATCTCTGTTAATATTTATGTTTATTTGCTTGAAAAAACTGGTTGAATAAAGTCACGTTACAATGCGATTTTCTGAATTCAAACAAAATTTAATGTGTGAATATTACATATTGCAAACAATACTTAATATGTATCTGAATAAATACACCAATAATAAATGTATTTGTATTCAATAAGTACATTAATATGCACACGTATATGTTGTCTAAAAAATATTATTTTTAATGTAAAGTACGATAAAAACCTCATATATAATATACACACGTTTATTTTTCTCTGCTGTGCGCATTAAAAAAAGCGGACAAACGGGCACGGGAGTGCCCGTTTGGACGCTAGTATATATAAAAGGAGCATGATAAGTTATTGTAATAGAGAATTGGGCTTCTCTCATCCCATCTCTTTACTCGTTGCTTTTATGCTTCAGGTTTTCTCAATTCTCTTTAAACAATTTTTATTTATTTATTTTAAATTGAATTTTTTAGGCTTAAATACATTTGTGGTCTCTCTAGTTTGACGTTTTTAAACTTTTGATCCCCTTATTACAAAACCTGCGATTTTAGTCCTTTTAATTTGGTGCGCTTATATTAACTAAAACTTTAATAGTTAATTTATGGAATATGTGACACATCATTTCATTATACACAGTTAATTTATGGAATATGTGACACATCATTTCATTATACACACTCTCTCTCATGTGCTTAACTTACAATAAGTAGTTTTACTATACTTTATAAACACTATTTTTATTGTTTGACAAACTGATGTGGGACTTTTCTAGTATATCCAAATTGTAGTAATTGTTTATATCCAAATTTGGTTGTAGTAATTGTACAGTAAACTTGCATAGTAAACAACAATTTGCATAATTTGGAGTTTAAATGTGACACTACTTCAACCATTGTTTATATTCAAATTACATTGTTTATCACCTGTTTTTTTCAGTAAGAAGCTGATAGTATATTCAAATTGCATAGTAAACTTGCATAGTAAACAACAATTTTTATGGTGGTTTATCATAGGAGCCGTAGGTTTCGCGTGTAGCTTGTTCAAGGTTGTGGAAGAATATTGGTGATGATGATGAGAAGATATGCGTGAATGCAATGGTGAGTTTTATTTATGTTGTTGGAGAAGGTTTACATGTCTTGTGAGTAGAGATGATGGTGAGTTAGAGGGTGAAGATAAAGGAAGCAATACAATAGCAGGTTGAATCTCTTGTGTGGAGGAGAAGCAAGGGTTTTCAACCTTTATTATTTTTGTGTTTTTTTCAAATCAACCTGAGAGAGAGGGAGAGTACGTGGGGGCTTTTCTTGTAGTTGGTGGATCTTGGCCTAGGCTTGAGTATGGTGTTGAAGAGGGGTTATTTTAAGAGAAAAAAATTGATAAAATAAGTTGCAGTAAAGTATGGTATATATGTGTGTTTGGAAGGAGAAAATTGAGGAGGGTTATGAGTGTGGTGGTTTGATATGTATGAGGTTATGGTCATAGTGAGAGGTTTTGTGCAGGTATTTTGAGGAAGATAAGCAGGAGATAGAAAAAAGGATGTTTATTTTGTTTTAGATCAGAATTCTTTTGAGAAAATAGTTTTCTTTCCACTGCCAATCTTTTGTCTAAAAAGCAACACTGGTGTGTGAAAAATGGGTAGTTGGCATGCGTTACATTAAGAGAGGGAGAAGAATAACATGTGTTTGTTTTATTTGTTCTTTCTAACTTTTCATAGCCTCCACTGTGTATGTATGTTGTGTTGCTTTGAGCGTTAATGACACCAGTAGCGTAGTATCTAGCAATGAAATTAGAAGCAGGATTGGATTGGTGTTGAATTGCTTTGAGAGTCAGTCCCACATCGAATATTTAAGTAATAATATAAGTGGTTATAAATCTTATATATCCATACAATGTTCAATTGGTATTAGATTGGTGATGTTAGTGAATGTGCCTAGGCCAAATAATAACTATCCGTATTTTAAATCATGAATAATTTAAAAATTTAACTAAGATTATTTATATATTAAATTAATTAAAAAATTTTAACTAAGATTATTTATATATTAAATTAATTAAAAATATTATTAAATAATGAAATATCCTAGTCATCCTTGCCACCTAATTAAAATTAATTTTTTTATTATAATTATCACTGCTACGTATGTAAAATTGGAGGGGGACTACAAAAACGCAAAGACCGCCAAAATTTAGGGACCAAAATCGCAGGTTTTGTAATAGGGGGATCAAAAGTTTAAAAACACCAAACTAGGGAGACCAAAAGTGCATTTAAGCCAATTTTTTATTAGAGAGAGTGACAAAATTTCAATTAAATGTCACTTGGCTATGGATTGTCTGATTCAACTTTACTTTTTTTTTTTTTTTTGCAATTTGTAAATTTAATTTTAGCTAGTATTTAAATAGTTCTTTAATGATTAGATCGATTGATTTATCCATAAGTTCTTTGTAAACAATTAGTGGGTATTTGGTGGGTGACACGTATTTCTTTATAAAATAAAAATTAATAGAAAAAATATAATATAATATTAATTTTGTGAAATTTTTTGAAAAAGAAATATTTTATTAAAACCAATTGGGTATTTTAAAAAATGGTTGGGATAAAATAAAAGATATAGGATATAAATGTGGCATATAAGTTATGAGAATAAGGAATAAAACCAAATGACACATACTTAAATAGGAACAAAACATAAATAATATTAACTTGGTCATAATGGCCCAAACGTTTGTCATAAAAGTTGGGGCCAAATGTTTGACATTAATGCTAGGCCCATGAATTAGATGAAATATTTGCATAATAGTTGTGTTTTTGCACAAAGTCTTTCATTTATCCAAAAATAAGGAACTGAAACAATAAAGTGTGAACACTACTCAAAAGCAACTTTCGGAAACGACAACCACAACCTCAACAATGGCTAGCAAAGGTATGAACACTCAAAGAGGATGGGAGAAGAATGTGGAAACAACAATGAATGTGTGAGATATTGGATCGAACTCTAGTATGGTCGAAGTTGGAAAAATTCTGGTTTTTTTGCTAACTATAAGGGGGATAGAGGTCAACCAATAATAATATCAGGCCATAATCAACATTAAAATTTGACCAAGTCAAGGAAGTTCAACAGATGACATGGGGGATTATTGTATTCTCTCTTTTCCTATCATGCGCATGCAATAAAGATTTTCATGTTTTGTCAGATTGAAGGAAAGAGAGAAGTTTGAATAGACTAGGGAATGAGAATAAGCCTTTATGAAATTAAAAAACTTAGAAACACTTCAGTTACTGACTCGTCCAATGGAAATGGTGCCCTTATTCCTATACTTGGCAGTGACTAACAATGTCATGAGTTATGTGTTGGTTCATTCAATTTTGTAAGTAGGTTTTGACATGAACAGAACTTAGGTGTCATAAAATAGAAAGGTTGGACTTGTCAGTGGTTGCAACAATCACTAAGATTTAAATTCAAAGCCAGTAAAAACCATGCATAATATGAAACCTAAATTACATGAATGGATTTGGCAAGGGAAATGGGTGCATTCAACCTCTGAGATAGAAATGATTCTCAACTTGTAACAAGTTAAATTCTCAACGAATACCATACTAAAGAAGCACAACTAGTAAAGTATTTACAGAAGGTTCAGGAGTTGGCAAAAAATTTTAATTTATTCAAAGTAACTTATGTTCCCAACTAAGAAAACTCAAGTGTCAATCTCTTATCGAAACACGACAACACCAAGAAGTTGAGTCACAAAAAACGATGATACATGAGACACTGCTTAACTTTTGCATAGAGACTAAAGTCATTAATGTCGTAGATGTAGTAGATGCATAGGATTGGATGACACCCATTGTTCAGTCCTCGATGAATAAGACACAAATAAGATAAAAAAAGTTACCTACAAAGTATACTTTGATTTCAGAATAACTATACAAGATGACAAGAGTTACACAAATACTAACATACCAGAACGAGAGTGAAATCGCTCTGATGCTAATGGATGTGCATGAAGTTTCTATAAGAATCACATTGGAGGAAGAGCTTTAGCTAACAAAGTAAGAGTCGATTAAAGTTAAATATGTAAATCCTTATGTCAAGCCCTATAGTATCCGATGGGTGTCGAAGGGTGTTTTTGTTTGGTCGAAGGAGTTAACCTTAACAGAGTCGAAGCTGAAAAACTTAGCTTAGTTTTAGTTGAGTTAGTTATTTTGTGATTACTTTGAGTGTAAGAAATCACATTATAAATAGAGAGTAACTCTATTTCATTTGCAATAAGTTTTGTAGTAGCATTATGTAGTTTTGAGAAATCACAATTGTGATTAACACACATTGTAACAAACACTTTGAGTGCGTTTTGCACAAAAATACAATATTCTTCCTCTTCCTAAAATTTTTATCTTTTTCTTTCATTTCAATGATCTCATTTCATCTTTCAATTCTCTGTGTAGTGTAGAATCTTCTTACAATCAAGGAGTGGTTGTTTTACCTGAGTAAAGGGTGAAGAAAAAGAGGCGTGATCAATCGGAAAGATTGATCCTTGTTCATCAAGATTGATTCGGTTAACTTCAAGATTGGAGTTTTCCCAACATCTAGTATCTAGAGCACTGGTTGTGTTATCTTTGGGATGCATTGAATCATGATGAATAATCTGAATTGGCATTTTCCATTGAATCTCCCCATTAAGAATAGCAAGAACTACGAAAATTGGTGCAAGGAGATGAAGGTGGTGTTTTGCTACATAGATGTCTGGGATCTCAACCAGAATAGTGTAACATCAATCAACGATAATGCAACGGATGAAGAGAGGGATGCATACAAAGAACTGAATAAGAAAGATTATAAAACTACTCTTTAAAATCCATCAATGTGTTGATGCAGATAATTTCGAGAAGGTAGGCGATGTAGATTCAGGGAAGGAAGCATGTGACATCCTAGAGAAATCATTTGAAGACGTTGAGAAAGTGAAAGAGGTGAGGTTACAAACTCACAAAAGAATGTATGAATTGCTTCATATGGAAGACAATGAAAATGTGACTAATTTCTTCATCAGAGTAATGAAACTGATGAATAGAATCAGAACGCGTGGAGAAGTGTTGATGTAACACCCTATTTTAATTTATTTAATCGTCGTGTGATATTTGTTTGGCCTGTTTAGGGTGTGTGTAGTCGAGCGCGGAGGTGTAGTGTCCTTAACGGATTGGGATCAATAGAGCAACTAGAGAACTCTGAAGAGATCTATTATTGAATGAAAGAGACAGATCAATAATTATTAGTCCAAGAGAGTATTTTAAGGTAACTCTAATAATTGATCAATTGGGTTGAGATGACAAAATATCAATTGGAGGTATTTTACCCTGTTGGATTATATTATATAATAAGTATTATATATATATATATATATATATATATATATATATATATATATATATATATATATTTGTTAGAAAAGAAAAAGATAGAAGGAGGAAAAAGAAGAAAAGAAGGAAAAGAGAGAAGAGGAGGAAGAGGAAAATTGAAGAAATCTCCATTTCAATCGCGATTAATCGGTTAAGGGTGAGAAGTTCCAATTATATCTCGATTGTATATGTATATGCATGTGTATGTTTGGTTGGATTTTGGGTGAATTGTTAGAATTTTAACGTTTGATAGAAATGGTAAATTAAGTGGAAATCATGATTTAAGGTTCCTAATTGTTGATACATGATAGATATAGGTTGCTTTGTATGTAATTTGTAGTATAGTGATGTTTAGATGAGATTTGGAGGGAAATTGAGTGAAACCCGTAGCAAAAATTTTGCAGGAAATTCTGGGTGTTTCGCTGCCCATACGCGTAATGGCCAAGGCAATACGCGTATTGGGTAGGGTAATACGCGTATGGCAAGGGCGAAATATGGGCGATACGCGTATGGAACCCATTTGACACGACCTTCTGTTGAAACACGTAATGGTACGCGTAAGGGGCAATGCATTACGCGTAAGGAGGTAGGCATTAAGCGTAATGGATTTAATATGGAAACAAGATGAAATTTTTGAGAGAATCAGCTTCTGCTCGTACGCGTAACCCTCTGGGAAATACGCGTATGGCAAGCGGTAGAACCGAGCATTACGCGTATGGCTGGGGGCAATACGCGTATGACCAGCGAGAGTGCAGAATTTTGCCGTTTCGCGATTTCTTTCCTGATTTCGCGTCCGATGTGGTTCCTTTTTGGTCTGAGAGATTGGGATAGGTTTCAGAACTTGTTGAATTTAGGAATGGTGGTAAAAATGATTTAAATGGAATTTGGATGGATTAATTAGATAATTAACTAATTAAGGCCTCGTGAGGTATTTTCCTTACTTTTGTGTATTATGATGAATTGATTGGACAGTTGTGGTAATACTATTGTGTATTACGATGAGTGTGTATCTCACGTGTGATCAAGGGGATCGTGAAGAGGTATAGTTGTTATTATACCTATGTTTTATGCATCATTTGTGTCGTGCATTTCATGATGTGTCTGGTGGAGATAAATCATTGCTCAGGAGGAGTGTATGTGATTTATCCGGACTCCAATGTGGAGTTGTTATGGAGACAAATCATTTCTCATGAGGAGTGTATGTGATTTGTCCGGACTCCAATGTGGAGTTGTTATGGAGATAGATCATTGCCAAGTAGAGGTGTGTGTGGTATATCCGGATTCTATTATGATTCGGGTTCAATTGAATGAACCATGTTGTGTGGTACCACTTGCATTAAATTGTGCCATAGACTTGCATGGCATTGTGTCATAGATTTGCATTACATTGTGTCATTGAGTTGCATTGCATTATTATGTTTGGTTATACAGGATCATCGTGAGCCCAGTGGGGAGTATAGCGATGTATCCATGTTTCCTGCGGGAATTGGTGGGTTGTTGAAGAACCACTTTTGATGTGTTATTTATATGTCATAACTTGTGTATATGAATATATGATACCGTTGTATGCTATATGTGTTTGCATGTGGGGTGTGGTTGAGTTGAAGAATATATGTGAATTATCTTATTACATATTATTATGCAATCTTGATTATGTTGTTATTTCTCACCCTTCTGCTGGAATATGCTTTTATGGCATAGTGCAGATTAGCCGCTGTAGAGGCGTGGAGGCAAGTGGAAGAGTTAGATCTTCATTTTGCTTAGCTCTTTGGTGTCTGCTCTGATACGTAACACGAGAATCGGGGGGGGGGGGGGGACGTTTTTGTTATTTATGTTTATATATGTGAGTATATACATGTATATATTTTGGATAACTTGTACGTAGATTTTGATGTTATGAAACAACTTATTTTGTAAAATGAATCAATTATGGATCGTTCTGCTTTATTCCATAATTGAACTTTCCTTTTGTTGGAAAAAGTTTCTTATTATTATTTATTCCATTTTGTGTTATGTATCAAAGTTATGAGCAGGTGAATTAAGTGTTTCTCAAATGTGGCATCCTCATTTCTGTCAAAAATTTTTTATTCACTCTGATTTAATTATGTATTATTTATACGCTAGACGGGAATTGGGGTGTTACAATTGGTATCAGAGCTTGGTCGGTCCGTCCGGCCAAGTTGTTGAGTCGGTGTGGCATGACAGTTGAATACTATCGATGCTGTTTGTTCCTTAGTACGTGATATGTGTGTGAAACACTGTCAGTGCTTTTTAGTTTCTAATCCTTGTCTCCAGGATTGAGAATGAGATAAGTGGGGGAGAATCTGGTGCTTCTCCAAGTTGCTTCAGTGGTGGAGCGTTGGCTTAGTGTGTCGTTGGTTGCAAGATTATTTGTGTTGTTTCCGATTCCAGAGGGAATGCGGAGGTAAGGTTTATGTCGACTAAGGATCTGCGCCTTAGGTAGTTTTGTGCACAAGATGCAAGAAATGTTATTACGGTCTGGTAAAGATGGTCTATGCCCCATCATGATTTTCGGGGGTCTATCGACAAATTGAGGAACTAATCACCCTTAATCTCTTGTTGATAGTAGACGGAATTATGTTGGATAGAATAGGCGTGTCTTTCCGGCTTAGATAGTGTGTGTAATGAATTGTTGGGAGTTAAGAAAATGATTATGGATTGTTTTGAGGAGTCGATAAAAATTCTTATATCGGAAGATGAGGCAGATTAGAGGCTTTGGTATGTTAGTCAAGTCAGAATGTCTCTGAGGGAGAATGATCGGACATTTTGATGGTTGCTCCTCAAAGAGTAGAGAGTGAACTTAAATTGGACGAGGTGAATAGTTAAGGTTTATATCTGCTAAGTAAGTAGAAAAATCTTAGAAGATGAGAATAAGATGTTTGTGATAATAGTGTTTTTGAATTGACAGGAAAGCCACAGTGAATGGCTGCCAGTGGTGTGTGATTTCCAAATGTGTTTCCGGATGGAATAACAAGCAAGATGTGTATAATGATATTAAGGCTATGGAAAGAAAAACTTAGAGTTTTGATGAGTTTTGAGAGTTCTTTTTGGTTTATGGTTGATACATGTTGGCATTTGTGGAATTTGGATTGTCCATAGAATGAAACTGTGTATGGATTACTGATAGTTGAATAAGGTAACGATCGGGAATAAGTGTCCACTTTCGAGAATAGATGATTGGAATTACAATTATTTAGAACGTTTGATAAGAGTGGTGAATTTGTATGAGTTGAGGCTTGGATCGATTTCATGTGACTGGTTATGTTGGTTATCATCGGAATAAGTTGTTATTTACTCGATTAAGCTTGTATGTGAGTATGGACAAGTTTGGATGAGGGTTGGTTTGGTTGGGCATTACAATGTTCAGTGATGTTGTTCGGTGTTAGTAATACGTCTGGAATGGTTGTGGAGTATATGAATCGTATCTTCCATATTTAATTGGATAAGTTCAGAGTGGTGTTCATTGGGGATATTCTGATCTATTACAAAATCAGAAGGAGAGTATGTAGGGTGTTTGAGATCGAGTTGCAAGTGTTGAAAAGAAAGGAATTTTTATGCTAAGTTATTCAAGTGAGAATTTTGGTTGAAAAAGGTTAGTTTTCTTGGATATGTGATTTCTTATGATGGTATTGTTATGGATCCATTGGAAGTAGATGCAATTCTACAATGAGAGGCTCCGAAGTCGGTTAAGGTGATTAGATACTTTTTGGACTTTAGTTAGTTATTAACGGAGGTTATGGAAGGCTTTTCCAAGATTAGCATTTTCGTTACTTCAGTTGACTTGCAAAGGGTAAGTCGTTTGCCTTGGATGTTCTTTGTGAGGAAAGTTTGAGAGGGCTAAAGTAGAATTTGTCTACGGCTCCAGTTTTGATTCTGCGTGATCCTAATAAACTGTTTGTGAGGTATTGGGATGCGTCTATGATGAGTTTGGTCAGTGTGTTAATGCAAGATGGTAAATTCGTGGCTTATGCTTTACGACAATAGAGGATTCATGATTTCAAGATGGATGCGGTTACTTTTGTGTTGAGAATCTGGGGGTATTATTGTTAGGGTTTGGAGTTCGAAGTGTTTATTAATCACAAGAATATTGAGTACTTGTTTGGTCGAAAATAATAGGGGATGAGACAACGAGGATGGTTAGAATTCCTGATGAGTTATAACTTTAGCTGGAATTGTCCTATTGGTGAAGTTAAGTTGAAGGTTTTTATATATGTCTGTTTTGATGGTCAGAGGATTAGAATTATTTGAACAGTTCAGAGACTTGTGTCTGGTGTGTGAGATAACACAGTGGAGTGTGAGGTTGGGTATGTTAGAAATGAACTATGATTTTTTCTAGTGTATATAAGAGAGAGTCAGAAGTTGGATATGAAATTGGTAGATTTGATTGTTGCGAGTAATCAGAGTGCACATCGAAAGCGTGATGTGGCACATTTTGTATATGCGTGTGTGACTTATAAGAGTTTATAGGTTAAACATTGGAAACATGTAGGAATAGTGAGACCATTGGACGTTTCAGAATGGAAGTGTTAGGCAAAAGGTTTAAATATTATTCATGGGCTGCTATGTAGATGGATGTTTTGGTTATATGTTTGATTGGTGAATCGTAACATTGTTGTAATAATATTGTGTGACAAGGATGTTGGTATTATGGTTATGTAGAGGTTGTTGAAACGATGTGGTGTCGTGGAACTTTATGTTCTTGTTTTTGTTGTTGCCTCGTTTCCATCGTGATGGTTCGAGTGCGAGTGGCTAATTCCTATGTGGGGAATTAGGGGGGTGTTACCTATGGTGAGGGTAACGATCTTGTTGTATTCTGGTTCTAGAGTGAACCTATGTGTTCGTAACTTGGGTATCCTTTGAGTCGTGAGTTAATCGTCAAATGCAGTGTATGGGCATTGCATCTTGTTGTTGTTGTTGTTGCTGTTAGCAAGGTGGTTTGTCAGTTTGTGCTATTCGTGGTGTGCCTAGTGTTGGCATGATAGTTGGTTAGTCGGATGCGAGAGTCGTATCCGGAGTTGTTCGTCTCAACTACATTTTCGAGGACGAAAATATTTTAAGTGGGGGAGAGTTGTAACACCCCATTTTTATTTATTTAATCGTCGTGTGTTATTTGTTTGGCTTGTTTAGGGTGTGTGTAGTCGAGCGCGGAGGTGTATTGTCCTTAACGGATTGGGATCAATAGAGCAACTGGAAAACTCTGAAGAGACCTATAATTGAATGAAAGAGGCAGATCAATAATTATTAGTCCAAGAGAGTATTTTAAGGTAACTCTAATAATTGATCAATTGGGTTGAGATGACAAAATATCAATTGGAGGTATTTCACCCTGTTGGATTATATTATATAATAAGTATTATATATATATATATATATATATATATATATATGATCTGGAGTATTTGATCAGATCCGCGCACGCTGGTCGTCAGATGGGCAAGGTGCTCGGAATGTTGATGAGGAGAAAAAGCGGGTGTACCTGCAAGGCACTCAGACGCTCAAGTAAGTAAAGGTCGGAAAAAGGGCAAGTACAAAGTGTATTCTTAGGGTGAGAAAATGATACCTGACCCTCTCAAGCGAGAGGGTTTATATAGAGCCCCCAGCGCGTGGCCAACGGTCCTATTTTCGGGGCGAAATAACCGTTTTCCCCGAAGAATAGGTAACTGCCCAAACTAGCCGTTTTGTCGGGCAGGGTGCCAGAAACTAGCCATTATGTCGGGCATAAATGCAGTTTCGGGCACCTGTCCTTTGCTGTTCGGGCAGCGAGGAAGCCGTGCGTAACGGGCATAAAAGTCGGGGAGGAATGATGCGTTCCTTGCCCTGTTGGAGGGGCAGAAATGTCGTTTTTGCCCCTCTGAGGATTGGGCTTAGGCAACTTGGGCCGCTTTGGATCAGAGGCGGATTGGGCCAATTCCAGCCATTGGTCCAGTCCAGGACAGGAGCCCCCCAAGTCATTGCTCCCGAGCATGGGAGTGATGACTTAAGGACTGCTCGTCGCTCAGGGGAGCTAGCGCGGAGTCGTCGTTTGGAGACGAGGATGATCGTTTCGAGGTGCTCGTGGCCCTTCGTGTCCGTGATATTCGTGGTCGTAACCCTGTTGCCCGATATTCGGGGAGATAAAGCGTCAGACAGAATGGGAAACGTTGGGTTGCCACGTGTGCTTCAAGCCCTGTGTAGCAGTTAATTATATTTCTGGTTTCTTTACGTGCATGATTTTACTTGCGTTTATTTTTGCTAAGTGTTACATGCATGCTCGTTGTGAACGTATGTCCGCCCGTAACAGAGGGTATTTGACTTGTGCGAAATTTTTAGGGGATTTGCTCGTTATAGATGTGTCTGATAGTGAGGGGAACTGGTCGAACTGCCGGGGAATGTCCTGGAGGGGAGCGGAGCTCAGGTCGCGTTTGAGGCCTGAGTCCGCGGTGTGAACATCCCATCGCGAGCTGGGGTTCTGCCAATCGTGGTACTCTGACAAAGGCGATGCTCGGTCGAGGACCGCTGTCGAGCAATTACCCGGCTCGTCACTGAGCGGGGTTATGCTTTAATCGTATGCGACGCTTGTACCTAGACGCGCCTAGTGGTCGATAGCTGACGTTCGTAGTCGACCCGAGGATCTAGCTGTAGTATTGTTTTAACTTTTCAGCGTTCCATGGTCGAGCGAGCTCTTCCCCATTGAGATGTTCTAAGAAGTAGGCGCCATTCTCCGTTTTGGCACGGATTCTGTATGGCCCTTCCCAGTTGGCTGCTAGTTTGCCCTCGCGAGAGTCTTTGTGGTTTCTTCGCAGGACAAGGCTGCCCACCTCGAACTCTCATCGTAGGAATTTAGCGTTGTGCCTGATTGCTATTTTTTGCTTGAGAGATGCTTCGCGGAGGGCTGCTCCTGTTCGGATTTCCTCGACAAGGTTGAGTTCATCTCTTATTTCTTCGTCATTCATTTCCTCGTCTAGAGGTGATTCGGTCCTTCTGGACGTTACATGGATTTCAATGGGTATGACGGCCTCCGTGCCATATGCTAGGCAGAAAGGTGTTTCCCCGGTGGTAGACTGAGGAGTGGTGCGGTATACCCATAGGACGTTGTGGAGCTCCTCGACCCAGGATTTCTTCGATTCATCTAGTCTTCGCTTGAGGCCACGACGGATGACACGATTGGCCGCTTCTGCCTGTCCGTTGGTCTGGGGATGTTCCACGGATGCGAAATGTTGCTTTGTTCTGAGATGGGCGACAAAGTCTTGGAATTTCTTGTCCGTGAACTGCGTTCCATTGTCCGTGACGATTGCTTGGGGAATTCCAAAACAGGCAAGGATATTCCGCTTGTAGAAGCGCAGAATGTTGAGTGCTGTTATCTTTGCTAAGGCTTCTACTTCTATCCACTTTGTGAAATAGTCTACGCCCACTATCAGGTATTTGTTTTGGCTGGACCCCGTCACGAAGGGTCCCAGGATGTCCAGGCCCCACCAGGCGAATTGCCACGGGGAGGTCATACTTTTCAGTTCGTTTGGTGGGGCTAGATGCATATCCCTGTGCCGTTGGCACTTATCGCATTTCTTCACATGCTCCTTGGCATCATGTTGCATGGTTGGCCAATAATACCCTGCTCGGAGGGCCTTGCGGGCAAGGGATCTTCCTCCTAGGTGCTGGGCGTTAATGCCTTCGTGGATTTCTCGTAATACGTGAGGGACAACTTCCTCCTCTATGCACTTGAGCAGTGGGATGGAGAAGCCTCGTCGATAGAGTTTGTTTTCAAGGATGACGTACGAGCAAGCTCTTTGTCTGATTGTGCTGGCCTCCTTGGGGTCATCCGGAAGCTCGTCCCTGGTGAGGTAGTTATATACGGGCGTCATCCAGCAATCGTTGTCCCCAATCGCGTGCACGTGTAGGGTCGAGGATCCCTTATCGATGCTGGACCGGGGAAGTATCTCTTGGATGACTAACCTGTTTCCGCCTTTCCTCTTAGTGCTCGCTAGTTTGGACAAGACGTCTGCTCGCACATTATGTTTGCGTGGAACATGTCTTACTTCTACCGTTCTGAACCTCGACATTTTTCCCTTGACTAGGGTTAGGTATTTGGAGAGACTGTCATTCTTGGTCTGATATTCTCCTGATATCTGGTGGGCTACGAGCTGGGAATCCGTGCAGATAATGATTTCTTCAGCCCCTAGGTCTTCGGCTATGCGCAAACCGGGGAGGAAGGCTTCGTACTCGGCCTGGTTGTTCGACGTGGGAAAGGAGAATGCGAGAGAAGCCTCGACTATGGTCCCTTCGTCGTTTTTCAAAATTAATCCAGCCCCGTTGCCGCTCGAGCTGGATGCTCCGCCCACATAGATGGTCCACCTGTTTGCTATGTGGGACGAGGGGTCTGAGGAGGTTACTTCCGCTACGAAATCGGCCAGGGCTTGGGCTTTAAGAGCTTTTCTGCTTTCGTACTAGATGTCGAACTCGGACAGTTCCAACGACCATTTGATCATTCTGCCCGCCATGTCTGGTCGTCCCAGTAATTGCTTGATGGGCTGATCCGTCCTTACCACGATCGTGTGGGGCAAGAAATAGTGTCTTAGTCGTCTGGCAGCGTTGACGAGGACCAATGCTACCTTCTCTATCTGTTGATATCGCAACTCTGTGTCCTACAATGCCTTGCTCGTGAAGTATATTGGTTTTTGTCCGCCAGGATTCTCGCGAATGAGGACGACGCTAACGGCCTCGGCGGTGAAGGCGAGGTATAGGAATAAAACCTCTCCAGTATCAGGTCGTGATAACACGGGCGGCTTCGACAGAGCCTGCTTCAAGTGAATGAGGGATGTTTCACATTCTTTGGTCCACTCGAACGCTGCTTCTTTTCGCAAGAGATTAAAGAAAGGAAGAGCGTGTTGGGCAGATTTTGCCACGAAGCGGGATAACGAAGTAAGAACCCCGTTGAGGGATTGGATGTTCTTCTTAGACGTGGGCGTTGGGAATTTGGAGAATGCCCGACACTTGTCGGGGTTAGCTTCGATTCCTCGTTCCGTTAGGTAGAAACCGAGGAATTTACCTGCCCGGACACCGAACGTGCACTTCTCTGGGTTGAAACACATTCGATACTTTCTTGCTTGCTCGAAGATTTTGCGAAGATAGGCGACATGATCTAACTCCTCGTGGGACTTGACGATCATATCGTCCATGTATACTTCGAGCATGTCGCCTATTTGTCCTTGGAAGACTTTGTTCATCATTCGTTGATTTGTAGCGCCGGCGTTCTTCAGCCCGAAGGGCATTACGTTGTAGTAATAGTTACCCGATTCTGTCATGAAGGCCGTGTACGTTTTATCGCTCGCAGCCATTGGGATTTGGTTGTAGCCCGAGTAGGCGTCGAGGAACGATAAAAGTTTAAAACCTGCTGAGTTATCTACGAGCTTATCGATATTGGGGAGGGGGTAGGCGTCCTTCGGACAGGCCTTATTAACATCAGTATAATCAACGCACATTCTCTATTTGCCATTATTTTTTCTTACAAGTACAACATTTGAGAGCCATGTAGTGTATTTGGCCTCAGAAATGAACCTAGCTTCTAGAAGGTCTTTGACGGCTTTCTCCGCGGCTTCTATCTTTTCCGGGGACTGTTTCCTTCTGCGCTGGGCAACGACTTTGACGGCCGGATCAATTGTAAGCTGGTGGCAAGCGATGGACGGGTCCAATCCTGGCATTTTGGCAGCGCTCCACGCGAACAAGTATGCATTCTCACGGAGGCATGCTTTTAGTTATCTCCTGGCCAGGTCGGGGAGGTCTGCTCCGATCTTTACTCCCCGTTGGGGGTCTTCTTCGAACGGAATGATCTCGAAGTTGCCATCTGGGACAGGGCGTAGGAGATGGCTGCTGCTGCTGTTGGACTGGCTGCTCGAAGTCGCGGGGTCCTTGGCATGGTCCTCCTCGCTGAAACGGTTGTCCAAGTCGACAGACCAGACCTGGGGGAGCGGTGTTGGCTGTTCGGAGCTGCTGGGCAGAGGGGGACGACCAGAAGTCCTCGGTCTTGCTGAGATGGTGCTCAGTCCTTTTGATGCTGCTTCAAAGCACCGACGGGCAGCTTCGATATCGCCGTGGAGGGTGGCGACCATCCCTTCAGAAGTGTAGTACTTCATCTTGAGATGTACGGTGGAAGGTACTGCAATCAACTCTGCCAGGGTTGGCCTTCGAAGGATGCACTGGTATAGTGACGGGCAATCAATTACCAGAAACTGTTCTTTAATTGCTCGGGTTGTCTTTCCTGAACCGAATGTTACGATGAGTTCTACGTAACCCCGGGGCTTTGTCACCGCTCCGTTGAATCCCTGTAGGTTGGATCCAACGTATGGAGTAAGGTGAGAGTCATTCAGCTGCAGCATTTCGAACAGGTGGTTGTACATTATATCAACCGAACTGCCCTGGTCCACGAGTATTCTGCGAACGTCGAAGTTCGCCATCCTTGCTCGGATCAGCAGCGGAATGCTTGAATTTGGTGATCCGCCGAGGAGCTCCTCCTTGTAGAAGGAAATAGGAACGGATCCTTGGTGAGTGGTGTCCAGCGTAGTGACTTCATTGGAGCTCTTGCTGATCAGTTGGTCGAATCTCCTCTTGATTGAGCCAACCCTGATTTTGTTGAATCCACCACCAGAGATGACCATGGCAGATGGGAAGGCTTCCCACGGGCTGTGGGCGGCGAGGAACGTGGAGACGGGCAGACTATCAGGGATGCGGAAGTCTTCTGTCCGAGTTATGGACATAGCGACCTGTACGCTGGTGTCATCGGAGGGCGGAGTCTCTTCTGCTGCCTTCTTGCTCTCCTGGGTTTCTTGCCGGGGAGCTTCTTTCTTTTTTGCAAATTGCTTCAGGTGGCCTTCGCAAATGAGGATCTCTATGGCATCTCTGAGGTGGATGCATTCTTCTGTCGTATGGCCGTGGCTCTTGTGGAAGCGGCAATATTTGGACTTGTCCGCACCCGGTCTGGCCGGCAGCTGTTTGGGGAAACGGACGCCCGCCTGTTTGAATTCTGAGTTGGCACATTCGGACAAGATCTTCTCCCTCGAGGCAGTGAGGGGGTATAATCATGGAACCGCCCAGAAGGTCCCTTCTTCTCGCGTGCATCGCGAGGCCGATCGTCGCGTCTTCTATCTCCTCGACGGGATGTCGAGGGTTCCTCAGCTCTAGATGAACGGGCACCTTCATGGTGTCGAGAGGCCCGGACGGAGTGTGCATCAACCTTCTCCTCGTACTGTATATGCGACTGGGCTTGGAGGAGAAGGGCATTGAAGTTCCTCGGCGGGTCGAGGCCGATGGCTTTTGCGAAGTCTGAACCAGGCCGTAATCCCTGCTCGAGCAGGAATCTCTTCATGTCGTCGATTGCTGGTACTTGGACGGCCTCCTTGTTGAACCGTTCAATGTAAGCCTGAAGGGGCTCATCTCTTCCCTGCACGACAGCTCCGAGGGACGCCTCGGTCTTCGGGTGGCGTCGCGATGTAGTAAAGTGATGGGAGAAGATCCTCCCCAGCTGCTTCCATGATGTGATGGACTCTTCTGGTAGCTGCTTGTACCACGTCATTGCTCCTTTCCGAAGCGTGGTCGGGAACAGGCGGCACTTGATGGCTCCTCGTACCACTCTGTAGTCCAAAAGAATATCTATGTTCTCTATGTGCTCGTCTGGGTCGGTGGTCCCATCGTAAGTCCCTAGAGACAGAGGCTTCTCTAGTCCTTTAGGGAGATGGGTGGCCAAGATCCTGCGGGACAACACGCCGCGAGGCTCGTCGTCGCTGTCTGAACTTGGAGTTGATGATGACCGCTGTCTGCGCTCACGGCGGCGGTTTCTGCGAGGAGACGGTGAACTTGGCCGGTCACGAGGTCTGACTGGTGGAGAATGCCTATCCTGCCTCGTTCTTTTGTGTCTTGGTGATGATCGACCTCGCGGGGAGATCTGGTCGCGCTTGCGAATGTGTCGTAATTCAGGCACACGTTCTGATCTCTGGCCTTCCCTCTGCCTAGGTGGCGAGCTTCTTGATTTTCGGCGCTTAATCTTTGGAGGAGAGGATCTTGGAAGATATGCCTTCTCGAGAGCTCCTATCCTCTCTCCCTGCTGCAAGATAAGGAGGTTTGTACGGTTGACGGCTTCCAAGAGAGCTGCAACGGCCAGGTCGGCGCTGGGAGGGCCAGGAATTGGTCGTTCACCAGCTGGTAGATGTTTGCCTCCTTGCTCGGTTGGAGGAGGAGTTGGAGATGCAGTAGCCCCGTCTCGAAGGAAACGGGGATCAGAAAGTAACGGAGATCTTCCGTCAACGTCCATCTTGTTGACGGGAACGAGAACCGTAGCGTCAGTACCCTGTGCAGAGTTCTGAGCGGCCATGCGTGGGTGGATTAAAGAAAGTATGTTTTGATCTTTTAGTTTCTAAGGAGGAAAGAAAGAAGGGGAGAACAAGGAGTTCCCACAGACGGCGCCACTGATCTGGAGTATTCGATCAGATCCACGCACGCTGGTCATCAGATGGGCAAGGTGCTCGGAATGTTGATGAGGAGAAAAAGGGGGTGTACCTGCAAGGCACTCCGACGCTCAAGTAAGTAAAGGTCGGAAAAAGGGCAAGTACAAAGTGTATTCTTAGGGTGAGAAAATGATACCTGACCCTCTCAAGCGAGAGGGTTTATATAGAGCCCCCAGCGCGTGGCCAACGGTCCTATTTTCGGGGCGAAATAACCGTTTTCCCCAAAGAATAGGTAACTGCCCAAACTAGTCGTTATGTCGGGCAGGGTGCCAGAAACTAGCCGTTATGTCGGGCATAAATGCAGTTTCGGGCACCTGTCCTTTGCTGTTCGGGCAGCGAGGAAGCCGTGCGTAACGGGCATAAAAGCCGGGGAGGAATGATGCGTTCCTTGCCCGGTTGGAGGGGCAGAAATGTCGTTTTTGCTCCTCTGAGGATTGGGCTTAGGCAAATTGGGCCGCTTTGGATCAGAGGCGGATTGGGCCAATTCCAGCCATTGATCCAGTCCAGAACAATATATATATATATATATATATATATATATATATATATATATATATATATATATATATATGTTAGAAAAGAAAAAGATAGCACTACAAGAAATTTGCCATATACCAACGGACACCGTTAGCGATGGCTAATAAAACTGTGGGTATAGGTGAAATATACCTACAGAAATTAACTTCTGTAGGTATAGGAATTATATCTCAAAAAAATAACTTATAGGTTCCATGGGTATAGGATTTCATGGGAATATTTGTAAGCTTTGGTCGCGTGTTCAATTCCAATCTCTTTCATTTTTTGAAATAAATTTGTAAAAATTCAATTCAAATTTATGAAGCCACGAGAATCGAAATTGAGACCTCTAATACCCAAAAATGAACAACTTCCACTCAGCTAGCTAACAAATCTAATATTTATGGTGAACCATTATGTATATATACAAACGTATTTTCATTGTATTAATTGAAACCCAACATCATTTTCACGCTCCATTTCTAGGGGGGAAATTTGGCGCTGAATTGCTTTTCCTTTTTTATTTCTATTTTGCATTATTTTAAAACTCACTTATTTTACCCTAATTTCTCTTTTACGAGAGAGAAAATTGTATAGTACGCCACCACGCCCATTAGCACCACTGTAGCCCCACACCGTTGTCGTTTGTCATCTCTTGCAAATCAACCAATCCATCTTCAGTCAAAGGTATTCTGAACTTTTAATCTATTTCTCCACAGCTTATGAATTTTTTGTTCTTATTTTAGGGTTTGTTCTTGATGGATTTTACGGTTTAAGAATATATTCAATCCCAAATGTAAATGTTCTGTAGTTTTTGTGTTCTAGTTTTAGGGTTTCTTCTTGTATTTATGTGATAGAGATAGGGAATTTGAAAAGAGGAAATAACGAATCCCAAATGTAAGTGTTATGTTGTAGTTGACTATGGGATTTCATCTACTGATCTCATAGTTTTTGTCATGCTCTGAATATTTTTATGAGATAAATGCAAGGATTTGTTATGTTACTATTGTTATTGTGCAAGGAAATGATCAATACTTAGTTAATACAAAACACCATCCAAGTACTGTATTGTATAAGCCTAATACAAAAGTTAGGATAAATCATATTATTGAGCTTGTGTTGTTAAACAATAACATATTCTATGTCATCCATTTGATTCTTTCTTGATTTGAAGACTTTATTATTCACCTAAAAAGATGTAGGAGGGGAAGAGAAATATTTAAGGAGTGTTTGCTCTGTAGGTCATTAGTAATTTGTATGTAAAATATATATATATATATATATATATATATATATATATATATATATATATATATATATATAGAAAAATGGGAAAAGAAATGAAATGACTCCATTCTGTTTTATTCTTTTTCAATTTGTATGGAAAATATAGTTATACAGGAAAATAGAAAAATAAATGAAATGATTTCATTCTTTTTCAATTTTGAGTCTATTGATTCTCTGCATTGCCTTTGGTTCTCTGTAATTTTTCAAATCATTTCCATTTAGGATTACTGTGATATCAATAATTAATGGATTCTCACCCAATTACATGTAGTTCTTTCCATATAAACAACTTTTATATGCTTTCGAAATCTTAAAGTTTTTACTGCTATTGTTATTATTAATGTTTGAGTAGAAGTTTTATATCCAAGTTTTTATGAGTGAATCAATGACAGTGTTGCAGCAACTTTCAAAAGGTTATAACTATTTGTTGAAATAAATATGTTCTTCCTAAATTGATGCATTGCTACATGTATACTATATTGAGATACTAATTGAATCAAGAAAACACAAGTTTAACCGTCTCTTTCCATTGTTGCAGAAAAAGGACATTTCATTCGTGAGTTGGTTGTCATTCTCCTTCCATTTGTTGCCGAAAACGCAGGTTTGTATTCTAATCTAACTCTTTGTTTGGCTTTAATTCCAATTGTTTAGACACAATGTTGTCGACGGCGGATGTAAGTCCATGGGGGAGAGAAAAAATCCTGCATTATCGGCCGTTCTGCGGCGCCGTTATAGAGGATTATGGCGGAAAAATAAGCAATATCAACCAATATCTACCATTGCAGCAAGCCCGAAAGCCGCCATGTATATCCGCCATGGCGCCACAATTTGATAAGACTAGTTAGACATCTTGCTGCATCATTTGGTTGTTTGTTTTCAAATAAACATATGAAAGTAATTCTTTTAAGTCCATTGTGAATATATACTATGCATACCATGCAAATGACAACAAAATAGATTTGTTCACGAAACAGACATATAGAAAAATGGGAATTAGAAGTTGAATATCAATAAAAATGAATAACCTTCCTTATATTAAATAGCTCATTTCAAACTTTGAATAATTTATATCTTGTAGTGCAGATTCCAGCTGCCATAGCAGTCAAGACAAAAACTGCTACAACCAAATTATTTTGATACGGTACAATGGCTGTAAGATCCCCTACAAAAAATAGATCGAGTTTTCAAACAGATGGATTTGTTTGGAATTTGTCTAACTAACATAGTCACGCAAAAATATTGATAGAGTTAATCAAACCAAACCAATTAAGCTATATTGTGATTAATGAGTAAATGACATGATGAAAGTAAAATAGATAAAACTAAGTATTTATACAAAAATTTACATGATATTTCCTTTTAAAAAGAAAGTACACAAATGACCCATGTTTAATGTATAGATGATTGTTGTCTTCTGAGATTGTCAATGTAACTAAATGCACATTGCATTCTTCACATTTATGGTAACTTGTGCCCTTAGTCATTTGATAAATAAAAAGGTAAAGGAATAAAGTGTCGGCCACCTATAAGGGTTAAAAAGGAAAAAGTCTATACTATCATGTTTATTTTTTTACACAAGTCTCCCTTAAGATAAAAGTTACAATAATGGATTTGATTATATTTAAGATAATATTCACAATTTTCATCCTAATTCTAAAAATATTACAATTTAACTAGGTAAGTATATGGTAGATCTAGTTCATGTACAAAATGTGTGGCTAGTGGCTACTGTAGCAAGTCCTTTTTAATTCAAATAATAAAATTTCTTTTTAATTTGTAAAATATTTTTAGTTATCCTTAGTGTTGTGATAATAAGATTTAATAACTTATACCCTTGCTCTTTCATTTATTTAGTTAATTTAGTTAAAATGTTTCAGTTAATTTTGTCAAATGGAGTATAGAGGATGGATCCGTGATCCGTCAAAACAAAGTCAAGAATATATTCGAGGAGTTAATGAATTTCTTGATTTTGCTTTCCAAAAGTCTGAAGACAACGAAAAAATATTGTGTCCTTGTATAAAATGTGCCAACTGTAAATCACATTCTCGCTCAAGTGTTTATGAACACTTGATTGATCTGCGACATGGATTTCTTAGAGGTTATACACAATGGATATTTCTTGGTGAGAGGCCCACAACTTCAAGTGGCACAACTGAACAACCTTTTGAAATGGGGCATGACATGGATGGGTTAATTCATGATGTTTTTGCAATGCCTCCTTTAGAAGAGATATTTTCTAGTGAAGGTGAAAGGACTCCTGAAGTAGGAGAAAATGTTAAATTTTACCAATTGGTGAAAGAGAATGAGCAAGTTCTATATCTAAATTGTAAGAAGTATAGCAAACTATCCTTTATGGTGCATTTGTATCATTTAAAGTGTCTTCATGGGTGGAGCGACAAGTCATTCTCTATGTTGTTAGATTTATTAAGAGATGCTTTCCCAGAAGGAAATGTTTTACTAAAGTCTTACTATGAAACAAAGAAGATGATTTATGGGTTAGGTTTGGGGTATGAAAAGATCCATGCTTATCCTAATGATTGCATATTGTATTGGGATAAACATATCAATGACCAAATATGTCCAAAGTGTGGTACTTCAAGGTGGAAAACAACAAATGAGGATGTACAAGTTAATGGGAAAGAGACTTCTGAACGGCGAAAAAACTTACCCGCAAAGATCCTTCGTTGGTTTCCTTTGAAACCAAGGGTGCAGAGGTTATTCATGTCATCTAAAATTTCTGAATCAATGAGATGTCACTATGGGGGTAGATTGGATGATGGGTCTCTTAGGCATCCTGCTGACTCAGTTGCTTGGAAGGAATTTAACTCTCGATATCCAACATTTTCGTTAGATCCTCTTAATGTTCGATTAGGGCTGGCTTCTGATGGATACAATCCTTTTAAGATTATGAGTATAACCCATAGCACTTGGCCTGTCATGCTAATTCCTTATAATCTTCCTCCTTGGATGTGTATAAAACAATCATTCTTCATGTTATCACTACTCATTCCAGGCCCGAAAGTTCCTGGAAATAATATTGATGTTTATCTACAACCATTAGTACAAGAGCTGCAAGAGTTGTGGTTTGATGGAATTGAAACTTTTAATGCCTATAAGAAAGAGTCATTTCAACTCCACACTGCTATAATGTGGTCTATCAATGACTTTCCAGCATATGCAAACTTATCTGGATGGAGTACTAAAGGTCAATATGCTTGTCCATGTTGTGGTATTGAAACTTCCTCACGATGGTTAAGTAATGGTGGAAAATTTTGCTATATGTGTCATCGGCGTTGGTTGACACCTAATCACAAGTGGAGGTTGAATAACAGGGATTTTGACGGAACAATGGAGTTAAGGGATCCTCCTCCTAGAAGATAAGATGGGGTTGAAATTACAAATCAAATAGATGAAATTTTAGAAGAGTGTCTAGAGGATGGGGCACAACCATGGAAAAAGAAGAGTATTTTCTTTACTTTGCTTTATTGGCAATATAATGTATTGCGTCACAATCTAGATGTGATGCACATTGAAAAAAATGTATGAGATAATATTATTGGTACATTGTTAAACCAAGAGGGAAAATCCTAAGATAATTATAAGGCACGAGGTGACCTAATAGAGATGGGCATAAGAAGTATGCTTCACCCCTAACCAAATCCTAAAAGTAGTACAATGCTTCTGCCTAGAGCATGTTATCAAATGACTACCAAAGAAAAAGACGCTTTTTTTTCTGAGCGTCCTCAAGAATGTAAAAGCTCCAGATGAATGTTCATCAAACATCTCACGTTGTGTGCATGTCAAGCAGTGAAAGTTCGGCTTAAAAAGTTATGATTGTCATGTTCTAATGCAACAATTTCTCCCGGTTTCATTAAGGGGTTCATTGTCGGATAAAGTCACTTCAATTATTATTGATCTTTGCAACTTCTTCAAGCTAATATGCTCTAAGGTACTTAAAAGAATCAAACAAAGGAAGTAATGCTACTCATACAACCTCAACTCAAGTCCAAAGAAGTAATGTTGAAGAAAGTCATACAACCTCAACTCAAGCCCAAGGAAGAAATGTTGAAGAAACTCATACAAGCTCAACTCATGCTCAAGGAAGTAATGCTGAAGAAACTAATCATATGGAAGATGACACACGCGAGTCTGAAGATTCCCACTCTATTCCTTCTGATATAGAAGCTGAAGAAAATCATGTTGAAAAAGGTGCAAAGTATATATAATTTCTATTTTTATAATTTATTTTATGTAAACATAATTTTTTTATGTTTTTTGTCTTTTGTTTTACTTGTAAAAGTTGAGCCTAAAAATTGAGAGGCCAAACAAGAATGTTAGATGTATGGGACATGGTTGGTGATTTCATAATTGTTAATTTGGACAAGTATGGTCAACCCATTGGTGAAGAATGGACGACTCTTACTCGTTTCATAGGAAGTATGGTTCGAAGGAAACAATATGCTTCCATCACATACATATCTTGGAAAAAAAATTCTCGTTGAGGAAAAATTAGACATGTTGAAAGTAATAGAGGTATTATAATTTTATATTAAATTATTATGTATCAAAATTTGTATTATCACTTATTTTATGTTATATATGTTTAAGATTTCTCTATTTTTTTAGTCCAAATTTGAGTTCGTTCCTCCTATAAATGACACAAGGGAAATGTTGAAATCTGAGATGAATGAGAAGTGGAGACAATGGAAGAGTGATTTAAAATCCAACGCATATGATCCAAGTTAAACCGAAGAAGAAGTTGCATCTGTTGTACCAGATAGTAGGGTTGATCCAAATCAGTGGAGATAATTGGTCCTTCATTGGTTTTCTCAAGAAGGACAAGTAAGTCTTTCATATGATGAACTATATTTTAACTTTGGTTTCTTATTTTGAATAATATCATGTTGTATCAATTGTAGAAAGTAAGTAAAATTAATAGACTTAACCGTGCTAAGTTTGAAGATATTCATTGTATGGGTACAAAAAGTCTCCCAAAATTGATTGATGAAAAGGTTTGTATATTTGAACTCTTTACTGAGGACATTGTATTTATAATACAAGTTACCTATAAATTTGTTTGTTTGATTTTAGAAAACAAAAGGCAATAGAGTATCACCTAAACGTAAAGAGATTTACATTGATACCCGTACTCGTAAAGATGGTTCAATTGTTAATGAAATAGCTGCAAGATTGATTGTAAGATTCTTTCATTCATACCTATTTGATTCTCATATCTCATAAGATTATTTTGGTTTGTGCCTTTTGGCTTTGTTAGTGTTTCTTCTAGTTTTCTGGTTTGTGATAGATCATTACAACTCAGTTGAATAATTCACTGTTGCAAATGTTTTGAGAGCTTTCTACTTGATTCCTTTGATGGCCAATTATTGTGAAGCTTGGTTGTTGTTGAATGGATATATTTGAAAACCTTAATGCACACCTTATGTTTTTGTTGGGTAACTTGATGAGTTTGTTAATTCGAGGTTAATTGTTGTTGTTATGTAACCTTAATGCACACTTTCCGTATGAATGCCATATTTTGGTGGTTGTTAATTTTTAAATTTGTAATTTTAGGATGAATTAGAAGTAAACATTGGATGTCATATTATTTTGGAATTTTAATGTACTTTGTAAGAGTTATTACTTTTTTAATATATTTGAAATTTTCTTTTATAATTATAATGGATGGTGTGTACAAATAGTTTTAATGTACTTTGTAAAATTTATTACTTTTTTAATAAATTTGAAATTTTCTTTTATAAATTATAATGGACGGTGTGTACAAAAAATATTGGTAAATTTTATTACTATTAAAAAAAATGTAATTTTATTATAAATATAAAAAAATTGCCAAAGCTATACCAATGGACAAACGCGTGGGTCAGTCTATTTACTGAAGTGTAAATGTCTGTTGGTATAGGACTGAGATATTGTCCAATAGTCTTAAATTTCCGTAGCAATAGGCTATTGCAACCGCAAACTTCCGTAGGTTTAGGACAATCAAAATACACGGAATAAAACGTCCGTTGGTATAGGTTTTGAGGTCTATACCCACGGTTTTACGACCTTTTCCTATGGATTAGTGTTGTCGCTATAAGTCAAATTTCTTGTAGTGTAGAAGGAGGAAAAAGAAGAAAAGAAGGAAAAGAAGAGAAGGAAAAGAGAGAAGAGGAGGAAGAGAAAAATTGAAGAAATCTCCATTTCAATCGCGATTAATTGGGTAAGAGTGAGAAGTTCCAATTATATCTCGATTGTATATGTATATGCATGTGTATGTTTGGTTGGATTTTGGGTGAATTGTTAGAATTTTAACGTTTGATAGAAATGGTAAATTAAGTGGAAATCATGATTTAAGGTTCCTAATCGTTGATGCATGATAGATATAGGTTGCTTTGTATGTAATTTGTAGTATAGTGATGTTTAGATGAGATTTGGAGGGAAATTGAGTGAAATCCGTAGCAGAAATTTTGCAGGAAATTCTGGGTGTTTCGCTGCCCATACGCGTAATGGCCAAGGCAATACGCGTATTGGGTAGGGCAATACGCGTATGGCAAGGGCGAAATATGGGCGATACGCGTATGGAACCCATTTGAAACGGCCTTCTGTTGAAACATGTAATGGTACGCGTAAGAGGCAAGGCATTACGCGTAAGGAGGTAGGCATTACGCGTAATAGATTTAATATGGAAACAAGATGGAATTTTTGAGAGAATCAGCTTCTGCTCGTATGCGTAACCCTCTGGGCAATACGCGTATGGCAAGCGGTAGAACTGGGCATTACGCGTATGGCTGGGGGCAATACACGTATGACCAGCGAGAGTGCAGAATTTGTCCGTTTCACGATTTCTTTCCCGATTTCGCGTCCGATGCGGTTCCTTTTTGGTCTGAGAGGTTGGGATAGGTGTCAGAACTTGTTGAATTTAGGAATGATGGTAAAAATGATTTAAATGGAATTTGGATGGATTAATTAGATAATTAACTAATTAAGGCCTCATGATGTATTTTCCTTACTTTTGTGTATTATGATGAATTGATTGGACAGTTGTGGTAATACTATTGTGTATTACGGTGAGTATGTATCTCACGTGTGATCAAGGGGATCGTGAAGAGGTATAGTTGTTATTATACCTATATTTTGTGCATCATTTGTGTCGTGCATTTCATGATGTGTCTGGTGGAGATAAATCATTGCTCAAGAGTAGTGCATGTGATTTATTCGGACTCCAATGTGGAGTTGTTATGGAGACAAATCATTGCTCAGGAGGAGTGTATGTGATTTGCCCGGACTCCAATATGGAGTTGTTATGGAGATAGATCATTGCCAAGTAGAGGTGTATGTGGTCTATCCGGATTCTATTATGAATCGGGTTCAATTGAATGAACCATGTTGTGTGGTACCACTTGCATTGCATTGTGTCATTGAGTTGCATTGCATTATTATGTTTGGTTGTACAGGATCATCGTGAGCCCAGTGGGAAGTATAGCGATGTATCCATGTTTCCTGCGGGAATTGGTGGGTTGTTGAAGAACCACTTTTGATGTGTTATTTATATGTCATAACTTGTGTATATGAATATATGATACCGTTGTATGCTATATGAAAAAGCGTAATCAATCAAAAAAATTAATTCTTATTCATCAAGATTGATTTGGTTAACTTAAGATGAAAGTTTTTCTAACCATTATTACTGCCTAAATATATTGAAAGGCAATACTGAATGTGAAGAAATGTAAAGAGTGTCATTAATACTAAAAGGAGACACTTGGAAATTGTTTGCTTAACTATGTATCGTTATATTTTTATTTATATTTATAAGTATATTTTGTCATTAAAACAAAAGCTTAACCAAGTGGAATAATAAATGGCTGTAGCCTGCTGTTCGCTGTTGATCTTGGCGAACAACCTCTGGTTTACCAGAATGGTGAAATCTGGGTTACTTGCAGGATTAACCAAACAAATCCTAGGACGTCGTGCGAAAACTTAGATCAACGTGATAAATTTTAAATTAAGGGTGATATCTTGGTTTCATGTATTAAAGTCTTTTGGAACAACAGATTTCAACTAACTCTAAATGAAAGTCTGAGATAAAAGAAAATGAGTTTGAAAAGAACTTTTAAAGTAAAATGGCGAAGAAAGAATAAAGAAGTAAAATGAAGAAGAAAACATAAAGATGCTGGTAAATGTAAAGGAATTGATAAAAAAAACTTTGATTGATAAAGAAATTAAAAGATGGTGTTTACACGTACATTTTTCCAAATAACTCTTTTCTCTCACACGGGTACTTTGAGTAATTTCAGGAAGTTTTGTACAAGTTTTTTCACACACAATTCTAATAATAACTATCCTATTTATAGATAAACAAAATAACTGCTATTAACGACTAAATCCTAAAACTTCGACATCTGGCATTCTGCATGTCTTCCTTTCGCCAGGTGCTTCCACGCGTCTTCTGCCAAACGTTATAATTCTCCTGAATTTGAATCTTCAAGTTATGTCGAACAAACGCGTCCTTTCAGACTTGTCGAATTGTCAAACTATTGCAACCTTCTTCATACTTATCCAAACTTTTCCATTTTGCAGAAATCTTTACTTGACAAAATGTCGAAGCGTTGTCTTGTCGAAATGAGGAAACGTTGTCTTGTCGGAATGTCGAAGGGTGTTGAAGAATATCTCCCAAGCAGATATACTCTTTCAGTTGTACTTCGTCTGGCATTTTCCTCTATTTGTCGAAAACAATTTGTTACGTGTTGAACTCATGGCGTCGAAAATACGCATATACAAATTGCCCCCCAGCAAAGGTTTTTCGACTATCCTGGAGAAATAACCCTTTGGTGTTCAACCAATATTTTGATGCCATGTCATCCTAATTTTAAATTACACAATTTCAAATTCCAACATAAATCATCATTTTACTTTCTCAAAACGTCAACTCTAGCCCACGTTCTAGCTTCTAGCCCATTATTACTTAACCTAACGTCATGGCCATCTCCTTTTTAACTTCCACTTTTCTTCATCACCGTCAAGATGATGCCACGTGCCCTCCATGATCACCACTAAACTCAAAAATAATTTCCTCTTATAAATACATAAACCCCTATTTCTCTTTCTTTTTTACACTTTTGAACCTTTCTTCTTCACCATCATTCCAAATTTTCATCTTCTTTCTAAAACTTTCTGATTCAACAATGGCTTTTCAAAAATCATCAAGCAGCAAACCTTCCAAGAGTGAGCAACCTTCCATCATCCCTCCTGCGCATAGGTTGGATGAACCGACACTGATTGGGGATCAACAATACATTCCTGAGCCTCCAAATGCGAGGGAAAAAGACTGCATTTTTAAATCCCAGGTACTTATCCCTGTTATTATTTCTGGTAATCACTATGCTATGTTAGGACCACTCCCTAACCCAGACATTAAACCTGAGCGTTTACAAGAGTTCTTTCCTACTTATTCTCACACAAAACCCATAGGTGCTGGGGTGAAACCCCCCACTCTAGAGAAACCAGTAGAACAAACTGAACCTCAAGGTTCAAGTGAAAAAGATGAGGAAGCAATAAATTTAACTTATCTGAATTATACTAGGATTTTTAGAACTTGCCCTTGGTCGAAAGACCTTTCAGACTACTTGTCTTGGTTGAACAGAGTAGAAAACGTTAAAGAAAAATTCTGGAAAGAAATAGGAATTTTTGACTTGATACAATTATCAAGAGTCGGACCCAATGTTTGCCCTAACATGCTGCTAGCCTCCCTTTACTTTTGGGATAGTACGTATAACACCTTCCACCTCCCCTGCGGGATGGTTACCCCTACACTGTTCGACATAACTGCATAGTTGGCCTCAGTCCAGTCGGCATTGACTTCGACCCCACTCACCTGAACGAGGACTCCATCGATTTCGACACTAGTTTCGCCCCATACTCCCTTTTTATGTCTCACTACCATGGCTAAGATGACCAAGAAGTTTCTGACAAAGAGCACATAGCTTTTCTAACCTTGTGGCTGACCAAATTTGTCTTTTGCTCCCGCTCACTTCAAGTGGCTAAGAGGTTCATCACTATGGCGAACCAACTCCATGCTGGGATCAAATTATGCTTGAATGAGGTAATCTTGGCGAACCTATATGAGTCCTTGAGTGAAAGCGTGCGTTCTTTGAAGACATTGAAGGACAAAGGGAAGCTTAATTTGGCAGGCCCCTTTTGGCTTTTGCAACTATGGCTGAATGCCACTTTCGAAGCCTTTATTCCTGCGAAGCATGACATAAATGAAGAGGAATTCAAAAGCAGGAGTGTCGAATGGCCTAGATTGGTGCAATTGACACCAACTGATGAAGCAATTAGCCTTCGACGGGCCTTCACTAGCTACGTAATGATGTTTGCTGAGAGACATCATTTTACTTCGACTATGGCTCCGTTTGCTGACAGAACAATTGGACCTGAATGGTTTACACGACAATTCCCCCTACAAACCAAAAAAGATGAAAACATCTTCCTAAATGTCTGGGAATCCTTTTTGACCCCTAGGCTCCTGTTCTCCCACCGCAATACTACGAAACCCCAGATTGCCTTAATAGTTTATCAACCTAACTTGGTTGCCAGGCAATTTGGGCTAATACAAATCATGCCTCGACCTCTTTTCCCTAAAAAAGGGGCCATCATTTTCTACAACTCCTTCCACGACGAAGCCACCAGCAGGGAATTGTCGAACAAGCTGACTGACGAATCTTTGGATATTCGACCGGTGGTTTTTCAACCATCATTACTTTGCACTCCTGAGTTCGACACATGGTGGAGGGAATACTATGCTACCAAGTTTTTCGACGTAAAAGCTTTCACCACCCATCTGACGAATGCTTTTGCTCTTGTGCAGGAACGGACTAAAAAAGGTACACAAAGACACATCCAAGAAATACAAAAATTTCAAAAATATTTTGAAACCGTTTACAGACCTGATGAGCTTAGTCGAACCATACGCAAAGCAGCGGTTACTTTAAAAGAAAAATTCACGGAGAAGTTGGAGAAGTTGACACTGCCTCCACACATTCGACCAGAAGTGCGCTACAACTTGGCTTTCAGCTATTACCCTCCTAAATTTCCACCTTTACCATCTGCTGAATTTGGTGTGGCTTTAAGTCCTCCATTTCCAGATTGGTTCACATGTGGGAATCATATGAAAATTCTTCGTGAAAGTTATAAAAAACCTGCTAAACGCGTGGTTGCGACTAAGTATCATCTGGATAACTACCCAGGGCACCTTCATATTAGAATAGAACACGTTCGCGTGGAAGATCCCATTCTTGAAGGTGTTAACAACAACACGAATTTTGTCATTTCATTATCACATATTTCTAACTGCCTAACTTTCCCTTTTTCTTTTTTCTTTTTCTTTTTTCTTTTTTAGCTGTGAAAGTGCCTGCCAAGAAAGCTTCCGTCGAAACTCCAAAAAGTGCCGCCCAGACACCTTCGACTAAGGTATAAATCTCGTCCTCTTTTGATCTATTCTTTCATTTCTTTAAGACACTCACTATTTTTGATTTATATGATCAGGTAAGTCAAAAAACCCCTACATTCCAAAAAAGAAAGAAAATACCAGAGATAATCCCTGTCGAAGAGTCCAGTGATGAGTCTCCATCTCCAAATCCCCCTCCTCCAAAGAAGAAAAGACTGCAGAAAATTGCCTCACAAAAATCCATTGTCAAATCCTCTAAAAGGGAATCTTCTAGCAGTCCTGCTACAAAACGCCAGATGAAGGATACGGGGAGTGGAAAGTCTAGCTCCAAAACTGAGACTTCTATGGTAAATTTCAATCTCGACCCTTCTTGTTTATTTTATTTCATTTTTAACTTAGAAATTTTTCTTTTGATAGAAGCCAAAGGTCGTCGAAAAACAGCCTGAGACCATCCAGGAGGAGGCAGCTCGAGAGGAGGATACTCCCATCAAAGAACTTGAGAGACAAACGGTCGAAGCATTCGACACTACTGCGGGAGCTGATTCTGATAACAACTCTCCTTCCCATCCTGGATTACACGCTGAGCAACAAAAAGATGATGTTGAAGCAGACACTGCTGTCAAAGGAGATTCTGAAGAGAAGACTGCTGACGAAGAAGATCTGTCGAAGCAACAGGAAGCTATGCGAACTTCAGAGCATAGCAACCAGCCTACTCCTGACCAAACTCAAAGGAGTTCCCAAACAACTGGTTCGACTAGTCTTTCTCATGAAGAGCTTGAAAGTCTCAAAGTGCAGAAACCCCTGGATTACCTGAAAGCCATACTTAGCACCAGATTCAACTTTAAAGACTCTTCCTACAGCAGTTCGACTACTTCTGGAGCCACTTCTGAAGTGCAGTCTCTACCCAATATCATGACTCAGATCAAGGCGAAGATCCTTGATGTTGACTTGTTCTAAGTTTTAGAGGAGAATGCCACTGCTCCAATGGAGTTGAAGAAACTGTTGAAGCAAGTTAACATCTTGGATGCTTCTCTCGAAATCTGCAATTTTGTGATAGAGCTGACAACTGTGATTGACTTATCCAGCGCAGATCTTCACCGTCGAAGAGACTTATGTCAACAAATCTCTAAAAAAATGGACCAACAAGCTGCTGAATGGAACTCTGTTTCTGTTTCGACAGATAAGGTTTCAAAACTACAAGAGCTTTCTGAAGCCTCTGTCAAGAAGATTGCTACCTGCCATAACCACATTCAAACATGGAAGAAACAAATAGCAGTTCTCCAAGAAAAAATTTCCAAAGAGGAGGAACTCATAGCTTCTATCCAGCAGCCTAGGCAAAGCGAGATTGATGAAGAGTTGAAGGTTGGTATTCAACACGCAGAGACCGCTCAAAAGATCAACCAAGAGATTGAAGTTGCCCATATTCACAGGAACCTCTGTGATCGTCGACTTCAATTTCAGAAAGACAAATTTACCGTTTTGAAGGCACAGTTTGCAAACCTTCAGCTTTAGTCGAATTTTTCTGTCAATTTCTAGCCCTTTGAGGCTTTATTTGTAATGATTTTAACGCCATCTATTTGGCAGCACAATATTTACCTTTTCAAATATTGCTTTATTCGACTGCTATCTTTATTTCCTGTAATATTGGTTTATACCTTTTCAAATATTTGCCATTTATTTTTAATATCCTTTCGTCTTTCCCTATTTCTTCGACCTCATATGCGCCATTAGAAAATATTTTCAAAATTCTGAAAGGTCCTTCCCATTTGGGAGACCATTTTCCCATAACTCTGTCTTTTCGATCCATAGGAAGAATTACCTTCCACACATAATCACCAATTGAAAAAGTCTTAAATTTTACTTTTCTATTGTAGAACTTTTCGACTCTCTCTTTTTGTCTCTTTATGAGATCTAAGGCACGAAGCCTTTCTTCGTCTAAATCAACCAATTCATCCATCATCATACTCCAGTATATCTCTGACGGGATCTGATGATGCCTTTGAACCCTAACCGATTGCAAATACAATTCGACTGGCAAAACTGCATCATGCCCATAAGTTAATTTAAATGGAGTCGAATTGGTTGCTTCTTTAGGAGATGTTCGACAAGCCCATAAAATTTGATCTAAGGTATTATGCCAATTTTTTGGCTTTCCACCTACATGCTTTTTGATCAAATTTATCACTACCTTGTTAGCTGCTTCGACTTGTCCATTAGCCTGAGCATAATAAGGTGTCGAAGTAAGGAGCTTAAAACCTGTATCTTGTGCAAACCTCTGTATCTTTCGACCAGTAAATACAGATCCTTGATCCGTAGTTATTGTTTCCGGTATCCCAAATCTGTAGATTATATGCTTTTGGATAAAATCCATAACTGCTTCTTGATCTACATTCACCAATGGTATGGCTTCAATCCACTTAGTGAAATAATCTACTCCAACTAAAATATACCTTTGCCCTTTTGAAGAAGCTGGTCGAATTTCACCAATTAAATCTAAAGCCCAACCTCTGAACGGCTAAGGCTTTACAATCGAATGTAACTCACTTGCAGGAACATGTGGTATACCTGCATGTACTTGGCATTCTTGACACCCTCTTGCAAATTCGACACAATCCTTTAGCATTGTTGGCCAATACATTCCTTGTCGAAACAATAACCACTTCATTTTGTGGCCTGCCTGGTGTGCGCCACACGCTCCACTATGCACATTCGACAATGCTATGTATGCTTCGTTTTCGCCTAAGCATTTCAACAAGACTCCTTCTGTAGTCTTCTTGAACAATTCATTGCCAAAAAGTACATAACTCAAAGCTCTATATTTTACCTTTCGTTCGACTTTTTGATTTGGATCTTGCAAATATTCTTTGATGGGTTTCCTCCAGTCTTCGACTCCTGCATCATCTATGTTGCAGATCTCATAATTCTCCTCGTCACTATATCCCAATTTTATTGTTTCTAAATCTGATGGGGACAAACCTACAGATATGATTCTTCCTCTGACTTCAATGGCTTTTTCTAACTTCTCCTCCGACACTTTGTATCCTGATGCCAGTTGAGCAAGATCATTCGCCTCTTGATTCTCCATCCTGGGAATGTGCCTAAAAACCACATTGTCGAACTTCTTGAGAAGTCTATTTGCTATCACGAAGTACATTATTAGATTCTCTTTCACACATTTGTACTCCTTAGTCAGCTGCTTTATTACCAACTCAGAGTCACCCATTATTTCGACTCTTGTTGCCCCCAATTCCAACAAGATTTCAAGTCCAGCAATCAAAGCTTCATATTCGACTTCATTGTTCGAACATAGCCCTTCGACTTTGTACTTGAACTTTGTTGGAATTTTGTCAGGAGAAATAATCACCATCCCAATACCAAGTCCATTCTTATGCCTGGAACCATCGAAATACAGTTTCCATGGTGCTAATTCGACGTACTCCATAGCTTCGACTATAGAGTGGTCAGCTATAAAATCAGCCACCACCTGTCCTTTCATAGCCTTTAAAGGCAAATATTTTAAGGAGTATTCTGTTAGAGCCAAAGCCCACTTTCCAATTCGACTATGCAAAATAGATTTAGACAACATATGTTTTATTACGTCGAAATGAGAAGATACATATACATCAACAGGCTTTATATAATGCTTCAATTTCATACAAGAGAAATATACACATAAACATAGTTTTTCTATAGCACTATATCTAGTTTCAGCATCATTTAAGACTCTGCTGAGATAATAGATGGCCCTTTCGACGCCATTCTCATCCTCTTGACACAACATACTTCCTAATGTCTTGTCTGATGCAGAGATATACAACCTCATGCTTCTTTTCCTACAAGGGGACATCAAGATTGGAGGACTAGCCAAGTACTCTTTGATTTTGTCGAAATCCACTTGTTGCTCTTACCCCCATGTGAATTCTTCTTTCTTTAGTCGAAGTAGAGGAGAAAAGGGTTGCGTCTTTCCACTGAGGTTGGAGATGAATCTTCTTAGAAAATTGATCTTCCCTAGTAGAGATTGCAATCCCTTTTTCGTTGATGGCGCTTTCGCTTCCATTATAGCTTTGGCTTTGTTTTCATTTATTTCGATCCCTTTCTTGTGGACCACAAAACCTAAAAAATCACCCGCCTGCACACCAAAAGCACATTTAAATGGATTCATCTTTAGACCAAACTTTCTCATCCTCTCAAAGGATTGTCGAAGATGGTCAATATGATCTTTTCCTGAAACAGACTTGATTACAATATCATCAATGTAAATTTTCATAAACGTCTCAATAAAATCATGGAAAATTGAATTCATAGCCCTTTGGTAAGTGGCTCCAGCATTCTTTAAGCCAAAAGGCATCACTACCCATTCATAAGTTCCAATTGCTCCAGGACAACGAAAAGCTGTCTTAGAAACATCCTCTTCAGCAATAAAAATTTGGTTATAGCCAGAGTATCCATCCAACATACTTAGATACTCGTGACCTGCTGCAGAATCTATAAGCATTTCTGCTACTGGCATAGGATATTCATCCTTTGGGGTAGCAGAATTTAAATCTCTAAAATCAATGCATACCCTAAGTTTGCCATTTTTCTTAATAACCGGAACTATATTTGCAATCCAATCAACATACCTGGTAGTGCGGATGAAGTTGCATTTTAGAAGTCTTTCGACCTCTTCTTTTATTTTCGACAGAACGTCTGGTGCAAAGCGCCTTGGAGTTTGCTTGACTGGCTTCTTCCCTTCTATGATTGGCAGCCTCAATTCGACCAAACTTCTGTCCAAACCAGGCATTTCGTCATAATCCCATGCAAAGCAGTCTTTGAACTCCTTCAACAACTGGATTATTTCGACTCTGAACTGAGGATCCATCCTTGCACTTATATAGGTTGGTCTTTTTTCTGCCCCTATTCCCAAGTTGATTTCTTCTAAAGGATCCTGCGACACCATCTTCAAATTGTTCGACACTGGATCTTTTTCGAACCCCAAAGGTTCGTCGTCATAAATGACGTCAAGTTTCTGGTGTTGCCATTCGTCTATTTGGTTGTTATCACTATTTTCCTCAACGTCTTTTTTGAGACATTGTTCATTTGAATCTTCATGATTGGCTTCAACAGCCATGTATTTTACTTCGGCCTCAAGAGCCGCTTTGAATTTGTTTTCGGCTATGTAAGCCGTAATTTTGTCGAGCACTGCTTGTTCACTCATCATCATGGTCGAACTCATTTCCCTATCCTGTTGGTGCTACGTTGGTAGTCCCCCACATGTAGTTGGAGTCACCAATGACTTCCTTATCCCACTGAAAACCATGTGTAGGATGGAGATACATGGAACAGTACGCGTTGTCCGTTGCCTTCAAGTCGAATTTCGCCGGACTGCAAGGAGGTATGTGGGCTAAGTTTTTGTCGAAACTTCGATCACTTACACTGTTTACTTCGGACATGAAGTAACTTTGGTCTGCTTCTATGTTCTCGACGATTCCATCTGGCCTCTAAATAACTATTCTCTGGTGCATCGACGAAGGAACATCACCTATACCATGAATCCATTCTCTTCCCAACAGCAAGTTGTAGTTCGCCCTAGAAGCAATGACTATAAACATTGTTGGCCTCGTTATAGTACCAACTGTTATATCCACTTGAATAACTCCCATGGTTGTTCCTACCTTTCCTTCGTAATTCGACAGAACCATGTTGTGGGGCTTTGCATCCGAGTCATCTTTGCCAATCTTTTTCAGCATGAAATGGGGCATTAAATTCACAGCGGCACCACCATCCACTAGGATTTTGTTCACACCAACACTCTCAATCTTTCCTTTGATAAACAAAGGCTTCAAGTGCGCCTTCATGGAATCGTCTGGTCTTTCGAAGAAAGCATTTTGCTCTTCAACACAACCATTATTCATTACGTAGTAGCACACGGGCTTGTGCACCATCGTTTCCTCTTCCATCCCATCCTCTTCATCTTCGACTTCCATGATCCTATCATAGTCTCTGGGAAGGACCGAGACCACGTTACAGACAACGTCGAAGGATGCCTCCGAATCCGACTTGAAATCATCTGTCATCTCGTCATCCTCCAACTTCTTCTCTTTGGGCACATTTTGCGCTGCCATGCTGTTTGGTTTGATTTGCTGGAGAGGCTTCTTATTGTTTGCCATCTGAGTGTTACTGCTACATTCTGCTTCGTCCTTGTCTCCAGCCATTTTTCTCATCATACCTTTTTCAGCAACTTCTTTCTCAAACCTCTTTTGCCTTTGAAACCTCCTCCACTGGGATCTCGACATGGGGTTCTTCCCTTTATAATTCTCTGAAGGATATGGCCTAGGTTTGTATTTCTCCAACTCCTTCTTGTTTTCCATTGAAGTGCCTCTCTGTACGTCGAAATTCTTCCACTTCTTCTGGCCTTGGGCATCTCTGATGGGTTGAACCCATTTGTCATCTATCACTTTGTTTGATGGCTTGTAAGTGCCATAGTGTCTGTTTCCGCGCCTCCATTGGTGGTGCTCACTCCTTCTTGGGTCATATCTTGTCACTCCCCCATTCGCCTTCCTTCTTGCTTGATCTGTTGCCTCCAAATTGGTGGCAGCCTTTCTGTCGAAAATGGAACTGCAACGAGGGCATAACATCACGTCACTCTTCCTTCTCTGGTACCTTTTGATGAATTCGACCAAACTCTCATCTTCTTTGGGGTACGCCAGCTTTTGGTACTCCTCTCGACGTTGATCTTCATCTACTGCTGCCTGAGTTTTCTGCGAAACTTCTACCATATTGATCCCCGTATTTTGCTTGTCAGCAATGGTTAGTCTGTTCATCTTTTCAATGAGCCTTTCCTCTTCGACTCTGTCCTTCTTTTTCGTCAGGTCGAACTTCCCTTCTGGGCAGCAACACCAGGATATGTTCCTAGGAGCATGCTTGCAGCAACAATTGTTTGACCTTTCTTTAGGGTCCTCCTCCATTCTTCGTAGGATCCCATAAGTCCCAGATTTCCCACGGCCATGTACAGCTTTTCCTTTCATTTCGGTGACTTCCTTGTCGAAAGGTCCCATGATGTTGACGCAGTAATTTGCAACATCGGCCTCCTTCGTGTTGTCAAGATCAAGGCCTTCAGTAGCCTTGTTTTCTGCAACGAAGTCCTCAGTAACTTCTTCCTTGGTGATAGGGGAATCACCATCGTCATCAAAATCACTTCCCCAACCAGTCGATTGGATTTCACTGATGTCGGTGTGATATGTTGCAGGAATAGTGTACTTCACCAGGTAGTCAAATTTTCCACTTGGTTGTCCCAAGCAATCCCAGATTTCTCCTGGTCGAACCACCATGTCTTCAGCAACACTGTCATCGTTCTTTTCGTCGGAACCTTCTGTAGTTTTCTTCAATTTCTGATTGTCAAAGCTTTCAGTAACTTCGACCTTACCTTCATCGTCGAAGTCCTCAGCGACTTCAACTGTGTTTTTGTTGTCGAGATCTTCAGTGACTTTGACCTTATTATCGCTGTCGAACGTTTCAGTACCTTCGACTTCGTTCTGGCCTGCAAGATCTTCAGTAATCTCGACCATGTTGACACTGGTGTCGAAACCTTCCATAGCCTCCACCATCTCGAAACTGCCATCAGAAGCAACTTCAATCTCCACCATATTCACAGTGGATGGTTCAGCATAGTGTGCTTCGACAACCTGCATAGGATTCGAATCGATCCCCATTTGTTATTTTGGCTTCTCGCCAAACTTCAGCCTTCCATCACGGATAGCATTCTGAACTAGATCCCTGAAAAGAAAACATTGAGATGTTTTATGACCCAAAAAGTTATGGTACTTACAAAAACCCCTCTTTTTCTGCTGTTCGACAGGCGGTTCTTTAGCGCCTGGTGGCTTTATTAACTGGCCATCTTTGACCAATAAATCAAAAATTTCGTCACACTTGGTGACGTCGAACGTATAAGTTCGTTTAGGAAACTTATCATTCTTTTCGTGTTCGACTGGATTTTTTCCATTCGACGGAGCTAGTACTTTACAGGCGTATGGTGGGCCTGACTTTAGTTCTGCCAGATCAATTTCTTGTTCGTCGAACAAAATTAGTTCATTTTCGTCACCATCATCATCCTGGCATACTCCTACATAGGCCACTCTTTCCTTTTTATTTTTATTTGATCTGAATTTCTCAGCTTTTAGCCTTTCAATCTGTCTTACCCTATCTGCTAATTGTGCCATATCTCTTAAATATTGAGTGTCTAATTTCTTCCTTATAGAATAATCTAGACCCCCTGCAGCCATTTCGACTAACTCTCGTTCTGGCACTTGTGTGAAACATCTTGCCTTAAGCAACCTGAACCTATTTAGGTAATCATCTATAGGCTCTGAAAATTTCCCTCTTAACACTGGCTAATTCCTTCAAACTTATCTTAGTCTGACCCATATAGAATTGTTCATGGAACAATCTTTCTAATTGGGTCCATGTGAATATAGAGTTCGCAGGCAAGGATGTAAACCAAGTGAATGCATTCTTTGTCAAGGAACTTGGGAAGTACTTCATTTTCAAGTTTTCATGATTGACTATTTCTCCTGCTTCTATTAGATAACGCGCTACGTGCTCTATAGTAGATTCACTAGTATCCCCTGAAAACTTAGTAAACTTGGGAACTTTCCATCTTGGGGGTAGTTCCTCTTGCAAAATGTGTTATGACAACGGGGAAGTATAAGTAGGCCTTTGCAAACCTATATTTACACCATTTTGGGCCATTATCCTTTCGACCATGGCTGTTATGTTATTTTCGACAGGAAAGTTATTATATCGTATCCTCTGTTGCAACACATCATCAGCATCTTGGCCTCTCTGGACTATTACCCTCCTAGGTTCTTGTTGAACGGGGATTTCGACACGAGGATGTTCGACCACTGCCTCTTGGTTTCTAGGGTTTGCCTGAGGATTCTCTAAAGGCCTTTAATTTATCGTGGGTTCCTCTTCGACATTTACTACTTGGTTTTGAATCACTTGTTCTCTTTGTCGTGCTTGAGGAACACCAAAAAAGTCAGCAATGCGCGTCATTTGCGCAGCCAACAATTGGTTGGTTTGGGTAGTGTTTTGTATTAAAGGATTAAACACTGCTCCCATTTGTTGAGTCAACATTTGGACCATATCATGATTACTTTCGTCCATTTGTTGTCGAATTACTTGCGCAGAATTATTGGTAATTGCTGGCATTTGGAAATTTGGTAGGGATTGGTTCAATCTACTCATATTTCCACCATATCCTGATCCTTGCAATGGTGAAGACATGTGGACCATGGCGTCAGAATACAAGGGTGGTGCACTTTGCAAGTTTGCCATTACTGACGTTGGCATTCCATATGGTTGTTCTCTCCGAACATAGGCATGGAAAAATTTGTCTGGAATGGCCTAAAATTTTGTCCTCCCGGAGGAGGCGTCCCCAAGGGCCTTGAATGTCCCATTGTGGAGGAACCAGGCATACTTTAGGAGAGCGATACCGCTGGTATGGATCCTGTTGACGAAGGCATAACCTCCTCCAGAACAGGGTTTGAATCCACATTTCCCCCTGTCAAAGGTATAGGGTTGGAAACTGGAATATTTTCATTTGAATTTGGATTGGGATTAGGATTATTTGACTGATTCGCCATTTTCCTTACTCTAGTTCTTTTGGGTCTCTCTACGTCAGATACGGCTAATTTACCACTTCTTAGTCTCATACAACGAAGACAAAATCCTAATAATTTTTTAAGTTTTATATTGCACTGGTCCCACCAGGTGTGCCAATTTGTTCGCTGTTGATCTTGGCGAACAACCTCTGGTTTACCAGAATGGTGAAATCTGGGTTACTTGCAGGATTAACCAAACAAATCCTAGGACGTCGTGCAAAAACTTAGATCAACGTGATAAATTTTAAATTAAGGGTGATATCTTGGTTTCATGTATTAAAGTCTTTTGGAACAACAGATTTCAACTAACTCTAAATGAAAGTCTGAGATAAAAGAAAATGAGTTTGAAAAGAACTTTTAAAGTAAAATGGCGAAGAAAGAATA
Organism: Lathyrus tuberosus; assembly: GCA_022829125.1. NCBI lineage: Eukaryota > Viridiplantae > Streptophyta > Magnoliopsida > Fabales > Fabaceae > Lathyrus > Lathyrus tuberosus. The sequence goes on from JALAZF010000579.1 coordinate 2,990,262, forward strand.
AAGAAGTAAAATGACGAAGAAAACATAAAGATGCTGGTAAATGTAAAGGAATTGATAAAAAAAACTTTGATTGATAAAGAAATTAAAAGATGGTGTTTACACGTACATTTTTCCAAATAACTCTTTTCTCTCACACGGGTACTTTGAGTAATTTCAGGAAGTTTTGTACAAGTTTTTTCACACACAATTCTAATAACAACTATCCTATTTATAGATAAACAAAATAACTGCTATTAACGACTAAATCCTAAAACTTCGACATCTGGCATTCTGCATGTCTTCCTTTCGCCAGGTGCTTCCACGCGTCTTCTGCCAAACGTTATAATTCTCCTGAATTTGAATCTTCAAGTTATGTCGAACAAACGCGTCCTTTCAGACTTGTCGAATTGTCAAACTATTGCAACCTTCTTCATACTTATCCAAACTTTTCCATTTTGCAGAAATCTTTACTTGACGAAATGTCGAAGCGTTGTCTTGTCGAAATGACGAAACGTTGTCTTGTCGGAATGTCGAAGGGTGTTGAAGAATATCTCCCAAGCAGATATACTCTTTCAGTTGTACTTCGTCTGGCATGTTCCTCTATTTGTCGAAAACAATTTGTTACGTGTTGAACTCATGGCGTCGAAAATACGCATATACACCTGCATCGATACGTATAGCTAGAAGCATAAGAAGAACACAAAACAAAACCAAGTGTCTTAATTTTAGGGCATTTCTTAATGCACCACCCAAGTTTCTTAGGCACCACGTGAAATTATTTTTTTGCCCCCTGATTCCGGATGTGCACATCCGGACGCACCAAAGTTTAAAAAAACGTAGAGATTTTCCGAATATGCATATCCGGAAGGAATTCTGATGTGCACATCCGGAAGCATTTCTTATTAATTCGCATCAAACCTTCTTCCCCCCTCATTATTCAACTTTCCATTTCTCTCAAACTCTCAATTTCTCTCAAACTCTCAATTTCTCATTCCCACAAATCCCGACTTTTTCCACTCGAGTTCGGCGCAGAGCAACTGCTACAACGATCAACACACTCCAAATCACCCGTATCACATTTTAATCGGTAAGTTTTCAAATTTTAGAGTTTCGGAGTAATTTTCAAGTAATCGATTTAGAGTAGACATTTAGGTGTAGAAATTGTTAGGTTGTATGAATAACATAGGTTAGAGACAATGTAGGTCATTTTTACTGCTTCAAACGGACCATCAGGGCATAAAAATGCCCTTCTGGTTGTTACAGTGGCCATGGCTGCCGTTTAAACTTCAAAATACGTACCGGATGTACAGATCCGGAAATACCCAACGTTTAAAGTTCTACTTCCTTCCGGATGTGCACATCCGGTAACACCTAACGATAAAAATGCTGAATACTTCCGGATGTGCACATCCGGAAGGCAACTTTTTGTTTTCCTTTTTTAATTTTCCTTGTTTGTTTGTTTTTGTTTAATTATTTTTAATAAAAATTTAATTTATTTATTATGCTTTGCAGATTAGATGGCTGACAGAGACGATCGTACCATACATGGACGGACAACTCAGCACGCATCTGTCCGACGTGAGCGGATACAGTCTACAGCCGAGGCCTCCGACGCAGAGGGAGTTGTGGTAGACCCTACAGCTGAGGGACATCCTACACCACAGCCATCCACATCACACGTTCAGGCCACTCCCTCGTCAGCCGCCGATTCTACATCTCGGAGGCGTCGGGATTCTACTACGAGTTCATCAGGGTCCCAGCCTGCACGCAGGCGTCGTCGGGAGACTCCAGCTCCATCAGCTACTCCTCCTCATTCCCCTGTTTCTGTTCCTGTTCCAGAGGATGATGAAGGCAGACGACATAGAATTGCTGGTTACAGAGCTTGGTGCTAGCCCAGAGAAGGCACATGCGGAGGTGCACCAGGTTAGGGGCGCACACGTCCGGTTCTCGTTTCTGATGGGTAGATTTACTGAGGCGCTTGCAGAGGCAGGACGGGCAGATGGTGATCCAACTGAGGTGGCGATCCACAGGACGCGTGCCCTGAGATGCTACTACTTATTTTTGCTGGGCACGCAGGTGTTTGTGGACACCAGCGCCTATTATGTTGATATCGTCTACCTCAGGTACCTTTCGGATCAGACAGAGATCCATCGGTACAACTGGGGGGGCGGCTGCGCTGGCATTCACCTATTCTAGGCTCTCTGATGGTTGCCGCTGGGCAGCCAAGACTGTGGCAGGCAGCTGTACGCTATACGTGGTAACAATCTAATATTCTAAGTGATTTTTTCATTTCTTTTCTTTCTGTATTCATTATAATGTTTGACACCCATGTTATGTTTTCCATTTCAGGCGTGGATTTTACAGTACTTTCCCTATATTACTGGTTGGGGGAGTGCCCAGGGGTACACTGAGGATATGCCACGTGCTGCTGCATTTGTCCTGCTCAGAGGGAACCAGGCGCCGGACCCCTTCAGAGTGTATCTAGATCGGATCGCTGCTGAGGACGTTTTGTATTGCCCCTATGCCGCTCACCGTGTGACGCGCCCGCTCGATGACGTTTGTTTGTTCTCAGGGTGGTTGGCATGCAGTTCGACCGTTACTGCCCGATACCTGCCAGAGCGCGTCTTGCGTCAGTTCGGTTACACGAAGACGATCCCCAGGATGCCTCATGAGTCTGCTCCTCTAGGCATGACCCGCAGGGAGATAGATGAGCTATATGCTGACTACCAGTCCCACTTGGTACCGGAGGAGGCTCGGGCGACCAGAGCAGAGACAGACTGGAGTGTTGCTGCCGGGTACATCGTGTGGTTCTACACCGTCTCACACCCATGCATGGTGCCCACTGCTGAGGGATCGCCACCCAGACCCGCTCATCAGGAGATATTAGAGGAGCGACAGTCTCAGCTGGACCACACTCAGGATGTCCTACCACGCTGTCGTCAGATAGGGCAGATAGCGAGGCAGGCCATTGCGGACGGTCACCTCCCTGAGGGCTCTGGTGCCAGACTTGCCGTGGACAGGATTATTGCGATTGCTCAGGGGGCACTTCAGTACCGCAGACATCGGTCCAGGATGGCGGGTAGGGGCAGAGGAGCAGGGGAGCCAGGAGAGATCCTTCGCCATACGCAGTAGTTTTTTGTTTGATGTATTATATTTATATTAGATGTATGCGCTGTATTTTGACAGAGATTTATTATATATATATATATATATATATATATATATATATATATATATCATTTTATTTTATATATGGATGTTGTCAAATGTATATTAAATTGCGACGATTTATTAACATATGCGACCAAGCAAAAAAACCGATTTTAAAAAAAAATAATGTTCTGCCTTTTTCCGGATCTGCAGATCAGGAAAGTTTCCGGATGTGCACTTCCGGAAAGAATCAACGTTTTTAAAAAAATTGGTGCGTCCGGATGTGCACATCCGGAATCAGGGGGCAAAACCGGAAATTCAGTTGGTGCCTAAGAAACAAGGGTGGTGTAATAAGAAATTCTCTAATTTTAAAGATGCACGAAATTCCAAATGACCAAAAATTAATAAATAAAAATTGATTGGTCGTATAAGTAAAATAAAGTGTAACCACAAACTTTTCTTATCCAAAAACCAGTTCCTGTGACTCTAGTTTAACACATAAAACTATTGTTTGGTACTTAGAGAACTTTGAAATAAACACAATGAGAGCATATCCTTCCACACCATGACTGACACGGTGGACAAATTGGTAATCTTCTTGGCAAAAAGAGATGGCATAGACAAGCTTGTGAAGACATTTCAATATGTCTCCAAGCTTGCAAACTGGCGCGTGGAAGCCACTCACCCTGACATATCCAAGAGGTTCAAATATTGGGAAGTGGCTGCTGGCCTCAGCAGAAAAGCCTTCAGAACTGGAAGATTTCTCATAGGATTCAACACTCTTAGAAGAAACCCTGGTTCTACTCCCGTTTTAAGGCTACTAGCAGTGCTTTCTAATTCAGGAGAAATGGTGTATTTCTTTTTTGACCATTTTCTTTGGCTGTCAAGAATTGGAACTTTGGATGCAAAGTTAGCAAAGAAGATGAGTTTCATATCCGCTTTTGGTGAGTCTTTGGGTTATGTTTTCTTCATTATAGCTGATTTCATTTTTTTGAAAGAAGGGTGGAAGGCTGAAAGAAAGCTTAAAAACTCAGAGGGAAAAGAAAAATCAGAAGAAAATGAGAAAGAGATTCAGAAAATAAAAAGTGATAGAATAATGAGGCTTATGGCTGTGGCTGCTAATGTTGCAGATTTGATCATAGGATTGGCTGAAATTGAACCAAATCCTTTATGTAATCACACTCTTTCTCTTGGTATTAGTGGATTGGTTTCTGCATGGGCTGGTTGGTATAGAAACTGGCCTACATAAAGTCATATTCCAGTACCACACTTTGTAATGTTTCACTTTTCAATTAATGGATGCTTAAATGTCTTGCCTATAAACTCTTTTTTGTTAGGTTTCATCAAAAGTTGAGCAGGATCTCAAGACAATTTAACACTAATGTGTTTCTAAAGTTGAATTCATCTACAGTCGGGCAGAGGACCTCAAGAAAATTTAACTTTTTTTTTTTTAAGCAAGAAATATATTAAGATGAGTACAAAGGGTACTAAAACCTGATTACAATAAATACGAGAGAAAACTCGCAAAAATGGGAAAATTACAAACCAATTGGCACTTAACATAAATACAACAAGGGGTGTTTGTTGAACTCATACAGATTATAAATTGGATGAGTAATATCTCCAATGGTAGACCACCGCCACACCGTATACTTGATCGACCAAACGGTATCAAAAACATTCCATCATATATTCTTGAAGATGATTCCATTCCTTAGGTTCCATAAATTCCAACACACCGCTAACCAAATACAGCCCTCTTTACCGGCTCTAAGTCGCTTGCGTTTACAACCATCAAACTAATCAATGAAACTTTCCTTGATTCCGTTATCTCGGTTGTTCGAAATACCAACCCATTCGGAAATCTCCCTCCACACAATAATAGCAACCGGACAAGAAAAAAGAACATGATCCAACGACTCCGCTAAAGCGTTGCAAAGCACACACTTTAAGTCGCCAGTAGAAGGGGAAAAACCTCTGAAAGCTAGCAAATCCTTAGTTGGAACTCTATTAAAAAAACATCTCCAACCAAAAGCCCTTATTTTAAGAGGAACCGAAAATTTTCACACTAACACCAAGGCTATATCATCCCAATTTAAGGGGCCGAAGGGAACGTGATACACATTATATAGAGAATAAAACACACCCAAAATGCGACGCCCCCCCATTCTACACCCCCAATTAACACGCAATTAAAGCGGTAAAAAGAAAATTCGAAAATTGATCAGAGTATATTTGAAACATCATGGCATAGAAAGGGGGAATCACATCAAAGTAACCAAACATACACATAACATGCAACACCTGCTCATTTAGATATGCAACGTGGGGTAGCAATCATACAGAGGAAACTTTGTTCCTTACACCCACTTTTCAGAAATTAGAATTAAAGCGGAAAATCTAAAATCTGATTGACATATATACATGTACACATATAAACAGTTTGTCATACATCAGGTAGCATATGTACAACCAAAATATATCATCAGATATACAAAATAATAGCACGCGGCCACCCTAACTTCCCGGAGTCACATATCAGAGCCGGCCGACCAAAATAATGAAGACGCAACGCTTCACAAAAAGGAATACCTCCAGCAGCTCTAATCTGCAACGCCTCATAGAGCGTTATAAAACGGCAGAAGGGTGAGAAAAACAACCATAATATAATTGTATAAAATTATATATTAACACAAACATTCACAAGTAACGTATTCTCACCACCAAAGCACACAGATAAATTATAACAACACACAGTACAATTCACACGTATCAATTACCACTGCACATCAATCATTCACAATACAATCACACATATTCCATTTCATTAATCACATTCACAATTCCATGCACAAATGACTCATGATGAATGCAAATGCACATAGATCGACACAACGACTCTATGCACATGCCATGCGGTACCGACTTCCATTGTCTCATGTCTCATCATCAGTTCACTCAGGAACTATTGGAACCATCGCTCGTTACTGAGACTCTCAAGTAACTCCCCGTCGGGCCTACGATGTTCACCCGTCGCTTTAGGTCCTCAGGCAACACCTCATATTTTCGAGGCACACGACGTTAAGGATTGCTTTAAGTCTCCAAAGGAGCCCACAATCGTCTATAACCACCACTTTAGGTCCTTAGGCAGCGCCTCATATTTTCGAGGCACACGATGTTATAGCAGATTCCATCAAGAACCAAACCGCCACTCAGGACGTTTCAACAATGCACATCATGATGCTTGGCATACAATGACTCATGACATTCACATTGCATGCACACACACATCCACAATCATGCATATATCATCAAATACCACACTTAGCATTTTCTTGCCTTTCGGCCACAAATCATCATCACAACATTTCATCAAAAACAACTATTCACGATTAATCGGTAAAGTCGGCCAAAAGTCGACTAAAAATAATATTTTTCTTCACCAAATCATAGAACATATTTTTAGCTTCACATCCATATAAATAACACTTAAATCGGATAAACAACGAAGAAGATATGAATATTTCAAAATAACGCAAAAACATAAACCGGACGCCTGACACTACGAATAGGTTCAGACCTCAAAACTATTTTTCCTAGAAAGAACATCTCGTTAGCTTCCCAACGCTTCGAACGGGGATCAAAACCGACTTACGGTTCAAGAGATATGAATTTCCGAAGTTTTTCCAAAACAGAATTTTCCACCTACAGCACGCGTCCGTACGACTGCGCACAAAACCAGAAATTCTGCTACATTCTGGTACAGCTGCGTAATCGCCCGAAACCCGACCGATTCAATTACTTTCTTCCGAATAAATACATGGTAATATCACATAAATACATACCAACATATTAGGATCAAGAAAAACCCGATTCCACGACTTTTATTTTTCACAAAAATCTCACATTCTCAAAACCCAAAAATGTCAAAACTCACAATATCAACCGATTTCAACCAAACGAGTTTCTATAATCTCGGCCTAACCTCATACGACTAATCTACGCAATTTATTTCGAAATTCATCCGTGAAAACATCGGTTTCTACTCGTTTATCTCATTTCGACCTATATTTGAAAAACCAACAAAACTTCCACACAAACATACATAATCATACACAATCATAGTATAATCGAGTTTCACACCCTTACCCGATTTAATCGTGTTCTAGAAAGTCGGGAGATTGATTTCTTCCTCCACAAGTTTTTCCTCTCTTTTCTTCTTTCTCTTCTCTTTTCTTCTTCTCTACTTTTCTTTTCTCTCTTTTTCTTTCTATTCTTTCTATTTCTATTTTTCTTTTCTTTTCTTACTAACTTAGTGAAATTAAATGTGAAATGTCCAAAATACTCTCACACTCAAATATCTCGCAAACGTTCCCAAAACGCGATAAAATATAATCACGACGAAAAATAACACATTTTCACATAAAAGTCGGAAATAAAATAAAATAATAATAAAATAATCAAAACGACTCCATAAAATAAAATTGGCAAAACGGGGCGTTACAATTCTCCCCCACTTAGAAATTTTCGTCCTCGAAAATCTTACCTGATACAAACAACTCCGGATACGACTCCCGCATCCTACTCTCCAATTCCCACGTCAAATTACCCTCAGCAGCGCCTCCCCACGCCACTTTCACAAGTGCAATCTCTTTACCCCTCAACCGCTTCACCTCGCGATCCAAAATCCTAACTGGTAATGCCTCGACCGTAAGGTTATCTCTTACCTCAACCTCGTCCATAGGAATCACATGTGAAGGGTCCGGAACATACTTCCGAAGCTGTGAAACATGAAAAACGTCATGCAAATTTGACAGATTCGGCGGTAACGCCACACGATACGCTACAGCACCCACTATCGCAGATATCTGGTAAGGACCAATAAATCGAGAAGTAAGCTTCTTAGATTTCAAAGCACGACCAACACCCGTTACCGGCGTAACCCTCAGAAATACGTGATCACCCTCTTGAAACTCAAGATCCTTCCGTCTCCGATCATGATAACTCTTTTGTCTACTCTGAGAAGCCTTCATTTTCTCACGAATAAACTTTACCTTTTCCGTCGTCTGTTGCACTAATTCCGGTCCAACCACAGAACTCTCACCAGTTTCGTGCCAACCCAACGGCGTTCTACATCTTCGTCCATATAAAGCCTCAAAAGGTGCCATTCCGATACTAGAATGGAAACTGTTATTATACGTGAACTCAACCAATGCAAGATAACTGTCCCACGTACCACCTTGTTCCAAAACACACGCTCTCAACAAATCCTCCAAAGACTGAATCGTTCTTTCGGTCTGACCATCTGTCTGCGGATGATAAGCCGAACTCAACCTCAATCTAGAACCCAATGCCTTCTGTAAACTTTCCCAAAATCTCGATGTAAACCTAGGATCTCGATCAGAAACAATACTTAAAGGAACCCCATGCAATTTCACCACCACACTGATATAGATCTCAGCTAACCGTTCCAAAGAAAAACTGATGTCAATCGGAATAAAATGCGCCGATTTAGTCAGCCTGTCCACAATCACCCAAATAGCATTATGCCCACGCTGAGTGTTCGGTAATCCCGTCACAAAATCCATCGAAATGCTATCCCATTTCCACTCAGGAATATCCAACGGTTGCAACAAACAACTAGGTCTCAAATGTTCCACTTTCGATTTCTGACAAGTCAAACAAGCATACACAAACTGAGCCACATCTCTTTTCAAACCAGACCACCAGAAAATCTTCTTCAAATCTTGGTACATCTTATTCGCTCCCGGATGAATACTTAAATTACTTCGGTGTTGTAACGCCCCGATTTTGATTATTCCATTATTCTTGAGTCTTTTGTTTCAATTGGGTGATAAATTATTTTATTTGTTAAATTGGTATGTTAAATGTTATTTTACCGTTTTTGAGAGTTTTTCGGGGAAATTAGAATGGAGGGTATTTTAGACTTTTCTCAATTAATCATAAGTTAGAAATTTTGTGGAGTTAGAATTTTGTGAGGAAAAAATGAATTAATTGATTTAGTGGAAAATGAGAGAAAAGAAATAGAAAAGAAAGAAAATAGATAAAAAAGAGAAAGAAAAGGGAAATAGAGAGGAAAAAGGAGAGAAAGAAAGAAGAGGAAGAGAAAAGAAGAGGAAAAAAGGGAAAACCAAGAAAATCAACCTCTAGGAATCGATTTAATCGGGTAAGGGTGTGAAACATTATTATCTTATCAATGTATAGTATTATGTATAATTGTGTATGTGTGTATTGGAATGGTTGTGGTGTTTTCATAGTTTTCCATTTTAGGTCGATAATGAGAAATCGATGTTTTCGCGGTTGGAAATCGACGAAAATGTGGTAGAATGCTTGTTGCCATGATTAGATTGAGTTCTGATGGATGTATGTTGTTTTGAAAATGTTTTGGGTTGAAAAATAGGGTTTTTGGGTTTTCAACAGCGCTGTAGGATTCTGAGTTTTCGCAGGTTCGCCTAGCGAACCAATCAGCGAAGGGTAGCGAATGTTCGCTACGGGTATTCGCCTAGCGAAGGCATCAGCGAAGGTTCGCTAGAGTGTTCGCCTAGCGAACTTTGGGTGTTTTTGGCTCTGTTTGGTTCTGACTTGGTTC